>CM039678.1:38333363-38973999 GCA_022496015.1 Hordeum marinum
ATTGACCCATTTGCACAGAAACAAAGGGACCTTAAATTCATGTCCATAGTCAAGTTCCCATATCTCCTCTATGTAACCATAATATGTGTCCTTTGCACTATTAGTGATTGCAGTATCAAAGAGGACACCACTGATTTGGTTGGTGCTCTTTTTATCTTGGGCGATCGTGTAAAATGTATTAGCATTTATCGTGTACCCTTGGTATGGCAATATAATCGAAGATGATGTCCTGGCCAACAAGTACATGTCATCTGCAACAGTACGCATGGGATGCATTTGCAACCAACCGCCGAAAGTCCCGATGTGTTCACGTGTAATCCAGTCATCGGACTGCTCCGAGTGTGTCCAGGATAGAATATTCTTGTGTTCATTCATATACGGGGCCACCAAGGTAGAATTTTGTAGAACTGTATAGTGTGCTTGTGCCCAAGAATGCTCGTCCCTACATATTATTGATTTTGCTCCTAGCGTGCCTTTTCCAGCCAGTCTCCCCTCATACCGCGATTTAGGGACACCAATCGGCTGAAGGTCAGGAAACAAGTCAAAACAAAACCCAATGACCTCCTCTGTTTGATGGCCCATGGAGATGCTTCCTTCTAGCCTAGCACGATTACGAACATATTTCTTCAAGACTCCCATGAACCTCTCAAAGGGGAACATATTGTCTAGAAATACAGGATCCAGAATGGCAATCTCGTCGACTAGATGAACTAGGACGTGAGTCATGATATTGAAGAAGGATGGTGGGAACACCAACTCGAAGCTAACAAGACATTGCACCAAATCATTCTGTAACATTGGTAGGATATCTGGATCGATTACCTTCTGAGAGATTGCATTGAGGAATGCACATAGATTCACAATGGCTAATCGAACGTTTTCTGGTATAAGGCCCGTCAATGCAATCGGAAGCAGTTGCGTCATAATCACGTGGCAGTCATGAGACTTTAGGTTCTGGAATTTTTCTCTGCCATATTTATTATTCCCTTTATATTCGACGAGAAGCTAGATGGGACCTTCATACCGAGCAGGCTTTCAAAGAAGATTTCTTTCTCCTCTTTGGTTAGAGCGTAGCTGGCAGCAACTTGATATTTCTTTGGATGCATGCCGTCTTTTTCGTTCACATGTTGTTGGTCCTCCCGTGCCTCCGGTGTATCTTTTGTCTTCCCATACACGCCCAAGAAGCCTAGGACGTTCACGCAAACATTTGTTCTTCACGTGCATCGCGTCGATTGCATAGCGGACCTCTAGATCTTTCCAATTGGGTAGGCCCCAAATATAGATTTCTTCTTCCACATGGATGCGCGTCCCTCAGCGTCATTCGGAACAGATTGTCCGCCAGGACCCTTTTCAAAGATTACTTGTAAATTCTTGACCATATCAAGTGTGTCATAACCAGTACAGAGGACAAACTTCTTTCGGTGATCTGCCTCACCTTTGAAATGCTTGCTTTTCTTTCTTAAGGTATGCTTGGTCGGAAGAAATCGAAGATGTCCCAGGTACACATTCTTCTTGCATTTGTCCGAATATACATTTTGGGTATCATCTAAACAGTGCGTGTATGCGTTGTATCCCTTGTTTGTCTGTCCTCAAAGGTTACTAAGAGCAGGCCAATCATTGATGGTTACAAACAACAACGCTCGTAGGTCAAATTCCTCTTGTTTATGCTCATCCCACACACGTAAACCTTTTCCATTCCACAGCTGTAAAAGCTCTTCGACTAATGGCCTTAGGTACACATCAGTGTCGTTGCTGAGTTGCTTAGGGCCTTGGATGAGCATTGGCATCATAATGAACTTCTGCTTCATGCACACCCAAGGAGGAAGGTTATAGATACATAGAGTCACGGGCCATGTGCTATGATTGCTGCTCTGCTCCCCAAAAGGATTAATGTCACCTGCACTTAAACCAAACCATATGTTCCTTGTGTCACCTGCAAAGTCCTCCCACTTTCTCCCAATTTTTCTCAACTGTAAGCCATCAGCGGGTGCTCTCAACTTCCCGTCTTTCTTACGGTCTTCTCTGTGCCATCGCAACAACTTGGCATGCTCTTTGTTTCTAAATAGACGTTTCAACCGTGGTATTATAGGAGCATACCACATCACCTTGGCAGGAAACCTTTTCCTAGGGCGCTCGCCCTCAACATCATTAGGGTCATCTCGTCTGATCTTATACTGCAATGCATTGCATACCGGGCATGCGTCCAATTCCTCGTACTCACCGCGGTAGAGGACGCAGTCATTATGGCATGCATGTATCTTATGCACCTCTAATCCTAGAGGGAAGAGAACCTTCTTTGCTCCATACGTAGTGTCAGGCAATACGTTATCCTTTGGAAGCTTATTCTTCATTATTTTTAGTAACTTTTCAAATCCCTTGTCAGATAAACCATTCTCTATCTTCCATTGTAGCAATTCCATTGTGGTATCAAGCTTTGTGTTGCCATCTTAGCAGTTTGGATAAAACCCTTTTTTTCTGATCCTCTAACATGCGATCGAACTTCAACTTCTCCCTTTCACTTTCGCCTTCTCTATGTGCATCAACAATGACCCGACGAAGATCATCATTGGACACATCATCTAGTGCCTCTTGATCTTCAGCCTCCCCCGTTGCAGTATCACCGTATTCAGGATACATAGGACGATAGCTGTCATCATCCTCTTCTTCTTCGTTGTCTTCCATCATAACCTCTCTTTCTCCATGCCTGGTCCAAACATTATAGTGTGGCATGATACCCTTCTCAAGCAGGTGGAAGTGAAGGGTTTTAGATCTGGAGTAATCCTTCATATTCTCACAGACAGTACCTGGACAATACATAAAACCATTCTGCTTGTTTGCCTCAGCCACTTCGAGAAATTTATGCAGGTCCTCAATGTACTCGAAGGTGCATCGGTCACCGTACGTCCATTGTCGTTTCATTTGTGTGCATTATATAATTAAATGTATCAAAAACCATTACAGAACAACATGAATAGAGAACTGATCAAATTAATACAAGTTCATCATCACAGTAAAACCAAAGTACAATAGTGATCAAATGTTATTACTGAAAAAATGAATACATAAAGTTCATACATAGTTCTCATAGAACAACATACAATTAAGAAAATTATACAAGTATCTATCTAAATCATACAAGTAAGAATTTATTTTTTTTAAAAGAAGATAAGAACAAGAGGCTCACCACGATGGTGCCGGCGACGAGATCGTCGCGGGCGATCGACGGCGGTGAGGACGGGGACGGGGACGACACCCTACACATGTGCAGACTCTAAGAAGTTAATTTCAGCTCTAATTATGCGTCTAAATCAAAAGAACTCCCACATACACTCCTCCACTAAAACACACGACCCACACTCTATTTCTAGAGCATTTGAAATAAGCTAAACTAGCAGTGAGAGATAAAACGATGAAGTCATTAACCTTTTAGAACACTTGTGTAGTTGGTGCACCTCCAAACCTAAACAAATCTTTGGGAAAATGTAGCTTGGAGGTCGAGCTTGGAGAGGAGAAAACTTAAGTGTGGCTCCGTCATTTCATCGAACACCTCATGTGCATAGAAGGTGAGAGCAGAGAGCAACACACCTCCCAAACGTCGGCGGCCAAAAAACAAAGGAGTGAGCCAGCAGGGGCAAGAATTTATATAGGCGTTGTATAAGTCTCGGTTGGTGGCTAGCACCAGGACTAAAGGCGCTTCTTTAGTCCCGGTTCCAGTCACCAACCGGGACTAAAGGTACTGGGTCAGGAGCGAGGCCCTTTAGTCCCGGTTCGTGTTTGGAACCGGGACTAAAGGGGTCAGACGAACCAGGACTAGTTCCTGTCGAGGCCCGGCCGGCGCCCTGGCGTCATGAACCGGGACTGATGCATCCATTAGTCCCGGTTCGTAACACGACCGGGACTAATGCAATATTCTGACCCGTTTCAAAGTCATGTTTTCTACTAGTGTTGGTGAATCAATCCTTCTCATGGTTTCAAAATAATGATATTTGGTAGCATGTAAAGAGTTGTTTATCATGGATCAAGGCTATCGATATCATCAGCGTGGAGGACTAACCATTCTATAAACTACAGGATGTAGATGTACAAATACATGATATCCAATGATCGGTCACCCGTGTGTAGTGGATTATTGTTGCCCGCAACATAAAAAGTTATAAAACGAGCTAGCTTAGAACATGTGAAATCCTGAAAAATATGGATGACAGGATGAGCCAAATTTCTACATAGCAAATGTCATTGGCCGAGAGATTCACATAGTTGCGGGCAAACAGGCAGACATGGCAAATAATATTTATCGGGAGCAAATAAGTAGAGGGCACCCTCTGGTTTGGGCTACGAGCGGGTGCTCGGGGGCGCACATGCCGCTGCCATGGTGCGTCCAGCTGCCACCATGTGTTACCCACTGGGCAAGCCCATGAGAGTAAGAAAAATCATTTTCTGCATGCATTCTCTATATATATTTTAGTTTTGTTTCTTAGTTTTTTGGATATTGCTTGGTTTTGCTTGGGGTTTAAAAAAAATATGTTTTGGTTTTTCTCGTGTGAAACACTCCGTGTGAAAAGAACAATTATGCTTCACGGAGAAGCACAATTATGCGCATAGTTGTGCTTTACCAAAAATGAAAAGAACATTTGTGGTTGACGGTGAAGCACAATTGTGCTTCCAGAAAGTGCAAAGGCACAAAATATGTCTCCATGTGAAGCACAAGTGTGCTTTGGTTTTTTCGGTTTCTGATTTTTGTTCAGTTTCAAGGTATCCAATTTAAATGTTTTTCCTTCCTTTCCCGCATGGGCTCGCGTCACGTGGAGTTGGCTTTTTTTCTTTTTCTTGTGTGACTTGCTCTGGACAGCAATTACACGGTTTTACCTCGTTTCTTTGTATCTAGAACCCATAGTTCAATAGAAATCAATTTTTCTTTTTTGTTCCTTTTTCTTTTTCACTTTTCTTAGTAAATTTTATAATACCATGATGAATATATTCTAATTCTTGATAAAGAACTTTTTAATATGCAATGACCATTTTAATATTTATTATTAAAAATTTCTGGAATAGATTATTTTTATTTTTAGTAAATGGTGAAGTTTTAATGTCCCAGAGAATATTTTGATACAAGAATGATTTTTAAAGTTACTAAAACAAAAAATCAAAATATATATTTTGCTGCAAGCAGAAAAAAATATAGTATAGAGTAAAGAAGAAAGAACAAAGTTTGATCATATCTACTAGCTAGAAATGGAAGTTTCCCTAGTTTTTTTTACACAACAAAGTTACACTTTTTCTGTTGAATAACAAGGTTTCACTAGCTGTGAATATTCTTTACAAGTCCAAACTAAGATAACATGGGTGAAATTTGAAGAGAATGAATGACAGGTTGGGAGGAAAGAGACGAAAATATAATGTGATAAATAGAGCGGAAAAATAATTAAATTACAATGTGCGAACCAGCGACCTATTGACAAAAGGCTACACGATCTGCCATGCTTGTAATAGAAATATTACTAGTGCAGTTCTCTGTTGGGATTTCCTGTTTTCGTGTGTGACTTGCACTGGACGTCTATCACAATGTTTTTTTCTCGTTTCTTTTCCTTCTTTTCCTTTTCGTTCTTTTTTCTTCGTTCCTCCTGCTTTTCCCCTTTTCAGTTATCATGTACAAAATTTAGTATCTTGACGAATATTTTTAGTTCATAGTGATTAATTTTAATATGCAACAAACATTTTTTTAATTTATTATTCGTATTTTTATGAAATAAATGATAATAGTTTTAGTACAATGTGAATTCCTAAATACCTGAAGAATTTTTTTGATAAATATTGTGTATATAAAATAGAAAAATAAAAATTCTAAATATATATTTTGCTACTTGGCACAAAGAAATATATAGCATAGAGAATAGAGAGAAGAACAAGGTTCACCAGCGGTGACCATTTTTCAACAATCCAAATTAAGAGGAGATGGGTACAAATTTGAAGAGCATGAACGAAAGGTTGACAAAAAAAAATAGAATATGAATAAGGGTACATGCTACAGTAATCTCTTTTAGGAAAAGAACAACAAAGACAACATTTTTACTAACCAAAAAAATATAAACAAAGACTATATATGTACACATTGATGTGTGCTCTGTACATAAAACTTTCAGTATATGGCTTTTCAGTTGCGATGTTGATAAAAACAGGAAACATATGCATCAAAGTAGATTAACCTTTGGATTATGCGTGTGTGACTTGCTGTGGGCAATGTTTTTCTCTTTTCTTTTGTTTTTTCTTCTCTGTTTCGTTCTTTTTTCTTGTTCCTTTTCCTTTTCAACTTTTCTTATTAGATTTTTCTTTCATTCTTTTCTGTTATCTTGTACAAAAATTGAATACCGTGTCGAATATATAAAGTTCACACTGATTACATTTAATATATAACAAAAAAAATATTATTTGTCACAATTGTATGAAATAAATTATGATACTTTTAATACACTGTGAAATTCTAAATACCTGGAGAATATATTTTATACACATTGTTTTTATAAAAGTAGTAAAATCAAAATCCTAAATATATATGTTACTACTAGGCACAAAGAAATATATAGTTTAGGGGAAGGAGAGCAGAACAAGGTTCACTAGCAGTGAACATTTTTCAAAAGTCCAAATTAAGACGAGATGGGTACAAATTTGAAGAGCATGAACGTAAGGTTGAGAAGAAGAAAAAGAAAAAAAATGTGTATATGGGCCCAGGCTACAGTAATCTCTGTTAATAAAAGAAAAACAAAGAAAGGTTTTTTACTCCCCAAAATTAAAAAAACTGTATATGTACACACTAATATGTGGTATGTACGTAAGTTTTTCAATATACATCTTTTCAGTTGCGATGTATATAAAAAGGGGTAACATATGCGTCAAAGTAGATTAACCTTTGGATTTTTGGAGCCACAAAATTGCCCTTTTTAAGCTTACAATTAGTGTATTGTCTAGTAAAAATGTATGCATGTAGAGCAAATCTAAATATAAATCCATGTGGATTGTTTATGGATATTTTGAAACTTATTTTTTCACTTCACAGAACTTGTGTCCAAAATACTAACTAACTACTTCTTCTCATGAAAAAAATGTTTCCTTTCCCTTATCTATTTGGTGAACCAATAATCAAATGAATTGTTGTCTTTAACTTTCATTCAGAAATGGCCTAAAAGGAGGGACAATTTAGAATCAACCAACCGCAACCCGCAAGGAAAATTCTTTTCACTCATTATTTGAAATTGTGCTTTTTTCTTTCCCTTGGAATATAAATATAACTTTACTTGATAATTACTGTTTAATACCATAGGTAAAATCGAACACTAAAAGTTGGAGCTAGATTCTTCATAATATTCATTCATCCAAAAAGCAAGATATATATTCTAGCTCCTAGATTGTATGGCCACCACACACCCGTTTCCTGGTGATAGAATCCATTTTTTTGCAACTAGCTATTGGAGATAGCAACACGGTGTTCTCAAAATAAATGTATAGCTAGATTCTGTACAAGCAATAATTGGCTAATTTTCATTATACTCGATGTTATCCTCTTTGAATATTTCACACAGATACGAAGAATGATAAAAATAATCTAGGATGACTTTTATGGCACACTTAAAGCAATAATAACCCAACAGCAACCCAAGCAAATGTGTCAGCGAACGAACCAAGATCATAACGCGAAGAGAGTTGATTGGACAAAAACACCAACACAACAAATTAATTTTCTTAGTAAACATCAATCGACATATATGTGGTCTAATTATTCTTAATCATATGAGACTGCATGTACATATGTGTATGCATATATGTATTTACAGTTTCCATGCTTGGAATCTTTTAGGAGGACGAGATCGAGAACAGATGCGGCGCAAAAAGAAGGAAAAACCCTAGGCTGGAAAGATAGAAAGTTAGATTCTCCATTTCCGTGGACAGAAATGTTTCTTCCTCCTCACTACTCTCGTAGTAGCCGGGTAATGACTGCCCCCCCCCCCCCCCCCCCCCCCCCTGTTTCTCTTGTGTTTTCCTCGGCAGCTCCCACCCTTTTCACCATATGCCTCCTCGACTCCTCCTGAACCAACCGCCTATAAGTAACACCACTGCTCACATCTTTCTACCTAATTATTCCTCAACAATCTCACCCGCAACCAAATAGCACGGCAGCGACACTACGCTCGACAACTGGCACCAAATCGCCCTCGCCGTCGGCGGCGACAAGTCGGCCGATGATGTCCGGCGCTACTATGAGGAGCTCGCCTGCAGCATGGATGCCTCCGCCGACGTTTGGTTTATACCTACTACCTTCCTTTCCTTCCTTCCGAAGCCACGCATCCTCTTCTTTTCAGGCCGTGCATCAACTAATAGCGAGCAAACTTGTTGATAACGGAGATCCTTTAGTAAATGAAATTGGGCTGATAATTAAATTCGTGCATGCAGGCAGAAGCACTTGAACATCTAGCTATCTGCATGGATGGGTAGAATAATGAAGCATGTGCGTGCTGCATGGATGGGGATATCATTTGCATGCAACTATGTATGCACGAAGTCTACCGATCCGCGTCCATATATGTATATATGTAATATGTTTAACAGTATCAGAAAATGTGTGTGTTGCAACGGAAGGACTAGTTGACATATGATCAAATCAATTAACATCACACATCGTCAAAATAAAATTACTCAGACAATGCCTTTGGTTAATCTAGCAAAAAGGCCTGTGCGTTGCAAGGGAAGAAAAAAATCATAATCGCCAATGTCCATGGTCACATTTTTATGCATCACCCAGATACACTATCACTCTCAATTTCGTGAAATCATGAAAAAAATTAAAACTCAGGTACATATTTGAAATCGTGAACACTTTAAAACAAATTGAACCTTTTTTAAATTCAAAAACGTTTTATACTATTTGCAAATATTTTTTAAAATTGTGAACATTTTTTAAACATTTTTCTTAAATTGGCAAACATTTCTGGAATCAACGAACGTTTTTATGGAAATTGGTGGGACTATTTTTGAAATTCACGATTTTTTGGATGTTAATGAACATTTTTTGAAATGTATGATTAATTTTTGAATCATCAAACATTTTATGAATGAATAAACTATTTTGTAAGTCACGAACAGTTTTTAAATTTTTAGGATATTTTCCATTTGTGAACAGAATTGGATATATTTTGTTCAATTTCGTTAACATATTTTAATACACAAACTTTTTAAAATCATGAACATTTTTTTTCAAAATTTCAATTTTTTTGTATAAGCAACCATTTTATTATAAAATTAAGATTTTATTAATCCATCAACATGTTATGATTTATTAAACATTTCATTCCAAAATTCTGATTTTGTTAATTTTCAGAAAGAAAATTAAGTCCCAAGTATTTAAATTAGAAAAATAGAAAAAAGGAAAACTGGCCAGCCCAGCCCGGACATGGGCTGGTCGAGCTGCATCTTCTCTCAGCGTGCAGAGCGCAGTATAGGGGGTCCTACTGCATGGGTCGGCCCAGGAAGGATTCCCAGTATAGGTGGCATTTTTTTTGCGACAAGGTAATATTTTGCAACTTTGTTGCAATTTCCGCTAGAAGCAATAACCCCTTTATTATTAGGTATAAATATAGATGTAGATGACAAGGGAGTGACTAGAGTCTGGTCGTCGGAGGCCAACTTCGTCTCTAGTGCAGCCGGGTCTCCTTGCGTGCCCCTTGTCACTGTCCCCTTCCGGGAACATAAACCCCCTTTCCTTCCGATCTCCTACTAGTTTACTTTTCTTGACCCAAACACAGTAAATTTTTGCTTACATCCAATTAATCTATATCTATTCCTAAAATTAAAGGGAGGTTTGTTTCTTTACTTTTTTATTACGTTCTTCGGTCTGTTTCATAGTCTTTTTTTGGGGTCTCTGTCATTGGTCGAACCATTCGTCTGGTTCTCATCCCGTTCGGCCTTTTCTGATTGTGGCTAGGCCGGGAGTCCAGGTTGTATTGTCCCCAGCCCACGTTGTAACTGCTGGCCTACTCCGTAACGGATTCTGCCTGACCACACATGCACCACTCGACTAATCTGAGAAAATGATCCTCAAAAGAAAAGGACTAATCTGAGAAGAAGTATTGATGATGTGCAGACTACACCACAACCATTGCTCGGTTTGGGTTACATATGTGTGTACGTGTTTTATCTATTTTTCTCTTTTTTTTCCTGTAAAGACCCATGAGGCCATGACCCATATGTCTAGTTATTAATTTTCACGTGGTTTAGAAAACATATTTTTACCTAATTATTCGGGAAAAAGACGTGGTGTTTGCTTTTTCAATAAGGCCTAAAGCTATATATTAAGTAGGATAAGCATTTGCAATCAAACCCTTGCAGAACAAGAAAATAATGTCCAATTCCTTAATTGTGTAGAAATCTCCTTCCCCCTGCATCTACCGGCTGCACCGTGAGCAAAGCTCGATGGGGCCTCTGCCTCGGCGAAGCAAACTTATTTATAGCTAGAAACTCATACAAATAGCATCCAGGAAGTCGTCCGATCAGCGGCTAATCTACGTTGCAAATTTCCGTCCCAAAAAAAAATGTAAAAAAGAGCACATACATAGTCCAAATACCATGAAGGCCGATCAAATTCAGATGAATCCACTAAATCCAGAAAGATCCGTTGAATATAAACTAGTAGGATGTGAGAAGGAACAATGGTTTATGTCTCAGCGAGGGGCGCGTCATGAGACTTGACTGCATTAGCAGTTGGCGGCAGCCACCTTCGGTGGCCAAACCCCCTCTCATCCAACCGCAGGTACCGTCCAACCCCTTTTCTTCTCATGATTGGATGCAACTAATTGATTTAACCATATGACCATAAAAGATGTATAAGGATGCGAGGGGTTTTATGGGACTTTGAAGCTTGACAATGGTCATGCTGATCACCACACTCTGTCCGCCTGCACTCCATCAAAGGTGCATCACTCAATGCCTTCAATTGTTGAATCACAAAACCAGTCATTAACTATGCCATTTCTGGATTTCTAATTACAATAACATTCTTTATGCATTCATTTTTATGGGCAAGTGACACATGCACCAGATATAATCGTGACGATGTGGATGTCCACCATCATTACATGTAATTACGAGTATGTGTAGGGGGGCCGTACCACCGATGTGGAGCTACAATGCGGGCGAGTCTTGGACTAGGGGCACAAATGTGGGGAGTGGCATGCTCCACGGAATTACAAGTCGGTGTAGGGAGGTGATCGGGAAGAGGTGTGATTAGGACTGATTGTGTTCACCGTGAATTGGTGTATAAAGTGAACACCATCGATGATTGTGACGAAGAGGAGAAGTGGAAATACAAATGGATCGTGAAACGCGTGTGAGGATTTATTTCTCCCATTACAACGTACTGGTAAATTTTCTATTAATGTATGTATTGCTCTTTTCTCACGGTGCAATTGTTCAGGTCTAGACTTAGGTAATGTATAATAGAGAAAATTGATGTTGGATAAGTTTTGAAGAAAATTGCCGAGAGCCTTACCTGATGAAGCTCGCTAGCAACGACTGGAATTCACTGAGAATGTCACGGATATTTTTCTACGCCTCTTCCATCCTATTGAATCATCTGACCAGGTAGACTTATAATTGGTACAACGAATAGTAGCAGCAAAGCATCATACAATGGCTGCAAAAATCACAATTCTTTCTCTCTCGATTTTTCTATGAAAACTGTAAAAAAAGAGATGTTCATATATCTGGATGTTTATGCTTTGGAAGCTCACATCACAAAAAAATGTTCATGTACCTCACAAGGAATTTTGCTTCGGTACAACACCCTTTAATTGTTTTGATGCAGATAGATGTTAGATTGTTCGGATCTTTTGTTTGTTACATTGGGAGAATAGAGAATAGAATTAGTTGACCGTGAATGTAAAAATACCCTAAAAAGGTACTTTAAGATATGTGTAAACTTTTAAAGGGGGTGTATCGAAGCAAAGCCCACAAAAAATATATGTGCATTTTACCCCAGGAACAAAGGAAACTGGAAAAAAAAAAACAGTGGGGAAAGGAAAAGTAAAGCACACATTCTGAATGAACGAATATGACTCTCGCAAAAAAAAAAAACGAACATGACTCTCGGTCATAGCGACCCACGAGTATACCACATGTTACAAATTTCGTGCTACTTCATCCTCGTAAAAAAAAAAGGACTCGTGTGCCAGTCTGTACCGGTATATATAAACGAACAGTGTGAGTACAAACCGTGCATGCACGCATCATTCGAGCCTGGACAAAAACGAAACACAACGCTCTAAGAAAAAAGGAAGATGGACACAGCCTGCCGGCCACATTGATTAGTGCTAATCTAAACGACACGATTTTCCGATTGCTCGTTAGGCATCGTTTTCTCCATAGCAAATCACGCCGGCCTGCATAGCTCGAGCTACTTTACGTGACAGACTTTATTTGTGAAGTTTCCAATTTTTCTAGACAACATACCTGCTTTGAAACTGACATTAAGCTACTACTCAGATATCTGATATCGCTATCGGGGTCTGCATCCATATTAATGAAATCTTTTAGTTTTGGCTATTGTGCCATGTCGTAAACAACCAGACTAAGATGATGCACTTTCATAAGAAAGTGATGTATGTACGTTGCCACACTGGTGTGAAGGACGAGAAGAGTCTTCAGTCGGTCAAAACGGTGGAGTTTTGAAGGGTTTTGAGGGCAGTAGGTGGATATAGCATGCCATCTCGTGACAAAGGCCATGCGTCTTGTTAATTTGTAGGCCAGTAGAGATAAGCTGACGTACCACCATCTCTCTCTCTCTCTTTCTCTTTCTCTTTCTCTCTCTGTGTGTGGAAGGGGGTATCCATCAAAAGTCCAACAAATATGTAGGAAGAAAAGAAAGAAACAATAAAATGAGAATATCCTTGTGTGGGTATACCATTGTAATTATCATCATGAAACAAAACTCAGCAAGTTCCAATCAATGGACGTGATTCCTGTCATTTCAATGGGAAATGAAGAGAGGCAAAGCACCAAGTACCAACAATTATCTCGTTTTCAGCTTAGCTCGCTCGATCTACAAATCATAATTGCCCTCCTCTACAAAAAACAAGAACAAATCGTCCTTCTAGATGGCACCACGACAGCAACATTGCAAAAATACAACACCAATACTCTAAAAAAATGTGACGATATATGACATGCCTTCCCTTTGGATAGGCTGCCACGTAGAATCCAGTCATCCCGAGGATACTCACTAAGCGTTGCGTTACATGTTCAATCTTGTGGCCGGATCTTGTAAGTGGGTTTGGCTCTATAGCTACCATATCATACGGTGTGGTGATCGGATGTAACTTTGGCCAGCTAACTAGATATCATGTGCAGTACGCCTGATAATCTTGAGATCCCCCACGAAAGAGGGGCGGAATACTCTGGGGCATTGCAGAACACGTTCTCCGGGTCAATAGTGGTCTTGGCACGGACGAGATGGTTGAAGTTGCTCAAGAAGTACCTCTCGTCCCATGTCCTCGCCACATCAACTTCCGAGTTAAGAGGACTGCCTCCATCTTCGTCGTCTCTTGTTTCATGCATTGGGAGAACAAACATTGGAGTAGAATTAGTTGATTGTGAATGTAATAAAGCACCCTAAAAAGCTAAATTAAGATGCATGCAAACTTTTAAGAGGGTGTCCCGAAGCAAAGTCCACAAACAAAATGTTCATTACCACCAGAACAGAGGAAACTGGAAAAACCTATAGTACAGAAAGGAAAAGAAGAAGAATACATTGAGAATGAATGAATATCACTCTCAGTCATACGGACCCACGAGTATACCACATGTTAAAAACTTCATGCTACTCCATCCTCGCAAAATAGAAAAAGGACTCGTGTGCCATATCAGTATATATAAACGAACAGTGCGAGTACCAACCGTGCATGCACGCATCATTCAAGCGTGGACAAAAACGGAAACACAACGTTCTAAGAAAAAAGGAAGATGAACACTGCATGTTGGCCACATTGATTAGTGCTAGTCAAAAGAAAACGATTTTCCAATTGCTCGTTAGGCATCGTTTTCTCCTTAGCAAATCACGCCCGCCTGCATAGCTCGAGATACTGTACGTGACAGACTATTTATATCGTTCCCAATTTTACTAGACAACATACCTGCTTTGAAATTAACCATTAAGAAGCTACGACCAGATCCGCCCGGACTCGACCACCACCTCTCAGCCCCCTCCCCTCGCCGCCGTCGGTGGTCACCTCCGGCAAAGCCCGCCCTGGTGACGGCGGCGGCGGGGATTCGCCCTTCTTGCCATCTTGTGGTGGTTGCCCGTTGGCCTGCGCTGCGGTTCCGCCGGGGCGGCGACCCTGGTCCGATCAGGCCTGTTGGATCCCTGCCGCGGTGGAGGATGGCCAGCGTCCGGCTCGACCGTGATGGCTGGCCATGGCGAGTCTTGGGTTCCCGTCGTGGCGGATCTCGGGCGCGTGGCGGTTGGATCTAGGGCATGACAGCACGGCGGATCCCGGCGGTTGCGCTTGGCGGCGCAAGGGTGCGGCTAGGCATGGCGGGTGGCGGTGGAGGCGACGGCGTCCAACCCGGATCCGGTCTTCGCGATGGTGATGGCTACGGCTGGCCGGATCCGTCCATGGTGGTGGCAGCGTCCCTTCCGCCGGGGATGACGGGCCAGATGGTGGATCCTTATGGCGGCGTCGATGACGGCGGATCTTGGGATCCCATGACCAGGCTCGTCACAGGATGCGCGTGGCGGCCGGAGCTTCCTCCGGTATCGACGGCATTGGATGCAGGATTGTGACGACGGTTGTCGTTGTATGGGCGACGACAATGGCCGACGCGACGGTGGGTGCTCCCTGTAGCACCCGGAATCGGGGCGACGGCCCCTCTTCATCAACAGCGGCGGACTCCGGGGTCGTGAGGGCGACTCGGAGTCCGGATCTCGAGATGGTGACGGCCTTCTGAGGCTGGTGGCGGTATGGGACGTCCCCTCCATCAACAAATCAAGTCGATGTGGCTCGGCAGGTGACACATGAGCCTCCCTCAGAGTTGTCGGGGGATACCTGTCGTCGACAGGTGAAGCCACCGATGGATATGCTATTGGCGGATGCTACGCACGGCGTGTTATGTGGAGACGTCAGGTCATGCCTGCCACCGGCAGGAGATGCACGGCGGCTCTGGCGGAGGTGTCAGATTTAGCATGATCTTGTTGGATCAAAGGTGATGCGACAGTAGTGGGAGGCAGGCGGTATGTGACGTCTTTGTCTTCTGTTGTCTCCTCCAGAGGTATCCAGCTGTTGAGATGTCGGTAGATGGATAAAGGCGGATGGTACAGATAGCTTCAACGACGAGCTTATGCACTCCGATGGAAACACAAGATCACTGGTCGGGCTATGTCGTCGCGCGCCTGCGTCGTGTCCTTGCTGAAGGTGGTGCATTGAAGCTTTGCTTTGGGGATGAGAATCTGGAGTTCATCCTTGTGGTGGAGTCAGCATCATCGGCGCACGTGCAGCGATTCCTTCTTGAAGGGGTAGCTTAGGAGTTGTGTATTTTTTATTTTTGTTGTGTCTTGTATCATAGGGTTAGTGGTTATCGGGGGAGTTACTGTCGCGAGATATATGGTCTTAGGGTTTGTTTTCCGTTTTATTTCTGGGTCGAAGGTGTTCGGCTGCTGGATATTGCTTTATTAATAATATATGGCTGCATGCATTGTGCTGATGCAGAGGTCAGGGTGATCCTCCTTTTCAAAAATAAATAAATTAAGAAGCTACTTAGATGTACGATATCGCTATCAAGGTCTACATCTATATTAATGAAATCTTTTAGTTTTGGCTATTGTGCTTTGTCGTTAACAACAAGACTAATAAGGTGATGTGCTTTCATAAGTAGATGATGTATGTATGTTGCTACGTTGGTGTGAAGGACGGGAAGAGTGGTCAGTCGGTCAAAACTGTAGAATTTTGGAGGGTTTTCAGGGCAGCGGATGGATATAGGTTGTCCATCTCATGACAACGGCCATGTGTCTTGTTAATTTGTAGGCCAGCCACTACTGGAAAAACTTACGATGCCGACGCCCGAATCTATGCCGACGGCTCCCGTCGGCATAGATGAGCATATCCCGACGGCCCAGCTAAAGTCGTCGGCGTATAAAGGCCGTCGGCGTATATCAATCTATGCCGACGGCAGCCGTCGGCATAGCCCGACCATCGACATATGTGTGGGCCCGGTCGCCCCGGTTTAACAGCCGGTTGACGCCGTCAAACGTATGCCGACAGCCCTAACGTCGGTCGTCGGCATACCAATCTCCTGTCGCATCAGTGATCCGCGGCACCATGGGCCCGAAGCTATGCCGACGGTTGCCGTCGGCATAGCTCCGGGCCCCATGGTGCCGCGGATCGCTCATGTGGCAGGGAGCTATGCCGACGGCTATGCCGTCGGCAAATCTACGTTCATTTTTTTTCCTTTTTAAGTATTTTTTTGCTTAAAATAATTAATTAAATAGAGCTATGCCTGCCGTCGGCATAACCCGGTCAATTTTACATTTGTTTTCTATTTTTAGTTTCTGTTTTAAATTGCTTATATTTTTTAAGATATTTGCTGTTTTTGAGTGATTCTTTTTGCATTAGATTTAAAATTTTGTCTAGTTTATGTTTGTGCCATTAGTTTTCAAATTTGAATGGTTTAAATTTGAATTTGTTCAAATTTGCTTCAAACCCTAGATTGTGAATAACTTGAGTTTACAAACAGTTTTTAATTTAATTCTTTTTGCTCCTAGTCACGTGTTAGATTGTTGTCACAGTAAGATTTATTTGGTTATTTCTAGAATAATTTAAATTAATATTTTAATTTAAGAGTCATTTAACTCAAAAAAATCATTAAATGCATGAAAAATAGCAAATGAAGTTAGAAAGGGTTGAAATTTGAGGATGTGGATTTGAATGGTGCATATTGAATGCACAAAAAGTATGGAATTGAAATAACTTAAAAAAATGAAATGCCTTTGTAACACACGAGTTTTCGTTCGAAAGCTTGATACTTCGAATCAGATGGTCCAGTTTGTACACGAAGTGCATCCAGTTTTTGTCGTAACCCTCTTAACTTTTTAGGATAAGCTATGTGGGTGAAATGATGATACCATGCCAAGTTTCAACCTTTTTAGAGTTCATTTGTAGTGCTTTTAAATTTCAGGGTCATTTAGCTCAAAAAAATCATTAAATACTTGAAAAATAGCAAATGAAGTTAGAAAGGGTTTAAATTTGAGGATGTGACTTTGAATGGTGCATATTGAATGCACAAAAAGTCTGGCATTGAAATAATTTAAAAGAATGAAATGTGTTTGTAATAGACGAGTTTTCGTCCGAAAGCTTGATACTTCGAATCAGATGGTCCAGTTTGTACACGAAGTGCATCCAATTTTTGTTGTAACTCTCTTAACTTTTTAGGATAAGCTATGTGGGTGAAATGATGATACCATGCCAAGTTTCAACCTTTTCAGAGTTCATTTGTAGTGCTTTTCAATTTCAGGGTCATTTAGCTCAAAAAAATCATTAAATTCATGAAAAATAGCAAATGAAGTTAGAAAGGGTTTAAATTTGAGGATGTGACTTTGAATCGTGCATATTGAATGCACAAAAAGTCTGGAATTGAAATAAGTTAAAAGAATGAAATGCCTTTGTAATAGACGAGTTTTCGTCCGAAAGCTTGATACTTTGAATCAGATGGTCTAGTTTGTACACGAAGTGCATCCAGTTTTTGCCGTAACCCTCTCAACTTTTCAGCATAAGTTATGTGGGTGAAATGATGATACCATTCCAAGTTTCAACCTTTTCAGAGTTCATTTGTATTGCTTTTCAATTTTAGGGCCATTTAGCTCAAAAAATCATTAAATGCATGAAAAATAGCAAATGAAGTTAGAAAGAGTTGAAATTTGAGGATGTGGATTTGAATCGTGCATATTGAATGCACAAAAGGTCTGGTGTTGAAATAAGTTAAAAAATGCCTTTGTAACACACGAGTTTTCGTCCGAAAGCTTGATACTTCGAATCAGATGGTCCAGTTTGTACACGAAGTGCATCTAATTTTTGCCGTAACCTTCTCAACCTTTTAGAATAATCTATGTGGGTGAAATGATGATACCATACGAAGTTTCAACCTTTTCAGAGTTCATTTGTATTGCTTTTCGATTTTAGGTCATTTAGCTCAAAAAATTCATTAAATGCATGAAAAATAGCAAATGAAGTTAGAAAGGGTTGAAATTTGAGGATGTGGATTTTAATGGTGCATATTGAATGCACAAAAAGTCTGGAATTGAAATAAGTAAAAAAATGAAATGCCTTTGTAATAGACGAGTTTTCGTTCGAAAGCTTGATACTTCGAATTAGATGGTCCAGTTTGTACACGAAGTGCATCCAGTTTTTGTCGTAACCCTCTCAACTTTTTAGTATAAGCTATGTGGGTGAAATGATGATACCATGCCAAGTTTCAACCTTTTCAGAGTTCATTTGTAGTGCTTTTCAATTTCAGGGTCATTTAGCTCAAAAAAAAATTCATTAAATGCATGAAAAATACAAATGAAGTTAGAAAGAGTTGAAATTTAAGGATGTAGATTTGAATGGTGCATATTAAATGCACAAAATTCTGGAATTGAAATAAGTTAAAAAAATGAAATGTCTTTGTAATAGACGAGTTTTCGTCCGAAAGCTTGATACTTCGAAAGGGTTGAAATTTGAGGATGTGGATTTGAAAATAAATAAATGATGTCATATTTGGATTCCTCACATTTTTCTGATAATAATTGATATATGATTTGTCGAATTTCGATTTACAGATGTAAAGATATTAATTATGTCATATTAAATGAATAAATGGCAAAAAAATCAGTAAAATAATATTATTACTTATTTTATTTTCATTGAAATTCAATATTATTAGTACTTATTTTGTTTATTTTAATAATTATTTAGAATTCAAAAAATTAAATTATATGACATCAAGACCTAAGGGTTAAAAGGATAGATAGCTTAAGATTGTTAGGAAAACAACAAGTGCAGACTTGGAAACTATGAGAGATAGAACCTGAAAGTTAAGCGTGTTGGGGCTGGAGTAGTGAGAGAATGGATGACCGACCGGAAAGTTAGACGATTTGGTATGAGTGCTGATTAGAGAATAGAGATTAAATTCTGAAGGAGTGAGGAGAGGTGATTAGAGATTAAATTGTCAAATAATTCATAATTGTGAAAATCAGAAAAAAATTAAAAACAAATCAAAAAATTAATTAATTAAATTTAGCTATGGGCCGTCGGCATAGAGTCTCCAGGGCTGCCCAGCCCTGCCGCCAGGAGGCACTGGAGGACGACACGTGGCAGCATATGCCTACAGCAAAGTCATCGGCATAGTTTTTTTCTATGCCGACGGCTCGGCATAGGCCTGCCGCCAGGAGGCACCACCGGACGACACGTGGCGTCCCATGATTAGCCAGCGCTTTTTACGGCGCCGTCCGTTGCCGTCAGGCGAAAAACACTGCCGACGGCCAGACCTGAACCGTCGGCATAGTTTCCTATGCCGACGGCCTGACAAGACTACGCTGACGTGATCTATGCCGACGGGGATATACCGACGGCAGTCGTAGGCATAGGCTCTACGCCGACGGGGAATGAGCATAGCTAGCGAGTCCGGTAGTGAGCAGAGATCAGCTGAGCTTGAAACGTGTCACCATCTCTCTCTCTCTTTCTCTCTCTCTTTCAAGGGTTAAAGTTCAATCAATATGCAGGAAGAAAAGAGTGAAATAATAAGAAGAGAATATCCTTGTGTGGATATACCATCGTAATTATTCATCAAAAGTTTCAATCAGTGGACGTGATTCCTATAATTTCAATGGGAAAGGGCGGCAAAGCACCAAACAACTATCTCGTTTTCAGCTTAGCCCGCTCCAGCTACCAATCATAATTGCTTCAATCTACTAAAATGAGAACAAATCGTCCTTCTAGACGGCACCACGATAGCAACATTGCAAATATACAACATAAATACTCCAAACAAAAATGTAACGATATGTGGATGTCCTTCCTATGACATGTCTTCCCATTGGATGCAACTTTGGACAGGCTGCCACGTACAATGTGGCCATCCCGATCGAGGATACTCACTAAGCGTTGTGTTACATGTTCAATATTGTGGCCAATCTTGTAAGTGTGTTTGGCTCTATAGCTACCATATCATACGGTGTGGTGGTGGGATGCAACTTTGGCCAGCTAACTAGATATCATGTGCAGTACGCCTGATCATCTTGAGAGCCCCGACGAAGAGGGCGGAATACTTTGGGCATTGCGGAACACGTTCTCCGGGTCAATAGTGGTCTTGGCACGGACGAGACGGTCCTAGTTGCTCAGGAAGTACCTCTCGCCCCATGTCCTCGCCGCCTCGACTTCCGAGTTAAGAGGACTGCCGCCATCTCTTCGTGGTCTCTTATTGTCATAGGGTGAGGATGAGCAGGAGACGCATTGTTGTTGGCGCCTAGATCAAGGTCTAGGTAGTTTATGTAGGCGGTGCGTGGGCCGTTGGACACGTAGGCTCCCATGAAGTCGTAGAACCGGCGTAGCCAGTCCATGTACTCCTCCCTGTGTGTGTCAGTCGTCGTCGGCGGCCGTCCAGGCAATGAGATGCTGGGTTGCGTGGATGTTTCCTCTGCGATGCGGGAACGGAAGGTCGTCGGCGGCGATGCAGTCCATGGCCCCTCCGTACGGGTCGAGGATGACGTACGCCTTGGGTTCCTTGGACAAGAAATCGATGGCTCCCTCGAGCTCGCCTATGGGCGTCGGGCGGCGCACCAAGTCCGACTTGGCCTTGAAGTAGTTCTTCCCGTGGAGCACCCGGTCCGTGAGGTCCGCCGTGGAGCTCCATTCGGGCAGGCCGGAGAAGAAGGCCACGGAGTCGATCCAGCTCATTTCTGTAGGGTTCAGGTCCGACAGCCCCGTTTCTGGGAACCGTGTGGAGAGTATCTCCAACGCTTCATGGCTCCGGCCGAGGTAGAACCCCTTGAAGGTGACGGAGATGCCGGTCCCGTCCGACTCCGGCAGGCCGGCTCCGACGAACGCCGAGAGGTAGAAGTCGTCGGGCAGGAAGGCACGACCAAGCATTTCCGTCAGCTCGTGGTCCGTTCAGGGCCGGGCCATACGGTCCAGGCCCGACAAAAAAACAGGCCGGTCCGGTCCAGTAATTCAGACCGAAAATAATTCGGTCCGGTCCGGTCTTTAGCCGGGCCGAACGAGCGGACCGAGCCCAACAAGGGTCGATCTGGACAGATATGTGCCTCGACCGGCCCTCGCTCAATTCCCCTCCTCGACGCCTCCTCCTCTCCATCGACACGAACCCTAACCCTAAGGTGACGGCGACGGCGCCCGCGGCCTCTCCCCTTCACCGCCGGCGACATCTCGTCCGATTCCGAGCTGGAGGAGCACCTTCACACAGGGGTCGCAGCAAGGGCGACACGCCATCGGTCCCGCCTTCCCTAGTTCCTCGCCGAGCGCCACGAAGAGGAAGAGGTAACCTGCTTACCGCCGGCTGTCCGGCTCCATATTTCTGCTGCTGCTGCTTGCTTCTTGCTGCTGCTTGCTGCATGCTAAACCGTTGCTGCTTGCTGCTGCTTGCTTGCTGCTCGCGCGCCGCGCCTAGGCTAGCTGCTGCTGCTTGCTTGTTGCTAGCACGGCACTAGGCCACTAGCCCTGCAGGCAACGCACACAACAGGGAGTTGGGGGAGCACCACTAGTTCACTATTGTCTACTACAAATGTTCAGAGATGTAGAGTTTCTGAAATTGATGCACTGAGTACTCAGTACATTTGACGTTTGACGTTTCAGGAGAGTTGGGCAGCACATAACAGGGAGTTGGGCAGCACATAATACTAAGAGTTTTAGGAGATTTAGTGTTTGAACAACAAAGTTTTGTACACTTGATGATTGATGTACTGAGTACTGACTATGGCTATTATGTGCTGTTTTTTTGTAGGGAATCATGAAGGGGAAGGGCAATGAGAAGTGAAAGGGGACGGCTGATAAGGAGAAGAACAATGGGAAGGCGAAGGCAAAGAAGAAGAGCGTGAATTACCTACTTAGTCAAGATTCGCCGCTGCCTCCGCCGGTTCCGAGGAAGGGCAAGCCTAAGGCGCAGATTAGGAAGGCAAAAGACTTTCCCAATGCCCCAATGGGAGAGTTTGTTTGTAGGTTGAAGAAACACCCTCCGCCTCCTCCGCGTCTCCCCGACCGCACCGATGCCGGCGTGCGTGCCGCGGAAGCCGCTGCCTCTGGCTCCGCAACTGGCTCCAAGCTGCCTCATGCATCTACCTAGCCCGGCGTGATTAGCAAAGGAGAAAACGATGCCTGACAAGTAGTTAAAAATCAGTCGTTTTGATTAGCGCTAATCTATGTGGCCGGCATGCTACAAACACCTCCTATTTACACTAATAGAAAACAGACCTTTTGTTCATAGCATTAGTCCCGGTCTGGTTTGAACCGGTACTAATGTGATCATTAGTCTCGGTTCGGGACGCGCATCATTAGTTCCGGTTCGTTTCAGACCTCTAGTGCCAGTTCGTAACACGAATCGAGACTAAAGGTTATCGTGGGGCCCTAGGTTGGTGTCAGCCTAGGGTCCCACGATAACCTTTAGTCTCGGTTCGTGGCACGAACCGGGCTATAGGCACACCTTTAGTCCCGGTTTGTGTCACGAACCGAGACTAAAGATCCCCTATATGAACCTTTTGGTTAGCCCGAGCATACTCCTCCTTGTTGTTTCCCTTTTTCCTCTCCTTTGTTCTTCCCCTTGCTCGAGCTCACCTCCATTTTTGCCAAAATTTATCAAGATTTGAAGGCATCCTATCCATCCAAGTGTTCACAAAGGTTAGCAACTTTGTCCTTTCATCTCTCATTGCTAGATTAGATCTTGCAATGCTCTATAAGTATAGTGATTTGTGGGTTTTAGTTTGGGAGTATTTATATGTGGTACTTTATTTGATTTATATGCAATTTGAGCTCAAATTAACTTCTTACTTTGCATGTGTAGGTGAGGTTTACTTAGTGCCTTCCCGTCCCCGTCCTAACCATCGTTGATCGCCCGCACCGTCTCGTCGCCGGCACCACCTTGGTGAGCCTCTTGTTCTTATTCTTTTTATTAAAAAAAATCATGTTTGTAAGATTTAGATAGTTACTTGTATAGTTTTCTTACCTATATGGTTATTTGTTATACATAGTGGCATGGTTTTGATATCCGTCCCCGTCAGCCCTCGTCCAGTTTGTGATTTAGATGTGGTATATACTCTCTTTTATAACTTTTGTTGCATTTCATGTTTATGACAATTATGCCCATCAAGTTGGTATAGATATTTTTATCTAGGAGGTATGTGAACCGGAAGTTGCAACCGACATAGATATTCTTGTCAAGAATTTAAATTTAGTTAAAAAAGAAAGCGAGTATTTGAAAGAAAAATTGAAAAGAGTTGAGGAAGAGAAGATGAAACTGGAGTTATATGTTGTCGATGTCGTCGATGATCACAAGATCAAGATGGATGCAATGCGCTTGAAGGTTAGAAAATTTAAAAAATATACCATTGACAATGAGGCTAGGTATCACTATGCTGTTGGATCAATTGGTACCTTAGTTGCGATCTTGATCGCATTTGTTATTACATTTAAATGCTTAAGTTAGAGAGCTTGTATGTTGTTTTATGAGAACAAGTGTGTATGAACTTTATGTATGAACTTGTATTAATTTAGTCTTTTTGGTGTTGTGTAATGAAGATGAGCCGACAATGGATGTACGATGACTGATGCTCTTCCCAGTTCATTAATGGCGTGCATACTTTTCTGGTTGCGGATGGTTTTATGTATTGTCTATGTGCTGGATGTAAGAATGATCGAAATTACTCTAACTCAAGAACCATTCACGTCCACCTGTTTAAGTCCGGTTTCATGTCCGGCTATAATTGTTGGACAAGTACGGAGAAAGAGGGGTCCCTAATGGAAGAGAATGAAGAAGAAGAGGATGACGATAGCTATCCTGGCCATGGGTTTCACGAATATGATGGTACAACAATGGGGGAAGAAGCTGAGCCGGCAATGCGGGAAGGAGCTGAAGAAGAGGCATCAGATGAGCTCGCTGATGATCTTGGTCGGGCCATTGCCGATGCAAAGAGAAACTGCGCAAATGAAAAGGAGAAGCTGAAGTTGTAACGCATGTTAAAGGATCACAAGAAATTGTTGTACCCAAATTGCGAAGATGACAAGAAAAAGCTGGGTATCATACTGGAATTGCTGCAATGGAAGGCAGAGAATGGTGTATCTGACAAGGCATTTGAAAAGTTGCTGATAATGTTAAAGAAGAAGCTATCAAAGAACAACGAAATGCCTGATAGTACGTACAAAGCAAAGAAGGCTGTCTGCCCTCTAGGATTAGAGGTGCAGAAGATACATGCATGCCCTAATGACTGCATCCTTTACCGCGGTGAGTACAAGGATTTGAATGCATGCCCGGTATGATGTGCATTGCACTATAAGATAGGCCATGATGACCCTGGTGATATTGAGGGCGAACGCCCCAGTAAGAAGATTCCTGCCAAGGCGATGTGGTATGCTTCTATAATACCATAGTTGAAACGTTTGTTCCAAAACAAAAAGCATGCCAAGTTGATACGATGGCACAACGAAGACCGTAAGAAAGACTGGAAGTTGAGAGTACCCGCTGACGGATCGCAGTGGAGAAAAATCGAGAGAAAATGGAAGGACTTTGCAAAGGATGCAAGGAACGTATGGTTTAGTTTAAGTGCAGATGTCATTAATCCTTTTGGGGATCAGAACAATAATCATAGCACATGGCCCGTGACTCTATGTATCTACAACTTTCCTCCTTGGTTGTGTAGGAAGTGGAAGTTCATTATGATGTCAATGCTCATCCAAAGCCCCAAGCAACCCAACAATGACATTGATGTGTACATAAGGCCATTAGTTGAAGAACTTTTACAGCTATGGAATGGAAAAGGTGTATGTGCGTGGGATGAGAAAGAACAGGAGGAATTTGACCTACATGCGTTGCTGTTTGTAACCATCAATGATTGGCCAGCTCTCAGTGACCTTTCAGGACAGAAAAACAAGGGATACCACGCATGCACGTGCTGTTTAGATGATACCGACAGTATATATTTGGATAAATGTAAGAAGAATGTGTACCTGGGGCATCGTCGATTTCCTCACAACAGGCATCCCGTAAGAAAGAAAGGCAAACATTTCAAAGGTGAGGCAGATCACCAGAAGAAGCCTCGCCACCGTATTGGTGATGATATACTTGATATGTTCAAGGATTTAAAAGTAATCTTTGCAAAGGGTCCTGTCGGACAATCTGTTCTGAATGACGCTGACAAACGCGCACCCATGTGGAAGAAGAAATCTATATTTTGGGACCTACCGTACTGGAAGGACCTACTCTGCAATCGACGTGATACATGTGACAAAGAATCTTTGCGTGAACCTGCTAGGCTTCTTGGGCATGTATGGGAAGACAAAAGATACACCGGAGGCACGGGAGGACCAGCAGCATATGCACGGAGAAGATGGCATGGATCCAAAGTAGTTTCAGGGTCATGCCAGCTACACTCTTACCAAAGAAGAGAAGGAAATCTTCTTTGAATGCCTGCTAAGTATGAAGGTCCCGTTTGGATTCACATCGAATATAAAGGGAATAATAAATATTACAGAGAAAAGTTCCAGAACCTAAAGTCTCATGACTACCACGTGATTATGACGCAACTGCTTTCGGTTGCATTGAGGGGGCTTCTACCGAAAAACGTTCGATTAGACATTGTGAAGCTATGTGCATTCCTCAATGTAATCTCTCAGAAGTTAATCGATCCAGAAATCCTACCAAGGTTAGAGAATGATTTGGTGTAATGTCCTGTCAGTTTCGAGTTGGTGTTCCCATTATCCTTCTTCAATATCATGACGCACAACCTAGTTCACCTAGTCGAGGATATTGCCATTTTGGGTCCTGTATTTCTGCACAATATGTTCCCCTTTGAGAGGTGCATGGGAGTCTTAAATAAATATGTTCCTAATCGTTCTAGGACAGAAGGAAGCATCTCCAAGGGCCATGAAACAGAGGAGGTCATTGAGTTTTGTGTTGACTTTATTCCTGACATTAAGCCGATTGGTGTTCCTGAATCGCGGCATGAGGGCAGACTAGGTGGAAAAGGCACTCTAGGAAAGAATTCAGTAATATGCTAGGACGGGCATTCTTTGGCGCAAGCACACTACACAGTTCTACAAAGTTCCGCTTTGGTGACTCCGTATATCGAGCAACACAAGAATATTCTACGCTCCAAACACCCGGAGCAGTCGGACGACTGGATTACACATGAACAAACGATGACTTTCGCCGGTTGGTTACAAACACGTCTCATGCATGACGACACTGTTGCAGATGACATGTGCTTGCTGTCCAAGTTACCATCTTCGACTATGTTGACTTTCAAAGGGTATGAGATAAATGGGAATATATTTTACACGATCGTCCAAGATAAAAAGAGCGCCAGCCAAAACAGTGTTGTCCGCTTTGATGCAACAAACACCAATAGGCCAAAGGACACATATTATGGTTACATAGAGGAGATATGGGAACTTGATTATGGACTCGGTTTGAAGGTCCCTTTGTTTTGGTGCAAATGGGTCAATTGGACATGAGGCGGGGTAAAGGAAGACCCGTATTACAGAATGACAACAGTGGATCTCAACAATCTTGGATACGCAGATGAACCATTTGTCCTAGCCAATGATGTGGCATATGTTTTCTATGTGAAGGACATGTCTACTATGCCAAGAAAAAGAAAAGATAAGGAAGAGAATACATCATACGATGAGCCAAAACGCCACATAGTTCTTTCAAGGAAAAGAAACATCGTGGAAGTGGAGGACAAGACAGACATATTAAAAGATTATGAAAAGTTTCATGAAATTGCTCCCTTCACAGGGAAGGTTGACCCGAGCATCAAGTTAATCGATGAAGATTGTTCATGGTTATGACACAAAGGCACGAAGAAAAAGTTTTATACCCAAAGATCCCACTCTGGGATGTGACCGGATTCTCTAGTTAGTTTCCAGACTTATATCTGGAAAATCCCAGTTCGGACAAACATGAGGGAATCTTTGTAATAGTAGTGTACCTATGTGTTTTGGCATTTGAAACACGAAGAAATATTAATTATGTCCAAAGCCATATCATCGATTTTCAACCCTTTCTGACTTCATTTGCTATTTTTAATGCATTTACTATTTTATTGAGGTAAATGACCCTTAAATTGAAAAGCACTACAATTAAACTCTACACAGGTTGAAAGTTGGCATGGTATCATCATTTCACCCACATAGCATGTGCTAAAAAGTTGAGAGGGTTACGGCAAAAACTGGATGCATTTCATGTACAAAATGAACAATCTCTTTCGAAATATCATTGTTTCAGACGAAAACTCGTCTGTTACAAATGCATTTCATTTTTTAAATAACCTAATAATTACCAAATTGAATATAATGATAAAACACGCTAATACTAAACAGTAGAAAAAAAGAATCACTACAAAATCTATATTAAAGTAAAGTTATTCACAAACTAGTGATTCACCATAATTTCAAATAATTCGAGTTTAAACAATTCAAATTTGAAAACTACTGCCACTAACAGAAAGTTTATATTTTTTTGACCTAACGCAAAAAGATTCAGCCATTAGCTCTAAATAAAGCAAAAAAATTAGAAACAAAAGAAAATAAATAAAACTAAAATTAAAAAAACTATAAAAGTAAAAAAGAAGCCCGCCTATTGGGCCCCAACCACAGGAACACAAGGCCCAGTAGACCCAACAGGGCAGCACAGGTTCAATAGGCCCACATAGGTCTGCTTTGAGAGGAGCTCGAGGGAGCAGCCGCATCGCGGCATATAAACCAGTGCGGCTGCCCTTCGCTGGGCAAGGTGGGAATAACTTTCTGCACCGCGGCTGTAGCAGCACGAGACCTTTAGTCGTGGTTGGTGGCTACAACCGCGACTAAAGGTAGCCTTTAGTTGCGGTTGGTGCCACTAACCACGACTAAAGGTCTGTGCTTCCCGCCGCTTCGCCTGGCGAAAAATACCTTTAGTCACGGTTGGTGGCTCCAACCGCGACTAATGATACCATTACTAAAGGTCGTCCTATATAAGCGCAAAAATTCAGACCGATCTCCATTCTCTCTCGACGACGCCGAACGCGCGAGACGCCGCCAGGCTGCTATGCAACGCTGTCGCCTCCCCCGATGCCGGAGATCGTCACCGCCGGCCCCGACGCTGGCTGTCTGCACCTCGTCCCCGCCGCCAGCCGCCCGCGCCTCCTCCCCGACGGTGTCGGCCGCCCGCGCCTCCTCCCCGACGACGCCGGCCTCCCACGCACGCCTCCTTCCAGCCGCCGCCGCTCCCCTCGCGACCTCATGCGCCGTCGCCGTCGCCGACGACTCGCCTCACCTCGCGGGCCGTCCCCCCGCTGTGAGCCCCTGCTGTCATGGCCGACCCTCGAGCCTGCACACACACACATACATGCATGAACACACACATTTTTATTTTCTGTTTTTCTATTTTCTAGTTTTTTATACTTTTAGTTATATAAATATTAGATGAAATGTTACATATATAAATGTTTTTTAGTTTTTTATTCTTTTACTTATAGCTACATAAATGTTAGATATAAAAAGATATAGAAATATTTTTTAGTTTTTTATACTTTTTTATTGCTTTATAAATTTTAGATATAAAAAAGATATAGAAATGTTAGATGAATGTTAGATTTGCAATTAGTATATGTATGTATACAATAGATTCTCTTAGTCCTTTAAGGGATTTAGGAATGCCCTCACTATGGATGTGCACAAGTTGATCCAATTTTTTTCTGATGACATGCATCTACCCTTCTATATGTCACGTTTTGTCTAGCTAGTGTCAAAGGATTCAAGAAAACTCTGGCTTTATCATTAGCCAAAAGTAACATGCATGCGCATGATGGTACAAAGCTTTTCAAAGTGGTTTTTGAATGGAGTTACGGATAGGATAATTAGTTTTTTGGTATGAAGTTCAACAAGAGCCTTCCGAATATCGCGGCCCTTGCTGAACTTCGGAACAAAAAACTAATTATCCTATCCGGGACTCGGTTCGAAAACAACTTTGGACAGCTTCGTACTATTGTGCGCCTGCTACTTTTGGCTAATAATGAAGCCATGGTTTTCCTCCTTTGACACTAGCTAGACAACATGACATATAGAAGGATAGATGATATCAGGAAAAATATGGACCATGTTCTGCACATCCACAATGGCGCCATTTTGTTATATCCCTTAAAGGTTAAGAGAATCCATTATGATTCTGAAGGTTCCTCGTATATAAGAAATCACAATCAAGCATTTTAAAAATGTTAAATTTGCATGGAATTTCTTCTCGGAGTCAGTGATGTCCGGCCTGCATCCTTGTCGTCGACTCATTCGCGACGAAGTCTTGCTTCAGAGGGGCAACGTTCAGGACTGGGCTCCGCTGGGCTGGCACTAGGAGGTGCTACCTTTAGCGGCGCACAACTTGGTGAGGTACCCGACCCCGGGTCCCGTCGTCGACCCGGAGCTTCTTTGGTGGCGTTTGCATGGGCCACTTTCCATGCGGAGGCAGTCGACCCCGTCAGAGGTGGTACGTCGCCGTGTCAAGAAGTAGGGCGAGCATGTCCGTCGCTACATGGATGGATTGGACGTCAGTTTCTCCAATACCTGGCTGGTTCTTCAGGGATCTCACCCGAGCTATGATCCTGTGATGGTTCCTTCTCTTTGGGTGTCCACCGCAGCACCTCAAGAACCGCGAGTGAACTAGATTCTTCGATAGTATTCGATCTGTATTAACTAGTGATTTTATATACACGATAATATTCGAGATGTATTAGTGATAATACTTGAGATGTATTCGAGATTATATTCGATAATATTCCAGACGATTTATTCAAGATTATATTCGATGATGCATATTATATGAATTATTCGAGATGCATATTATGTACTATGATTCAGTTTTTCCTTATTGATTGCATGCATTGTAATTTGAATATTAAACTGTTTTATCTTTCTTCTGGGTTAGTTAAATAAAAGCTATGAAAAATACCGGTAGAGAAGGAGAAGAGGCTCTGTTCGACATCATATGCTCCTCGAGTCCAGAGCATGAACCTAAAGATGATGAAGGCTCGCAATATCTGAACAATTTCGATGAGGGTTGTATGATATTTGATGAAGAAGAACGAATAGACGAAGGCGATAACGATGTTGACGAAGAAAATGTTCTGCAAATAACAAAGACCGACGAGGTATATTTATTATATAAGCCATCCGATGATCATTACATGTCTTAATTGAGTTGTGTGTATTAACGAATCGACCTTTCTTATTTTATGCCTCCGAATCGAGCAAATCTTCTACAAGAGACAGGGTAGTTTGAGGCCCGGCCAAAAAGTTGGAGCCTGGCGTAAAGTTCAACATCGATTCCATCAAAACATCAAATGGCAAACCGCTTGCCGTGGGAACGAGTATGACAGTAGAAGGTAGGGGTATGAAAGGAGACAGTGGAGTCCTAGCTACGGCGAGGGTGTACACACGTATGTATGAGTTCAGGCCCCTCTAGTGGAGGTAACATCCCTACGTCTCAGTGCTCGGGAGCTCTTGTCGTGTGGATAGTATGAGTTATAGGAGGTGCGAACCCTTGTACCAGAGGGGAGGGGCGGCTTATATAGAGTACGCTGCCCCTCATAAGTGCTTGACATCCAAGGGTTCGATAGTGGGAATAAAGACGTGCGTTACTGGTAACGTACACAATAAATGCTACTAATGACGGCTGGCCGAATGCCTGCCTATTGGCCTCCGTGGGGTGGATTTTGGTCTTGTAGCGTCGACTGGTAGTGAGGCCTTCCGAGTGACAGGAGACTGTCGAGTGGTGGGAGAAGCCTCCGTGTGGATTTATTGTCGAGTAACTTGAGCACCATGGTGAATCCGGCCGGAATCTCTCTTGTAATCTTCAAGTCCTCCAATATAGTGTCCCTAGGTAGGGTATGTAGGTCAGGCCTAGGACCCTACCCTAGGTACATATCCTCGTCATTAGCCTCTGAATGGATCGGGGTTCGAGTGAGAAAGGGAATCGATGCCAGCTCTGATAAGGCACCGAAATTCCGAATGTACTTCGGGGCTTCAAGGAAATCTGTGTCGATTGAAATCTTTGTCATTCGCCTTGATCGATTCTGCCTTGATAACTGTCTAAATGATTTTAAGCTTCAAATATGCTCTAAGTGAACCATCAGGATCTTCTGATGCGACGGGTCGTTCTGCCAGGCCCGGATTTCATGGGATCCGAAAAATTTGGGAAGCACAAGCCGCGCGGAGATATCGCAACGACTGGGGCAAGTGGGGGCCCAATGCCTCGATTACCATGCCGCCCATTACGCAATGTACAACGCGAGTCCTGTGGCGGAGATACCTGGAGATTTAGTGGGCCCGAAGGTCAGTGACTCACTCGGCTGTTATATATTTCGCTGCGCTGCGGACATCATAGTACTCTTCCCCCAAATCCACTCTTCTCCATCGCCTTCACCGCTGCACATGCGCCGCTCGGCTCCGTCCCAATACCGCCGCCGCGATGATGAAGAACAAGACTGAGAAGCTTGAGCGCGCCAAGAAGGGAGCCGCCAAGGGCAAGGGCAAGAAGCCATCCGGCGCCCGGTTCATAGCGCTGACGGGGTGGATCCAGGGGGATTTTCTCTCGTCAACGATCACGGCTGGGGACGTCGAGAATCTCATCATCGACGGGATCATGGTCGAAGGCTCGTGGAGGCTATCAGAGGGGGAGATCAAGCCGGAGCTGCACGAGGGGGAACGAGTCCTTCTTCTCACCCATGTCGAGCGAGGTTTTTTCCATGCCCCCATCCTTTCTTCCGAGGGTTTCTGAATTTGTTCAGAGCTCAACTCCATCACTTCCATCCGAATGCCATTTATTATCTCACTGCTTTCATCGCGATGTGCGAATGCTTCTTGGGTTGTCCTCCCCATTGGGGCTTGTTCAAACATATCTTCACCACTAGATCCCAGTCGGTCAAAAAGGCCAACCCTGAGGATGCTAAGACCCATGTCATCTAGTTATGTGGTGTCTTGGGGATTCAAAAGAGGGCTAGGAGTGCTTTTCCATATATGACCTTTCCAGAATCTGTTTGGGGTTGGCAGTCGACTTGGTTCTACTACAAAGATGTAGCATCTCCCAACATGTCGACTGGTCTTTCCCCTTTCACGCTAGATTGACCCACCACCCCCAAATCTTTATCAGTGTTAGAAGGGGAAAAGTCCAAGTGAGGATCTTAGTAGATGCCGTAGTGGGTCTTGTTCATTGCGGAGTGACTGACATGGATCTACTGGAGACATTCCTCAGTCGACGGATCCAGCCCCTCCAAGCAAGGGAACACACCACGTGGCACTACTCAGGCCCTGAGGACACGACCCGGATGCACCCAGAGGAAGTCCTAGAGAAAACTATCGAGCAGTGGCTTCGGAGCATAACTGGAGCCTGCGACAATCCCCTAGGAGCCAAGCGGATCAAGCCCTTCTCTACTGAGAATCCACCAACGAATCTGGTAAATTGTATCTTTGTCGGCTGTCGTACTATTCCATCGAGTGGCCGAGTCTTCGGTCGACTGAATTTATTGTTTGAATTTTGTAGGAGTAGACGAATATGTATTCACCCATGCCGAATGGAAATCAGCCTGAAGACGAAGGGGAGAGCGAGGGCGGCAACGTGGATTTTGATTACGCCGACGACACTAAGGACGAATACGAGGGCTCAAACTAGGACGAAGAAGAAGTCAAGTCTCCTCCGCGCACCGAGCATCACTCAAAGAAGCATCAGGACCCCACAACTGCCCCAAGCAGGGCCTTGGCGTCGAGTGGCAAGAAACCTAAGCGGGACCGAACCTCGACGGTTGAGTCGAGTGAACGGGCCAGAAAGCAGCCCAGGTCGGACATGCCAAAACCTCGGAAGGGGCTTTGCTCCGAATGAGGATCGTTGTACCTGTTGTCTCAACGTAAGTGTTCATTTTCTTCTTTCGCTTATGTATAGGACTTCGTATTCTTGCTGACCAAGTGGAATTTGGTCTACCAGAGCCACTACCTCAGTAACATCGCCCCCACAAGATGGAGAGGAGCATATGGATGTTGATACTGTTGATGCGGCCACTTCCCAACGAGGTATACCAAATCTTCACCTAGCTCTATTTCTTGAAAATGATTTGCCGATTGAATAAGCCAATTTTGTCAATGGGTGTTTGCAGAGATCATTCAACTAGAGGACGACGAAGATCCACCTCGGGGTACGAGGGGTGAAGGTGTGACCTCAGACACCCCGCGCGTACGTGCCCAAAAAACGTCATCAGTGCAAACGCCTCAAAGGTCGATTGTTGCGTCATCTCAAGGGATAGGCGACTCGTCTCTAGCTAGAACCGAGCTCGCGGCTCCGTTGTCGAGTGCCCCACCAGCTGCTTCAATGATTGTGGCCTCGACACCAATCGGACAACCCCATGCCAGCTTAGCTACTCCAACTGCAACATCGATTCAGCCGGCGACAATCTTTCCTTTGCATCACGTCCCGGAAGACCAAACTAGAGTTGATAAGGAGGCCATGCTTCAAGCGAAGCAGATTATGTTGCGCACAAAGGAGGCGTACAAAGCAAGCAAGCCGGCTTATGATGCCAGCACGACGCTTCGCACCAACGTCCGAGAAAGTGCGATAGTATGTGCATTTCCTATTGAATTCCTGTCTTTCTTGATTGTACACCCACTGGGTGTTTTCCTTTTGTAGCATACGTGTATGTTCTCCTCTCAAGTATATTAGGTCTTAGTCGAGTGGGTTTTGGTCCAATGGGGGCATGCTGAGTGCACCCACTAGGTGTAGTCCCCAAGACCGCTGTCGAATGGTGATGACATCGGCAGAGGTCTTAGAATTGGTTTGGTAACCGCTCGACAAATCGAGTGATAGAAGGTCCAGTGGGGGCACGCTGAGTGCACCCACAAGGTGTAGTCCTCGAGACCGTTGTCGAGTGCTTGCACCGACGGGGGTCTTAATAGAGACGACGTTCACATGCTTGCGCATATTTTTTATTTGCTTGCCACTCGATAAATCGAGTGTTAGCAGATCCAGTGGGGACACGCTGAGTGCACCCACTGGGTTTAGTCCCCGAGACCACCGTCGAGTGCTTGCATCGACGGGGGTTTGATAGAGAACATTTTCTGCTCGGACAGGACGAACCTTGTCGAGTGATTTCGAAACCATTGGGGGCACACTGAGTGCACCCACTGGGTGTAGTCCCCGAGACTACTGGTGATCGTTGACAATGAGCAGTAGTCTTAAGAACTTGGACTCAGCGTCCTTTGTCATACGCGGAGTATGCTTGCCACTCGATGTGTCGAGTGAACTCTTTGCCTTAGTGTTTCCACTCCTGAATGTTTGCCTTAGGAATGGAAAGGTCCGAAGCTACATTGCAGGTTTCATGGATATCATTTCCATCAACCATGATATGACGCAGGTTTCATGGACACCATTTTTATCAACCATGATATGAGGCTATTCAGGGGTGTGGGGTGAGGCGGGGGGCCGCCATCCATTCGACTGTTCTTGATCCTTTCCACTCGGGAGTGGAGAAAATTTTATGTTGACTGAACTATTTTTTTGTTGATTTCAGAGAGCTTGCGAACTTGGCACCCAATACAAAGACTTGGAGATGGAGGGGAACCAGCTGCGATTGGATCTAGAGGTCTCGAAGAACAACCTGGAATGAGCGCAGACTGAGTTGAGGACCCTGGGAGGTAATTCTTATAGACCCAATGCACTCTTACTTTCACCTTCCATCCTTTGAACCCTATGCTCTCGCTCGAACAGACATACGTGATGAAAATCGTCGAATCCAAGCACGACTCAACAATGCTATTTGTTTAGATACCACGAAGAAAGCGCTGGAGGACAAGGACAAGGCGCTCACTGATGCTCAAAAGGTGGCGAGGGAGAAGACTGAAGCCGCCGAGAAGAAGCTTACCGTAGTCAAGAAGATAGAGGAAGAAAACTCCAAGCTGAATATGGAACGGGCTGAAATTATCAAGAAGAGCGAACAACTGGCCAGGAGGAACAATGGTCTGGAGAAGCATTTGGGAGATCTCGCAAAGAAGATGTTCATCCTGCTTGACGGTAACATTCCTTGTTGAGTGAACTTCCTTAATCCCCATAGGTTAGCAATGTAACCATATTTCTATTCCTTCTACCATATAGAATTCTTCCAGGACTTTGAGAAAGAGACCAAAGAGATCGAGACGAATCTGGACCCCACTAAGTCGCCCGTTGGAGATGTTGTGACCATGAACATGTTGGTCTCAACGTCCGCCTCTAGGGTGTTCAGGCTGTTGGAAATATGCCCTAGAGGCAATAATAAATTAGTTATTATCATATTTCCTTGTTCATGATAATCGTTTATTATCCATGCTATAATTGTATTGATCGGAGACTTAAATGCATGTGTGGATACATAGACAAAACCATGTCCCTAGTATGCCTCTAATGGACTAGCTCGTTGATCAAAGGATGGTTAAGGTTTCCTAGCCATGGACATGAGATGTCATTTGATAACGGGATCACATCATTAGGAGAATGATGTGATGGATAAGACCCAAACTACAAACATAGCATATGATCGTGTCAGTTTATTGCTACTGTTTTCTGCATGTCAAGTATATGTTCCTATGACCATGAGATCATGCAACTCACGGATATTGGAGGAGTGCCTTGTGTGTATCAAACGTCGCAACATAACTGCGTGACTATAAAGGTGCTCTACAGGTATCTCCGATGGTGTCTGTTGAGTTGGCATGGATCGAGACTGGGATTTGTTACTCCGTGTAACGGAGAGGTATCTCGGGGCCCACTCGGTAATGCAACATCACAATAAGCCTTGCAAGCAATGTGACTAATTGTTAGTTGCGGGATCTTGTATTACGGAACGAGTAAAGAGACTTGCCGGTAACGAGGTTGAACTAGGTATGGAGATACCGACGATCGAATCTCGGGCAAGTAACATACCGAAGAACAAAGGGAACGATATACGGGATTAACTGAATCCTTGACATAGAGGTTCGACCGATAAAGATCTTCGTAGAATATGTAGGAACCAATGTGGACGTCCAGATCCCGCCATTGGTTATTGACCGTAGAGGCGTCTCGGTCATGTCTACATAGTTCTCGAACCCGCAGGGTCTGCACACTTAAGGTTCAGTGACGTTTCGGTAGTGTAGAGTTATGTATGGTGGTGACCGAAGGTTGTTCGGAGTCCCGGATGAGATCCCGGACGTCACGAGGAGCTCCGGAATGGTCCGGAGGTAAAGATTCATATATAGGAAGTCCCAGTTTGGTTTCCGGAAAAGTTTCGGGCTCATCGGTAGTGTACCGGGAGTATCGGTATTGTATCGGGAGTGCCGGTAGTGTACCGGAGGACCTCTGGGAGGGGTATTTCGACCCCAAGAGGTCCATGGGCTGTGGGATAATAATAACCAGACCTTATTAGGCTGGGAAAACAGCCACAAAGGCCCATGGCGCAGGAGAGAAAGTCCTAAAGCAAAAAGTGGAAAATCAGCCAATAGGAGGCAATCCTACTCCAACTAGGATTGGAGGTGAAGTAGGATTGCTCCCACCTCCTATTTCGGCCGACCCAAAGGCCTTGGCTGCCTCTCCTCTCCTCTCCTCTTATATATACTAGTGGATTGGATGGTTTTTGGACAGAATTTCCGGCCACGTGCTACCCGTTTCACCGGTGCACAGTTTCTCCTCTAGATCGGTTTTCCGCAGCGCTTAGGCGAAGCCCTGCCGGAATCACTCCACCACCATCACCGGAGCACCGTCACGCTGCCGGTGAACTCTCTCTCCTCTCCACCTCCTCTCCCTGGATCGAGACGGTGGAGATCGTCATCAAGCTGCACGTGTGCTGAACGTGGAAGTGCCGTCCGTTCGGCGCTAGATCGGAAGGACCGTGATCGAGATCGCGAGACAGTTCGTGATGAGATCGCGGAACGGATCGTGATGAGTTCGCGGGACAGATCGTGATCAAGATCGTGAGACGGATCGTGATGAGATCGCGGGACGGATCGTGATGAGTTCACGGGACGGATCGTGATTGGATCGCGGGACAGATCGTGATGAGATCGCGGGACGCTCGGCGATTTGGATCGCGAAGATGTTCGACTACACCAACCGCGTTTCTTAACGCTTCCCGCTTAGCGATCTACAAGGGTATGTAGATCTACTCTCCCTCTCGTAGATGCTCATCACCATGGATAGGTTTGCGTGTGCGTAGGAAAATTTTTGTTTCCCATGCGACGTTCCCCAACAGTGGTATCAGAGCTAGGTTGATGGTTCGATGAGATCTCGAGTAGAACACAAAAGGTTTGTGGGCGTTGATGCTTAGATTGCTTCCTCCCTTGGTCGTATTTTGGTTCAGCGGGATTGTGAGATGAAGCGGCCCGAACCAACATTACTCGTACGCTTACGAGAGACCGGTTCCCTCGACGCAACTTGTTGCCTAGATGGCTTGCGGGTGACAGTTTCTCTCACTTTAGTTGGATCGGATTCGACAAAGGCGGTCCTTGAGAAGGTTGAAAAGCAAACTAGTGTATCACCGTTGTGGTTTATGCGTAGGTGAGAATCGTTCTTGCTAGATACCCATAGCAGCCACATAAAATATGCAACAACAATTAGAGGACGTCTAACTTGTTTTTGCAGGGTATGTTGTGATGTGATATGGCCAATTACATGATGAGATATATGTGATGTATGAGATGATCATGTGATGTATAGATTATCACGACTTGCATGTCGATGAGTACGGCAACCGGCAGGAGCCATAGGGTTGTCTTTAATTATTGTATGACCTGCGTGTCAATCATTAAGCGCTATGTAATGCTTTACTTTATCGCTACGGTAGCAATAGTAGTAGAAGCATGCAGGGCGTGACAACCCCAATGGCAACACATTGATGGAGATCAAGATGATGGAGATCATGGTGTTGTGCGGTGACGATGGAGATCATGCCGGTGTTTCGAAGATGGAGATCTTAAACACAAGTTCATGGCCATATCATGTCACTTATGAATTGCATGAGATGTTAATCCTTTTATGCACCTTGTTTTTCTTAGTACGGCGGTAGCATTATAAGGTGATCCCTCACTTGAATTTCAAGATGAACTGTGTTCTCCCCGAGTGTGCACCGTTGCGAAAGATCGTCGTGTTGAGACACCACGTGATGATCGGGTGTGATAGACTCTACGTTCACATACAACGGGTGCAAGCCAGATTTGCACGCGCAGAACACTCGGGTTAAACTTGACGAGCCTAGCATGTACAGACATGGCCTCGGAACACGAGAGACCGAAAGGTCGAACATGAGTCATATAGTAGATATGATCAACATAATGATGTTCACCATTGCAGCCACCTCAACTCACGTGATGATCGGACTTGAGTTGGTGAATTTGGATCATGTATCACTCGAATGATCGGAGGGATGTCAATTTGAGTGGGAGTTCTTAAGTAATATGATTAATTGAACTCATTATCATGAACATAGTCAAAGTGTCTTTGCAAATTATGTTGTAGATTACTAGCTCGCGCTGTAGCTCCCTTGTATTTTTATATGTTCCTAGAGAAATAGAATTGAAAGATGTTGGTAGCAAAATTGCGGACTAGGTCCGTGATCTGAGGATTGTCCTCATTGCTGCACAGAAGGCTTATGTCCTTAATGCACCGCTCGGTGCGCCACCCCCTCTAGCGTCGTCTATAGATGTTGTGAACATCTAACAGGCACGTTTTGATGACTACTTGATAGTTTAGTGCGTCATGCATTACGGCTTAGAATTGAGGCTCCAAAACGTTTTGAACGTCACGGAACATATGAGATGTTCTAGGAGCAGAGATTGTGATCTCAGGCTCGTGCCTTTGTTGCGAGATATGAGATCTCCAACAAGATTCTTTGCTTGTAAGATGAAGGAGAATAGCTCAATCGTTGAGCATGTACTCAGATTGTCTGGGTACTACAATCGCTTGAATCAAGTGGGAGTTGATCTTCCAGATAAGATAGTGATTGATATAGTTCTCCAAGTCACTGTCACTAAAGCTACTAGAACTTAGTGATGAACTATAGTACACCAGGGATAGAAGTATTGATCCCTGAGCTGTTCGCGATGTTTGACACCGCGAAGCTAGAAATCAAGAAGGAGCATCAAGTGTTGATGGTTAATCAAACCACTAGTTTCGTAAAGGGCAAGAGCAAGGAGGGAAACTTCATGGATAGCAAGTCAGTTGTTGCTCCAGTGAAGCAACCCAAAGTTGAACTCAAACCCGAGACTAAGTGCTTCTATTATGAGGTGAGAGGTCGCTGAAGCGGAACAACCCTAGATACTTGGTAGATAAGAAGGCTGGCAACATCGACAAAAGTATATTTGATATACGAGTTATTGATGTGTACCTTGCTAGTACTCCTAGTAGCACCTGGGTATTGGATACCGCTTCAGTTGCTAAATGTTAGTAACTCGAAATAAAAGCTACGGAATAAACGGAGAACTAGCTAAGGGTGAGGTGACGATGTGTGTTGGAAATGTTTCCAAGGTTGATGTGATCAACATCGCACGCTCTCTCTACCTTCAGGATTAGTGACGAACCTAAATAAATGTTATTTGGTGTTTTGCGTTGAGCATGAACATGATTAGATCATGTTTGTTGCAATACGGTTATTCATTTAAGTCAGAGAATAATAGTTATTCTGGTTACATGAATAATACCTTCAATTGGCATGCACCCAGTGAGAATGGTTTGTTGAAATCTTGATCGTAGTAGTACACATGTTCATAACATTGATGTCAAAAGATACAAAGTTAATAATGATAGTACCACATACTTGTGGCAGTGCCACTAAATGTCATATTGGTATAAAGCACATCTAGAAACTCCATGCTGATGGATATTTGGACTCATCGATTTCGAATCGGTTGAGACATGCGAACCATGCCTCTTGGGCAAGATGACTAAAGGACCCCGTTGGATGGAGTGGGCAAGTGATTCATTGGAAATGATACATGTTGATGTATGCAATCTAGTGAGTCTTGTAGCGTGCAGTGGATATCGTTATTTTCTTACCTTCACTGATGATTTGAGTAGATATAGTGTATACTTACTTAATGAAACACAAGTCTGAATCGTTTGAAAGGTTCAAGCAAATTCAGAGTGAAGTTTAAAGATCATCGTGACAAGAAGATAAAAATGACCGCGATATGATCGTGGAGGTGAATATCTGAGTTACGAGTTTGGCATACAACTTAAGACAACGTGAAATTTGTTTCACAACTAACGCCACCTGGAACACCATGGTGTGATGGTGTGTCCGAACATCATAGTCATGCTTTATTGATATAGTGCATACTGTGATGTCTCTTATCATTTTACTACTATAATTTTTGGGGTTATGCATTAGAGACAACTACATTCACTTTAAATAGGGCATCATCTAAATCCGTTGAGATGACACCGTGTGAATTATGGTTTGATAGAAACCTAAGCTGTCATTTCTTAATGTTTGGGGCTGCGATGCTTGTGTGGAAAATGTTTTCACATAATAAGCTAGAACCCAAAGCGGACAAATGTATCTTCATAGAATACCCTAAGAACAGATGGGTATGCCTTCTATCTCAGATCCGAGTGCAAAGTGTTTGTTGCTAGAACTGGGTCCTTTCTCGAGAAAAAGTTTCTCTCGAAAGAATTGAGTGGGAGGAAGATAGAACTTGATGAGGTTGTTAAACCTTTGTTCAACCAGAGAGTAGCGCAACGCAGAAAGATGTTTTTGTGAAGCCTACGTTAGTTGAAGAGGAAGTTAATGATGATGATCATGAAGCTTCAGGATCAAGTTACTATCGAACTTCGTAGGTCGACAAGGATGTGTACTGCTCCTGAGCGGTACGACAACTCTGTCTTGGAGGTCATGTTGTTGGACAACGATGAACCTACGAGCTATGGAGAAGCGATGATGGGCCCGGATTCCGACAAATGGTTGGAGGCCATGAAATCCGAGATAGGATCCATGTATTAAAACCAAGTGTAGACTTTGGTAGACTTGCTCGTTGGACGGTAGGTCGTTGAGTACAAATGGATCTTTAAAATGAAGACAGACACTGATGGTGAATGTCACTATTTGTAAAGCTCGACTTGTTGCAAAGATGTTTGTGACAAGTTCAAGGAGTTGACTACGATGAGACTTTCTCACTCGTAGCGATGCTAAAAGTCTGTTGGAATTATGTTAGCAGTTGCTGTGTTTTCAATTATGAAATCTGGCAGATGGATGTCAAAACATCGTTTCCTTAATGGTTTACTTGAGGAAAGGTTGTATGTGATACAACCATAAGGTTTTGTCAGGCCTAAGGATGCTAAAAGGTGTTCAAGCTTCGGTGATCCTTCCATGGACTGAAGCAAGCATCTCGGAGTTGGAATATACGCTTTGATGAGGTGATCAAAGTTTTGATGTTTATACAAAGTTTATGAGAAACTTGTATTTGCAATAAAGTGAGTGGGAGCACTATAGAATTTCTGATAAGTATATGTGGATGACATATTGTTGTTCAGAAATAATGTAGAGTTTCTGGAAAGCATAAAACGGTTATTTGGAAAGTGATTTTCAAAGGAAGACCTGGATAAAGCTACCTAATTGTTGAGCATCAAAATCTATAGAGATAGATCAAGATGCTTGATGAGACTTTCAATGAGTGCATACCTTCACAAGATTTTGAAAGAGTTCAAAATGGATCAGCCAGAGAAATAGTTCTCGTCTGATTTGTAAGGTGTGAAGTTGAGTGAGACTCAAAGCTCGACAACGGTATAAGAAAGAGAAAGGACGAACGTCGTCCCCTATGCCTTAGCCATAGGCTCTATATTATGCCATGATGTGTACCGCACCTATGTGTGCCTTGCCATGAGTCTGTCAAGGGGTACAAGAGTGGTCCAGGAGTGGATCACTGGACAGCGGTCGGAATTATCCTTAGTAACCAGAGGACTAAGGAAATGTTTCTTGATTATGGAGGTGATAAAGAGTTCGTCGTAAAGAGTTACGTCGATGCAAGCTTTAACACCTATCCGGATGACTAGTAGTAGCAATCTGGATACGTATAGTGGAGCAGCCATTTGGAAATAGTACCAAGTGGAGTGTGGTAGCAGTGTTTACGGTTTGACATAGAGATATGCAAAGTACACACGGATCTGAATATCGCAGGCCCGTTGACTATAAGACCTCTCTCACATGCAAAGCATGATTGAGCCCCAGAACTCATTGGGTGTTAGATTCATAACAATGCGAATCACATGGTGATGTGAACTAGATTATTGACTCTAGTGCAAGTGGGAGACTGTTGGAAATATGCCCTAGAGGCAATAATAAATTAGTTATTATCATATTTCCTTGTTCATGATAATCGTTTATTATCCATGCTATAATTGTATTGATCGGAGACTTAAATGCATGTGTGGATACATAGACAAAACCATGTCCCTAGTATGCCTCTAATGGACTAGCTCGTTGATCAAAGGATGGTTAAGGTTTCCTAGCCATGGACATGAGATGTCATTTGATAACGGGATCACATCATTAGGAGAATGATGTGATGGATAAGACCCAAACTACAAACATAGCATATGATCGTGTCAGTTTATTGCTACTGTTTTCTGCATGTCAAGTATATGTTCCTATGACCATGAGATCATGCAACTCACGGATATCGGAGGAGTGCCTTGTGTGTATCAAACGTCGCAACATAACTGCGTGACTATAAAGGTGCTCTACAGGTATCTCTGATGGTGTCTGTTGAGTTGGCATGGATCGAGACTGGGATTTGTTACTCCGTGTAACGGAGAGGTATCTCGGGGCCCACTCGGTAATGCAACATCACAATAAGCCTTGCAAGCAATGTGACTAATTGTTAGTTGCGGGATCTTGTATTACGGAACGAGTAAAGAGACTTGCCGGTAACGAGGTTGAACTAGGTATGGAGATACCGACAATCGAATCTCGGGCAAGTAACATACCGAAGAACAAAGGGAACGATATACGGGATTAACTGAATCCTTGACATAGAGGTTCGACCGATAAAGATCTTCGTAGAATATGTAGGAACCAATGTGGACGTCCAGATCCCGCCATTGGTTATTGACCGTAGAGGCGTCTCGGTCATGTCTACATAGTTCTCGAACCCGCATGGTCTGCACACTTAAGGTTCAGTGACGTTTCGGTAGTGTAGAGTTATGTATGGTGGTGACCGAAGGTTGTTCGGAGTCCCGGATGAGATCCCGGACGTCACGAGGAGCTCCGGAATGGTCCGGAGGTAAAGATTCATATATAGGAAGTCCCAGTTTGGTTTCCGGAAAAGTTTCGGGCTCATCGGTAGTGTACCGGGAGTATCGGTATTGTATCGGGAGTGCCGGTAGTGTACCGGAGGACCTCTGGGAGGGGTATTTCGACCCCAAGAGGTCCATGGGCTGTGGGATAATAATAACCAGACCTTATTAGGCTGGGAAAACAGCCACAAAGGCCCATGGCGCAGGAGAGAAAGTCCTAAAGCAAAAAGTGGAAAATCAGCCAATAGGAGGCAATCCTACTCCAACTAGGATTGGAGGTGAAGTAGGATTGCTCCCACCTCCTATTTCGGCCGACCCAAAGGCCTTGGCTGCCTCTCCTCTCCTCTCCTCTTATATATACTAGTGTATTGGGTGGTTTTTGGACAGAATTTCCGGCCACGTGCTACCCGTTTCACCGGTGCACAGTTTCTCCTCTAGATCGGTTTTCCGCAGCGCTTAGGCGAAGCCCTGCCGGAATCACTCCACCACCATCACCGGAGCACCGTCACGCTGCCGGTGAACTCTCTCTCCTCTCCACCTCCTCTCCCTGGATCGAGACGGTGGAGATCGTCATCAAGCTGCACGTGTGCTGAACGTGGAGGTGCCGTCCGTTCGGCGCTAGATCGGAAGGACCGTGATCGAGATCGCGAGACAGTTCGTGATGAGATCGCGGAACGGATCGTGATGAGTTCGCGGGACAGATCGTGATCAAGATCGTGAGACGGATCGTGATGAGATCGCGGGACGGATCGTGATGAGTTCACGGGACGGATCGTGATTGGATCGCGGGACATATCGTGATGAGATCGCGGGACGCTCGGCGATTTGGATCGCGAAGATGTTCGACTACACCAACCGCGTTTCTTAACGCTTCCCGCTTAGCGATCTACAAGGGTATGTAGATCCACTCTCCCTCTCGTAGATGCTCATCACCATGGATAGGTTTGCGTGTGCGTAGGAATTTTTTTGTTTCCCATGCGACGTTCCCCAACACAGGCGTACATCATTCGACTGAAGGCTGCCCTGGAGAAGATTGACAAGGAACTATGGCTTGAAGATAACCTCCAGACTGACCTTGCATTAATGATGACTCGCCTCAATGAGATCCCCAGTCGAGTGCAAGCTAGAAAGAAATCCGCTGCTCGCTCATCACAGTCCATTGCAAGGAGGTGAGAGAGAACAAGTTGAAGGATCTTCGAGTGACTAACACAAAGAAACTTCAGTTCGAGGACTTTGTGGAGACCTTCGTCGATGCAACCACTCAAAGCGCAGACGAGATCGATTTGGACACCTTTGTCGAGCCAACAAGTCCTACTGGTGCTTAAAAACTTCATTTGCAGTTAAAACTTTATTCGCCTTGGAATGCCGAGTGAAGATGTAACCGCCTTAAAACTTCATTCACGCCTTAAGCCTGAGTACCTTTTCTTGTGCGCACAACTTTTATTCGCGCTGGAACCTTTGGATTTATCTGCATTTTTCTTTCAATCATTTGTTTGACTGAACTTGTTTTGCCGAGTCCCCGAGTGAGAAGTATATTCGTCACGTGGGTAGAGTTTTTAACTTATGAGAAAGCTGGTTCGAAGCAAAGCCCCCGAGTGAGAGGATTGCTCCTTACTCGGGGAAGTTTTTGAGCTTAGATGAAGACTAATTCGTAGCTAAGTTTCCGAGTGAACATGATGTTATCCACTCGGAAGGGTTTTAAACTTAGGCGAAGACTAGTTCGCAGCTAAGCCCCCGAGTGTGAGGATCGCACGACACTCGGAGAAGTTTTGAACTTAGACGAAAACTGGTTCGTAACTAAGTTTCTGAATGAACGTACTGCTATCCACTCAGAAAGGTTTTAACTTAGGCAAAAACTGGTTCGTAGCTAAGTCCCCAAGTGAAAGGTTTGCTCGACACTCGGAGAAGTTTTGAACTTAGACGAAGACTGATCCATAGCTAAGTTTTTGGGTGTACTTGATGTTATCCACTCGGAAGGCTTTTTAACTTACGCGAAGACTGGTTTGTAGCTAAGCCCCCGAGTGTGAGGATCTCTCGACACTCAGAGAAGTTTTGAACTTAGACGAAGACTGGTTCGTAGCTAAGTTTCTGAAAGAATGGACTCCTATCCATTCGGAAAGGTTTAAACTTAGGCAAAAACTGGTTCGTAGCTAAGCCCCCGAGTGAGAGGATTGCTTGACACTCGGAGAAGTTTTGAACTTAGATGAAGACTGGTTCGTAGCTAAGTTTCTGAATGAATGGACTGCTATCCACTCGGAAAGGTTTTAACTTTGGCAAAAACTGGTTCACAGCTAAGCCCCCGAGTGTGAGGATTGCTCGACACTCAGAGAACTTTTGAACTTAGACGAAGACTAGTTCGTAGCTAGGTTTCCAAATGAATGGACTGCTATCCGCTCGGAAAGGTTTTAACTTAGGCGAAAACTGGTTTGCAGCTAAGCCCCCGAGTGAGAGGATTGCTCATCACTCGGAGTATTCCCAAATGTAGGATTGTGCGATCGGAATCGAAAAAAGACCGTGGAAGTCAAAACTTGCATAAACAACATTGTCTGGAATACTTTTATTACATCAAAGCAGCTCAGCCTTCAAGTATAGAAGCATCAAAGTAGATTTGCTTCCTAGGCCCGAAGCTCGTCGATTTTCTTGTTGAGGTTGTAGAGGTGGTAGGCTCCGTTCTATAGTACTTTGGTGACGGCGAAGGGACCTTCCCATGCAAGTGCGAGCTTGTGAGGTCGCTGTTGATCCACTCGGAGCACCAAATCTTCTTCATGAGTTGACCGACTCTTGACATGTTTTGCATGAAAGCCACACAAGACCTGCTGATATATAGTCAACCGAATCAAAGCCATCTCGCGCTCCCTTTCCAAGAGATCCATGCTGTCTTGACATGCTTGTTCTGCTTTAGCCTCGGATTAAAGATCTACACAAGGGGAATTGTGACAGAGATCACTCGGCAAAATGGCTTCCGCTCAATACACCAAGAAGAAGGGAGTGCATCCAATCAACCGATTGGGAGTTGTTCTCAAGCCCCACAGAACAGATGGCCACTCAGACACCCAGGCTCCGGCTGCATGTTCCAAATCTCGCATGATTTGAGGCTTCTTACATTGAAGTATGAAGCCATTGGCTCGCTCAGCTTGGCCATTAGTTTGAGGGTGTGCAACAGATGAATAATCCACCCGAGTGCCTTGGGAGAAGCGGAAGTGTCTTAATTCTTCCGAGTTGAAGTTTGAGCCATTGTCTGTGATAATACTGTGGGGAGCTCCATACCGATAAATTATCTCTCTCATGAATTTGATTGCAGTGCAAGAGTTTAGTTTCTTTATAGGCTTGGCCTCAATCCACTACGTAAACTTGTCGACTTCAACAAGCAAATGAGTAAATACACTTTGTCTTGTCCAAAAGGGACCAACATATCCAAACCCTAGACAGCAAACAACCAGGCGAGTGGAATAATATTCAAGGCAGAAGCAGGCTTGTGTGACAAGTTTGCATGGAACTGGCACCCTTCGTAGTGATCAACAATGTCCTTGGCCAGCTCATTAGCACATGGCCAAAACAAACCAGATCGGTATGCTTTAGCTCAATTGTCCGGGAGGAGGCATGATGACCGCAAGTCCTCGGGTGGATCACTTCCAGGATCATTCGACCTTCTTCAGGAGAGATGCATCACTTTCCCTCTAGAGTTGATTGTCCATCACAGTGAAAGCCTTGGATCTGCGAACAATCTGCTGAGCTTCAGCTTCGTCCTTTGGGAGTTCTTGCCTCAGGATATACGCAATATAGGGCACAATTAAGTCGGGCGTGATGACCAGAATCTCCATGACAAGATCTATGAATGCAGGGACATCAATTTCAGTCGGATTAGTGGCACTTATAGATTGCGGGGGCTCTTCAGTGAAGGGGTCCTCCTACACCGAAGGGGTATGTAGGTGTTCGAGAAACACATTGCTAGGGACAGGCCTCCGAGTGGATCCAATCTTTGCTAGCTCATTAGCTGCCTGATTCTTCACTCGGGGAACATGATGGAATTCCAAGCCTTCAAACGTCTTCTCAAGTTTTCTCACAGCATTGCAATATCCGGGTCATAGCAGGGTTCCTGACATCCCATTCTTTCATCAGTTGATTGACCACCAAATCAGAGTCACCATAAACCATTAAGCGCTTGACGCCGAGTGAGATGGCCATACGCAACCGGTACAAGAGTGCTTCGTATTCTGCTTTGTTGTTGGAGGAATCAAAGTGAATCTACATGACATAACTGAGCTTGTCACCTTTTGGGGATACCAAAACTATGCCATCACCAAACCCATTTAACATTTTCAAGCCATCAAAGAACATGGTCCAATGCGCCGAGTGGATTTGGATTGGCTGCTGCAGTTCAACCCACTCGACCAAGAAATCAGCGAGTGCCTGAGACTTGATTGCATTTTTAGCTTCAAACTTGATGTCAAAGTAGAGGAGTTCAATAGCCCATTTGGCCACTCGACCAATTGCATCTCGATTGTTGAGAAACTCAAATAATGGCGCATCGCTGACGACTGAAATCAAGTGATCTTGAAAATAGTGTGCTACCTTCTTTGTTGACAAATAAATACATAGACGAGCTTCTGGTAATGCGGATACCTTTGCTTCGAAGGGGTCAATACTTCAGAAATGTAGTAGACTGGGCATTGGACCTTGTAAGCCTTGCCTTCTTCTTCCCTATCGACAGTGAGAACTGTACTGACGACCTGATTAGTAGCCGCAACGTACAAGAGCAAGGGCTCTTTGCTGCGCAGAGCAGCAAACACCGGCTAGGTGGAAAGCAGTGCTTTGAGCTGGACAAACGCTGCTTCGGTTTCTGGAGTCTACTTGAACGTATCAGACTTCTTCATCAGTCGGTACAGAGGCAATGCCTTCTCCCCGAGACGAGACTTGAATCGACTCAATGCCGCCAGGCAACCTGTAAGCTTCTGAACATCGTGCACTCGCACAGGGCTTTTCATTCGGGTAATGGCATTGATCTTCTAAGGATTGACGTCGATTCCTTGTTCGGAAACGAGAAAACCGAGTAACTTGCCACCCAGAACACCGAAAGTGCACTTAGCCAGAATCAACTTGATATCATACTTCGTCAGATTTGCGAATGTCTCAGCCAAGTCAGCCAGCAGGTCAGAACCTTCGTGGGAATTGACGAAAATATCATCCATGTAAGCCTCAACATTACAAGGGATCTGGTCGAGTAAACATTTCTGAATCATGGGCATGAAACTAGCGCCAGCATTCTTCAAACCAAAATGCATGGTGATATAGCAGAAACACCCGAATGGGGTGATGAAGGCTGTTTTTATTTCATCCAGGCCAAACAGACGGATCTGATGGTAACTAGAGTATGTATCTAGAAACCACAAACACTCACACCCCGCAGTCGAGTCAACAATCTGATCGATGTGAGGGAGCAGGAAATGATCTTTCGGGCAGAACCGATTGATATGTTTGAAGTCAATACACATGCGGAGTGACTTGTCCTTCTTGGGGACCATGACGACATTCGAGAGCCACTCGGAGTGGTAAATCTCTCGAATTAACTTAGCCTCCAAGATATGAGCCACCTCTTCGTCGATTGCTTTCTGCTTTCTGCTGCCAACCGACGCAAGTGCTCTTTGACAGGCTTGGCCTTCGGATTGACTCTCAATTGGTGCTCAGCCAGTTCCCTAGGAACCCCCGACATGTCAGCTGGCTTCCATGTGAAGATGTCCTAGTTCTCATGGAGGAACTATATGAGCTTGGCTTCCTATCTGCCGTCGAGTGCCGTCGAGATGTTTGTCGGGGCAGCATTGGGGTCTGTCGGGTGAATGTGTACTTTCTTCACTTCTCCTGTCGACTGGAAATCTGAATCTGAAGTAGGCTTCTTAGCATGTAGCAACTCAGCAGGGTCAGTGCTCCTCTTGTACTCTTCTAACTCGATAAATAGCCATCTGATGATCAGCAATTTTGGAGCCCTCCTGGAGGCACTCCTCAGCCGTCTGTCGATTGCCAATGACTGTGATCACACCCCTGGGGACAGGCATCTTCAACTTGAGATACACGTAACATGGACAGGCCATGAGACGGGCATAAGCTGGTTGACCAAGGATGGCGTGGTACGCGCTCTGGAAGTCCACGACTTCAAACATCAATTTCTCTTTACGAAAATTCTTATCGGTGCCGAACACCACCTCCAATGCAATCTGGCCGAGTGATTTGGCCTTCTTCCCTAGGATGACTCCGTGGAACTGCATATTGCTCTCACTAAGCCGGGACATCAAGATGTTCATTCCCTTGAGGGTACCAGCATACAGAATGTTCGATCCACTCCCTCCATACATGAGGACCTTGCGGAGTCGAGTGCCCCCCACAATGGGATCCACAACCAAACCCTGCCAACCGGGGGTAGCAACATGAGTAGGGTGATCTAACTAATCAAACGTGATAGCAGTTTGAGACCACTTGAGGTATGTGGGGGTTGTAGGAACAACCATGTTGACTTGTCCGTCGATAACTTTCAATCGACTCTTGCTTTCAACATCAGCAAAAATCATCAGAGTGGCGTTGACATCCGGAAAAGTTTCTTTGTCTTCATCATCCTCTTTCTCACGAGTTTTCTCACTCGACTGACCATCCTTGAACTGCTGGATAAGTTGACGGCACTGTCAAGTGGTATGTTTGGGTAATATCAAATTACCATCTTCGTCTTTCCTTGTGTGGATTGCACATGGCAAATCCAGAACATCAGTTCCTGACCGGTTTTTTCCTTTCTTGGGGGCGAACTGTCCCTTGGACTTTGATGTCTACTCCACAACCTTCTTCTTGTAGACTCGTGTTGGGCCTCAAAGCACAGAGTTTTGTAGGACAACGGTCCCTCAAGTGGATGGCCTAAAGTTTATCAATCCATTGGAGGTGTAGGATGAAGAAGGTCTCTCTCAAACAACCCTGCAACCAAATAACAAAGAGTCTCTTGTGTCCGCAACACACCCAATTAATACAATTGTAAATTGTACAGGTGCACTAGTTCGGCGAAGAGATGGTGATACAAGTGATATATGGATGGTAGATATAGGTTTTTGTAATCTGAAAAATATAAAACAGCAAGGTAACAAATAGTAAACAACGAGCCAAATGTTGTATAAATGCTTGGAAACAAGGCCTATGGTCCATACTTTCACTAGTGCAATTTCTCTCAACATTAATGACATAGTTGAATATGTAAATACCTCTCATGCAACAAAGAGTTCACTCCAAAATCACAAATAGTGGAGAACTAACAAAGAAATTATTGTAGAGTACGAAACCATCTCAAAGTTATCTTTTCCGATCAATCTTATGAGCTATCCCTATAAGTGTCACGAACAACCCTAGAGTTTGTACTAAGATAACACCTTAAGACACACATCAACCAAAACCATAATCTCACCTAGATACTCCAATGTCACCACAAGTACCCATGTTCAATCCAACACAAAGATCTTCAAAGAGTGCCCCAAAGTTTCTATCGGAGTGTCAAGACAAAAACGTGTGCCAACCCCTATGCATAGATTCCCAAGGCCACGGAACCCGCAAGTTGATCACCAAAACATACATCAAGTGGATCAATAGAGCATCCCATTGTCACCAAGGATATCCCATCTCAAGACATACATCAAGTGTTCTCAAATCCTTAAAGACTCAATCCGATAAGAAAACTTCAAAGGGAAAACTCAATTCATCACAACAAGATAGAAAGGGGAAAACTCCATATGATTCATCTATATCAATAAAGCTCGCGGTACATGAAGATCGTGCCATCTCAAGAACACGAGAGAAAGAGAGATCAAACACATAGCTACTGGTACATACCCTCAGCCCCAAGGGTGAACTACTCCCTCCTCGTCATGGAGAGCGTCGGGATGATGAAGATGGCCTCCGGTGATGGTTTCCCCCTCTGACAGGGTGCCGTAACGGGCTCCCGATTGGTTTTTCGTGGCTCTGGAGACTTGCGGCGGCGCAACTTCCGATCTAGGTTTCTTTTCGGAGGTTTCTATATTTATAGGAATTTTTGGCGTTGATCTCATGTCAAGAGGTGCCATGAGGCGGTGACAAGCCTGCTAGGCGGGCCAAGGGGGTGGCCGCGCATGGCAGGCTTGTGACCTCCTCGTGGCTCTTTTGGCCCAACTCTAATGCTTCGGGGGTCTCTTTTGGTCTAGAAAAAAATCATACTAATTGTTTAGCCCATTTTGAGAACTTTTATTTCTGCACAAAAAACGACATCATGATAGTTCTCCTTAAAAACGCATCAGTCCTGGTTAGTTCTAATAAAATCATACCAAAATCATATAGAATTATTGTAAACATGGCATGAATACTTCATAAATTATAGATACGTTGGAGACGTATCAGCATCCCCAAACTTAATTCCTTCTCGTCCTCGAGTAGGTAAATGATAAAAGAAATAATTTATGAAGTGTGAATGCTAGCAAGTGCACAAGTTTGATCAATGATAATTCCAAACAATTTTTCTAGCATCATTATATATCATGAACATTAGCTCATCCCATAAACCTTCTCATGATGAAATAACAAGCTATCCACATGTTAAAGTATAGACTAACAAACTATGCTTTCAGTCACCAAACAATTGTAATTCATCTTATTTTCAGGAAGGGTCTATGTAAGAGATTTTAGTTAACAAATTCCACATACTCAACTATCATATAGTCTTCCATGATTGCTAACACTCAAAGAATATTTTTAGAGCAAATGGCATCCGTCGAACATAGAGAAAGATAGGGGCTTAAAGTTTCGCCGCCCAACTTATTTATCATATAGATAATTGTCAAAAATAATAATTCGTGATCAAATATATTTGAAAGGCCATATATGCTTGGATCTATCCCCACCACATGATGCTTGCCAAGAGAAAAAGGCGAAATATAGGAAGTGGTGAATGTCACCATGACTCTTGCATAAAGGTAAGTACTAGAAAGTAAAAGATAGGCCCTTCGCAGAGGAAAGCATTGATTTGTAGAGGTGCCAGAGCTCGAGATTTTAAAACAGAGATGAATAATAATTTTGAGTGGTATGCTTTCATTGTCACCATAAAAAATGAGAGATCTCAGTACCTTCCATGCTAGACACATTATAGGTAGTTCCCAAACATAATGGTAAAGTTTTTACTCCCCCTCCACTAATCAATCACACTCCATAGAGAGTCGAATCCACGGGTACCGTCCATACCAACAACTTTCCTGGGGGAGTTTTGTTTAATTATTTGCATTTTTTCCTTTGATTTCGTGGATGATAGTGAATCAACACATATCCTGAGAATAACCCACCTAGCATGGAATATCCTGACAGCCCCTAGTTACTATATGAGCGATTTGGGCATACAAAACAGAATATTATTTGAAGGTTTAGAGTTTGGCACATGCAAATTTACTTGGAACGGCAGGTAAATACCGCATATAGGTAGGTATGGTGGACTCATAGGGAACAACTTTGGGTTTAAGGGTGTTTGGATGCACAAATAGTATTTCTACTTGGTGCGGAAGTTTTGGCTAGTATGGGGTGGAAGCAAGCACCACATGTTCAAGGATCCATAACAATATAACTTCTATACAAATATACCCAAGCATAACTCATTACGTTGTCTTCCTTGTCCAACTTCAACTAATTTGCTCAAGTTTGAAAATAATTAATGGGTAATCACAATCATAGAATATGTCCAACATATTATATTTATATGTGAAATCTCTCTTCCTTCAATATTTTTTCATGAATGGTTCAAGTGACAATGCGGTGTTTGCTAATTTTCAATAAATTTTACCACCTATAATTATTATATGTGAAGTCATTAATCCCAATGGGATAAGCATGTAAAACATATATAATTTCATATTTATGATATTCAATTCATTCAACCATTTACATAGGATATAGGTGAACCACGAGAGTAAATGAGAAAACTACTCCAAAACATATAAGTGAAGATCAATGAGTAGTTAAACAATCAAGTAGCTATGTGAGGACTTTCTCTCTCTCTCTCTCTCTCTCTCTCTCTCTCTAAATAAAGATTTTCAGATGTGAGTATGATATTTAAACATCAAGCAAAACAAATATAACACTCCAAGAATAGCACACATCATGCGAACGAATTAAAATTTAGGCTCAACATAGGCTAACCGATAATTGTTGATTAAGAGAGATGGGATGTGTAGCATCCCCAAGCTTAGATGCTTGAGACTTCTTGAAATATTTACTTGGGGTGCCTTGGGTATCCCCAATCTTGAGATTTTGTATCTCGTTCAATCCTCTCATATCATGGTTTCACCTATTCTCAAAAACTTCATCCACACAAAACTCAAAAAGGAACTCGTGAGATAGGTTAGTACACATAAAGAAAAAAATCAACACTTCATGTACTTCCAAGACAAGTTTCACAATAATTTTCAAACATTAGGTACTGTATTATATCATTTCCACAATTTACATCTACCAATATAGGCCATGGAAACTATAAGACAAGTAGATAACAAAACTATGACCGCAATCTGTCCAAACAGAACAGTCTGTAGTAATTTATGATAACAGTGTACTGCTGTAACTCAAAAAATTATGAAACTTTAGGAAAATCTATTAAATTTATATGAAAAAACTGTGTAAAAATTTCAGAAACTTTCCACGTTACAGTAAAATATGAAAATTCAAATGCTTCAACAGAAGTTTCAGTTTTCACACAGCACACATCAAAACATGCAATGCAAGCATCCTAAGGCAATTCTTGGAAATTTTTATTGAAAATATATATTATAAATAACACCTAACATATAAAAACAAAATAAAATGATGCTCCAAGCAAAACTCATATTATGTGACAAATAAAATATAGCTCCAAGTAAGATATACCGATAGTGTTGAACACGAAAGAGGGATGCCTTCCGGGGCATCCCCAAGATTACATGCTTGAGTATTACTTTAATATTACCTTGGGGGTTCCTTGTTCATCCCAAATATTAGGTTCTTGTCACTTTTTATTCACCTCATATCGGTATCTCAACCAAAACTTGAAAACTTCAATCACACAAAACTTAACGGAACTTTGTGAGGAGGGTTAGTGTAATAAAGATAGATCATTCACTTAGGTATTGTCAAGACAAGATTCATAATTTTTATCACATAATACCTACTGTATTACATAATTTCCACAATTTATATTACTCAATATAAGCTATAGGAACACTTGAAACAAGCAAACTATGCATGCAAAACAGAAAAATCTGTCAAAATAAGAACAATCTGTGAAGATCTGAATAATTACCATACTTTCCTGACTCTAAAAATTCTAAAAAATTAGTAAAACTTAAGTAATTTACAAATAAAATTTGTGTAGAAAATTCAGAATTTTTTGATGCTCCCGTAAAATTATATTATTCATATACTGGACACAAATCTTTATGTTTTTGCACAGAATCAAACAAGCAAGTATCAAGACTATCCCAAAGGATTTACTTGGCACTTTATTGAAAAAAAGACACAAAACATGATTACTACAGTATATTAATCATGTGAACACATCAAAACAGAAAGTAAAAGTGTTGGGTTGTCTCCCAACAAGCGCTTTTGTTTAATGTATTTTAGCTAAGCATGATGATTTCAATGATGCTCGTATAGGAATAATAATTGAAACATGCAAAAGATTATCATGAATCTCATGACAAGCACATTTAACTCTAACTCACTTCCTATGCATAGGGATTTTGTGAGCAAACAATTTATGGGAGCAAGAATCAACTAGCATAGGAAGGCAAAACAAGCATAATTTCAAAACCTTGAACACATAGAGAGGAAACTTGATATTATTGCAATTCCTACAAGCATATGTTCCTCCCTCATAATAATTTTCAGTAGCATCATGAAGTAATTCCACAATATAACCAGAACATAAAGCATTATTATCATGATCTACAAGGATATAATTTTTATTACTACCCATACAAGCAAAATTCTTCTCATGCAAAGTAGTGGGAGAAAACTCAACAAAATAACTATCATGAGATACTTGATTGACATAACCACTTTGAATATTAAAATCATGATGACAAGTTCCATGGTTGTCATTACTCTTTATATCATACGTGTCATCACAATAATCATCATACATAGGAGTGATTACCCACAAGTATAGGGGATCTATCATAGTCCTTTCGATAAGTAAGAGTGTCAAACCCAACGAGGAGCAGAAGGAAATGACAAGCGGTTCTCAGTAAGGTATTCTCTGCAAGCACTAAAATTATCGGTAACAGATAGTTTTTTGATAAGATAATTCATAACGGGAAGCAAGTAACAATTGTAACAAAGGTGCAGCAAGGTGACCCAATCCTTTTTATAGCAAAGGACAAGCCTGGAAAAACTCTTATATAAAGCAAAGCGCTCCCAAGGACACATGGGAATTTATGTCAAGCTTGTTTTCATCATGCTCATTTGATCCGCGTTCGCTACTTTGATAATTTGATATGTGGGTGGACCGGTACTTGAGTTCTGCCCTTACATGGACAAGCCTCCCACTTATGATTAACCCCTTCCGCAAGCATCGCAACTACAAAAGAAGAATTAAGATAAATCTAACCATAGCATGAAACGTGTGGATCCAAAACAGCCCCTTACAAAGCAACACATAAACTAGGGTTTAGGCTTCTGTCACTCTAGCAACCCATCATCTACTTATTACTTCCCAATGCCTTCCTCTAGGCCCAAACAATGGTGAAGTGTTATGTAGTCGACGTTCACATAACACGACTAGAGGAAAGACAACATCCATCTAATCAAAATATCAAACGAATACCAAATTCACATCATTACTTATAACAAGACTTATCCTATGTCCTCAGGAACAAACGTAACTACTCACAAAACATATTCATGTTCGTAATCATAGGAGTATAAGTGATGATCAAGGATCTGAACATATAATCTTCCACCAAGTAAACCAACTAGTGTCAACTACAAGGAGTAATCAACACTACTAGCAACCCACAGGTACCAATCTGAGGTTTTGAGACTAAGATCGGATACAAGATATGAACTAGGGTTTGGAGAGGAGATGGTGCTGATGAAGATGTTGATGGATATTGAACCCCTCTCGATGAGAGAATCGTTGGTGATGACGATGGCTTCGATTTCCCCCTCCCGGAGAGAAGTTTCACCGACAGGATCGCCCTGCCGGAGCTCTACATTGCTTCTGCCCAAGTTTCACCTCGAGACGGCGGCGCTTCGTCCCAAAAGGTCTCTTATGATTTTTTCCTCGACGAAACCCTCAATATAGCAGAAGATGGGCACCGGAGGGCTGCTAGGTGGGCCACAAGCTTGCTAGGTGCGACCAGGGGGTGGCCACGCCCAGCAGGCTTGTGGCTCCCTGGTGGCCCCCCTGGTGTATTTCTTTAGCCCAGTATTTTCTATATATTCCAAAATAATTCTCCATAGATTTTCAGGACTTTTGGAGTTGTGTAGAATAGGTTTCTCAGATTTTCTCCTTTTCTAGTCCAGAATTCCAGCTGTCGGCATTCTCCCTCTTCAGTAAACCTTGTAAAATAAGAGAGGAAATGCATAAGTATTGTACCAAAATGTGTAATAACAGCCCATAATGCAATAAATATCCATATAAAATCATATGCAAAATGGACGTATCAAGGAGGCATGCTATCATCATAATAGTTTTGCTCATCAAAACTTGGGGGACAAAAAATATCATCTTCATCAAACATAGCATCCCCAAGCTTGTGGCTTTGCATATCATTAGCATCATGAATATTCAGAGAATTCATACTAACAATATTGAAATCATGCTCATCACTCAAAGATTTAGTTCCAAACATTTGAATAACTTGTTTTTCTAACACTTTAGCACAATTTCCTTTCCATCATTTTCATGAAAGACATTAAAAAGATGAAGCATATGAGGCAACGTGAATTCCAATTTTTGTATTTTTCTTTTGTAAAACCAAACTAGTGAAAAACAAGAAACTAAAAGATTTACCTGCAAGATCTAAAGATATACCTTCATGCACTCACCTCCCCGGCAATGGCGCTAGAAAAGAGCTTGATGTCTACTCCCTCCGTCCCATAATGTAAGATGCTTTTTCACACTAGTGTAGTGTCAAAAAACGTCTTACATTATGGGACAGAGGGAGTACTACACAACCTTCTGCTTGTAGACTCGTGTTCGGCCTCCAAGCACAGAGTTTTGTAGGACAACGACAATTTTCCCTCAAGAGGATGACCTAATGTTTATCAATCCGTGGGAGGTGTAGGATGAAGATGGTCTCTCTCAAACAAACCTGCAACCAAATAACATAGAGTCTCTTGTGTCCCAACACACCCAATACAATTGTAAATTGTATAGGTGCACTAGTTCGGTAAAGAGATGATGATACAAGAGCAATATGGATGGTAGATATAGGTTTTTGTAATCTGAAAATATAAAAACATCATGGTAACAAATAGTAAATGGCGAGCAAAATATTGTATAAATGCTTGGAAATAAGGCCTAGGGTCCATACTTTCACTAGTGCAATTTCTCTCAATATTAATGACATAGTTGAATCATATGTAAATACCTCTCGTGCGACAAAAAGTTCACTCCAAAGTCACAAATAGCGGAGAACTAACGAAGAAGTATTGTAGGATGCGAAACCACCTCAAAGTTATATTTTCCAATCAATCTCATGAGCTATCCCTATAAGTGTCACGAACAGTCCTAGTGTTCGTACTAAGATAACACCTTAAGACACACATCAACCAAAACCATAATGTCACCTAGATACTCCAATGTCACCACAAGTACCCATGGGCTTGATTATACGATATGCATCACACCATTTCTGATTCGTGATGTTCAATCCAACACAAAGAACTTCAAAGAGTGCCCCAAAGTTTCTAGCGGAGTGTGAAGACAAAAACGTGTGCCAACCCCTATGCATAGATTCCCAAGGTCACGGAACCCGTAAGTTGTTCACTAAAACATACATCAAGTGGATCAATAGAACATCACATTGTCACCACGGATATCCCATCGCAAGACATACATCAAGTGTTCTCAAATCCTTAAAGACTCAATCCAATAAGAAAACTTCAAAGGGAAAACTCAATTACTCACAACAATATAGAGAGGGGAAAAATCCATATGATTCATCTATATCAATAAAGCTCGAGGTACATCAAGATTGTGCCATCTCAAGAACATGAGAGAGAGAGAGATCAAACACATAGCTACCGGTACATACCCTTAGCCCTGAGGGTGAACTAATCCCTCCTCATTATGTAGAGCGTCGGGATGATGAAGATGGCCTCCGCCGATGGTTTCCCCCTCCGGTAGGGTGCCGGAATGGGCTCCTATTGGTTTCTGTGGCTCTGGAGGCTTGCGGCGGCGGAACTCCTGATCGAGGTTTATTTTTGGAGGTTTCTATATTTTTAGGAATTTTTGGCGTCGATCTCATGTCAAGAGGTGCCACGAGGCGGTGACAAGACTGATAGGCGCCGCTAGTGGTTGGCCGCGCTTGGCAGGCTCGTGACCTTCTCGTGGCTCTTTTGGCCCAACTCCAATGCTTCGGGGGTCTCTTTTGGTCCAGAAAAAATCATACTAAATTTTCAGCCCATTCCGAGAACTTTTATTTCTGCACAAAAAACGACACCATGGTAGTTCTGCTGAAAACAGCATCAGTCCGGGTTAGTTCTAATAAAATCATACCGAAAACATATAAAGCTATTATAAACATGGGATGAATGCTTCATAAATTATAGATATGTTGGAGACATATCACACTTCCCCTTATTTTTCCCTTGCGCCGCCATAGCGGCTGCCTCTGCTTGAACAGGGTCATCAGCCTTCCGCTTCTACTTCCGACTGGAATTGCCGCCGACGTCATTGTTGAATGCTTTTCCTTTGCCCCTGCCGAGGCGGTCTTCTTCTTCGTTGTTGGCATATTGAGTGACAATTTCCATCATATTACTTAGTTAAGTCACCTGTTCGCCCAAACTTCAGGTAAAGCTCTTTGTACTTCACTCCGGCCTCGAAAGCACAAACAGCCTGATGCTCGGAAATTGTATGATGCAAAGTGGACCAGCGTTAAATGTAATCTCTCAATGACTCATTGGGCTTCTGAACACAATTCTGCAAATCAATCAGACCAGCAGGATGCTTGTAGGTGCCCTTGAAAATTTCGATGAACACTCGGGCAAGATCCTCTCAGCAGTGGATGCTAGAAGGAGCCAAACGATTCAACGACGCTTAGGTTGAACCATCCAACATCAAGGATAAATGCTTCATTGCTATGTTGTCATTACCCCCAACGATCTAAACAGCCACTCGGTAATCATCCAACCACGTTTCCGGTTTTGACTCACCAGAAAACTTGCTTATCCCTACCGCCAACCTAAAGTTGAGGGAATGTCTGCAGAACGAATGGCTCTGCTGAAACACTCGGGACCAGAAATAAAAACACTGCTACCACTCGGGTAATCTCTATCATAACCATCTCTGTGGGCTCTGCCTCTGTCGATCCGCCTCTGAGTTAGGACGTCTCTTGCATCAAACCCTGGGTTTCGCTCCTCACCAAACGGGCACCTATCGTCCTGGTGCCGGGGCACATACGGACCACTCCATGGAGGAGTGGACACTCGACGGTGGTCATCACAGTGAAACTGATCTCATACCTGATGTGAACCAACCATAAGAACCTCTGCTGTGGGCTCTGATGTGAACCAGCCATAAGAACCTCCGCTACGGGATCACAGCTCTTGCACTCAGAGGGAACACCAGATTGATCCGAGTTCGAGTCAAACACGCCGTGAAGTGACCCGGCGGGCCCGATTGCCGCAATCCGCGGAGACGAAACTTGGCGAGCCACCGCATGCCTCACCTCGCGCTGGAGCCGTGAGTGAATGGATCTCTTGTGACGGCGAACAGCGGGGAGGACCAAAGAGTACGGAGTCGAGGAGTGTCGCAGAAGAACACCATAGGAGCTCGTGCGGAAGTGCGCCGCCCCGCGGATCGGGAGCGCCTCAACATGTAGAGGCGCCTCCAGAAGCCATGCTGAATCATCGGTGATGAAGGTGAGCGCTCCGAGATGGATCTCGTGAACCAAGAACAAACCACCGCCAGAAGACATGACGAGGGAGAAAAAATGCAACCTCGCCGGAAGTCGCTTAGACGCCTGCCCCATGGTGGGTGCCAACTGTGTATTAACTAATCAATCTTTCTTCTTGTAGGCCTTCGTATCGAGCAAATCTTCTACAAGCGACAGGGTAGTTCGAGGCCTGGCTAGAAAGTTGGAGCCTGGCGTAAAGTTCAACATCGATTCCATCAAAACATCAAATGGTGGACCGCTTGTCGTGGGAATGAGTCTGACAGCAGAAGGTAGGGGTACGAAAGGAGAGGGCAGAGTCCTAGCTACGACGAGGGTGTACACACGTATGTATGAGTTCAAGCCCCTCTCGTGGAGGTAACATCCCTACGTCTTAGTGCTCGGAAGCTCTTGTGGTGTGGATAGTATGAGTTACAGGAGGTGCGAACCCTTGTGCCAGAGGGGAGGGGCGGCTTATATAGAGTACGCTGACCCTCATAAGTGCTCGGCATCTAAGGGTTCGATCATGGGAATAAAGATGTGCGTTACTGGTAACATACACAATAAACGCTACTAATGACGACTTGCCGAACGTCTTCTTGTTGGCCATCCTGGGGATGATATCAAAGACATGACTAACGATGAGCTACACATGAAAGTGAAGAACTTATCTATGAAGGTGGCAGACGGCTATGCTTTAGCAAATCCCCCTGAAGCAACCTTCCATTGCAATCCCATTCCAGCTGGCTATGCTCGTGTCGGGGTTGATGAAATGATGTCAGAATATCACGAGCTACAACTTGACATTCTTGGAGGTGACGAGGAGAGAACACTGGGAGAGACCATACATGGTATCATTATATGGAAAAAGGATTGCATCATCTTTCCGAGGCCACCGACTCCTCCTCCTCCAAGTCCGCCGCCACATCATCTAACTCCTCCTCCTCTAAGTCCGGCACCGCGTCAGCCGACTCCTCCTCCAAGTCCGGCGCGATGTCAGCTAACTCCTCCTCCAAGTCCGGCACCACGTCAGCTGACTCCTCCTCCAAGTCTGACACAACGCGTGCTCCGTTGCCTAAGCAATAACAGAAGAGAGAGGCTGCTACTATGATGGCTAGCGGTACAACAGGCAAGAAATTCAAATATGGTCAAGCCTCAAACCTCTTCTGAAGTTTCCTTACCACCTTACTGAGGGGGAACTCGACGCCATAGTGGATGCCAAATTGAAGGCCCATTTTGGACCGAAACCGCCCCCGCCGTCAAAGGAGAAAGTACCTGAGCATGTCTCACAACACTTTATTAATATGGATCGACTGGCTAAAAATTAGAAGGACTGCAACTATGTGCGGTTTATCAAGAAGTCATATTTTGCAGGACAGAAGGAGTCGAGCTCGAGCTCGAGCCAAGCAGTTGGCAAAAAAGCGGGAAAACTGTTCCCTAGCTAGGAGAACAGACAGTGCAATCGACCCCCTGCTCATTGTACAAACACCTATGAGTACCGCCGATCGGCTTGTAATAACCACCGATCATAAAAGGCAGGCTAAATAGGCCGGTGTCACTGTTGAACAACTCCTAGGCCATTAGGAAATACCCATCCTTAAAGAGAAGGAAGTAAAATGGCAATATGTTAGCAGCAAACCTTTGGTCAAGCCTCATGATGTCAAGCTTCTACCAACGAGAATGTACAATTTGCATATGTGGTACATGCAAGAAATCACAAATACCAATCAAGAGTCCCTCATGGTGAAAGTCAAGAAAAAACATTAGTTCCATAAAAAATATTTGTGGATTCACTGTTCAGAGTTGTTTCAGTAATTCAACCAAGACTGAAAGCACATTTGCTCCCTTGGTGCTTTTGGTAATTAATAACACTATATAAGTCATTGAACTAATGTTCCCACTAAGTATGTTTCAGAAAAGTTCAATGATGGGAATGGCCAAAGGATTGTGGAATTACCCCAAGATGCAAGGAAATAGGTTGGCCAAGCTTCAAGAAAATAGGACTCTACATTTTACATTTGTGAGAAATCACTTTGAGTCGATAGGAAAGCCAATACTATTAAAAGGGCGTAAAGTTTTGATGATGGACAATATGCTCAAATGTGCACAAGTGACAGTCACCAAAACATCCACAAACTCTCCCACCAAAGTCTGTACAAAGCCAAATATACAAAATCGATGCAAACAACATTCCTATCCCGATGGCACCGATTCTAAACCCTAGGCAGACTCAACCAAACCCTAACACTTTGATGCAGCCGACACTGCACTCGGTGCCACCGAGTTGGGTTGCCAAGATTCACTTACGCAAGTTCTCATTTTCGGTCCGTCTGAGAACGGTAAATCGGCGTCACCGAGATTGGAAAATCTGACCGTTGATCACCTTGTCGGTGCAACAGAGAATTCTATATCGGTCCCTCCGAGATTCAAAAGTTGCCACTTGTTGGTCATTTTGGTACCACCGAGATTTACACATCGGTGTCACTGAGTTGGTCATTTTATGTGTAACGGTTGGATTTTTGGGGATGCCTATATATACCCCTTCACCACCACATACTCGAAAGAGAAGCACTCAGAACTATTCCATACCTATCCTACTAGGTTTTTGAGAGAGAACCACCTACCCTTGTGTTGAGGTCAAGATCTTCCACTCCAACCATATGGATCTTGATTTCTGGGCTCCCCAAGTTTATTTCCACCAATCCCATCTCTTCTACCAAGCCAAATATGTGAGAGAGTGATTTTGTGTTGAGGAGTCTATCATCTTGAAGCACAAGAGCAAGGAGTTCATCGTCATTACCGAGCCTATTACCTTTTGGAGGGTGGTGCCTCCTAGATTGGTTAGGTGTCGCTTGGGAGCCTCCTACTTTGTGTTGTAAAGTGAACCAAGTAGTTTGTAAGGGCAAGGAGATCGCCTACTTCGTGAAGATCTACCCATTGAGTATAGTCCTTCGTGGACGAAAGACGCATGGAATAGTCAAGGTTGATTCTTCGTGGAACCCTCAGTGGGTAGAGTTCTCCGTGGACTCTCGTGACTGTTACCCTCTATGGGTTGAAGACTCCATGAACATGCACGTACGATAGCACCACCTATCGGAACCGCAGGAAAAATCATCGTGTCATCACTTGTGTTTGCATTCCTAACCCTCTCTTTACTTACATGTGCAATGTCTTTACTTTCCTCTACTACACTCTTAGACAAGCATGTGTAGGGTGTTACTTGATATGCTATGAATGCTAAAACTGCCAAGAATTAATATTGGGAAAAGGCAAAACTTTTATTTGGTCAAGTAGTCTAATCACCCCCCTCTAGACCTACTTTCGATCCTACAAGTGGTATCAGAGCTTTGGTATCCATTGCATTAGTTTCACAAACCTAGGATAAGTATGGCATCTAGTGAGGGAAATTATCACCGTAGAGGTCTGTACTTTGATGGCACTAATTTTGCTAGTTGGAAGCACAAAATGAAAATGCATTTGCTTGGTCATAATCCTGCCGTTTGGGTTGTTGTTCGTGTTGGCTTGCAAGGTCAATTCTTTGCGGAAGGAAAGGAACCAGATTGTGAGGCGACTGCGAATGAATTGAAGATGTTGTAACTCAATGCTCAAGCATGTGACATTCTCTTCAACTGCCTATGTCCTGACGAATTCAACAAAATCAGCCGTCTTGAACACGCAAAAGAGATTTGGGATACTTTGGTTGATATGCACGAAGGAACTGAATCCGTGAGAGAATCCAAGTTAGATGTTCTTCAAGGTCAACTTGACAAGTTCCATATGAAGGATGGTGAAGGAGTCGCTGAAATGTACTCTAGGCTAGCTCTCATCACCAATGAGATTGCCAGTTTAGGAAGCAAAGAAATGACTGACAAGTTCATCATCAAGAAGATTCTTTGAGCTTTGGATGAGATATATGACACCGTGTGTACATTGATCCAAATGATGCCCAATTACAAAGATTTCAAACCAACGGAAGTGATTGGTAGAATCGTTGCTCATGAGATGACACTCAAAGACAAGGAATAGCTTCATCACAAATCTAGCGGTGCTTACAAAGCCACAAGTGATGCCCTCGCTACCTCAAGCTACAAACTTGTCATAAATGAAGAGATAAGCCTCATAGTCAAGAAATTCAACCAGTTCTACAAGAATAGAAGCAAGGATCACAGCTCCAACTCAAGACATGAAGAGAAGCGTTCGTCAAGTCATGACTGAAACTGCTACAACTGTGGGAAGCCCAGACACTACTCCAATGAGTGCTTGGTTCCCTACAAACGAAGAGAAGAGTCACCAAGAAGATGAAGCTCAAGAGATGAATCACCTCGTAGAGAGAGAAGGAGTAGAGATGATCGTTATGAACGAAGACCCTCAAGGAGAAGTAGGGACTCGGAAAAGAATGACAAGCACACCAAGAGGTACTCAAGAAGAAAGCATCAAGCTCATGTTGGTGAATGGGTTTCCGGCTCCGACTCCAGCAAGCACTCCGAGAGAAGCTATAACTCCAACTTCGACTATAGTCAAGATGATGATGTTACCGGAATTGCACTAGTGAGGACCAACTCCTATCATCTATCCGATTCACCAAATGAAGGAGGTGGAAGTTGCTTCATGGCTAAAGGCCCCAAGGTATCACACCCCTAATATCTTGATTTCGATAGTGATGAAGATGATTTGCTTTACGATGATGACTTGCTATTTGATAAAACTAGTGATATTAATCATAATGAACTTGATATTTCTCATGCTAGTCAAGATAAGTCAATTGACGATGATAAGATGAAAATAGAAGAACTAACTAAAGAAATCAACACTCTTAAGTTAGCTCATGAATGTACTCTTGAAGATCATAGAGATCTTGTAAGAACTCATGAGAATCTACGCTTCGAGAAGCTCAATTTGGAGCAAGAACATGAATTTCTTAAAGCTATCAATGACGATCTCCGAAAGAAGACTTCATCTTATCTTTCCAAACAACTACTCTTATCCACATTCATGCCACAAGTCAAATATAAGCAAACTAGTAACAAAGGAAAGAAAGGTTCTTCATCTAGTAGCAACAATAAAAATGCTAAACCCCATGATGGTGGTCCTAGTAGTTCTATTTATTCCACTAATGATGATTCTCTTAGCCAAGTTACACTTGAGCAAGAAAATGCTTTATTGAAAGGGATTACAGAGAAAGGTATCTATAAGAGTCTTGAAGGGTACAAACAATTTGATGAGATTGTACGCAAGCATGGAGAATACCGGAAGAATCGCGATGTTGGCTACTTCAACGCTAATGGAGTTGAATGGGAAGAAGGTCAATATCCCAAGCCCAAGTTTGTTCCTCAAAAGGAGAAGTATGAAAATACTATTCCCAAAGGGACAAACACTCAAGATGGCCTTCCACCACAAGACACCAAGCTCAAGGGCAAGAACAAGCTCCAAGAGGACTTTGACTCTTATGAAGATGAACCTCAAGCTTTGGTGAAGTGGGTTCCCAAGGCTACCACAAGCTCAACTTCTACAAGTGCTACTTCAACACCAAGGATCCCCATAAACTTGATGTTTGTTACCAAGAAAAAGAACTAGAGAGTTCTTGAGGGGTGACTCCGCCAATGAAATTCACTCATATTCATTATTGGAAAGATCTATTTGCAATCAACATCAACCCTATGCAATAGATCAAGGGGTCACACATTCCCTCAAAGGTAAGCAAGGGACAAGGTAATCAACAAATCAATGGACATCATTACACATGCTTTGCACTCCATGTCCATAGATATCCTTTTATTTGTCTCTTGTGTGTTCGGACTAACCCATGTAGGTGAGAAGAGTAAGGAAACAACAAGGATGCTCCCAACTCTTGGTGATCTTCATCAACCTTGAGCATCCACCACTACCTCACCAACATGAAGTCTTCATCGAAAAAACCCAAGGTTAGTTTATCCCTCTTATGGGGGGGTGGGGTGTCACATCAAGGGGGAGATTTACTCTAAGACTGAGTCAAAGCATCTCTTAGTATGTGACAACATTAAATGCTTTATGTAAAAGTGGTAACCCCACTCGTGCTTAAACGATGAGTATGACCTATGATCAAGTACTCTTACTTGGCTCCTAAGTCAAATACTCATATATAGATGACTTCATCATCGCCCAAGTGCTTGTTAGATGCTAGAGTGTTTGTGCATGTTTGCCATGATTTCATTTGACATCTTATTGTGTGAGCATGTTGGTCTGCATTTATTTTCTCATTCGAGGATATCCAATTGTTGCTATTTGGCTTTTAATTTATCTTTTGCCAATTGGATATACAAGAATGCCTAGGACGACTTCTTTAGCTATATATGCTTTCTCACCTCATAACCTATTCATGTTGCATCACAAAATTTGAACAAGTGCTTTTCGATCCCTCTGTGTGTGGAGCACTCGGAGTTCCGTATCGACAAGGACTCACCATTAAAATCTCCCAAGTGCATCTTGGTGGAACCAACCACAAAATCTCGGTCTCACCGAATGCCTAGGGTTGATATGATTTTCAATCTCGGTACCACCGATTCCATCTTCTCGGTTACACCGAGTTTCCCTGTCAATTGATAGTTGAGGAACTCGGTGACACCGAAAAGTTAGAATCGGTGCCACCGACAATGCTGGGTATATAACCTGTGGACCCCAACGCTTTGAAATTCAATCTCATTCATCGCACCTCCGAACCCTAACCTATCGCCTATGAGACCCCTGGTTGTCGCCCTCCGTCCCTAGGAATCATCATCATCGACGAAATCCTCTCACTCGTCGCCGCCGTAGAGGACCCATGCCAAGTTAGGGTACGGATTCGATCTCTTTTGCGCTCCTCTTCTGATTCTTGTGCATTAGATTCAAGTTTATCTATAAGACACCCTTTGCACGTATTCCTATCCACTCCAAATGTCCATAGTCTAGCGAATGATGAATTTTCTAGGGTTTTGTCGTCCGTCCGATAAATCTCGGTGGAACCGAAACAAACATATCGGTCTCACCGATGTGATCTTCTATGTTGCTGAGAACTGACTCGATGGAACCGAGTACCTCTTTTCGGTCTGACTAAAACGGGTGCCAAGGTTCGGTTAAGTGAGTCAGTCCGTCTCGGCACCATCGAAAAATTTGTTTCGGTTGTATCGATATTTATTTGACAGAATGCAGAAACCATGAAAAATTATTGTTCAAATTTCAAAAACCAGCCTCATTTTGTGATGACTCATCTACTTCTGCTCTCCCATACTCTATTCACAGGGGGAGTGTGTCAGATACAGAGGACAGTCAAAATTTGGCAGAGCAGGGAGTTGATGTGAGTTCAGGCACAAGCCTAGAGCCCAGTTCTTTTTCAGATCCAGGCACTCCCAGCTCCCATGGGTTGCCCAAGGCTGCCACCAGGACTAGGAAGAAGCTAAATTATTATGAAGAAGATTCAGACTTTATTCTTGAGGAGATTCTTGCCAAGAAGCAAGAAAAGGCTGCTAAGAAGTCAGCAGCTGAAGCTACTTCTTCCAGAAGAGTAGTTAGCAAAGTATATGCACCTTCTGCATCTACGAGAGTACCTGAGAGTGCTAAGGCCACAATCAGGATCATCCATGTGATTGGCAGACCTACCTCCATGTATGAAGATCCAGAGGAGGCTATTGGTGCTGCTGCTGAGGAAGAGGAGGAAGAACATGTTGAGATAGCCCCTCCCAAGAAGAAAGCCAAGAAGCTTATGGCTGATGCTATGCCAAAGACTGGCATTTCCAAGAGCACCAAGTCTACATCCAAGAAAGCTGATTCACAGAAGTCTAAGAGGAGTACCAGAGACATTCCAGCTTCTGAGAACAACAAAGGGACTGCCTCCAGACTTGAAGATGATGATGACTTGACTACTTTGATGAAGCTCAGACCACATCATCCAGTACATGATGCTAGCCACTTAGTTGCTGAAGACATGAAGAAGAGGAAGGACTCAGGATTGAGAACCTGGAGAGCCATAGATCCTTATGCCCAGAGGAGGAAAACGAATGTTGACTATAGGTTATACACCAGAGAGAAACAAGACTTTTATGAGACAATGCTGCTTGACAAGAGCCTAGCTGTTAGCGATATGAGGTACGTCGATTGGAAATTCATTAAGGATAATGTGGACTACTTTCCAAGTGTCCAAGATAATTTCCACTACATTGGTCTGGATAAGTTCATTGGCAGAGAGCTTACTGCATGGAACGATGAGATGGTCATGTAATTCTACTCCACTGCACATTTCTACGGAGATGGTAGAATTGTATGGATGACTAAAGGAGCAAGGTATGAATCTACTTTTGAGGAGTGGGCTGCACTTCTAGGAGTTCCAGATGTTCAGGATGGTGATTTGGATGTATACTCAGAATCCAAGGCAAGTCACAATGCCATGAAGGATATGTATACTCCTATCCCTATGGACAAGGTGCAATATCATAAGCTAGGATCCATCTACCATCTGCAAGCAGGCCTCCATAAAATGAACACTATTTTGAGGCATACCTTGATGCCCAAGTCAGGAGATGATAAGATCATCCGAGGCTACTCCATCAACATGCTGATCCATCTTGACAGACACACCAGGATTAGAGTCATGATTTGATTGTTTAGACAATCAAGAGGGTTGCTGCTGATCAAAAGCGCTCTTGCTGCTATGCACCCTACATCCAGTTGCTTATCAACTCTCAGTTGGAGAAGCACATTTTTGCTCTAGATCGTCCACATCTGCCCCTACAGCCATATCTCGAGGTTAATGTTGTGGTGATGGACCCAGATCATCCCACATCTGCTACAGCATAGGCAGAGGCAGAAGCAGTTCAAGCCGCCAGTGCTCGAGCCCCCAGATCCAGAAACGAGCAAATGTATCTTCTGATCTCAGCCGTTCAAGGCATGCAGAAGGATATAAAGGGGATTCTGGACAACCAGAATAGTCTTGTGAGGATCTTTGAGACAAGGTTCAAGACTCTTGATGATAAGGTGGACAAGGTAACAAACACGGCTATAGAGCTTGAGAAGGAAGTTGACTCTGTGCACATCCCTAGGGTCTCTTCTACTTCTTTAGATGATGATGATGATGATGATGATGAGGAGGAGGATGGATCACCTCTCAGGCCAAGCACCCAGTTCACTACTTAGGCTAGATCAGTCACAGTGCCTGCACTAGACTTGAGGCCCTCTTAATCAGCTCCTGCTACTGTCATCACAGCTCCAACTCCATCAACTCTAGTTCCTCCAGTGTCCACTCCAGCTCCATCCACAACATCTGCAGAGATCTTCGCCGACGCCGTGCTCTCGACTCCTTCATCGAAAACCGGAGGAGATCAGCCCAAGAATGCTTAGATAGATGCCTTTGAACTTTTTGGTAACTTGTTGCCAAAGGGGGAGAAGTGTATATAGATCTTTAGGCTTCGAGAGAGAGCGTTTGGTATTTTGTTGCCTTTTCAAAAACAATTGCTTTTGATTGCCGTGACACAGTTTTGTTTTGCTTGTGGTACACGCTTGATGATGATCATACGCTTTGATGTGTGATGCTACTATTTCCTATCATCTTAATGCTTATGTGGTGATCATTCATCTTTGGTTGATTGTGTTCTTCTATGATGTTCATTCCAATTACTCTCGCACACCACCAAGTGGTATGTGACATGTAAGAAGTGACCCATGTACCTAATCGATTGTGCATTTGCATTCAAACGCAAATTCAAAATAATGCACAAATTTAGGGGTAGCTCTTGCTTATCACATACTTCTCTTAGCAATGATTACATTCCATGATTATATCTTTGTCGAAGCTTTGATTTATATGTTGTGATGAATTACAAAAAAGGGGGAGATTGGAAGCACATTTTCTCCCTTGGTGGTTTTGGTAATTAATAACATATAAGTCATTGAGCTAATGTTCTCACTAAATATGTTTCAAAAAAGTTCAATGATGGGGATGGCCAAAGGATTGGGGAATTACCCCAAGATGCAAGGAAATAGGTTGGCCAAGCTTCAAGCAAAGAGGAATCTACATTTTACATTTGTGAGAAATCACTTTGAGTCCATAGGAAAGCCAATACTATTAAAAGGGGGCAAAGTTTTGATGATGGACAATATGCTCAAATGTGCACAAGTGACAGTCACCAAAACATCCACAAACTCTCCCACCAAAGTCTGTACAAAGCCAAATATACAAAATCGATGCAAACAACATTCCTATCCCGATGGCACCGATTCTAAACCCTAGGCAGACTCAACCAAACCCTAACACTTCGATGCCGCCGACACTGCACTCGGTGCCACCGAGTTGGGTTGCCAAGATTCAGTTACGCAAGTTCTCATTTTTGGTTCGTCCGAGAATGGTGAATCGGCGTCCCCAAGATTGGCCAATATGACTGTTGGTCACCTTGTCGGTGCAACCGAGAATTGTATATCGGTCCCTCCGATATTCAAAAGTTGCCACTTTTGGTCATTTCGGTACCACCGAGATTTACACATCGGTATCACCGAGTTGGTCATTTTGTGTGTAACGGTTGGATTTTTGGGGATGTCTATATATACCCCTTCACCACCACCCACTCGAAAGAGAAGCACTCAGAACTATACCATACCTATCCTACTCAGTTTTCCGAGAGAGAACCACCTACCCTTGTGTTGAGGTCAAGATCTTCTACTCCAACCATATGGATCTTGATTTCTAGCCTCCCCAAGTTGCTTTCCACAAATCCCATCTCTTCTACCAAGCCAAATCTGTGAGAGAGTGATTGTGTCTTGAGGAGTCTATCATCTTGAAGCACAAGAGCAAGGAGTTCATCGTCATTACCGAGCCTATTACGTTTTGGAGGGTGGTGCCTCCTAGATTGGTTAGGTGTCACTTGGGAGCCTCCTACTTCGTGTTGTTGAGTGAACCAAGAAGTTTGTAAGGGCAAGGAGATCGCCGACTTCGTGAAGATCTACCCATAGTGAGGCTAGTCCTGCGTGGACGGAAGCCGCATGGAATAGTCAAGGTTGATTCTTCATGGAACCCTCCATGGGTAGAGCCCTCCGTGGACTCTTGCGACTGTTACCCTCCTTGGGTTGAAGACTCCATGAACGTGGATGTACGATAGCACCAACTATCGGAACCACGAGAAAAATCATCGTGTCATCACTTGTATTTGCATTCCTAACCCTCTCTTTACTTACATGTGCAATGTCTTTACTTTCTGCTGCTACACTCTTAGACATGCATGTGTAGGGTGTTACTTGATATGCTATGAATGCTAAACTGCCAAGAATTAAAATTGGGAAAAGGCAAAACTTTAATTTGGTCAAGTAGTCTAATCACCCCCCTCTAGACCTACTTTTTATCCTACAAAGACGCACTCGAAAAATCTATCGTCAGTTGCTATTGTCTGTAAGTGATTTCTTTCTGTCATTTAAGTCTCTAGCTAGTTGTGCTCTCGTTCATTACCTGTAATTATCCCCATTATATTATTTTCTATGGTATTATGCAGAATGAATATGTATGAAATGAAAAAAGGTGGACGCTATGACATTGGGTTCATTTGTTGGGAGACGTAGTAGTAAATCAAATTTTTTTCTACGATCACCAAGATCTATCCATGGAGAAACCAGCAATGAGTGGGGAGAGATCGCATCTTCATACCTTTGAAGATCGCTAAGCGGAAGCGTCATAAGAACGCGGTTGGTGGAGTCGTACTCGCAGCGATTCAGATCGCGGTGGATTCCGATCTAGCGCCGAACAACGGCGCCTCCGCATTCAACACACGTGCAGCCTGGTGACGTCTCCTACGCCTTGATCCAGCAAGGAGGAAGGAGAGGTTGGGGAAGGGCTCCAACAGCAACACGACGGCGTGGTGGTGGTGGAGTAGCAGGGTATTCCGGCAGGGCTTCGCCTAAGCACTGCGGAGGAGGAAGAAGGAGGGTAGGGCTGCGCCGAGAGAGAGAGAAGTCATCGTCTCAAATCAGCCAAAAACCTCAAGTATATATAGGAGGAGGGAGAGGGAGGGCTTCCTTGGCCCCTCCTCCAAGAGGAGGGCTTCGGCCGAAGTGGGGGGGAGAGTCCACCTCCCACAAGGGAGGTGGATCTCCTCATTTCCAAACTCCTTTGCCCTTATCTCTTTGTCCCAGCCACATGGGCCTTTCTAGAAGGTCTTGGCCAGCCCCAAAAGGGCTGGCACACCTCCTCTAAGGGCCCACGAAGTCCTATGGTCGTCACACCCCTCCCGGGGGTCCTCTGGCACCCTCCCGACACTCCCGGTACACTACCGATGAGCCCGAAAACTTTCCGGTGACCAAAACTGGACTTCCTATATATCAATCTTTACCTCCGTACCATTCCGGAGCTCCTCGTGACATCCGGGATCTCATCCGGGACTCTGAACAACCTTCGGTAATCACGTATACCATTTCCCTATAACCCTAGCGTCATCGAACCTTAAGTGTGTAGACCCTACGGGTTCGGGAGACACATAGACATGGCCGAGACAACTCTCCGGCCAATAACCAACAGCGGGATCTAGATACCCATGTTGGCTCCCACGTGCTCCACGATGATCTCATCAGATGAACCACGATGTCGGGGATTCAATCAATCCCGTATTCAATTCCCTTTGTCTACCGGTATGATACTTGCCCGAGATTCGATCGTCAGTATCCCTATACCTTGTTCAATCTCGTTACCGGCAAGTCTCTTCACTCGTTCCGTAACACATCATCCCGTGGCTAACTCCTTAGTCACCTTGAGCTCATTATGATGATGTCTTACCGAGTGGGCCCAGAGATACCTCTCCGTCACACGGAGTGACAAATCCCAGTCTCGATTCATGCCAACCCAACAGACACTTTCGGAGATACCCGTAGTGTACCTTTATAGCCACCCAGTTACATTGTCACGTTTGGCACACCCAAAGCATTCCTACGGTATCCGGGAGTTGCACAGTCTCATGGTCTAAGGAATCGATACTTGACATTAGAAAAGCTTTAGCAAACGAACTACACGATCTTGTGCTATGCTTAGGATTGGGTCTTGTCCCTCACATCATTCTCCTAATGATGTGATCCCATTATCAACGACATCCAATGTCCATGATCATGAAACCGTGACCATCTATTGATCAACGAGCTAGTCAACTAGAGGCTCACTAGGGACATATTGTGGTCTATGTATTCTCACATGTATTATGGTTTCCGGTTAACACAATTATAGCATGAACAATAGACAATTATCATGAACAGGGAAATACAATAATAACCATTTTATTATTGCCTCTAGGGCATATTTCCAATAGTCTCCCACTTGCACTAGAGTCAATAATCTAGTTACATTGTGATGAATCGAACACCCATAGCATTCTGGTGTTGATCATGTTTTGCTCGTGAGAGAGGTTTAGTCAACGGATCTGCGACATTCAGATCCGTATGCACTTTACAAATATCTATATCTCCCTCCTGAATGTAATCATGGATGGAGTTGAAGCGGCGCTTGATGTGTCTTGTCTTCTTGTGAAACCTGGGCTCCTTCGCAAGGGCAATAGCTCCAGTGTTGTCACAAAGTAGAGTCATCGGGCCCGACGCATTGGGAATCACTCCTAGGTCGGTGATGAACTCCTTCATCCAGACTCCCTCCTTTGCCGCTTCCGAAGCAGCTATGTACTCCGCTTCACATGTAGATGCGGCCATGACGCTTCGCTTGCTGCTGCACCAGCTGACTGCCCCTCCATTCAAAATATACACGTATCCGGTTTGCGACTTTGAGTCGTCCGGATCTGTGTTGAAGCTAGCATCGACATAACCCTTTATGACGAGCTCTTCGACACCTCCATATACGAGAAACATGTCCTTTGTCCTTTTCAGGTACTTCAGGATATTCTTAACCGCTGTCCAGCGTTCCGCTCCCGGGATCACTTTGTTACCTCCCTACCAAGCTTATGGCAAGGTTCACATCAGGTCTGGTACACAACATGGCATACATAATAGAGCCTATGGCTGAAGCATAGGGGATGACACTCATCTCTTTTCTATCCTTTGCCATGGTCGGGCATTGAGTCGTACTCAATCTCACACCTTGTAACACAGGCAAGAACCCCTTCTTGGACTGATCCATATTGAACTTCTTCAATACTTTATCAAGGTATGTACTTTGTGAAAGACCTATGAGGCGTCTCGATCTATCTCTATAGATATTAATACCTAATATGTAAGCAGCTTCGCCAAGGTCCTTCATTGAAAAACACTTATTCAAGTAGGCCTTTATACTTTCCAAGAGTTCTATATTATTTCCCATTATTAGGATGTCATCCACATATAATATCAGAAATGCTACAGAGCTCCCACTCACTTTCTTGTAAATACAGGGTTCTCCATAAACTTGTACACAGCCAAACACTTTGATCACCTCATTAAAGCAAATGTTCCAACTCCGAGATGCTTGCACCAGCCCATAGATGGAGCGCTGGAGCTTGCATACTTTGTTAGCATCTTTAGGATCGATAAAACCTTCCGTCTGCATCATATATAGTTCTTCTTTGAGGAAGCCATTAAGGAATGCCGTTTTGACGTCCATTTGCCAGATCTCATAATCATAAAATGCGGCAATTTCTAACATGATTCGGACAGACTTCAGCATCGCTACGGGTGAGAAAGTCTCATCGTAGTCAACTCCTTGAACTTGTCGGTAACCCTTAGCGACAAGCCGAGCTTTATAGACGGTCACATTACCATCCGCGTCAGTCTTCTTCTTAAAGATCCATTTATTTTCAATGGCTCGCTTATCATTAGGCAAGTCCACCAAAGTCCACACTTTGTTCTCATACATGGATCCTATCTCGGATTTCATGGCTTCAAGCCATTTGTTGGAATCCGGGCCCGCCATCGCTTCTTCATAGTTCGAAGGTTCACCGTTGTCCAACAACATGATCTCTAGGACAGGATTGCCGTACCACTCTGGTGCGGAACGTGTCCTAGTGGACCTTCGAGTAGTAACTTATGTAGCAGAGAACAAAGTCTTGAAGTTGTAGATAACAGCACTAGTTGTTGGTAGGAAGGTATCACCATTGTAGTATGGGTTCATAATATCAAAAAAATTGGCTCTAAAGTTAGCAACTATTAAAATCCATTGCTTCTCCTTGAACACAGACATTTTTACCTATGTAATAGTATGAATGAACAAAGTATTGGTACAATCTCTTTCAATCAATCAAAAAATATAAGAGCATTTTGTACAAATAACTTTTCTTACCAAAAAAGCATTCAATAAACAGAAGACAACAGTACTTTCATGTAAAATTTGTTTGTTTCGAGGATCTGAATGATTTAGCACTAGGTTCATTAGCTTCTACATAATTTTTCCCAAGGAAATAATTGCTATTAAAGAAAAGGAGAATGCCGATGAATTGAACACGAAAACTGACGAGAAGATGACAAAATGTATATTGACCATATCATCAATGCTAACTATGTGCTCTACTAATTCAGTGTTTAGTAGGAGGCCTTTTCTTCCTCGGTTCGGCTGGTCTTTGTTCTTTAGTTTTGTGAAGCATCCAACATCTCGAGGATTAATCCAACCACCTATTTTGAAGGATAGAGTTATAGTCTTCTGGTCCACCCAAACTCCTTCAACCTCAAAAATCCTTTGGCTGTTCATTGCAGAAGATATGATGAGGGGATAATGTTAATTGGGAATTCAAACACAAATTCTTAAAAGAAGGTGAAAAAACATTTAATCAATTATATTCTTTGGGTGATAGGTGTTATAGTACAACATGTTTAACGAGATATACTTCATGTGAACAAGCTATAAAAATGTTCATGTGTACAAACCAATCAGAAGGCAAATCAAAGTGGATATTAGAGAGATGTTTATGTTCAAATTAAATCAAGTTTAACAAGTTTATGTTAAGAAATAATGTAAAGCACGCAGGCTGTTTGTACATACCTGTGAGTTAACTTTGGAAGAATTCCAACCATTAATTGGTAGAAATCATTCTCTATTCCGTTTGACTGGATGACTTTCTTACTTGATAGTGGTTGTTCTTGAATTACTAGTTTCCCAGCTTGTCCTTCATGTTGTTCGGGTACTTGTACTAGCATAGGATCTTTAATTGGTGTGCCAATATTTTTTGGGTAGCCTTTAGGTGATATGAAATACAGTATCCTTATTGGGTTCTCAGTTGCAGGAACATTGGGGTTCACATGACTATTGGAATGTGATTTATGGTTATTTGTTTGGAGGCTGAACTGACTAGTGGAACCACATGCAAATGTTGTAGCAACTTTTGATGGAATACTATCATAATTCAAAGGATCGTTTTCAAGTATGTGAATTGAATTGTTGATTCCATCAAAAGAAGGAGCATCTGTGGCTTCATATTGACTGCTGTTAATAGGCTCTGCCATTGAATTGCCATAAAGCAAGCAGCCTTTATCCAGTTCATCAGTGCTAAAATCCGGTTGACAACAAAAAATCGAATGAAAAATTTATTTGAGCTTATTCCTGTGAAAGAAACTTTGGTGAAAAGGAATTTCGTAAGAGAAATAACCTTCGAAACGCTCTCCTGGTAATAAGAATCTAAATAGTGGTAAGCAGAATTTTGTTTCTTCCACTCTTCTGTATGTGGATCTTCATTCAGACACGTACTCTGGTAAAAGATGATTCCTTATGATATATTTCATGATCAATTATTGTAGAAAGAAAAAAATCCGAAATGCAGAGGTACACAAGAAAATCTTATGGTGTAACGGTGCTGAAACATCAATTTGGGTTGATGCTTTTGGACTTTGTGTCTTCACAAATAGTTCTGGACACAAAAGCTCTTAGAAAGTTGGTACATTAAAAGAGAGCGAGAAATTAGAGCTTTTTATGTTAACAGAATCAGAAAAATCTATGACCAAATCCTCAAGAATTTCATTTATTTTTATTTCTTTAAATTCATCAATGATTGTTGGCAGACTTAGCATTGGAAAATTTGGAGGTGATTCTATAGCAAACACTTGTTTGGTGCTAGGAACTTTGAATTTGTTTTCTGACATGTCTGTTTTAAATTGGAGATTCGCATTGCTGGAATATGTCTTCAGAAACAATGAATGTAGATCATCTACATAATACTTCAAAGTAGGAGTTGAGTTCAGAATGATATTCCTGAAGAATTTTTGAGATTGCATTTCGAGTATGATCTTGTCCTGGGAAATGAGAGAGTATATCTTGCTAACCAGATTACAAAGATGAGAAATTCCATAATGCTATTACTCCAAAAAGACCAGAATGAAGAAGTGAAATTATGTGTGTCAGACTAATATCTGTGAATTTGAAATCAGTATTATCTGATATTTCTTCAGGTAGTTCAAAGAAATTTGGATCATTGAATGGTGTAGAGGAGATGTGCTTCCTGTGTTTGATCAGAGCAAAAGGAGAGGATGGTAAATATTAGTATAATGTTTCACTTTGCTTTGAAGTAGTACCAGAACAACAAAATGAAATTTAATATATGCAAAGAGTAATATTTATGAAGATCGAGGGCATACCGGTACTCTTCCATATTCATTATTTTTGCCATGGAGTGCATCAAGTGCCATGTATGAATTTAGCGTGTTTGCCGACCATATTGGTAGTCTTGGTTCATTGTTTGGCAAGTTGAATTCAGTTATAATGAGGAACTCAAAGTAGGAAATATGAAATTGAAAATGTAAATGCAGACAGATTTGGAAAAAATGAAAATTATGAATTTGAGGGAAATATTTTTCTAGTATGGTATATAGAAATATCAAATTTAAAGTAGTTTTGACTTGGAAAAATTCTCACTACCAGTAGTAATTTACTTCCATCAGAAAGATACTTTTTGCTGCTTCTGTTCTTGATTCTTCCTTTCTTTATTGAATAAACCATGCAGCTTAGAGCTAACAAGCACCAATCGTATTGCACAATCCTGTTGATGTCAACTATTGCATTGAACACAACTTTGCTAACAACTCCACTTGAATTAGGGGCAACAAACAGAGAAAGCACAATGAGAATGAAGATTTCGCAAAATTTATCTTTTGGAAGATCATCATTGATAATTGAGAATTGGTAGTCAATAGTTGGTGTAGGTTTCCCTAATTCTTGTTTGATGAAATCATATGTTGATTCTGTTGGTTTTGTGACAACTGGAACTCCACCAATTGGTATGCCAACAAAATTGTGAATAGTTGAAGATGAAATTGGGGATTTGAATCCATTTGGCATTTCAATAGAGCAAAAACTATTTTTGAAATGGTTAGTAAGCCAGAAGTAAATACAGTCAACATTGGACACGCTGCTCATTTCCAGGAATGACTGGAAACCCATTGTAGCTATACGTTGCTTCCAACTGTCAGTTATTTTAGATGCAAGGTTCAGAAATAATTCTACATGATGAAATTTATATGGCTGAATTAAAATAAAGAAAGAAAAATGAAATATTAGAGGTTATTTTTTATTTGAGAAGATAAAATAATGTTTCACTTGAGAAGATACATGCTTTAGAGGTTAAGGTGATTACGTTGCATCTTACAATTTCTTCTGCTTCCCTCTTCTTTGTACACCATTGTTCCATCTACAAGGAATGCAGGGTTATAATTAATTATGGTGATCAAATTAAGAGAATGAAACTAAAAAACGATGCCACTTTGCAACTAGAAGGAAAATTTATGTTGAAAGATGATCATGAATATGTTGGAATTGTACCAACTTGTTTGTGTAATCTTATTTTGATAGTTCTATTCATAGCATTTGTTGTTTTTGTTTTTACTAATATCAGGACACATAGTACAACAACATTGTAGTGCTAACAAACAGAAAACAATGTAGGTTTTCTAGAAAAGGCACCTTCTCCGTGAACTAATAAAAGAAACACGCAGAATGCTGCAATTTCTGAACTGTTCAAGTTGAAACTTGCAAAAAAATGGGGAGTAGAATTTCCATAGCAAGAAGTTCCTACTGAAAATGATGCAAAAACTCAGTAATAGTTTCAAAAGCATGAAAAAATAAATGGCCTAAACTTCTGTTTTGCTACCAACACATAAACTTGAAACTTCAGCCTGTTGCTGAGTTTTACATGAATAATGTTCCTGCCCCCCCTAAAATTTATAGTAACTTCTCTCTGTTGCCTAGCAAGGACATGACTACTATTAATTTCTGAAATGTTCACTTAGGTGATCTACTAGCAATTAACATGGGACAACCTACAATAGCTAGCCATTGCATGATCACTTAAACATTTTATAGCCATCCAGGCAGACAATTAATGGTAGACAATAAACCTGGGAGCAGGTCGAAAACTCCTGAAGAACCCAAGCAACAAGTACAGTGGTAACGCAAAACTCAAGGTGGCAAAGCCTACGCGCCAGCCTCTGAAACCGGGCAGCCTGAAGAAAGCCCGAGCAATAAGGGTATCACTAATCAATCTCAGTCAGAGACCATCGACAAAAAAACAAGATGAAATGTGTGCAAGAACTCATGCGTGGTTTGTGTTCATTCCTACCCCTCCCTACCCCTCTCTAACCCTCCCTACCACTTCCTTGTTCCTTGTTCCTTCATACCCCTCCGTACTCCTACCTTTTCCCCAGTTCTGATGTTCTGCCAGATGAAGACGATGAACAAAGGGAGGGAGGCTGTGCAACTCAGTAGAGAAAAGGTAAGGGGAGGAGGGGACAAACATTTTGATTGGAGCAGAAACAATGGTAGCGGCACCAGCAGCGGTGAAGATCTGATCTGGGCAGCAACAACAGCGAGCAGAGGTAGGAGAGAACAGAGAAGCGAAATGTCTATCTCCTTCGCTGAGGGTCATGGGGAAAGCGTTCTTAGTGGACGGCCCCAATTGTCCGTGGTTCAGACAAAAAAAGAAAAGGAAAAAAAAATAAAAACCAGGGTCCCGACCAGATAAGACCTGGGGGTTACGTGGCTCCATCTGTTCCACCCATCCACCAGAAACAGGGTGGCAGTGTAGCGGCGGCACCCAGGGCACGTTCTTCCTCTTTCCACCGACAGCGGCGCTGCGACGCATAGGTACCGAGGAATACGTCTCCCTCTCTTCTTGATCTTCTTCCTTTCGTTGTTTGATCTGGTAGGTATAAGAAAGTCTTCTTCCATAGTCGACTCTCCTTGGGCACAGATAGAAACTTTGTTGGCAGAAAAATGGCATGAACAGCTAGATTTGACGTAGAATTGACATATTATTTGTTGTTGATCTACAAATAAGACCGTGGCTTGAAACACTACATAACTTGTTTAGGAAAATCGGTAGTTTCTTCAAATTACTTGTTTATAATCCTGAATTGTGATTGCAGCCTATGGTATATCAAGATGGAAGTTGGAAGCAGTTTTGTGCAATCTGCTAACCAGCCAGTAACCAGTAATAAAAAAGAGGTTACTAAGAAGGTTAGCTTCTACAAATCTTGTATATATATAAAATCTTGGTTGTGTTGAACGAGAAGCTGAACAGGGGTTTAATTTGTTTGGTGGGATTGACGATGAATGAAAAGAAGGTGCACGAAACATAATGAGCATAAATTTGGGAATGTCAACAAATAATGAACAGACAGTAAGTACTTACAAAGTGGGTAGTAATATAATGATTCTATCAAAGTTTTGTGTGTACAAAAAGTTGTGAGAAAAGATTGGATATAGTTTTATTGTTTGACAGAAAGTTTATCTTGATTGTTTTTGGCAGGAACTAGGTACAATTGATAGGAACAACTACAATGCTACTCAATCTTCTTCAGTAATAGTGCTATGTTTGAGCAAGCAGGTCAGTATGGAAAAAATGAAAAACTTGCAAGTAACTTAATCTTTTTTGAAAATAGATTGATAAAGTTTCCAAATAAATTCCTATAGGATAGTGTTGGCGAGAACATGTGCATTGAACCTTTAACAACAACAGAAGAAGTGCAGAATATTTGCAATGAGGTAAGATTGTGCATTTTGAGGAATAAATAATGAAAATAGACCTTGTACATACAAACATTATTTACTGAAGATAGTTCTTTTGATGTCGAATAATTTTGTTATTTCCTTTTGTAGGTACTTTCTTTGGCACAGAATTCTGAATATGATAATGAAGCCAATTCTGACAGCAAAGATTCTGAGGAAGATACAGTTGCTTGTGCTGGTAATAAAGAGTATGTATTCCCTACACCAGAAGAAGCAAACAATGCTAGTACACCCGAAGTTTGCAAGGTGTTTTCAACACTAGACGACGCTTTCGGTTTGCAAATATCTATGCTCAGTTGAATGGTTTTGCATTGATAAAAGGGAGGAATTATAAAAATAGGAAGTTTTATTTCCTGTGCAATAGAAGTAGGAACATAACAAGTGCAAACAATGGTTTGAGGAAAAGGAAACAAAACTTTATTTAAGGGACAAACTGTCCGATGAATATAACAATCAAGTTGGTCGATGACAAGTGGCATATTGCATCTATTTGTCTTGAACATAACCATGATCTGGTTAGGTATCCATCACTTGCAGAAAAATCTTGAGCCACAGGAATATGAATGAGGTAGAAAGTATGTTGTCAAAGTTGCTTCAGGAGCACAGTGTGAAACCAAGAAGAATCATGAGTATATTCAAAAAGCTTTGTGGTGGCAAGTTGGGAAAAATTACCTTTGATGTGAAGAAACTAGATAATTTGAAACAGGGAGAAAGTGTGCGCGAAAAGGAGAACACCGATATTAAATGGACATTGCAGTACATCGAGAAACTACAGACTGATACTCCTGGTTTCTGCTATAGGATGCGAAGAGATCAAGAGAACACAGTTCTCGGCTTATTCTGGATATATGCTCGTTCTCGGATGAACTATCGGCTGTTTGGTGAAATAATTTCATTTGACACCACTTACAGCACAAACAAATATAACATGCCTTTTGTGACTATAGTGGGAATAAATGGTCATGGAAGAACAATTGTTTTTGGTTGGGCCCTATTGCAAGATGAGACATCACATACTTTTGAATGGCTGTTTGAAGCTTTCATGGAGGTCATGCAGTGGAAAAAACCAGGAATAATACTGACAGATCAAGATGCAGCGATGAAAGGTTCTATTCCTAAAATATTTCCAGATGTTGTTCATAGGTTCTGTCTTTTGCATATATTCAAGAATGTGAGGGAAAAATGAGTTCTTTCATGTCTACGAGGGAAAATATGGAGAAAGATATGATGAAGTGTTCATCACTTTTGATGAATTCAAAGAAAGATGGAATAATTTTATTCTGAAGTACAAGTGTGCTGAACATGCTCACATCAAAAGAATGTGGGAGAATCGGACCTTCTTCGTTCCAGCTTATTTTCGGGGGTTGTTTTGCCCTTTCATTAGGTCTACTAGCCGTAGTGAAAGCTTCAACTCAAATTTTAAAGACTGCATCAAGAGGAAAGATACTATAGAGGCCTTCATGAAGCGATATATATATAGATTCTTGTCAAATGAGAAGAGTCCTGTTTTTTGGAGCCATCAGCCTATCGAACGGCATGCATCGGCAATATATATACAAGAGGGATCTACTTGCAGTTTTTGACAGAATTAGTGAATGCAGCAGCTTTTAAAGTTATAGAAATTGAGAAGGACAAAGTGTATGACTTGAAAAAACATATCAGATATGAAAAACCATAATTCACAAGAGAAATATTCAGAGTCAATGTGGACCCTGCTGCTAGTTCATTCGAATGTTTTTGTGGGAAATTTGAGTGTGATGGAATTGTTTGTTGCCATATCCTCAGACTATTTACGTAGTTTTACATTAATCATATTCCAGAGAAGTTGATTGTTTAGAGATGGACTATATCCCTCCAAGAAAAGGAATTGGATAAGTGCAGTAAAGAAATGGTGTTACTTATAGGTGATGACCAGATCCACAATGCAGTTAGATATGCTGTTCTGATGAGTAAAGTTGGGGAAGCTTGCTCGGACATCAGCAAGGATTCTGAACAAAGCAAAGAACTTCAAGATGTTGTTGCTCGAGTTTATAACAAGTATTTGCAGGGAAAGAAACCACAACAACACGTGTAGTTTGAAAATTCATTGAAAGATCCTTATGTATGGTCATCCAAGTCTGTCAAAAAAGGGCAAATATTGAAACCACGGTCTGAGAACAAAACTAGGAAGAAGGAAGCTATTAAAAAGAAGACTTGCTGAAGCTTTTCATAGTGAAAAGGAAAAACTTGGTGCAGCAAGGAAATATTAATTTTTTCTTTTATGATTTGCAGTATTACATGAGGAAATAAATATGGATATTAATAATTATTTCAATCAAAAAAGATATTAATTTTCACTTGCTTTTGTAATATTATTTGAGGTTAAACATTTCCCTTGATTAATGTTCCTTTACTATTGTTTTTATAAAAATGTTCAATAAATAATGTATCACAATGTAATGTTCCGTAATTAACGTTCCCGTATAATAAAATGAATAATGTATGCGAAAACAATTGAAAAAAGTTAATATATTCTAATGTTAGTTCACAATAGTTGTTTTTCAAAAAATAATTTCTAAAAAACAAGAACATTTTTTCAATTTTTGAACAATTTCTTCATTAAAAAAAGGACCATAATAAAATTGTTGTTACAAAATGATGATCAACAAAATGATGGAACAATTTGAAAGGAACTTTTTTTTTCAAACAATATTTGTTTTAAAATGTTAGTGCATAATGGAACATTTTCCAAGGGTTTGAAGGAAAGTTGTTGAGCGAACATTATTAATGAAACATTTTGGAGTGAACATTATTGAAGGAAAATTTTGTTGATCATCATTTTGTAACAACAACTTTTTATTATGGACCTTCTTTTAATGTAAAATTTCTAGCAAACATTGAAGTGATGTATTTCCCAAACATTATTGGTCTTAAAATTTTAAACGAAATAGTATTAAGCGAATATTATTATTGAAGTATTTTTAAGGACACAACAAAAGATGAACATTTCTACATGAAAAATTAATTAGGTGACAATATTTTTCACATGAATGAGGGACATAAAATTAGTTTACAACTAAGGAACATTGTTGAGTGAACCTTAATAAATGAATGTTTTTCCCAAACAATGTGAGTTTTAAAAAATGCAGGAACAGAAAATCATGAACATTATTAAGGAACATTTTTAATGGTACAATTTTTATGAAACATTTTTCTAAAAGGAAAAACATTTTTAATGGTACATTTTTTACAAAACATGAATCAAGGAACATTATTAAGGGACCGTGATTTCAATAAGGAAACATTACTAAAGAACCATTATTGTGGCAACAACATTGAAGTAACATCTTGAAGGAACGTTGATAAGCGGACATTATTAAGGAAACATTTCCTAGGGAACATTATTCAAGGAACATTTTGTTGATCACTATTGAGGAATGTTACTAAAGAACCAATATTAATTAACGTTATTCATGGAACATTATTAACGAATGTTACTAAAGAACCATTATTAATTAACATTATCGTCAGCGTACGACACCTATGGGATCGAGACGATCCCTTTATGGTTTGGCAGGGAGGAAGGCTTGCACAAAGAGCAGATCTGACAATCAACGCGGTGGATTTTACCCAGGTTTGGGCCGCTAAGAAGCGTAAAACCCTACTCCTGCTTTAGTGTATTATGTGTTCTTGAGCTCAGGCTCTGGAGCGCTATGAGTGCTATAGTACTCAGCCGCTACCCATGCAATCTGGGCCAAAAGAGCCCCCTATAGCTGTGTATTGGGCCTCCTTTTATAGGTCCCAACAACGCCGCTTCAGCTCATCGCCGTTAACACCTTCACACGCGTACAGGCGGACGCGACCTGTCTGACAGGCTGGTCGCTTCACAGGAGTGGTGGCAAGCTGGCAGGGTCTTGCTGGCGCAAGTCTTGCTGGGCAGGTCCTGCCGGGCTCCGTGAACCACCCGATCAAGGTCTTGCCGGAATCCCAGCCTCCGGTGTTCTATATTCTGATTGTTGACTGATGTCTACTACACAACCTTCTTCTTGTAGACTCGTGTTGGGCCTCCAAGCACAGAGTTTTGTAGGACAATGGCAATTTTCCCTCAAGTGGATGACCTAAGGTTTATCAATCCACGGGAGGTGTAGGATGAAGATGGCCTCTCTCAAGCAACCCTGCAACCAAATAACAAAGAGTCTCTTGTGTCCCCAACACACCCAATATAATGGTACATTGTATAGGTGCACTAGTTCGGCGAAGAGATGGTGATACAAGTGCAATATGGGTGGTAGATATAGGTTCTTGTAATCTGAAAATATAAAAACAGCAAGTTAATAAATAGTAAACAGTGAGCAAAACGGTATTGCAATGCTTGAAAACAAGGCCTAGGGTCCATACTTTCACTAGTGTAATTTCTCTCAACAATATCGGCATAGTTGAATCATATGTAAGTACCGCTAGTGCGAAAAAGAGTTCACTCCAAAGTTACAAATAGCGAAGAAGAAACGTAGAAATTTTGTAGGGAACCAAACCACCTCAAAGTTACTCTGTTCAATAATTCATCCGATTAACCAGTTAACTTGTCAGTTAATCCCTACTCATAGGGTCACCGAGTAGCCAATTAACTAATAAATCGGAATATTAATTGATTAAATGGCTGATTAACTTGCCGATCAATCCTGTACTCATAAACCGACCAAGCAGCTACCAGTTAACGATTTCCTCAACAATGCAAAGTTATCTTTTTTGATCAATCTTATGAGCTATCCCTCTAAGTCTCATTAACAGACCTAGAGTTCGTACTAAGATAACACCTTAAGATACACATCAACCAAAACCCTAATGTCACCTAGATACTTCAATGTCACCACAACTACCCATGGGCTTGATTATACAATTTGCATCACACAATTTCAGATTCATTATATTCAATACAACACAAAGAACTTCAAAGAGTGCCCCAAAGTTTCTACCGGAACGTCAAGATAAGAATGTGTGCCAGCCCCTATGCATAGACTCCCAAGGTCACGAAACCCGCAAGTTAATCACCAAAACATACATCAAGTGTATCAATAGAACATCCCATTGTCACCATAGATATCCCATCGCAAGACATACATCAAGTGTTCTTAAATCCTTAAAGACTCAATCTGATAAGTAAACTTCAAAGGGAAAGCTCTATTCATAACACCTAGATGGAGAGGGGAAACACTGCATATGATTCGATCTATATCAAGAAAGCTCGTGGTACATCAAGGTCGTGCCATCTCAAGAACACGAGAGAGAGAGAGAGATCAAACACATAGCTACTGGTACATACCTTCAGCCCCAAGGGTGAACTACTCCCTCCTCGTCATGGAGAGCGCCGGGAGGATGAAGATGGCCTCCGGTGATGGTTTCCCCCTCCGGCAGGGTGCCGGAACAAGCTCCCGATTGGTTTTGCATGGCTCTAGAGGTTTGCGGCGGCAGAACACCCGATCTAGGTTCTCCATTGGGGTTTTGGGAATATTTGACGATTTATAGAGCCGAGAGGGAGGTCGGTGGACTCGCAAGGGGCCCACAAGCCTGGTGGCTGCTGCCAGGGGGTGGCCACGCCCCTAGGGCTTGTGGCCTCCTTGGGTATCTTCTGACTTCATCTCCAAGTTGTGTAGGTTCCTTCTGATCCAGAAAAAATCAAATTGAAGGTTTTATTCCATTTGGACACCGTTTGATATTCCTTTTCTATAAAACTCAAAAACAAGGAAAAAAATAAACTCGCAAATTATATAAAGTTGTGGTAAAATTATTATAAAACATCCAAGAATGATAATATAGAAGCATGAAATAAGCAAAAATTATAGATACGTTGGAGACGTATCTTCATCCCCAAGCTTAATTCCTGCTCGTCCTCGAGTAGGTAACTGATAAAAATAGAATTAGGGATGTGGAATGATGCGTAACATATTTATCCATGTAATATTCTTTATTGTGGCATGAATATTCGGATTCGTAAGATTCAAAACAATAGTCTAATATTGACATAAAAACAGTAATACTTCGAGCACACCAACAAGCTAGTCGTGTCCTTTTGAAATAACATGTCCTTAGAAAGTTATCCCTACAAAATCATATGGTCTCGCTATGCACTATCTTCCCCACACAAAGTATCTGAATCATGCACAACCCCGATGAACAAGTCAAGCAATTGTTTCACACTTTTTCTGTTCTCAAACCTTTTCAACTCTCACGCAATACATGAGCGTGAGCCATGGATATAGCATTATAGATGGAATAGAACATGGAGGAGGTGCAAGGGGAAAAAGGACAAGATAGTCTGATATCAACTAGGCATATCAACGGGTTATGGAGATGCCCGTCAATAGATATCAATGTGAGTGAGTAGGGATTGCCATGCAACAAATGCACTTAGAGCTATAAATGTATGAAAGCTTAAAAAGAAAACTAAGTGGTCGTGCATAATGAATATCCACTAGTTATATGAAAGTGACAAAATAGGAGACTCTCTATTATGAAGATCATGGTGCTACTTTGAAGCACAAGTGTGGAAAAAGGCAGTAGCAATTGTCCCTTCTCTCTTTCTCTTTTTCTTTCTTTCTTTCTTTCTTTTTCTCTTTTTTTCTTCTTTTTTTAATTTTTGCTGGCCTTCTTTGGCCTCTTTTATTTTTTGTTTGGGCTTCGCTGGCCTCTTTAATTTTCTGTATAGTCCGGGTGCTCATCCCAACTTGTGAGGGAGTCATGGCTTCCATCATCCTTTTCTCTCACGGGACAATGCTCTATTAATGAAAAATCATCACACTTTTATTTACTTATAACTCAAAAGAAAAATAAATTACAACTCAATTCCTATGACAAAATATGACTCTATATGCAATATGAAATGATGATGCAAGTCATAAAAAAACTACATGGTGGAAGTTGCATGGCAATATATCTCGGAATGGCTATGGAAATGCCATAATAGGTAGGTATGGTGGCTGTTTTGAGGAATATATGGTGGCTTTTTTGAGGAAGGAGGGTTTGTTTTACCGGCAAAAGTTGTGTGGTACTAGAGAGGCTAGCAAAGATGGAAGCGTGAGAGTGTGTATAATCCATGGACTCAACATTAGTCATAAAGAACTCACATACTCATTGCAAAAGTCTTTTAGTTATCAAACAAAGAATTAGACGCATGCTCCTAGGGGATAGGTTGGTAGGAGTTAACCATCGCGCGCTCCCGACCCTCACACAAAGGTCGACAATCATTAAACAAATCATGCTCCGACTTCGTTACATAACGGTTCCCCATACGTGCATGCTATGACAATCACAAGCTTTAACACACGTATCTCTTCATTTCACAACTACTCAGTAGGATGACTCTCATATTGCCAACCCTATTATCTCAAAACTATATGCAAGGAATCAAACTTCTCATAGTTTTTAATACACTTAATATGAATGTTTTTATTATATCCCTCCTGGATGCCTATTATATCAGGGCTAAATTCATAACTTAAACAAATTACCGTAATGTTTTAAGAAACTCTCAAAATAATATAAGTGAGGTACAAGAGTTCAATAATCTCTATAAAATATAACACCGCCATGCTCTATAAAGATATGAGTGAAGCACATAAGCAAATGACAAGCTACTCTCAAAGGAAATGAGTAGTCAAACAATTAAGGAACTATGTGAGGACTCTCTCTCCCTGAATAAATATTTTCATATCTTAATTACTTTATTCAAACAACAAGCTAAAGAAAAATAGCACTCCAAGAATACCATGCATCATGTGAATGAATAAAAATTTAGGGTCAACATAGGCTAACCGATAATTGTTGATTGATAGAGATGGGATGCGTAACATCCCCAAGTTTAGATGCTCGAGAGTTCTTGAAATATTTACTTGTGGTGGCTTGGGAATCCCCAAGCTTGAGCTTTTGTATCTTGTTAAATATCATTTCCACACAAAAATATCTTGTTAAATATCTTGTTAAATATCTTGTTAAATATCATTTCACCTATTCTCAAAAACTTCATCCACAGAAAACTCAAAAAGAACTCGTGAGATAGGTTAGGAGTCCCTAGAAAACTTGCATAATAATTTCCAACCATTATGTACTGTATAATATCATTTCCACAATTTATATCTACCAATATAGGCTATGGAAACTGTCTAAACAGAACATCTGTGTCAATTTATGAAAACAGTGTACTTCTCTAACTCAAAAAATGATGAAATTATTTAACATACTATAACATTTATACTAACATACTGTGTAAAAATTTCAGAAACGTTCCGCGTTTTGGTAAAATATGAAAATTCAAATGCTATAGAAGAAGTTTCTGTTTTTACCCAGCACATATCAAAACATGCAATGCAAGCATCCTAAAGGCAATTCTTGGAACTTTTTATTGAAAAGCAAGATTATCAATAACACCTAATATAAATTAACAAAATATAATAATGATCCAAGCAAAGCACATATTATGTGACGAATAAAAATATAGCTCCAAGTAAGATATACCAATAGTGTTGAAGACGAAAGAGGGGATGGCTTCCGGGGCATCCCCAAGCTTAGGCGCTTAAGTATTCCTTGGATATTACCTTGGGGGTGCCTTGGGAATCCCCAATCTTAGGTTCTTGTCACTCCTTATTCTCCTCGTATCGGTGTCTACCCCAAAACTTGAAAACTTCAATCACACAAAACTTAACGGAACTTCGTGAGATGGCTTAGTGTAGTAAATATAGATCATTTACTTAGGTACTATCAAGACAGGATTCATAATTGTTCCCACATGATACCTACTGGATTACATCATTCCCACAATTTATATTAATCAATATAAGCTATAGGAACACTTGAAACAAGCAAACTAAGCATGCAAAACGGAATCTATGAAAAACAGGAACAACCAGTACAGATCTGAATGATCACCAAAAATAGTTAAAATTAAGTAATTTCATATAAAGTTTGTGTAAAAATTTCAGAATTTTTTGACTCTCCAGTAAAATTAGATAATTTATGTACTGGACGCAATTTTTTTTTCTGTTTTTGCACTGAATCAAACAAGCAAGTATCCACACTATCCCAAAGGATTTACTTGGCAATTTGTTGAAATAAAATACACAAAACCTGATTAATACAGTATCTTAATCATGTGAACACACAAAATAGAAAGTAAAAGTGTTGGGTTGTCTCCCAACAAGCGCTTTTCTTTAATGCCTTTTAGCTAGGCGTGATGATTTCAATGATGCTCATATGGGAATAGGAATTGAAACATGCAAAAGAGCATCATGAATCTCATGACACGCACATTTAAGTCTAACCCACTTCCTATGCATAGGGATTTTGTGAGCATAAAAATTATGTGAACAAGAATCATCTAGCATAGGAAGGCAAAACAAGCATAACTTCAAAACTTTTAACACATAGAGAGGAAACTTGATATTATTCCAATTCCTACAAGCATATGTTCGACCCTCATAATAATTTTCAGTAGCATCATGAAGAAATTCCACAATATAACCAGCACATAAATCATTATTTTTATGATGCACAAGCATAGAAATTTTTTCACTCTACCCATAAGCAATTTTATTCTCATTCAAAATAGTGGGAGCAAACTCAACAAAATAATTATCATGATATACTTGATTGACATAACCACTTTGAGTATTAAAATCATGATGAAAAGTTTCATGGTTACCATTACTCTTTATAGCATACGTGTCATCACAATAATCATCATAGATAGGAGCCATGTCATAATCATAATACTTTTGCTCATCAAAACTTGGGGGGATAAAAATATCATCTTCATCAAACATAGCATCCTCAAGCTTGTGGCTTTGCATATTATTAGCATCATGAATGTTTAGAGAATTCATACTAACAATATCATTATCATGCTCATTACTCAAATATTTAGTGCCAAACATTTTAATTAAGTTCTTCTTCTAACACTTCAGCACACCTCGGTGTTGGGGATATAACCCCATGGTGAGACCCGCCCCTGAGGCTCCTAGTCATACCTGGTGGATCATACACCATCCCAAGGATGGGCTGTGAAGACTTAAGCCCAAGATGTTGGGCGGCTTGACAAGATGGGCCGGGACGTGGCCCATACGGAGAAGGTATGATGACCCGGGCAGGTGAGCTGCCCGGAGACAACTTGCTCAGGAAGGTAAGACAATGTAGAGATAGACTCAGACACGTTGTGAGAGTCGGTTACAACTTGTATGACCCGTGGTCTTGATCTCCTATATAAAGGCAAGACCCGGGGAGACTTAGAGAGGGAGATCAACTATCGAGAACTAGGTCAAGCAATCAGCTTCCTTGTAATCGATACACCAAGCAATACAAACACAAGCAGGATGTAGGCTGTTACCTCTACTTGAGGGGCCAAACCTGGGTAAACCCGTACCCTCCGTCAAAATCAACCCCTTTGAGTCCATCACCTTAGGGATGGCCTCGAATCCAAGTCCGTTCACCCGAACATCTGCCGTGACAAAACCACGACAGTTGGCGCCCACCGTGGGGCTCGCGCTCGGTGGTGTCGAGTTCTCAAAGGGCTCTCTCCTAAGGTTCGAAGGATACGTGGTTGGAAGGATGAGCAAGAGCCTCCGTGGACAGCTCTACATCAACGACGCCAGCTGGGGACCTGAGGCCGATTCCGTTGAATATGGATTCCGGGTTCCCTTTGATGGAATCCATGTCTTCATCGGCAAGGTGGACGGATCTACACCTGGGCCGGACATCTGCACCAACATCGTCGAGCCGGCTCGGCGCGCACAACCTGCCCAATATGTGCGACCCTCCCGCGTTAACCCGGGCCGGAAGCACATCTTCTTGGGCTTTACTCAAGGTATGGATCTTGAAACTTCTATGTCACAGGAGACTCTTGTCTATTCAGAGGACGGATCTTCAAGCGGAGAAGCAGAGTCGATCTACTAGCTTCACAATGGCGGGCTCGGGGGCTACGCGAGCCTTACCCTGAGTCGGGGCATTCTGAGTCGGACGATCTCGGCTGTCGGTTCATGGTGCCGTGTTCATGGCGGGGTCAGCCCCGGGCACGAGTAGCACAGCCGCCAGAGTAGCAAACACCAGGGCTGACCCGCCGCCACTGGCTCAAGTTCTTCTGGATCTGATGAATGAGCTCGCAACCCTGATGACCACCAAAGTCACACCAGATAATCAATCCGCTCGAAACATGGAGATCGCAAGACTCAAGGACCGGATGGAGGAGGAGCAATAGAGGATAGCCGACTTAAAAGTTCATGTGGAGGCGGAGACAGAATGCCTTAAGACAGATGCTTTTCGCCTTGAGCTAGAGAAGCAATCAGCAGCTGCGGTGCAGTGGATGAGGCATCAATCCTGCTTACCGGAATAGTACGAGGCTAGGAATCTCTTTAATGCGCCAGGAACGGGACGAGCAGTGGATGCGCTTGGAGCTCGGCTAGCAGCTTGATAGCATCTTAATCTGACTCGACGAAACCAGGCCTCACCAGTGGTTTTTCCAACGCCGGCGGGCCATTATTCCAACCCGGAAGAGAACATGGTGGCCGCAGCAACCCGGATTTAAATGATCCCTATTCCAGATGAGGCGCCTTTTGCAGAAGAGGTGTGGAATGCCATTGGGTACCTTCCGACGGCGATGGCCCAGCAGGAGAAATATGCTTACAGCCAGAGCTGCGTTCATTCAACCCCCCTCCCCAGCCATAGCTTTAGCCGGCGCTATGCATCGCCGGCGGTTTCTAGAAGCGATAGGCACCGGGGGGCTCTAGGGGAAGATCAGACAGCTCTAGATGCACAAGCGCACATAAACTGGGCAAGAAACCAGCAAGAGGCGGCGGCTTTGGCAGCGGCAGCTTACCAAGAGCCTGCACCCTCCATTTCAATAGGAGCGGGAGTGACCACCAGGGCCGTGGGAGTGCCGTGTTTAGTACCGGCTCTACGGAACGAGCGGTTGCCAAAGGATTTCAAAGGACCTCGCAAAGTCCTGAATTACACTGCCGACTTACCTCCGGAGGCCTAGATCGAAAGCTATGAGCTGGCTATGGAGATGTTGGGTGTCAATTACGCGGTGTGTGCCAAATATTTCATCATGATGCTTGAAGGACCGGCTCGCATGTGGTTAAAGGGTTTGCCATCCAATACCATCAATTCATGGGTTGAGCTGAGAGCAAGGTTCATCAAAAATTTCCAAGGGACTTGCAAATAGCCTATGACAATTGTGGATCTGGATCACTGTGTCTAGCAGGAGAATGAGTCGGCTCATCATTGGGTCCGGCGGGTGTCGACCGTCATCCACTCGTCCGAACAGATCACGGCGGCTCAAGTGGTGTTGATCCTAGAGAAGAACTGTCACTTCATCCCTCTGAAGTAGAAGCTCGGCCGGCTCAAAGGTACGTGTCAGGACATGGGAGAACTCATGGTGGCTCTCACAAAGTATGTCGACTCTGATAACATGAAGGATTCAGGTTCTGATGAGGGGAAGACCGGCCAAGGTAAAAAGTACAATCATGGAAAGGGTGCGGAAGGTAATGGTAACCAGGGAAAGCGGAAGAACTCGGATGGCGGGTCAGAATTGGTGGCCAATACTAGCACTGGCCATAACCGTCCTAAGGGTAATGGGAAGTTTAGACCGCCTTTTAACAAATATAAGACTCCTTTCAATTTGGAGGAAATGCTCAATAAACCTTGTCCGGAGCACAGCCGGCCCGATAGAGTTGCGGGTCACACATGGGGTAATTGCCACATCATGCAGAAGTTTAAGAATTATAACATGCAACAGCATAACAACAATGGTGGTGGCCGGCCCGGCGGCTCAGGACCAGGTGGGTCAAGAGTCGCCGGTTTTAGCCGCTCCGGCTGAGAAAGAACCCTTGCTCTTGTATGTGGCGGCTAACAACAGGGCTGTCAATGCTGCAATTGTGGTTGAGCGCAAGGAGGCAGGGAAAGAATATCCGGTTTAGAGGCCGGTTTATTATATCAGTGAGGTCCTGACAGAGTCCAAGTAAAGATATCCACATTGGCAGAAGCTAGTGTATGGGGTGTTCATGGCCAACCGCAAGCTAAAGCACTACTTCCTAGGGCGCCAGATCATCGCGGTCAGCTCTGCTCCATTGGGGGACATAATTCAAAACAGAGAAGCCACTGGTAGGATTGCTAAGTGGGCATTGGAGCTAGGACCTCTCAATCTGAAATACGTACCTCGTACGGCTGTCAAGTCTCAAGACCTTGTGATTTTCATAAACGATTGGGCAGAGTGTCAGGAACCCAAAGAAAAGCCGGATAACACATACTGGACAATACACTTTCATGGATCCAGGCAGCTGGAAGGATCAGGGGCAGGGGTTCTCTTAATATCCCCCAAAGGTGACAAGTTTTGTTATGTGCTCCAGCTGATGTTCCCTTGCACTAATAATGCAATTGAATACGAAGCCCTGCTTCATGGCCTCAGGGTAGCTAAGGAGATGAAATTAAGCCGGGTAAGGTGCTTCAGCGACTCAGATCTTGTGGCTCAGCAAGTTTCAGGCACTTGGGATTCCAAGGATCCACGAATGGCGGCTTATCGTCAGGCGGTGGATGTCATTGCTGGTCACTTCAAGGGTTATCAGGTGGATCATATTGATCATCGCAGGAACAAGGCGGCTTGCGCCCTGTCAAGGTTAGGCTCTCAACGAAAGCCGGTGCCGCCTAATATCTTTCTGGACGTCTTACATCACCCGTCCATCAAATTACCCTTAGAGGAAGATTTGGCTGTTCCTGACCCGGAGGGACAATTGGTGGCGTCTCTACATGCTATTCCGGATTGGACTGTGCCTTACTTGGCGTAGTTGACTCGGGGTGAGTTACCTGATGATGAAAATCTGGCCAGACAGATGACCCGACGGTCTAAATCCGTGATGATAGTAAATTGCGTGTTTCAGCGTTGTGTCTCACTGGAGGAGGGTAAGGAAATCTTGAATGAAATTCATGATGGTGATTGCGGACATCACGCCGGCTGAAAATCTCTGGTGGCCAAGTCTTTCCGGCATGGTTTCTTCTGGTTGATGGCTCACAAGGATGCAGAGGATCTGTTCCGCAAATGCGACGGCTGTCAACAGTTTGGCCGGCGTGCTCATGTTCCGGCTCAAGAATTGTGCATGATTCCAATCACTTGGCCGTTTGCAGTCTGGGGGCTTGATATGGTCGGGCCTTTCAAGAGATCCGAGGACAAGAAGACACACCTCTTGCTGGCGGTTGATAAGTTTACAAAGTGGGTAGAGGCTGAGCCGGTCAGCAAGTGTGACGCGGCTACGACGGTTCATTTTATCAAAAATCTGATCTACCATTTTGGTTACCCTCACAGTATCATCACGGAGAATGGCACGAACCTGTCCAAGGGGGCTATGAACACGTTCTGCGACATTGAACACATCCGACGTGATGTTTCTGCGGTTGCCCATCCACAGTCCAACGGTCAGGCGGAGCATGCTAACTAAGAAATCTTGAGAGGTATCAAGCCCCGGCTTATGGTTCCTTTATAGCGAACGCCGGGTTGTTGGGTGGAGGAATTGTCATCCGTCTTATGGAGCATCAGGACTACCCCCAACAGACCAACGGGTTATACACCTTTCTTCATGGTTTGCGGGGCAGAGTCCGTGTTACCAAGTGACATCCATCATGACTCGCCACGAATGGCGGCTTACGTTGAGACGGACAATGAGATGGCACGTCAAGACGCGTTGGATGCCTTGGAGGAGGAAGGTGATCTGGTGGCTGCTCGTTTGGCGATTTATCAGCAAGACCTGCGCCGCTATCATAGCTGCAGAGTCAAGACTCGGACGTTTCAAGAAGGCAACTAAGTGCTGCGGCTGATTCAAGACCAGACAAATATGCATAAGCTATCTCCTCCATGGGAAGGACCTTTCATGGTCAGCAGAAATCTCAACAACGGGTCATATTACCTCATTGACATCCGAGACGATTCAGATACCTCGGGTAGGAGACCCGCCGGCCGTGGAACATAGCGCATCTGCAACCTTACTACACTTAAGTCATTGAGACTCGACATTGTCAACTATCATTGTACATATCATATCTATATATGAATAAAGTTGGCATCCCTGCAAGCCGGGGCCTTTGCCGTTTCGCATATCTTCAGGTACACAAGAAAGATCCAACATGACCGTCCAGGGGGTGTAGCTTATCAGACCCTATCGGTCAGCTCTCAAGCCAAACAGTTGACTCTGTCAACATGATCGTCCAGGGGGCTTCCCACCCTCCGGTTGTACCTTATCAGACCCTATCAGACGGCTCTCAAGCCAAACAATTGATTCCGTCAACAAAGGTCACTTTGGGGCTTCCCACCCGCCGATTGTAGCTTACACACCCTCTTGATCGTCTCTTAAGCCAAGTTTTCTTCCAATCTTTAGGGTGGCTTGGCAATTGAAGAGCCGGGAAGGTTATATTCGCTGCCTCTGAATGGAAATTCCACCAAGCTCTAAGCTTGGGCCGGCCTTCACCTCTGTCTAGCGATTTGCATAAAAGAACTCGCGGAATAAATCCACGGACGGTTCCTTTTGAAAATAGAGCTCACTGAGTATTTGGAAATTGCATATGTTTGAGACAGAATTGGGCGCAAGGTCTTGAGGGTGCAGTTTGAAAAAATGAAGGACAACCCGGTAGAATGTTGAGCCGGGTGGGCTAAACCCGCGCGAGAGGTGATCTGTAAATACGACTACCTCACCCTCCTGAGGACGGGGCTTCAATTCATTTCCCGGAACCCGCCAATGAATAACACTTTTTGCTGGAAGGGTCCCCGCGTTTACAAAGTCTGTCAAATACTCTTCCGTAACGGCAGAGCCGAACCAGTTGCACGAGTTGGATGCACGAGACATGGCGGCGTTCAAAACTGCGTAAGGTAACAATGCACGGTGAGTCAGGGGACGGCAGACGAGTAAGGGCGGCTAAAAGCCTAAGATTTTATAAGATTAAGCCGCCAGGAGCCGGTTAGTGAGAGCCGGAATTTCATGATGGGTCAAGTTTATAAGAAGACGAAGCAAAATTTGGCTAAGTGTGGAAAACAAGTTTCACAACATATCTTTGTGGTTACGGATCTACAAAACATAGAAAAGTGGTTTTATTTCAAACCTAGCGACGAACCCTCAAAATGGCAAAAGTTTGAAAATGGCAGGCAAAGCAATTATAGATCTGCGTGGTGCTGCTATCAGTTTCCTACAGTACACCACAATGGGGAAAAGGATATCATCGAGTTTTTATGGACTAGGCATGGCCGGCATTGGAGAGAAGCTTGTGTTCTAAGCAGTGGAGGTACTCCGTGAAAACCCTACCAAAAACTAAAGATCTATGGGAGGAAAAACTTACCGGAGATGGCACGGCAGACACGGGCAGAGCTCTGGAGCAAATAGGTTGATGCAGCGGCCTCAACGATGACGGCGTGAACACGTCACCGGAGCGAGGTGCACTGGAGCGGCGGCGTCGAAAGGAAGAAGAAGAAGAGCGAGCGGGGAGGAAATAAATGCCACCCCTCTGGTCCTATTTAATAGGCAAAGGTGGAAACGGGCACGAAAATCTTGGCGAAGGATATTGATTGACCGAGGCGGACGCCTCGATTCTCAGGCCGTCCATTTAATAGGGGAAAGATTTGTTGTGGACGTCAGAGGATCTTTCTGACAGATTTGACATGACGTCACGGCGGATCATTTTTGTTTTACTTTCAGGTGACGTAAGTGAGACTCGCCGCTAGTTAAGAAGGAAGTTGAAGTGAGCAAGCTCAAATCAACCTAGGGCCTAATGTTGGGGATATAACCCCACGGTGAGACCCGCCCCTGAGGCTCCGGGTCACACCTGGCGGCTCATATACCATACCAAGGATGGGTCGTGAAGACTTAAGCCCAAGACATTGGGAGGCTTGACAAGATGGGCCGGGACGTGGCCTGGACGGAGAAGGTATGAAGACCCAGGCGGGTGATCCGCCCGGAGACAACTTGCTTAGGAAGGCAAGACAATGTAGAGATAGACTCAGACACGTTGTGAGAGTCTGTTACGACTTGTATGACCCGTGGTCTTCACCTCATATATAAAGGCGAGACCCGGAGTGACTTAGAGAGGGAGATCAACTATCGAGAACTAGGTCAAGCAATCGGGTCCCTTATAATCGATACACCAAGCAATACAAACACAAGCAGGACATAGGCTGTTACCTCTACTTGAGGGGCCGTACCTGGGTAAACCCGTGTCCTCCGTCCCAATCAACCCCTTTAAGTCCATCACCTTAGCGATGGCCTCGAATCCAAGTCCGTTCACCCAGACATCTGCTGTGACAAAACCACGACACTCCGTTCCATTTTTTTGTAGTTTTCTTTTATAAAACAAAACTAGTGAAAAACAAGAAACTAAAAGATTTGATTGCAAGATCTAAAGATATACCTTCAAGCACTCACCTCCCCGGCAACAGCGCCAGAAAAGTGCTTTATGTCTACTACACAACGTTCTTCTTGTACACTCGTGTTGGGCCTCCAAGCACAGAGTTTTGTAGGACAGTGGAAATCTTCCCTCAAGTGGATGACCTAAGGTTTATCAATCCGTGGGAGGTGTAGGATGAATATGGTCTCTCTCAAGCAACCCTGCAACCAAATAACAAAGAGTCTCTTGTGTCCCCAACACACCCAATACAATGGTAAATTGTATAGGTGCACTAGTTCGGCGAAGAGAGGGTGATACAATTGCAATATGGATGGTAGATATAGGTTTTTGTAATCTGAAAATATAAAAATAGCAAGTTAACAAATAGTAAAGGGTAAGAAAAACAGTATTGCAATGCTTGAAAACAAGGCCTAGGGTCCATACTTTCACTAGTGCAATTTCTCTCAACAATATTGGCATAGTTGAATCATATGTAAGTACCTCTCGTGCAACAAAGAGTTCACTCCAAAGTTACAAATAGTGGAGAACAAACGTAGAAATTATTGTAGGGTATGAAACCACCTCAAACTTATCTTTTCTGATCAATCTTATGAGCTATCCCTGTAAGTGTCATGAACAGCCCTAGAGTTCGTACTAAGATAACACCTTAAGATACACATCAACCAAAACCCTAATGTCACCTAGATACTCCAAAGTCACCACAAGTACTAATGGGCTTGATTATACGATATGCATCACACAATTTCAGATTCATTATATTCAATCCAATACAAAGAATTTCAAAGAGTTCCCCAAAGTTTCTACCGGAACGTCAAGATAAGAATGTGTGCCAACCCCTATACATGGATTACCAAGGTCACGGAACCCGCAAGTTGATCATCGAAACATACATAGAGTGTATCAATAGAACATCCCATTGTCACCACAGATATTCCATCGCAAGACATACATCAAGTGTTCATAAATCCTTGAAGACTCAATCCGATAAGTAAACTTGAAAGCAAAAACTGTATTCATCACAACTAGATAGAGAGGGGAAACACTCCATATGATTCAATCTATATCAACAAACCTCGTGGTACATCAAGATCGTGCCATCTCAAGAACAGAGTGGGATAGAGAGATCAAAAACATAGCTACTAGTACATACCCTCAGCCCCGAGGGTGAACTATTCCCTCCTCATCATGGAGAGCACCGGGATGATGAAGATGGCCTCCGGTAATGGTTTCCCCATCCGGCATGGTGCCAGAACGGGCTCCGGGTTGGTTTTTTGTGTCTTTGGAGGCTCACAACGGTGGAACTCCCGATCTAGGTTCTCCGTTGGGTTTTTTGGGAATATTTGATGATTTATAGAACTGAGAGGGAGGTCGGTGGACTCCCGATGGGCCCACTAGCCTGATGGCCACGGCAAGGGGGGTGGTCGTGCCCCTAGGGCTTGTGGCCTCCTTGGGAGTCTTCTAACTTCATCTCCAAGTTGCGTAGGTTCCTTCTGATCCAGAAAAAATCATATCAAAGTTTTTACTCCGTTTGGACTCCGTTTGATATTCCTTTTCTGTAAAACTCAAAAACAAGGAAAAAACAGAAACTGGCACTAGGCTCTAGGTTAATAGGTTAGTCCCAAAAAAAATATAAATTTGTGGTAAAATGATTGTAAAACATCCAAGAATGATAATATAGCAGCATGAAACAAGCAAAAATTATAGATACGTTGGAGGCGTATTAGCATCCCCTAGCTTAATTCCTGCTCATCCTCGAGTAGCTAAATGATAAAAATAGAATTTTTGATTGTGAATGCTACCTAACATATTTATCCATGTAATATTCTTTATTGTGGCATGAATATTCAGATTCATAAGATTCAAAACAATAGTCTAATATTGACATTCAAACAGTAATACTTCGAGCACACCAACAAGGTAGTCGTCGTGTCCTTTCTAAATAACATGGCCTTAGAAAGTTATCCCTACAAAATCATATGGTGTGGCTATGCTCCATCTTCCCCACACAAAGTATCTAAATCATGCACAACCCCAATGAACAAGTCAAGCAATTGTTTCACACTTTTTGTGTTCTCAAACCTTTTCAACTCTCATGCAATACATCAGCATGAGCCATGGATATAGCATTATAGGTGGAATAGAACATGGAGGAGGTGCAAGGGGAAAAAGGACAAGATAGTCTCACATCAACTAGACGTATCAACGGGTTATGGAGATGCCCGTCAATAGATATGAATGTGAGTGAGTAGGGATTGCCATGCAACAAATGCACTTAGAGCTATAAATGTATGAAAGCTCAAAAAGAAAACTAAGTGGTCATGCATAATGAATATCCACTACTTATATGAAAGTGACAAAATAGGAGACTCTCTATTATGAAGATCATGGTGCTACTTTGAAGCACAAGTGTGGAAAAAGGTAGTAGCAATTATCCCTTCTCTCTTTCTCTCATTTTTTTCTTTCTTTCTTTATTTTTCACTTTTTTTCTTCTTTTTTTCTTTTTGGTGGGCTTCTTTCACCTCTTTTATTTTTTTTGTTTGGGCTTCGCTGGCCTCTTTTATTTTTTTGTAAAGTCCGGGTGCTCATCCCAACTTGTGAGGGAGTCATGGCTTCCATCATCCATTTGTCTCAAGGGATGATGCTCTATTAATGAAAAATAATCACACTTTTATTTACTTATAAGTCAAAAGAAAAAAATTACAATGCGATTTCTATGACAAAATATGACTCTATATGCAATATGAAGTGATGATGCAAGTCCTAAAAAACTACATGGTGGAAGTTGCATGGCAATATATCTCGGAATGGCTATGGAAATGCCATAACAGGTAGGTATGGTGGCTGTTTTGAGGAATATATGGTGGCTATTTTGAGGAAGGACGGTTTGTTGTACCGACGAAAGTCGCGCCGTACAAGAGAGGCTAGCAAAGATGGAAGGGTGAGAGTGCGTATAATCCATGGACTCAACATTAGTCATAAAGAACTGACATGCTTATTGCAAAAGTCTATTAGTTATCAAACAAAGCATTAGACGCGTGCTCCTAGGGGATAGGTTGGTAGGAGTTAAAAATCGCGCGCTCCCGACCCTCGCGCAAAGGTCGACAATCATTAAACAAATCATGCTCCGACTTCGTTACATAACGGTTCACCATACATGCATGCTATGGGAATCACAAGCTTTAACACACTTATATCTTCAATTCAAAACTACTTACTAGCATGACTCTCATATTGCCATCCCTATTATCTCAAAACCATATGCAAGGAATCAAACTTCTCCTAGTTTTTAATGCCCTTAATTTGAAAGTTTTTATTATATCCCTCTTGGATGCCGATTATACTAGGACTAAATTCATAACTTAAAAAAATTACCATTATGTTTTAAGAAACTCTCAAAATGATATAAGTGAGGTACTAGAGTTCAATAATTTCTATAAAATATAACACCACCATGCTCTATAAAGATATAAGTGAAGCACATAAGCAAATGACAAGCTACTCTCAAAGGATATGAGTAGTCAACAATTAAGGAACTATGTGAGGACTCTCTCTCTCCCTCAAGAAATATTTTCAGATCTTAAGTACTTTATTAAAACAGCAAGAAAGAGAAAAATTTCACCCCAAGAATAGCACGCATCATGTGAACGAATAAAAATTTAGGCTCAACATAGGCTAACCGATAATTGTTGATGGAGAGAGCTGGGATACGTAGCATCCCCAAGCTTATATGCTTGAGAGTTCTTTAAATTTTTACTTGGAATTCCTTGGGCATCCCCAAGCTTGAGCTTTTGTATCTTGTTCAATCCTATCATATCCCGGTTTCACCTATTGTCAAAAACTTAATCGACACAAAACTCAAAAAGAACTCATGAGATAGGTTAGGACACATAATAATAAATAAAATATTTATGTACTGCCAAGAAAAGTTGCATAATAACTTCAAAACATTAGGTACTGTATACTATCATTTCCAAAATTTATATCTACCAATATAGGCTATGGAAACTATAGGATAAGTAGATAATTAATGAAACTATGACAACAATCTGTCTAAACAAAATAGTCTGTGGCAATTTATGAAAACAGTGTACTTCTCTAACTCAAAAAATTATGAAAAAGTAGGAAATGCTATATAATTTATATGACCATGCTGTGTAAAAGTTTCAGAAACTTTCCACGTTCCAGTAAAATATGAAAATTCAAATGCTACAGAAGAAGTTTCTGTTTTTACCCAGCACATATCAAAATATGCAATGCAAGCATCCTAAAGGCAATTCTTGGAACTTTTTTTCAAAAAAAGATTATAAATAACACTTAACAGAAATTTAAAAAATATAATGATGATCCAAGCAAAGCACATATTATGTGATGAATAAAAATATAGCTCCAAGTAAGATATACCAATAGTGTTGAAGACGAAAGATGGGATGCCTTCCGGGGCATCCCCAAGCTTAGGCTCTTGAGTCTTCCTTGGATATTACCTTGGGGGTGCCTTGTGCATCCACAATATTAGGTTATTTTCACTCCTTATTCTCCTCATATCGGTATCTCACCCAAAACTTGAAAACTTCAATCACACAAAACTTAACGGAACTTCGTGAGATGGCTTAGTGTAGTAAATATAGATCATTTACTTAGGTACTATCAAGAAAAGATTCATAATTGTTACCACATGATACCTACTGTATTACATCATTACCACAATTTATATTACTCAATATAAGCTATAGGAACACTTGAAACAAGCAAACTAAGCACGCAAAATAGAATGTGTGAAAAACAGAACAGTCTGTAAAGATCTGATGATCACCAAATTTCCTGACTCTAAAAATTCTGAAAAATTAGTAAACCTCCAATTATTTGCATATAATGTTTATGTAAAAAAATTCAGAATTGTTTGACTCGCCAGTAGAATCAGATAATTCATATACTGGACGCAAAACTTTCTGTTTTTGCACAGAATAAAACAAGCAAGTATCCACACTATCCCTAAGGATTTACTTGGCACTTTATTGAAATAGAAGACATAAAACATGATTCATATGGTATGTTAATCATGTGAACATAGAAAACAGAAAGTATAAGTGTTGGGTTGTCTCCCAACAAGCTCTTTTCCTTAATGCCTTTTAGCTAGGCATGATGATTTCAATGTTGCTCACATAGGAATAGTAATTGAAACATATAAAAGAGCATCATGAATCTCATGACAGGCACATTTAAGTCTAAACCACTTCCTATGCATCGGGATCTTTTGAGCAAAAAATTTACGGGAACAAGAATCATCTAGCATAGGAAGGCAAAACAAGCATAACTTCAAAACTTTGAACACATAGAGAGGAAACTTGATATTATTCCAATTCCTACAAGTATATGTTACTACCTCATAATAATTTTCAGTAGCATCATGAAGAAATTCCACAATATAACCAGCACATAAATCATTATCTTTATGATGCACAAGCATAGAAAATTTGTCACTCTCTACATAAGAAATGTTATTCTCATTCAAAAATAGTGGGAGCAATCTCAACAAAATAACTATCATGACATACTTGATTGACATAACCACTTTGAATATTAAAATCATGATGGCAAGTTTCATGGTTACCATTACTCTTTATAGCATACGTGTCATCACAATAATCATCATAGATAGGAGGCATGTCATAATCTTAATAGTTTTGCTAATCAAAACTTGGGGGATAAAAATATCATCTTCATCAATCATAGCATCCCCAAGCTTGTGGCTTTGCATATCATTAGCATCATGAATATTCAGAGAATTCATACTAAAATATCTCTATGATTCTCATCACTCAAATATTTAGTGCCAAACATTTAAATAAGTTCTTCTTCTAACACTTGAGCACAATTTTCCTTTCCATCATTTTCACGAAAGACTTGAGTAGTTTTGTTTTATAAAACCAAACTTGTCAAAAAAAATAAACTATAAGATTTGATTGAAAGATCTAAAGATATACCATCGAGCACTCACCTCCCCGGCAATGGCGCCAGAAAAGAGCTTGATGTCTACTACATAACCTTGTTCTTGTAGACTCGTGTTGGGCCTCCAAGCGCAGAGTTTTGTAGGACAATGGCAATTTTCCCTCAAGTGTATGACCTAAAATTTATCAATCCGTGGGAGGTGTAGGATGAAGATGGTCTCTCTCAAGCAACCCTGCGACCAAATAACAAAGAGTCTCTTGTGTCCCCAACACACCCAATACAATGGTTAATGGTATAGGTGCACTAGTTCGGCGAAGAGATGGTGATACAAGTGCAATATGGATGGTAGATATAGGTTTTTGTAATATCAAAATATAAAACTAGCAAGGTAAAAAATAGTAAAGGTTAATAAAAACAGTATTGCATTGCTTGAAAACAAGGCCTAGGGTCCATACTTTCACTAGTGCAATTTCTCTCAACAATATTGGCATAGTTGAATCATATGTAAGTACCTCTCGTGCGACAAAGAGTTCACTCCAAAGTTACAAATAGCGGAGAACAAACTTAGAAATTATTGTAGGGTATGAAACCACCTCAAGGTTATCTTTTCTGATCAATCTTATGAGCTATCCCTGTAAGTGTCATGAACAGCCCTAGAGTTCGTACTAAGATAACACCTTAAGATACACATCAACCAAAACCCTAATGTCACCTAGATACTCCAATGTCACCACAAGTACCCATGGGCTTGATTATACAATATGCATCACACAATTTCAGATTCATTATATTCAATACAACACAAAGAGCTTGAAAGAGTGCCCCAAAGTTTCTATCGAAACATCAAGATAAGGACGTATGCATACCCTCAGCCCCGAGGGTGAACTACTCACTCCTCATCACGGGGAGCGTCGCGATGATGAAGATGGCCTCCGGTGATGGTTTCCCCCTCCGGCAGGGTGCCGGAACGGGTTCTCGATTGGTTTTTCGTTGCTCTGGAGGTTTGCGGCGGCGAAACTCCCGATCTAGGTTCTCCGTTGAGGTTTTTGGAATATTTGATGATTTATAGAGCTGAGAGGGTGGTCGGTGGACTCCCGATGGACCCACAAGCCTTGTGGCCGTGACCAGGGGGTGGCCGCGCCCCTAGGGCTTGTGGCCTCGTCGGGAGTCTTCCGACTTCATCTCCAAGTTTTGAGGTTCCTTCTGATCTACAAAAAATCATATCGAAGGTTTTATTCCGTTTGGACTCTGTTTGATATTCCTTTTTTGTAAAACTCAAAAACAAGGAAAAACAGAAACTGGCACTGGGCTCTTGGTTAATAGGTTAGTCCCAAAAATAATATATAGTTGTGGTAAAATGATTGTAAAACATCCAAGAATGACAATATAGCAGCATGAAACAAGCAAAAATTATAGATACGCTGGAGACATATCAGCATCCCCAAGCTTAATTCCTGCTCGTCCTCGAGTAGGTAAGTGATAAAAACAGAATTTTTGATGTGGAATGATACCTAAAATAATTATCCATGTAATATTATTTATTGTGGCATGAATATTCAGATTCATAAGATTGAAAACAATAGTCTAATATTGACATAAAAACAGTAATACTTCGTGCAAGGTAGTCATGTCCTTTCGAAATAACATGGCCTTAGAAAGTTATCCCTACAAAATCATATGGTCTGGCTATTCTCCATCTTCCCGACACAAAGTATGTAAATCATGCACAACACCGATGAACAAGTCAAGAAATTGTTTCACACTTTTTGTGTTCCCAAACCTTTTCAACTCTCACGCAATACATGAGCATGAGCCAAGGATATAGCATTATAGGTGGAATAGAACATGGAGGAGGTGCAAGGGGAAAAAGGACGAGATAGTCTAACATCAACTACGTGTGTCAATGGGTTATGGAGATGCCCGTCAATAGATATCAATGTGAGTGAGTAGGGATTGCCATGCAACAAATGCACTTAGAGCTATAAATGTATGAAAGCTCAAAAAGAAAACTAGGTGGTCATGCACAATGAATATCCACTAGTTATATGAAAGTGACAAAATAGGAGACTCTCTATTATGAAGATCATGGTGCTACTTTGAAGCACAAGTGTGGAAAAAGGTAGTAGCAATTGTCCCTTCTCTCTTTCTCTCATTTTTTATATCTTTCATTATTTTTCTCTTTTTTTCTTCTTTATTTATTTTTGGTGGGTTCTTTGGCCTCTTTTATTTTTTTGTTTGGGCTTCGTTGTCCTCTTTTATTTTTTTATAAAGTCCGGGTGCTCATCCCAACTTGTGAGGGAGTCATGGCTTCCATCATCCTTTTCTCTCAAGGGACAGTGCTCTATTGATGAAAAATTGTCACACTTTTATTTAATTATAAATAAAAACAAAAATAAATTACAACTTGATTCATATGACAAAATATGACTCTATATGCTATATGAAGTGATGATGCAAGTCATAAAAAACTACATGGTGGAAGTTGCATGGCAATATATCTCGGAATGGCTATGGAAATGCCATAATAGGTAGGTATGGTGGCTGTTTTGAGGAATATATGGTGGCTGTTTTGAGGAAGGAGGGTTTGGTGTACCGGTGAAAGTTCCACGGTACTAGAGAGGCTAGCAAAGATGGAAGGGTGAGAGTGCGCATAATCCATGGACTCAACATTAGTCATAAAGAACTCACATACTTATTTCAAAAGTTTATTAGTTCTCAAACAAAGCATTAGACGCATGCTCCTAGGGGAGAGGTTGGTACGATTTAGTGCGCTCCCGGCCCTCACACAAAGGTCGACAATCATTAAACAAATCATGCTCCGACTTCGTTGCATAATGGTTCACCATACGTGCATGCTACGGGAATCACAAGCTTTAACACATGTATCTCTTCAATTCACAACTGGTCACTAGCATTACTCTCATATTACCATCCCTATTATCTAAAAACAATATGCAAGGAATCAAACTTGTCATAGTTTTTAATGCACTTAATATGAAAGATTTTATTATATCCCTATTGGATGCCCATTATTTTGGACTAAATTCATAACTTAAACAAATTACCATGCTGTTTTAAGAAACTCTCAAAATAATACAAGTGAGGTACGGGAGTTCAATAATTTCTATAAAATATAACACCACCATGCTCTATAAAGATATAAGTGAAGCAAATAAGCAAATGAGAAGCTACTCTCAAAGGATATGAGTAGTCAAACAATTATGGAACTATGTGAGGACTCTCTCTCTCCCTCAATAAATATTTTCAGATCTGAATTACTTTATTCAAACAGCAAGAAAAATAAAAATAGCACTCCAATAATAGCACGCATCATGTGAACGAATAAAAAATTAGGCTCAACATAGGCTAACCGATAATTGTTGATGGAGAGAGATGGGATGCGTAGCATCCCCAAGCTTAGATGCTTGAGAGTCTGTGAAATTTTTACTTGGGGTGCCTTGGGCATCCCCAAGCTTGAGCTTTCGTATCTTGTTCAATCCTCTCATATCCCGGTTTCACCTATTCTCAAAAACTTCATCCACACAAAACTCAAAAAGAACTCGTGAGATAGGTTAGGACACATAATAATAAATCAAATCTTTATGTACTGCGAAGACAAGTTGCATAATAATTTTAAAACATTATGTAATGTATATTATCATTTCGACAATTTATATCTACCAATATAGGCTATGGAAACTATAGGATAAGTAGATAACGAAACTATGACAGCAATCTGTCTAAACAGAATAGTCTGTGGAAATTTATGAAAACGGTGTACTTATATAACTCAAAAAATTATGAAAATTTAGGACATGCTATAAGTTTTATATTACCATACTGTGTGAAAATTTCATAAACTTTCCACTCCCCAATAAAATATGAAAATTGAAATGCTACAGAAGAAGTTTCTGTTTTTACCCAACACATTTCAATACATGCAATGCAAGCATCCTAAAGGAAATTCTTGGAACTTTTTATTGAAAAGAAGATTATAAATAACACCTAAAATAAAGTAACAAAATATAATGGCAATCCAAGAAAAGCACATATTATGTGACGAATAAAAATATAGCTCTGAGTAAGATATACCGATAGTGTTGAAGACGAAAGAGGGGATGCCTTCCGGGGCATCCCCAAGCTTAGGTGATTAAGTCTTCCGTGGACATTTCCTTACGAATGTCTTGGGAATCCCCAATCTTAGGTTCTTTTCACTCCTTATTCTCCTCATATGGGTGTCTCACCCAAAACATGAAACTTCAATCACACAAAATTAATGGAACTTCGTGAGATGGGTTAGTGTAGTAAATATAGATCATTTCCTTAGGTACTATCAAGACAAGATTCATAACCGTTCCGACATGATACCTACTTTATTACATCATTACCAAAATTTATATTACTCAATATAAGCTATAGGAACACTTGAAACAAGCAAACTAAGCATGCAAAACAGAATTTGTGAAAAACAGAACAATATGTAAAGATCTGAATGATCACCAAACTTCCCTGACTTGAAACATTCTGAACAATTAGGAACGCTCAAGTAATTTTCATATCAAGTTTGTGTAAAAATTTCACAATTTTTGAATTCTCCAGTAAAATAAGATAATTCATATACTGGACGCAAAACTTTCTGTTTTTACACAGAATCAAACAAGCAAGTATCCACACTATCCCAAAGGATTTACTTGGCACTTTATTGAAATAAAAGACACAAGACATGGTTAATACAGTAGCTTAATAAAGTGAACACAAAAAACAGAAATTAAAAGTGTTGGGTTGTCTCCCAACAAGTGCTTTTCTTTAATGCCTTTTAGCTAGGCATGATGATTCCAATGATGCTCATATAGGAATAGTAATTGAAACATGCAAAAGAGCATCATGAATCTCATGACAAGCACATTTAAGTCTAAACACTACCTAAGAATAGGGATTTTGTGAGCAAAAAATTTATGGGAACAAGAATCATCTAGCATAGGAAGGAAAAACAAACATAACTTCAAAACTTTGAACACATAGAGAGGAAACTTGATATTATTTCAGTTCCTACAAGCATATCTTCCTCCCTCATAATAATTTTTAGTAGCATCATGAAGAAATTCCAAAGTATAACCGGCACATAAATCATTATTTTTATGATGCACAAGCATAGAAAATTTTTCACTCTCTACATAAGCAATTTTATTCTCATTCAAAATAGTGAGAGCAAACTCAACAAAAAAATTATCATGATATAGTTGATTGACATAACCACTTTGAATATTAAAGTCATGATGACAAGTTTCATGGTTACCATTACTCCTTATAACATATGTGTCATCACAATAATCATCATAGATAGGAGGCATGTCGTAATCATAATAGTTTTGCTCATCAAAACTTGGGGGGATAAAAATATCATCTTCATCAAACATAGCATCCCCAAGCTTGTGGCTTTGCATATCATTAGCATCATGAATGTTCAGAGAATTCATAATAACAATATCATTATCATGCTCATTACTCAAATATTTAGGGCCAAACATTTTAATAAGTTCTTCTTCTAACACTTCAGCACACTTTTCCTTTCCATCATTTTCACGAAAGACATTAAAAAGATAAAGCATATGAGGCAACCTCGGTTCCATTTTCTTTGTAGTTTTCTTTTATAAAACCAAACTTGTCAAAAACAATAAACTAAAAGATTTGATTGAAAGATCTAAAGATATACCTTTGAGCACTCACCTCCCCGGCAACGGCGCCAGAAAAGAGCTTGATGTCTACCACACAACCTTCTTCTTGTAGACTCGTGTTGGGCCTCCAAGCACAGAGTTTTGTAGGACAATGGCAATTTTCCCACCAGTGTATGACCTAAGGTTTATCAATCCGCGAGAAGTGTAGGATGAAGATGGTCTCTCTCAAGCAACCCTGCAACCAAATAACATAAAGTCTCTTCTGTCCCCAACACACCCAATAAAATGGCAAATTGTATAGGTGCACTAGTTCGGCGAAGAGACGGTGATACAAGTGCAATATGGATGGTAGATATAGGTTTTTGTATTCTGAAAATATAAAAACAGCAAGGTAAAAAATAGTAAACGGTAAGTAAAACAGTATAGCAATGCTCGAAAACAAGGCCTAGGGTCCTTACTTTCACTAGTGCAATTTCTCTCAACAATATTGGCATAGTTGAATCATATGTAAGTACCTCTCGTGCGACAAAGAGATCACTCCAAAGTTACAAATAGCGGAGAACAAACGTAGAAATTATTGTAGGGTACGAAACCACCTCAAAGTTATCTATTCGGAATAATCCTATGAGCTATTCTTCTAAGTGTCACGAACAGCCCTAGAGTTCGTACTAAGATAACACCTTAAGATACACATCAACCAAAGCAATAATGTCACCTAGATACTCCAATGTCACCACAAGTACCCGTGGACTTGATTATATGAGATGCATCACACAATTTCAGATTCATTATATTCAATCCAACACAAAGAACTTCAAAGAGTGCCCCAAATTTTCTACCGGAATGACAGGATAAGAACGTGTGCCAACGCCTATGCATAGATTCCCATGGTCACGGAACCCGCAAGTTGATCACCAAAACATACATCAAGTGTATAAATAGAACATCCCATTGTCACCACAGATTGCCCATCACAAGACATACATCAAGTTTTCTTACATCCTTAAAGACTCAATCTGATAATAAACTTCAAAGGGAAAACTCTATTCATCACAACTAGATAGAGAGGGGAAACACTCCATATGATTCAATCTATATCAACAAACATCATGGTACATCAAGATCGTGCAATCTCAAGAACATGAGAGAGAGAGATCAAATACATAGCTACTGGTACATACCCTCAGCCCCGAGGGTGAACTACTCCCTCCTCGTCATGGAGAGCGCCGGGATGATGAAGATGGCCTCCGGTGATGGTTTCCCCCTTCGATAGGGTGCCGGAACGGGCTCCTGATTGGTTTTTCGTGGCCCTAGAGGTTTGCGACGGCGGAACTTCTGATCTAGGTTTCCGCTGGGGTTTTTGGAATATTTGACGATTTATAAAGCTGAGAGGGAGGTCGGTGTACTGCCAAGGGGCCCACAAGCCTGGTGGTCGTGGCCAGGGGGTGGTCGCGCCCCTAGGGCTTGTGGACTCCTCGGCAGTCTTCTGACTTCATCTCCAAGTTGCATAGGTTCCTTCTGATCCAGAAAAAATTGTATCGAAGGTTTTATTCCGTTTGGACTCCATTTGATATTCCTTTTCTGTAAAACTCAAAAACAAGGAAAAAACGGAAACTGACACTGGGCTCTAGGTTAATAGGTTAGTCACAAAAATAATATAAAGTTGTGGTAAAATGATTGTAAAACATCCAAGAATGATAATATAGCAGCATGAAACAAGCAAAAATTATAGATACGTTGGAGACGTAACATTGACTTGAATTCTTCCTTGATGCCCTTGGGCGTGTACTTAACTGTCCCCCGGAAGGCCTTGCCGCTGGTATGGCTACAACTGTGCGTGCACAAGTATGGGGTACTAAAGGACCCAAACTTTAGTACACCGATAGTTATTCATGGAAATCAGGATTTAAATGTGGGAACATTACTAAACGAACAATTTTGAGGGGATGTTACTAAAGGAAAACTTGAAGGAACAATTATTTATCAACAATATGCAAGGATCATTATTAACTGATCATTTTTCATGGAACATTTTTTGCGAAACATGAATCATGGAACATTATTAAGGGAGCGTGATTTAAATAAGGAAACATTACCAAAGAACCATTATTGAGGGAACAACATTGAAGTAACATCTTGAAGGAATGTTGATGAGCGAACATTATTAATGAAACATTTTTGAGGGAACATTATTCAAGGAACACTATTAAAGGAACAATTATTCGGTGACATTATTCAAGGAACATTTTGTTCAACAATATTTAGGAATGTTAATTAACTTTACTCATGGAACATTATTGAGGAATGTTTCTAAAGAACCATTATTAATTAATGTTATTCATTCAAATGAGGATTTAAATACTAAAGGAACAATTTTGAGGGGGTGTTACTCAAGGAACATTATTGAAGGAACAATTATTTAGCAATATTATTCAAGGATCATTATTAATTGATCATTTTTCATGGAACATTTTTTACGGAACATAAATCATGGAACATTATTAAGGGGATGCGATTTAAATAAGGAAACATTACTAAAGAATCATTGTTGTGGGAAAAACATTGAAGTAACATCTTGAAGGAATGTTGTTGAGCGAACATTATTAATGAAACATTTTTCAGGGAACATTATTCAAGGAACATGATTAAAAGAATAATTATTTGGTGACATTCTTCAAGGAATATTTTTTGATCAATATTGAGGAATGTTAATTAACGGTATTCATGAAACATTATTGAGGAATGTTTATAAAGAACCATTATTAATTAACATTATTCATTGAAATCGGGATTTAAATACTAAAGGAGCAACTTTGAGGGGATGTTACTAAAGGAACATTATTGAAGGAACAATTATTTAGCAACATTATTCAAGGATCATTATTAATTGATCATTTTTCATGAACATTTTTTTACGGAACATGAATCATCGAACATTATTAAGGGGACGTGAATTAAATAAGGAAACATTACTAAAGAACCATTATTGAGGGAACAACATTGAAGTAACATCTTGAAGGAACGTTGCTGGATGAACATTATCAATGAAACAATTTTTATGAAACATTATTAAAGGAACAAATATCCAGTGACATTATTCAAGGAACATTTTATTAATCATCATTTTGTAACAAAAACTTTTTATTATGGAGCTTTTTTTAATGAAAAGTTTGTAGCAAACATTGAAGTAATGTTTTCCCAAACATTATTGGCCTTCAAATCTTAAACGAAACAGTATTAAGCAAACATTATAATTGAAATATCATTAATTAACATTATTCATGATAATCACGATTTAAAAGAGGGAACATTACTAAAGGACCAATTTTGAGGGGATGTTAATAAAAGAACAATTATTCGTTAACATTATTCAAGGATCATTTTTCGTGGAATATTTTTTCCGAAACATGAATCACGGAACAATGGAAACGAGATTTAAACAAGGAAACAATACTAAAGTACCATTATATCGGGAACAACTTTGAAGGAACATTTTTTCCAAACATTGTTGGTCCTAGAATGTTAAAAAAAATAGTATTAAGTAATCATTAATATTGAAACATTATTTAGGGCACATCAAAAGTTGAACATTTCTACATGAAAATAAATGAGATAACAATATTTTTCACATTAATGAAGGAACAAAATTTAGTTAATAGCACAGGAACATTATGAAGGAACATTATTGAGTGAACATTAATAACTGAATGTTTTTCCCAAACATTGGTTTTTAAATTTTGTTCAGGGAACATTATTAATGAAACATTTTTCGGACAACATTATTTAGCGAACTTTACAAATAAAACATTTTTGACGGAATATTATTCAAGCACCTCTATTCAAGGAAAAATATTCTTGGAAGATGTTTTAAATGAGCGAAAATCATTCAAAATCATTATTTAAGGAACATTATTCATGCAACACTATTGAAGAACGTTTTAAATTAGCAAAAATCATTATTCTTGGAAGATGTTTGAAATGTTTGTCTTGAAATGTTTAATTATCTATAAGGGTTTTGAATAACACTATTAAGCGAATATTATTAATGAAACATTTAGAAAAGGACATTATTTAGGGAATATTAATAGTCAAACATTTTCTAGGGAACATTATTTTGGGGAAAAAATTGGAATAATATTATTGGAAGATATAAAAATTGTGAATATTTTTTAGTTGTTCTTGAGAAATTATTCTTAAATAAGCTCCATAATAAAAAAATGTGTTGTTAAAAAGTATTTATCAATTAAACGGTTTAGAAAAAAAAGTTGTTCGGACATATCCTTCATGGAACATAATTAAAGAAACATTATTTACAGAAAAATTTGAAAGGAACATTTTCCCCAGACAATGTTTGTTGTAAAATGTTAAGTAGTTCATAATGATACATTTACCATGGTTTTCAAGGAACGTCGTTGAACGAACATTATTTTTGAAACAATTTTTAGGGAACACTATTCAGCGAATAACAACAACAAACAAACAATAACTAACTTCAAGGACGTTAATCATTAATATTTTGTAATTGTTGTTGAAAAAATATCCTTAAAAAAGTTGCAGTACTAATTTATAATTTGTTCCCCCATTTGTTTCTTGTGGCAGAAAATGTACATTCTGTTTTAAAAAAAGAAAATGATAAGTGCATGGCGTAATGTAGGAGCGCATTGCGCGGAAAAAATGTTGTTCAAACATGTATTTCATGGGACATTGGCGATAGTTGAATTTAAATTAACATTATTAAAGCAACAATAGTAAAAGAAGAATGTTCCATTATTGTTCATGTGAATAATATTTTAAAACTAACAAATGAACAAAATTTTAGGAACGTTATTCATGGAACAATATTCACGGGATGTTATGAAAATTATTCATGAAACATTATTCACATCAGGCAACGTTATTCGTGGAACATTGTTGAGGGAACATGATTTAAAATACTAAAGGAATATTATTGGAAGGACGTTTTTCCGAAAACATAGTATTGGTAACACAATTTAAAACGTGAAAACATTTAAGAACAATAGCAAGGCATGATGAAACGCTTGGAATGGTGCCTATCATAATTAGGTAGTTTAGTTACACCACTGAATATTTTCTGGAATTGTATTCCACACTAGGCAAAAAGTGACACAGGATGAATTGAAAACAAGAGACATGAAACATGAGACTAAGTATTTATGTTGAGCATTCAAGGCATTGGCCAGAAACTAGTTCAATTTTGGAACTTGAAGTCGGTTTCTCTACATAACAAACGGCGCTTCCTCCTCTTTTTGGTTGATGAAGATTCTTCAAGTCCCTGAAACTGTTCTTCGTTGAGGTCAGATTTTGCCATCTTGTAAGCAACAATGTGCCTGAATGGAGGGATATTTTCCTGAATAGAAAGTAAATTGTCAACAACAAATTAAAACATAAGAAGGATAGGGCAGGCCAAAAACTTATTGAATATAGGGAGAATAGAATAAAAAAAGGGATAACACACATATCATCAAAGTATTTCATGTTCTTCCCATCCCAGATGTCCATGTACATGATAGCTTACAAAGCACAATTGTGTCTTTACAAAAAAATACAATGTTTTTAGTAAAATCAGTTGCAATTTAAAAATAAGGGAGTAAAACAAATACAAATAAGAATGAATGGAGTACATTGCTGGTGTTTTACTCAGAGGTTGTTTTGTTTGGGATAGTTCTCAGGTGAAATGCACTCAAAATTCTCAAGATTCTTGTATGTCCATCCGACATACTTGAAAAGTGTGCCCAAGTTGATGATCTATTTTATGAACAAACACTAGGGATCAAGAAGTGCAGTACTATCTCAAAAATACTGAAAAACCAAATAGTTTAGAAAACAACACAAAAAATGACAGGGGAGATAATAGAACCAGGTTTGACAATTGACAGTGCAAAAAGTGAAACTAAAGGTAACAAAAACATTTGAGTGCGCAATAAAAATAAGAAAAAAACTTACCAAGTTTGATGTTAACTTGTTGACTTGATTTTGAGGAACAGAACTCCTTGAGTCAAAACAAATTAACAGTTTCGAACAGATTGTTGACAGAGAACAAAGTTCAATTGAATGAATCAACTCTGGGGAAATAAAGCTGGTTGGCAAGAAAAATCAGAACATTGTTGAGAAGATATAAGAAATGTAATTTGTTGCAATGTTTAAAGATGTCTACCAGATCACGCTGATGTATGTTCTTCCTAGAGTCAGTTTTCTTCAATTCTCATAGGCAAGACCTGCAATTGAAATTTTTGGGATCTACAAGCATTTTCTCTTGGAGAATAAATGAAAACGGATGACAGCATTAAGAAACTAGACTTGTAGGATTATTAAACGAAATATCTTAAAAATTATGGATAAGAATATAAGGAAATACCGTGAAGTATGAACTGAAACAATATTTTGAAGGTTGCTTAGATTTTGGATCTCGACATTGATTATCATAATTGAACACATGGACATAGGCATTGAATACTTGATTGTCAATGTTCCCTACTGCCTTTAGTGAATTGTAGAAACTATCATATTCCATAGGGAAGCCATTGGCATTGATAATAGTTGGGCTACATGAAGAGAATATAAAAGGTAAAAAACAAAAAGTTGAACACAAACATAATTCAATGATTCAAAATAAACATGTTCATGAAAGAACTTACTTATTGCCATTCTTGTAGTATTTGTTAGCAAGGTATTTCTTATAAAAATCCTAAACATGAGGTTCAGGTGTGATTCCTGGTAGCTTCTCTTGGGAACACAACATTTTAGCTTTCCTCTTCTTTCTATTTCTCTTGTCTATAGCGCTTGGCCCAGAGATATGTAGTGTTGCATCAGATTCCTTGTTCTTAGGGAATACATGATCTGTAATTCATGAAATGCATAAAAGTAAACATTGTGCTCAAAAAACAAAGAAGCATTTAAAAAGAACGTTGTGCAAATCAATAATTGAAACAATAAAATTATAGTAAAAAGCAATACATCCAAAACATGTTGGAAGTTACCTTTAGGACCTCACTTTTCAACTTGTGGGATTAAAGAATCCTCGGCAAACTTCATGGAAAATTCAATGCCATCTCTCAAGTCTTCAATTGTTTTTGAATAGAAATCATTTGGAATACAACCATCCTCAATTGAACTGTTATTCAAAGGAGACAATATAATCTCAAGACCAGGATTGCTTTGAAATAAGATTGGAACACTTGGACAACAAGCTGACATTTCTTTGTTTGGTGTTTTATTGAGCACACTAATAGGAGTTTCTTGAAAAATCAATGTTGGATGTTGACTTAATGAAAATCTAACTGATTTGGCTTTGTTTTGTTTGCAGTATGAACAGAATCCACTTGTTTCGGGATTGACACTATTAGATTATTATTGGCATCTACCTCTTGGTCTTGCTTGGAGTCGTTTCTCTGAACTGGCTCAGAAACTGTACCTTCGTATTCATCGAAAAGACCGTTAACAATGATTTTGATATGCTATAACATATTTCATTATAACAAAAAATATGACCAGGTTGGTAATCAGAATTAATACCTTTGTTACCAGTTGAATGTGCTTCCAATGTTTCATCCTGTTAGTGCATCTAGTGCCCCTTTGTGATTTTTGTGTATTGAAGGCTTATAGGTTAAGGAACTAATGTGTTTGTGAGTGTACACAAGCTCTATAAGTCAATGAGGAGTTTGATATATTCGGAGATTACCGACCCCTAAAAATGTATGTCTTCAACTAAAGACTTTGGTAATCCCTAAAGACTTTGAAAATGAAGAAGTTGGTGTGACCTTGAAGATATGAACGAGAAATATGAAGCGTGAAGACTTTTGTTTTCGTAGTTTCATTTACTTTCTTTGAGTCATAGGAAACACCTACTGTTAAAGGGGGCCGAGGTAATACTAAGGAAAATTTCCAACTGATGCTCAACTCAAAATCCTCAACCTATCCAATCCTTCGAGTGAAGCCTTTGGAAATTTCTTGCAGTTCAGTCAAGTTCTTCACTGACAGAGACGATATTCTTATGGTCTCTGATGAAATTGATCTGACTGAGGAGTTAGGATTTTGCCAGTGCGAATTGCCTACAAGTGAGGAACATGATAAGCCTTTGGACTTTCATAGTTCGAAATTCCGACCGTTGCTATGCTTAGCGCCAGCTGTCCCCAATCATAACATCCACATCATGGTCATATCATTGGGGGCATTTATGTCTTATCGTGTTAGGTTGCACCCAGGATATAAATAGCCACCCCCCACAACCGCTAGTTGGTTGGCTGCTCTGATAGAGAAATGACACTTGTCATTTGAGAGAAACCCATCCTCCGAGGACTTTGAGAGAAAATCATCAGTGAGGAAAAACCCACAACCAAACCACCAAACCCATAGTGATTGAGCATCGCTGAAGAAATTTCTGTGTGGGACCGATGCTTGTTATCTTTGAAGACTGTGCATCCTCTAGACGATTAGGCGTCATGGTCTAGTGCATCCTGCAGTCAATTGGGGATCACGAAGTGACCTTGGTCTAGAGCATCCAGCAGTAAATTTTGGATCATCGGGTGACTAGTTTGTGAGGGTTTTGGAAGTCTACCCTGAAGACTTATCACGAGTGTTGGGTGAGGACTGTGTGACCTTAGCTCAAGGATAATACGGTAAGGACTATGTTTCCTAGGACTGTGTCCTCTGGTTTAAATACCCGGCCGCTCCAAACCAGATGTACGACTGTCACAACAGTTGGAACTGGGTCATCAAACCATTGTCTTCATCGAGCTACCTGGTTATATTTCCTCAACCCCTCTATTCCTTGTATACTTGTTGATGAAATTGATCATTACTATTTGAAAATTTTGACTAAAGACTTTCAAAATTTCCTCTCCTCAAATTCTTCAAGTTACCTTGTTCATCACTGCTTATCATGTATCACGCTACCTATAATTTGTGCGTGTTCATTTCATCATCATGACTATGTTGTTGTCATGTTCCTCATGCACTTGAGTACTTGTTCCGCTGCTAGTTCTTCATCAAATTTCAAATTCCTCAAAGTTGAAATTCCTCAAGTGATGAATTTGTAAAAATCGCCTATTCACCCCCCTCTAGTCAATATAACGCACTTTCAATTGGTATCAGAGCAAGGTACTCCCTTGTTGTGTGTGATTTTGGTTTAACCACCTGGAGTTCTAGTTATGTCGACTGCAGGTATGATCAAGGTTTCCGTGGGATGTCCTACCTTTGATGGGACGGACTATCCCTACTGGAAGAACAAGATGCGCATGCATCTTGAAGCTATTAACAACGATCTCTGGTATGTTGTGGAAAATGGTGTTGCCTCTGTTACTCCCACGGTCAACGCTGCTGATGTGAAGAGATTCAAGCAACTCGATTCTTAAGCGAAGAATATCATCTCTGGCCATCTGAGCAAAGGTCACTATGGCAGAGTGAGTGCTTTGGAGTCTGTTAAGCTTATCTGGGATAAGCTATCCAAAGTCAACGAAGGTGTTTCCACTCAACGTGACTCTCGTGTTGATGTTCTTTGCAATCTCTTCAATCGCTTCAAGAGACTCGACAATGAAAATGTTCAGCAAACTTTTGATCATCTCACTGATATCTCCAATGAGCGTCAAGCACTAGGTGCCACCTATATCACTAACCATGAAGTGGTGAAGACACTACTAAGATCTCTTGACTCCTCATTCGATACTCTGGCTTTGATGATCCAAGAACATGGAGACTACAAGTCACTTGATCCTGTTGATATTCTTGAGAGACTCAATACTCATGAATTCCAACAAGCTGAGAAGAGAGACCTCTACGAACCAAGCTATGGAAGATCTCGTGCTCTCAAGGCAAAAGCAATTTCCTCATCCAAAGAAGAAGATTCTGACAGTAGCCTTGGTGATCCTGAAGAACTAAGTCAGGAGCTAGCAATGCTCGTGAGGAAATTCCAGAAGTTCTCAGGGAGAGGTGGATTTGGAAAGTCATCAAAGAGTGGTTTGAGGAAATCAGATTCCTAAGATGACTACTAGAAAAGAACCTGTCATCGTTGCAAGAAGCTTGGTCACTTTATCTCTGATTGTCCGCTTTGGGAAAAAGATTCAAAGAAGAAGAAGAAATACAAGGATGATAGTTCTGATGACTCGAAGAAAAAGAAGAAATCTTCAAAGTCCTCTTCTGCAAAGTCCTCATCTTCAAAGTCCTCAAAGCACAAGAAGAATGGTTCCAGAAAGGCTCGAGCATTCATTGGCAAGGAAATGGATTCTGAAGAAGAATCTGAAGAAGATGAAGAAGAGGAAGAATCTGAGGTGGAATCTGAATCTGGTGTCGCTAGCCTTGCTCTCGCTATTGCTTTCGTCAGCAACTCCATCTTCAATGATGAATAAAATGACTACTCCAATGACTCTGACGTCAGCAATGATGATTAGGCTCCCACCTATTGCTTCATGGCAAAAGGCTCAAAGGTACACAAACATCATTCCTCATCTGAATCAAGTGAAGGTGAATCTGATGAATATGTGAAACCTAGCTATCCTAAACTTGTTAAACTTGACACTAAGCAACAACGTGCACTTTAAAAGCTTCGGAAAATGCTAGACAAAAGTGATGATCTATTGAACGATGAAGTGGATCGGACTCAAACTCTGTCTGACGATCTCAAAAGTCTTCAGACAAAGTATGATAACCTTCAGAGTCATCATAATGCTCTCTGAGACAATCATGAGAAGCTTTCTTATGAATTTCTTCAAAGAAAGCAAGATCTTGAGAAACTAAGGGTGTCACATGAGGATCTCCAAAGGGAAAATGATTCCTTACTGGCTCAACAGATCAGTACCGCTCAGGAAGAATTTGTTCCACCTTGTTTGAAATGCATCGAACGTGAAACTACTAGTTCTTCACCTGAATTTTCAAATGCTTCTATTGCTGCAAATTCTTCAACTATTCCAGTGGTCTCAAATTCCTCATCTGAGGATACCACAAGTATCACTAACGAAAATGCAGGGTTGAAGGAATTGTATGTGACAGACATGTACAAAAGTCTCAAAGGGCATCAAACCCTTTGCGATGTCCTCAAAAATCAGATTCTGAACAGGAACCCTAGGGAAGAGGGTGTTGCCTTTGTGAGGAAACAAAACGCTGATGGATCCTACTGGACACCTGAGCAGTACCCCAAATCCTCATGGGTTGCTGCGAAAGGACACCCTGTAGATCCATCCACTTTATCTGGCTTTACTTGTGAAACTTCATATTCATCTGATGAGTCACTTGACTCAAACTACAAGTTCTTCAAAAATCAGAAAGGTGAAGTATTTGCTAGATTTGTTGGAACTAACTGCAGGAACGGTTCACCCATGAAGAAAATCTAGGTTCCCAAGAGCTACCTACAAAATCTTCAAGTGAATGTCTTCACGACACCACTCATCAAGAACAGGAACCCCAGATCAAATTCCTCATATGGACCAAAGTCTTCACTTGGACCAAATTCCTCAAATGGTCAAAAATATCATTCTCATTCTAATGTCTCTCTTTTGCAAGGAAAATCTAAGAATTCTTAATATGTGCATTGTTCTTCAAATCATTATGTTCATAAGTCTTCGAAGAATTTCTCTGCTTATTCATGTGAGTACTCTAACCCTCGCCCTATGAAACGAAGCGCACTTGCTTCAATGCATCCCTTCTCATATGGTGCTCGTGGAATGATGAACTCTTTGCCACCCCTCTAGATGTGGGTGGTGAAAAAATAGAACTAATCTCTTATGCAGGGTCAGGTCTCCATATGAACTTAAATATCTGATGAATTTGTTGGAGACCTGAGGAAATGCTTGAAAGGACGCAAGCTAACCTTGTAGAAATGAATTCCTCATTTCTCACGTCTGCACACTACTTGCTTACTATCCTGTGTGATGAAATTCTGTCTGATAAAGTTGTTGTCATATTCTTCAATCTGAAGCATATGATTTTGTAAGTTGTACTAATTCATCTGCAGGATGATACTCCAAAAGCTACTGAGTGGGTCCTCGATAGTGGATGCACAAACCACATGACTAGTGGCAAGAGTCTGCTGATGAATTTGCCTCTCGCTCCATCTCATCTGAAGCATGTAACGACCCGATCTCAAGGGATCGGAGTCTCTATGCTAAAGTGTCATCCCTGGATAGGTATGCTGACACACATAGTACTTGAGGATTTACAACAAAGTTCAATCACACATTTATTACATCGAGAATCCTCAAGAGTAATTATTACATTAATGTGGCCTAAGGCCAAGTAAAACAAAATCATGTGGAAGCAATAAAAGTAATGAGTCCATGAACTCCACGAGCAAGCTGAGTGCAGAACAACGACCTATCGCACCTTATTCATCGTCGGATAAATCTGCAACATGATAAGTTGCAGCCATGTAGGTCAGTACATGGAATGTACTGGCAACTCACATCATAAAGTGTAATGAGCCTACATAGTACATGCCATTTGGCTAGTGGAAATCTCTAAGTTTAGTTTTTCATAAAGCTAGTTTTTCCCTATCAAAAATAATTGTTCTACTTCTACAAATATCATGTCTGAGATGATGCCCATCTCAATCATTCCAAACTTTTGTACCCGGTTGATTAGTTAAGAGTGTTGAGATCTCCCTACATTTCCACTACTAAAATCTCAAGTTGTCCATGACCGGGGACACGGCTAATCGATTAGATTTTAACTCTGTAGAGGTTGTGCACTTTTCCCCACAAGACTCGACCACATCCTTGGTCGAAAGATCGAGACATAGTCTTTCGAACGCATTTCCCCTAACCGACGGATAGGCCGGTACACCTATATCATCTACATCTGCTAGCCTATCCCGGAAGAGGTCACACCATCTACTCAACTAAGCCAGATCCCATATTGGCTTGCGGCTGCACACGGAAGCTTATAGACGTGAAAATAAGGTTGATCCCTTTGAGACTGGGTGGACGGACCACTAGTGTGCACTCCCATGGATTCCCATGAATGCTCCCACTGTACTTTGCCACCATACAAACCAATTTCCACCCAGGTAGTTCATTAAAGTTGGTCCTAGTTACTATTTTGTCACTCACATCTCAAGGTGATAACACTCCCCAATCCACGTCTACTTTGGCGAAGCATTGTAACATAACACGGTGGCGACAAACTAGGTACGGTTCAGACCTACCTCAAATGAACTACTGGGTGATAGTAAAGCCAACAAGTATAAAATCCTACCATTCAATCCTACCTCAAAGGACTATGTGCAAAATAAACCATAGGTTAAACATGTACGATCAAAATGTAACTTGCCTTCGTGCTGGGGGTGAAGTTCTAGGGAATGGTAGTACTCTGCTTCGCACTCCAGACAATCTATCGTAAAGTAAATAAACACACATAAACAAGAATTCATACAATTCAAAGAAAACATGCAATAAAAATATTTGCAAATGCCAAATAAAATCCCACACAAGTCATTAACATGAAAATTTTCAAAGTGTACATAATGTTCAAAATTCGTAACGTGCAATAGTGTTCGTAAAAGGCATTCTAGAAGAAGTATGATGGACAGAAAATAATTGTGTAGAATATTTAGTGGTAAATTTCGTGGCAAAGGATTTAGTTCGTGTGACGTGGTGCAAAAAGAATCACTTCGAACGGGTATACCGTTTGGAAGATATGGCCTAATGAAATTTAAATTCAAATCTGAAATAATTTCAAATTTGAACTTGCAAAAGTTTGCAACTAAGGGTTCTCTAGTTAGGTCAATTCGAGACAAAAAATTTAGCCGCTCGTTTCATCTCGTTTTGATCTACGGTTAAAAAGTTAAGGCCGTTCGAAGTTTTGAATTAAAACTAGATAAAGAAACTGCTATAGGAACATTTCTGAAAATACTAAATTGTGAACGTTCGCGGCTAGAGCGCGAAATGAATGGCTCTAGTTGGTTAACTATGTTCGTTGCCAAAGCTATGTGATGAACGTTCGCGAATTAACCAAAGCCAGCCAGTTCGGTTGAACTCAAAGCAAAACCGACGCTCGGTTTAAAATAAACCGCACGGTTTATTTTAAAATGTGGTTAACCAGTAAAAAAACAAATCTATATCTAATCTACCAATTTGATCTAAGAAAAAAAACTAACTAATCGAGCGAGGCGGGCGCTTACAGAGAGGAGAACGAAGTCGGGCAGGAACCAGGTGACGATGGGGCGGCGGATCCGGCAAAGCTCCGGCGCGGGCGAGGTAGGCGGGGGTGTGCGGCTCGGCGAGGGCTGCCGAACGGTGGTGATAGCAAACGGCGGCGATGACCGGAGGGAGTGGGGCGGGATCCTGTCTCCGGCGAACTCCAGCGACGTAGGTCGGACGGGGCGGCGTCTCCGACTGTTCCTAAGGCCAAACAACATGTCAGGGAGATGCACACGGACGAGGGGGTCCGGTTTTGTGAAGAACAAGAGGTAGGGTAGGTTCATCGGCGATGTGGTACTCCGACAAAAAAACATCGGCCGGCGAGATCCAAGTGGCAACGACAGCAGCTACGAGCGGCGAGAGGTGCTGCGGGGTTGCTAAATGGAAAGAGGGCATCGAAGGCTACTTATAGCCGTAGCTTGGAGGGTCGGGGCTGCGGGATAAGCTCTATCCCGAGAGCTTTGGCCGATGGTTGTGGACGTGTACAGGCTCGCTTATCCCATGCGAGAGGTTAGGGATGATGGGTTTTTTTTCTTTTTCTTTTTTTTGCCTCTGGCGACGCTAGGGTGGAGCGTTCTCTCCTAGATCGAGCGAAGGCTAGGGCTGCGCTGGCAAGCTCCTCGCTCGGCCGGGCTGGCTCGGGCGAGCGGCCTGGTGGCTGGCTCGGCCGGCCTGGGTGCGTGCGTGTGTGTGTGTGTGTGTGTGTGTGTGTGTGTGTGTTTTGATACTCTTTCCTTTTAGATCCGAAGCAAAAAACATAATATAAGGTAGTATATACCAAAACGATTAGAAAAAATAAACCCTAAAGCGTGAACATTTTTTAGAGTCAAAATAAAAACTTTATAAAAACATTATTTAAAGAAAATACAAAATAAAACCAAATTTGACTTTCAAATAAATCGGCACTATTTTCTTCTGACTTTTGGGGTGTCATGTTACCTCCTCTCATACTTTTTTTCAAAGTATTTTGTCAGGTAATTGAGTAAACTCAAATGCCAATTGAAAAGAAGTCAAATAAAGAAGATGAAAATATAATTGCCACATTCATTTCAATCATAATGCATATATGCTTAACTAATAATTGTAAAACATTCCAAATTGAAAATTTGGGAGGTTACAAACCTACCCCCCTTAAGATGAATCTTGTCCTCGAGATTCGGGTTGGCCAGCAAAAAGGTGTGGATGGTCACGCTTGAGATCTTCATCTCGTTCCCAAGTAGCTTCCTCCTCGGTGTGGTGACTCCACTGAACCTTGCAGAACTTGATAACCTTGGTATGAGTGATCCTCTCGGCAGTCTCAAGAATCTTAACAGGCCTCTCCTCATAAGTTAGGTCGTTATCCAACTGAATTGCTTCTAGAGGCACTATATCTCTCAAAGGAATATCTGCCATCTCTGCATGACACTTCTTCAGTTGGGAAACATGAAACACATCATGAACTCCTGACAAACCCTCTGGTAGTTCCAACTTGTATGCAACCTCTCCTCTACGTTCCAGAACTCTATATGGCCCCACGAATCGTGGTGCTAACTTTCCTTTGACTCCAAACCTCTTTATACCTCGAAGTGGAGACACTCGCAGATATGCTCTATCTCCCACTTCATAAATCGCCTCCTTGCATTTAGCATCGGCATAACTCTTCTGTCTAGACTGAGCTATCTTGAGTCTATCACGGATCAACTTGACCTTCTCCTCAGAATCTCGAATCAAATCCGATCCAAACAATTTGCGATCACCAACTCCAACGCACATCAACGATGTTCCGCACTTCCTCCCATACAATGCCTCAAAAGGGGCCATCTACAAACTGGCTTGACAGCTGTTGTTGTATGAGAACTCTGCATAAGGTAAGTTATCATCCCATCTAGACCCATAGTCTAGCGCACAAGCTCCTCAACATGTCCTCCAGAATCTGATTCAGCCTCTCTGTCTACCCATCTATCTGTGGATGGAAGGTTGTACTGAACTCTAGCCTGGTACCCAAAGTTTCGTGTAGCTGATGCCAAAACTTTGAAGTAAATTGTGTTCCTCTATCTGATACAATGGTCCTCGGAACTCCATGCAGACATACAATCCTGGTCATATATATCTTCGCCAGCTTACCACTTGTATAGGTAGTCTTCACGGGAATTAAGTGAGCAACCTTTGTCAAGCGATCAACAGTTACCCAAATGGAATCATAACCTAAATGGGTCTTGGGTAATCCCGTGATGAAGTCCATGCCAAGTTTATCCCATTTCCAATCAGGTATCGGCAATGGCTGAAGTAAACCTGCTGGTTTCTGATGCTTTGCCTTTACCCTTTGACATACGTCACATACTGCTACATACTCGGCAATTTCCCTCTTCATACCGGTCCACCAAAAACTTTCCTTACAGTCCAAATACATCTTGGTGTTTCCCGGATGTATCGAGTAAGGAGAATCATGAGCCTCCTGAAGTATCAACTTCCTGATCTCTGGATCATTGGGCACACAAATACGCTGCTCAAACCATATGGTTCCATGCTCATCCTCAAGGAATCCTTCTGCCTTTCCTTTGCTGATCCTCTCCTTTATCTCAGCAATACCTTGATCCAACTTCTGAGCTTCTTTGATCTTTCCCAACAAGGTGGACTGAACTTTGAGTGTGGCAACATAGCCTCTTGGAACTATTTCCAACTCGAGATCTCTAAGTTCATCACACAACTCTTGAGGTAATCCTCCTGCGATAAGAGTGTTGACATAGCTCTTATGGCTCAACGCATCTGCCACGACGTTGGCTTTTCCTGGATGATAATGCAAACTTATGTCATAATCCTTGATGAGCTCCAACCATCTCCTTTGCCTAAGGTTCAACTCTTTCTGCGTGAAGATGTACTTCAAACTCTTGTGATCGGTGTAAACATCACATTGATTCCCGATAAGGAAATGTCTCCAGGTCTTGAGTGCATGCACCACTGCTGCTAACTCCAGATCATGCGTGGCATAGTTCAACTCAGGAGGTGGAAGCTGACGTGAAGCATAAGCTACAACCTTTCCTTCTTGCATAAGCACGCCTCCAAGTCCTTGGCGTGAAGTGTCGCAATACACCTGAAAATCCTTGTGTATGTTCGGAAGAATTAGCACTGGAGCTGTAACCAAACGTTTCTTCAACTCCTGGAAACTGGCTTCACATTCCTCAGTCCAAATATACTTGGTGTCCTTCTTCAACAACTCCATCATGGGATTTGCAATCTTGGAGAAATTCTCAATGAACCTCTGATAATATCTTACAAGTCCAAGGAAACTGTAGATCTCGGTAACTGACGTTGGTGCTTTCCAATCCGTGACTGCTTCTACCTTGGAAGGGCCCACAACAATTCTTCCCCTGACACAACATGTCCGAGAAATCCGACTTCCTTCAGCCAAAACTCACACTTGCTGAACTTGGCATAAAGTTGGTGTTCTCTAAGCTTCTCAAGAACTAAACGCAGATGTTCCACGTGCTCCTCCTCATTTTTGGAGAAAACCAATATATCATCAATGAATACCACAACAAACTTATCCAAGTACTCCATGAATACCTTGTTCATCATGCTCATAAAATAGGCAGGGGCATTAGTCAAACCAAACGACATGACTGTATACTCATAAAGCCCATACCTCGTGGTAAAAGCTGTCTTAGGTATATCCTTCTCATGGATCTTCAACTGATGATAACCCGATCGAAGGTCAATCTTGGAGAAAACACTAGCTCCTTCTAATCGAACAAGTTATTGATCATGGCCAGGGGATACTTGTTCTTGATAGTCACCTCATTCAAAGAGCAATAATCCACACACATCCTCAAGGTTCCATCCTTCTTCTCCACTAAGAGTACTGGGGCTCCCCAAGGTGATGAACTCGGGCGAATATACCCCTTCTCCAACAACTCCTCAATCTGCTTCTTGACTTCTGCTAGATCATTAGCTGGCATCCGCTATGGCCTCTTGGAGATAGGTCCGGTGCCTGGCAGTAACTCAATGAGAAACTCAATCTCCTGATCCGGTGGCATACCGGGTAACTCCTCTGGAAATACATCGGGATAATCCTTCACCACTGATACTTCTTCCTGGAAAACTCCCGTAAGAGAGTTCACTTGAGTCCTCTTAGGCTTAAGCCTGGATACATAATTGATCCTCTTCTTCTCTGGAGTGGTGAGAAGAATTTACCTACTGGCACAATCAATGCTTCCCTGATACTTGGACATCCAATCCATACCTAGGATTATATCCAACCCTTGTGACTCAAGTACGATCATATCTGTGGGAAAAACATGTCCTCCTATGTTCAAAGGCAACTGAAAACATGCCTGACTAGTCATAGACTCTACTCCTGGGGAACTCCCTAGAATAGGTGACTTAAGAGCTACGGTAGGCAACTTATGTTTATCCACAAATCCCCTCAATATGAATGAATGCGATGCACCAGTGTCAAATAGAATGAGTGCTAGAAATGAATTAACCAAGAACTTACCAATCACCGCATCCGGTTGTTCATAGAGTTCTTCCACATTGACATGATTCACATGCCCCTTAGTGAAAGGATTGGGCTTCTTGCCTCCAGAACTTCCATTGCCATTCCCATTCTGTAGCTCGGGACACTCATTGGAGTAGTGCCCTGTCTTCTTGCACTTGAAGCAGGTGATGTGAGTCAAATCCTTCCTCACTTGTGTAGCAGGGGTAGGGTGATGGTGATTTTCGTTTCCTCCATTCCCATTGCCATTCTTATGGCCATTGTGGTTGTGTCCATTGCCTCCATGCTGAGAATGGCCACCATGGTTATGATTGTTGTGCCCTCCAAACTTGTTGTGTTCTGTACCAGAATATCCTGAGAAAGGGGCAGAGCGAGGCTTCTGCTGAGCTCCAGACTGAAACTTGCCTTGACCATATTTCCTCTTGTGATTTTCCATCTGCTGATGCTTGCCCTCTAGAGTGATCTCCTTGTACACCAGCTCTTGATAGTTATCAAAAGTCGCTACCATCAACTGAATTCCCAGCTCATCATTCAGACCCTCTAGAACCTTCTCTTGCTTGGCTGCATCGGTTGCCACGTCACCTGGGGCATAACGAGACAACTTGTTGATGTCGTCAACATACTCAGACACTGAGCGACCTCCTTGGCGTAAGTTGCGGAACTCCCTCTTCTTGAGAGTCATAGCTCCCGCTGAAACACAAGCAGTGAGGAATGCCTGCTGGAACTGCGCCCAAGTCACATTCTCCATGGGGTACGTGGCGGTGTAGTTATCCCACCACAAAGCTGCTGGTCCATCCAGTTGGTGAGAGGCAAACCTCACCTTCTCTTGATCGGTGCATCCTGCTATGGCTAGCTTCCTACCCATGTTGCGAAGTCATTCATCTGTGACAATCGGCTCCGGGCTGCTCGTGAAGATTGGAGGATTCAGCCTCAGAAAACGGGTAAGATTGTCAATTTGTGGTGGAGGTGGAGGTGACGGTGGAGGCGGGTTGTTGTTGTTGTTCTAGGCCATATTCTGCATCAACAACTGTATCATCTGGTTCTGGGTCTGAAGCAATTGTTCTAAGGCGGGTGGGATATCATTCCCTGAGCCACTCTCGAAAGGGTCGCACCTTGGTGGCATCTGTTAGGTCAGCATAGATGAGGTATAGATAGAATTAGGACTAAGGGAGAAAAACTACCCATATGCAAATGATGTCAATAAAAATCCAAATCACTCCAATTCTATTCAATCAAAGAGTTCACACGAAACAAATCTAAGGTGAGCCATGTCACAAGATTTGACAAGGTCCCACAAATAATTCAATCAAATACTAATCGACTATCGAATCCTAATCTCTCATGGTGGTCTAAATCTACTCCTCGTCGGAAGAGAGATCTATCATGTCGATGTCGGCTCCAGTGGCATCACTCTGTATCTCCTCATCGTCATCCTCATAGTCTTTGTCCTGACTGACATAGTCCCCGTAAGAGTGATCCTCTTGGAGATTCTCCCCGTTATCAAGCTTTTCCTCAGCTTCCTCCAGCTGAAGCTTCAAGTCGTCAAACTTATCCTGCAGCGCATCGAGCTCCTCCTCATGCTCTGTGCGAGCGTTCTCAACCTCTTTGTAACATCCCAAAGTTTCAATTTTGGAATGTTATGAAATATAACTATGCATCATCATCATGTTGTTTGAGTGAAATGAATGGTTGAAGTTCCTCTTTTGAAATTCTGAAATGGCATTTCCATTTTTCTATTTTACTTGTTTCCTATTTGCAAAACCCCTACAAATAATTCAAATAAGAGAGGAGGAACATGACACTCCACACCAGGGGAATTTTTGTGAAGTTTTGAGCCATAAAAACCCAGGGGGTTATTTAAAATTTTATTGCAAAAAGAATTAAAAACAATTAGGGCTTTTCTTAAAAATAAATTTTTTCATAAATTTTATTCTCGCCGTGGAAAAAATGTTCATTAAATGGCATTTATTTCTTCGGTCATTTTGATATAATCATCTTCATTTTTGGAAGTGTTTTTATTGCCCTTAATATGCTTTCCTTTCACTGGAAATTAGAAAAAGGAAAGTATTTAACGCTTTTAAGAAAGCCAGCCGGCCCACTTACCTTATCAGACACCCGAGATTCCTCCGAACCGGTCACTGACGAGCGCCCGCTCCTTTCTCTCTCGCTAACGCGCGGATCCCACCGACCGTTCGCGGATTCCCCGCACTCACCTTCCTCCTCCCACTCCCCACCTTTCCTTTCCTCGCTGGAGATCTCTCCCGCACCGGATCTCACTCCCCTTGTCGTTTCTCGAGCGCCTGCAGCCCCTATAAGAACCCCTGCTCTCTCTGCGCCCCATTCCACCCCCGAACACCCCACTCCCCTCGCCAAAACAACACCACCGCACCTGGCTGGAGCTCGGCACCCCACCGCAGCTCCCAGAGCTCATGACCGTCGCCCCCTTCACCCCCACTCCCCTCCAACGCCACCTACGAACGCCGGAGACTTGCCGCCACCGTTTGGAGCACTCGGACGCCGCTCCCAACCACCGCAACGTCATCTACGACCATCTCCGACACTCGGCCGCCGTCGACTTCGCCGGAGACCCCGACACCCCCCCTCTGTAAGACAACCCCCCTCCGTAGCCGTCGGATCTAGTGTCACCGGACGAGATTAGATCATTTAATAAAACGAACCGGTACCCACTAGGCTTCGGTCGCCTGCCCGCTAACTCTCGCACGCACACGGCTTCGGCCAATCACTGTCTGACACGTAGACACCTGACCGTTAGCTAGTTTTTCTTTTTTTCTGTTTTTGAAAACAGAATAAGTTCTGTTTTTATTTTTTTATATCTTTTAAAATATTTAGTGTTTTTGATTGATTCTTTTTGCAACATGTCACAAATTTCATATAGTTTCTGTCTATTGTTTTGGTTTTCAAATTTGAACTTCTAAATTTGAATTTTGTTAAATTGATCAAATCACTAAAACCTGAATAACTTGAGTTTAAAAATTTATTTTCGAACGATTCTTTTTGCCACTAGTTTGTATTAGTTAGATTTATCATCCTACTTAGTTTGAGAATTTTTAGGATAATATAGATTAGGGTTTTTAACAAAAACAGATTCTGTTTAGTTCTTATTAGGGTTTAATTAATTTTATTTTTCTTTAGTTTATTTTGAATCTGATTTAGTGTAACTTTTGTCTTAGTTTCTCTTTAGTTTCTGTTTTTCAACATTAGGTGAATTACTTTATGTTAATAAAAATAGTTTGTTTTGTTTTGTACTCTATTGTTATAGGAAACTTTACTTTTCTTCATTAGGTAGTGTTTTATAAAAAAATAGTTTTAGTAGTAATTTTTTCACAAAAGTTTTAGGGGATTTAATGCTATTTTTTTCTAATAAAAATTTAGTATTTATTTTTCTATTAACTATTGGTGTTTCCTAAAAATAGTTTTGTCTTGCTTTATATTAGTAGTAGTTTTGCCACCAAAATTTGAGAGTCCATTACCTTGTTTTGTTTTTCTGTTCTTTTGATTGCGCACTGAATTGTTCTTGTATTGCTAGTTTACCTTGCTGATTGTTGTGAGTTGTATTATGAGTTATGCTTATTGTGTGCTCTTGTTTGATTCGTTAGATCATCCGGAGTGCGAAGCTTGTTATCTAGAGTCACTTGAGTACGAAGATCGTCAACAAGGCAAGTCACTTCGATCATGTTTTACCTATGTTTTTATTGTATTAGTTCTACCATCTCCCCAGTTGCATGCAAAGTAGGTAAATTGGAAATTTGGTTACTTGTTGTAGTATCATGTGGTAAGCACCCCTTTAAACGTTGACACTATGGCCCCGGGAAACATTGTTTTAATATTTGCTATGCTATTAGTAGACGGGCTTGGTTGTGTGATTCACGAGAGTTGTGAGATAATAATAATAATTTCAAGACCTACCTGATGATCAAGATTTGAAGACTCCAAGTTTTCAACATTACCTCTCGGTGGATGATGGTTGAACGGCGCCCTGGAGAAGCCTATGGTTAGCCTAGGTGTTGTTGGAGAAGTGCCAGTACTCACGCGGAAAGGTCCACCCAGGAATGAAGAGATGGATGGATACTTCAAGACCCAAGGCTTACCTGCACAGCCACAAGCCATTATGGGCTCTGGCATGGTTGGATATTGTGGTGACCCTAGACAAACGATGCTACGAGACGTAGAAGAACGGTAGGAAAGGATGGGCACCGACAGAGTCTCAGAGGAACCCCTTAGAAGACCATGTTTTGGTCATCCGTTTCTCAAACACCCTGTAGTGCGAGAAATTCAACGAAGGCGGTCAAATCTTGTGGGGAACGTGTGCAAAACTCTACAGAGTACACAAACCTAATCGATTAGCCATGTCCACAGTCATGGACAACTTGAGCCAAAGGAACTGAAACTACTTGAATTCTCAACACAAGTATTATAATGATGTGGGTATTAATAACTTGGGTATGAGAATTGGTTGGTGGAACCTTCTAATTAATCAACTAACATAGTAGTAATAACTTTTGCTTAGCCCCTCTCTTGTTGTAGGTAAAATTGGCTTTACGCAAACCCTTACTATACCCCACCTGCCATATATGCATATAGCTAATTACTTTTCACCCCTCTCTTTGTGACATTGCCGGCATATTCAATATACTGACCTACACGGCTGCAACGTATCATGTTGCAGAGTACTTTTCCGACCAGGAGTGACGATACGCTCTACGCTCGGTGAGATGCCCTTGGAGTCAAATGGACTCAACTACCTTGAAGCTTCCGCCAGATTTTTGATTTAGTTTATCTCATGAGTTGGCCTTCAGCCACTTTATTGTAATATTTAATGTAATAAAGGACTCGATATGCGATTTCAATTAATAAAGTTGTGTTATTTCCCCTTTGATATATACATTGATGTACTGTGTGTGTACTAGCATGATCTTGGGATGGTACGGAAACACCGGAGATTCGACCTTTCAGTTCGGGTCGCTACAGATATGGTATCAGAGCATAGGTTGACCGTAGGACGTAACCTCTAGGATTGGAAAAGCCTTAGGAATAAAATTATTTTTTTCTAATGTATTTCACATTCTTATATTCTCGTCTGCTCTTTTCTGACTTCTCTCTGATTTTTTCCAACAATTATAGATGGCCACCTTCACCCCAGTTTTGATCACGGAGTTTTGCCAGCCTAACGAGACTATGCCCTTTGGCAAAGAGCTGGTGAAGATCGTTAGAGACGTAAGGATCACTCTGCGAAGCATCACCGGGACTCCTATTATGTATTATTCGCAAGATGCTCGCTATAGGATCGAAGTGCATATCCCCGGAAAGACCTTTGGAAGTCGTAAGGAGCCCGTCGACTTCAAGTTTGTGGCACCCAGCTGGATCCTCAGGATAGATGTGGCGATTCATCGTGCCCTCGGACGTAATCAGGAGGAATACAGGGGTGGTCCCATTTTGCCAAGCCTCAGCATGGTTTTTCGCAGACATGCCAATGGAAATATCATAACCACTCCCACTAAAGACTCCACCATTTCCTACATCCAGACTCTGGAGACTCACATCAGGACTCTCGAACTCCGTGTACGCACAGACACGAAGACGATCAAGCGACTGATGAATCACGAGATCGACCTTGAGACTGACATACGTGAAGTCAATTACGAGCATGAGCTGGAGGCGAAGGACTTCTTGGGGAGGATCGAGAAGCTAAAGACTCGCATTGCCACTCTGGAGGAGCATATGGACATGGGGGAAAATCTTCACCCAGAGGGAGACATGGATCCTTTGATTAGCAATGACAACCACTATGAGGAGAGCACCATCGGAGGAGGACACATCACCATGGAGTTTTCAGGAGAACTTTAGTTATGCCCTCCATGTATCTTTACATTTCTCGTTAAATCGTAGGTCGATGCTTAGCTTTGATTTGAAAAAAAAATATTGTATCCTGATGTTTGAACCTTGAGTTGAATAAATGAATGAGTGTTTTGGTGTGGTATGTTTTTGCATTGCATATTGGGTACTGAATTTCCATTTAGGCCCTTGTTCTATTCTAATTTCTCATCACTCAAAAAACACCAGATGCCTCCACGACGTGATCCCAACTTCACCTTCCCGCCGGAATTCACCCAACTCCTTCAGCAGCAGAACGCCCTGATGCAGCTGTTGATCCAGAACTAGAAAAACAACAACAATAACCACCCTCCACCTCAGGCCGACAACCTCACTCGTTTTCTGAGGCTGAACCCTCCGACTTTCTCCAGTAGCACTGAGCCCATTGTGGTAGATGATTGGCTCCGCAACATGGAGAGGGAACTCATCACCGCTGGATGCACTGAGGCTGAAAAGGTGCGTTTTACCGCACATCAACTTGAGGGACCCGCAGCTTCATGGTGGGAGAACTACACCACCACAGACCCAATTGCTGGTGTGACTTGGGAGGAGTTCAAGCTAGCTTTCTGCACCACTCATGTCTCAGCTAGAGCCATGAGTCTGAAGAAGCGCGAGTTTCGCAACTTGCGCTAGGGAAATCGCTCAGTGGCTCAGTATGTGGATGAATTCAGCATGTTGGCCCGTTATGCACCAGGAGATGTGGCCAATGATGCGGCCAAGCAGGAGAAATTCCTGGAAGGACTCAACGATGAGTTGAGCATGCAGCTAGTGGTGGCTACTTTCAACAACTACCAAGAGCTGGTAGACAAGGACCTCATCTTGGAGGGGAAACAGCAGCAAATCGAGAACCGCAAGAGGAAGTATGGACATGGGAAGTCCAACTTTGGAACTCAGTAGAAGCCCTACTACTCACCATACTCAGGGAATACCGGATCAGGGACCGGTAAGTATGGAGGACACACTCATGTCGTGCACAACCATGGAGGCCATAACCATGGGGGAAATGGGAATAATCGCCCCATCAATGGCAACTTCAAGAATGGCAACGGAAGTGGAAATGGCAACCAGCACCGTCACGCTCCAGCTCAGAAGGATCTGAGCCATATGACCTTCTTCAAGTGCCAGAAGACAGGGCACTATGCCACCGAATGTCCCCAGAACAAACATGGAAATGGAGGCGGTAACAACAATGGCAACTCAGCAGCAAAGAAGCCCAATCCTTTTCCCCATGCTCAGGTGAACCACATTGATGTGGAGGAAGTCTATGATCAGCCCGAGACTGTAGTTCGTAAGTTTTTATTGCATTCTCGTCCAGTAATGGTACTTTCTAATTCCAGTGCAACTCATTCATTCATATCAAGGGTAGTTGTGCAAAAGTATGGTTTGCCCACCAGAACCCTTAGTCGGCCCATTAAGGTCAGTTCCCCAGGAGGCATGATGATGGCAGGGATAGGATGCCACGCATTGAACATCAATATAGGAAACCATGTTTTTCCCACCGACCTCATCATCTTAGAGTCACAAGGATTGGATGTGATCCTAGGCATGGATTGGATGACCAAGTATGAAGGAAACCTTGATTGCTCCAGCACGTCCATTTTGCTCACCACCCCTGAACACAAGAGGATTAAGTATGTATCCCGACGCACATCAAAGAGCACCCGAGTAAATTCCCTCACAGGAGTTGTTCAGGAGGAAGTACCGGTTGTACAAGACTTTCTAGATGTATCCCGGAGGAATTACCCGGCATGCCACTAGATAGAGAGATTTAGTTTCTGATAGAGTTATTGCCAGGAACAGCCCCAATTTCCAAGAGACCCTATCAGATGCCCGCAAATGATTTAGAAGAGATCAATAAGTAGATTAAGGAGTTATAGGACAAAGGGTATATTCGCCCAAGTTCCTCACCTTGGGGAGCACCAGTTCTTTTGGTGGAGAAGAAGGACAAAACCTTGATGATGGTAGTCGATTATCATGCATTCAACGAGGTGACTATCAAGAACAAGTACCCTCTGCCAATTATTAATGACTTGTTTGATCAGCTAGTGGGAGCCAAAGTGTTCTCCAAGATCGATCTTCCATTAGGGTATCACGAGTTGAAAATTCGTGAACATGATATACCCAAATCAGCATTCACCACGAGGTATGGCTTATATGAGTATACGGTCATGTCTTTTGGTTTGACAAATGCTCCTGCCTATTTCATGAGTATGATGAACAAGGTGTTTATGGAATATATGGACAAGTTTGTCATGGTGTTCATCGATGATATATTGATATTCTCCAAGAACGAGGAAGAACACAAGGAACACTTGTGTTTAGTTCTGGAGAAGCTTAGAGAGCATCAGTTATACGCCAAGTTCAGCAAATGTGAATTTTGGCTAACGGAAGTTGGATTCCTTGGACATGTTATTTCTGGAGATGGAGTAGCAGTGGACCCCGCTAAGGTTGAAGCAGTTACCGAGTGGAAGTCACCCACCTCAGTTAGGAGATCTGCAGTTTTCTCGAACTTGCCGGGTACTACCAGAGGTTTATTGAGAATTTCTCAAAGATTGCCAAGCCCATGATGGAGTTATTAAAGAAAGAGACTAAGTATATTTGGACTGAGGAATGTGAAGCCAGTTTCCAGGAGTTGAAGAAACGTTTGGTCACAGCCCCCGTGTTGATTTTGCCAAATATTCGGAAGGACTTCCAGGTTTACGGTGATGCCTCATGTCAAGGACTCAGAGGAGTACTCATGCAGAAGGGAAAGGTTGTAGCCTATGCATCCAGACAGCTATGACCTCATGAGTTAAACTATGCCACCCATGATTTGGAGTTAGCAGCCATAGTGCACGCACTCAAGACCTAGAGACATTTCCTTATCGGAAATAGTTTTGATGTTTACACCGATCACAAGATCTTGAAGTACATCTTCACGCAGAAGGAGCTAAACCTCAGACAGAGGAGATGGCTAGAGTTTATCAAGGACTATGACATGAAATTGCATTACCATCCCGGGAAGGAAACTTTTGTAGCAGACGCTTTGAGTCGAAAGAGTTATGTGAACACACTCATAGCAGGAGGATTACCCTAGGAATTATCCAATGATCTCAGGGATCTCAAACTAGAAATAGTCCCAAGAGGATACATTGCCACACTAGAGATCCAGTCCACTTTGCCCGAAGGAATTCGTGAAACCCAGAAGTTGGAAAAAGAGATAGCTGAGATAAAGCAGAAAATGAAGGATGGGAAAGCTAAAGGTTTTCGTGAGGATGAACAAGGAACATTATGGTTTGAGAACCGTATCTATGTGCCTAATGACACTGAGCTCAGGAAGTTGATACTTCACGAAGCCCATGATTCACCGTACTCAATACACCCAGGCAACACTAAGATGTATCTGGGTTTGAAGGAAAGTTTTTGGTGGACAGGTATGAAGAAGGATATTGCCGAACAAGTTTCGATGTGTGATGTTTATCAACGAGTGAAGGCGGAACATTAGAAACCAGTAAGGTTAATCCAACCTTTGCCGATACCCGAGTGGAAATGGGATAAGCTTGGTATGGATTTCATCATAGGATTACCCAGGACCCGTTCAAGTTATGATTCCATCTGGGTAGTGGTCGATCGCTTGACCAAGGTGGCTCATTTCATTCCCGTGAAGACCACCAATGCCAGTGCTAAGTTAGCCAAGATATATATGACCAGGATTGTGTGTCTGCATGGAGTTCTAAGGAGTATCATGTCAGATAGAGGAACACAATTTACCTCAAAGGTTTGGCATCAGTTACATGAAACTTTGGGTACGAGGCTGGAGTTCAGTACAGCTTTTCATCCGCAGGCCAATGGACAGACTAAGGGAGTCAACTAGATTATGGAGGATATGTTGAGAGCTTGTGCGTTAGACTATGGGTCTAGTTGGGATGACAACTTACCCTACGCAGAGTTCTCATACAACAACAGTTATCAGACCAGCCTGAAGATGGCCCCTTTCGAAGCTTTATACGGAAGGAGGTGCAGAACACCACTGATGTGGGATGGTGTAGGAGACCGAAAACTTTTTGGTCCCGATCTTATCCGATATTCTGAAGAGAAGGTCAAGCTGATTCGTGACCGACTCAAGATTGCTCAATCTCGGCAGCAGAGCTATGCTGACAGCAAACGCAAGGAAGTGACGTATGAAGTAGGAGACCGAGCATACCTCCATGTGTACCCACTTCGAGAAATCAAGAGGTTCGGTGTTAAAGAAAAGTTAGCACCTAGATTCATAGGCCCCTACAAAATTCTTGAACGTAGAGGCGAAGTTGCATACAAGCTAGAATTGCCGGAAGGATTATCCGGAGTTCATGATATTTTCCATGTTTCACAGCTGAAGAAATGTGATGCTGAGATTGCTGAAATTCCTTTGAGAGACACAGTGCCCCAAGAGGCCATACAACTTGACAGCGACCTGACTTACGAGGAGAAACCCGTCAGAATCCTCGAGACTACCAACAGAGTTACCCGTAGCAAGATCATCAAGTTTTGCAAGGTTCTATGGAGTCATCACACCGAGGAAGAAGCCACCTGGGAACGCGAAGAAGATCTTTGTTGAGACCACCCACACCTATTCTCTAGCCAACCCGAATCTCAAGGGCGAGATTCATCTTAAGGGGGGTAGGTTTGTAACATCCCAAAGTTTCACTTTTGGAATGTTATGAGATATAACTATGCATCATCATCATGTTGTTTGAGTGAAATGGTCGAAGTTCCTCTTTTCAAATTCTGAAATGGCATTTCCGTTTTTCTATTTTACTTGTTTCCTATTTGCAAAACCCCTACAAATAATTCAAATAAGAGAGGAGGAACATGACACTCCACACCAGGGGCATTTTTGTGAAGTTTTGAGCCATAAAAACCCAGGGGGTTATTTAAAATTTTATTGCAAAAAGAATTAAAAACAATTAGGGCTTTTTTGAAAAATAATTTTTTTCATAAATTTTATTCTGGCCATGGAAAAAATATTCATTAAATGGCATTTATTTCCCTGGTCATTTTGATATAAAGATATCCATTTTTGCAAGTGTTTTATTGCCCTTAATGAGTTTTCCTTTCACTGGAAATTAGAAAAAGGAAAGTATTTAACGCTTTTAAGAAAGCCAGCCGGCACACTTACCTTATCAGACCCCCGAGATTCCTCCGAACCGGTCACCGACACGCGCCCGTCCTTTCTCTCTCGCTGACGCGCAGACCCCACCGACCGTCCGCGGATTCCCCATGCTCACCTTCCTCCTCCCGCTCCCCACCTTTCCTTTCCTCGCTGGAGATCTCTCCCGCACCGGATCTCGCTCCCCTTGCCGTTTCCCGAGCGCCCGCAGCCCCTATAAAAACCCCTGCTCTCTCCGCGCCCCATTCCACCCCCGAACACCCCACTCCCCTCGCCAGAACATCAACACCGCACCTCGCCGGAGCTCGGCACCCCACCGCAGCTCCCAGAGCTCGTGGCCGTCGCCCCCTTCACCCCCACTCCCCTTCGACACCACCTACGAACGCCGGAGACTCGCCGCCGCCGTTTGGAGCACTCAGACGCCGCCCCCGACCACCGTAACATCGTCTTTGACCATCTCCGACACTCGGCCGCCGTCGACTTCGCCGGAGACCCCGACACCCCCCCCTGTCAGCGGACGAGATTAGATAATTTAATGAAACGAACCGGTACCCACTAGGCTTCGGTCGCCCACCCGCTAACTCGCACACGTGCACGGCTTCGGCCAATCACTGTCTGACACGTAGACACCTGACCGTTAGCTAGTCTTTTTTCTATTTTAGAAAACAGATTAAGTTCTGTTTTTATTTTTGTTATATCTTTTAAAATATTTAGAGTTTTTGATTGATTCTTTTTGCAACACGTTACAAATTTCATATATTTTCTGTCTGTAGTTTTAGTTTTCAAATTTGAACTTTTAAATTTGAATTTTGTTAAATTTGATGAAATCACTAAAACCTGAATAACTTGAGTTAAAAATTTATTTTTGAATGATTCTTTTTGCCACTGGTTTGTATTAGTTAAATTTACCATCCTACTTAGTTAGAGATTTTTTAGGATAATATAGATTATGGTTTTTAACAAAAACATATTCTGTTTAGTTCTTATTAGCGTTTAATTAATTTAATTTCTCTTTAGTTTATTTTGAATCTGATTTAGTTTAACTTTTGTTTTAGTTTTTCTTGAGTTTCTGTTGTTCAACATTAGGTGAATTAATTTCTGTTAATAAAAATAATTTGTTTTGTTCTATACTCTATTGTTATAGGAAACTTTACTTTTCTTCATTAGGTAGTGTTTTATATAAAAAATAGTTTTAGTAGGAATTCTTTTCACAAAAGTTTTAGGGGATTTAATGCTGTTTTTTTCTAATAAATATTTTAGTATTTCTTTTTCTGTTAACTATTGGTTTTGTGCTAAAAATAGTTTTGTCTTGTTTTATATTAGTAGTAGTTTTGCCACCAAAATTTGAGAGTCCATTACCTTGTTTTGTTTTTCTTTTCTTTTGATTGTGCATTGAATTGTTCTGGTATTGCTACTTTACCTTGCTGATTGTTGTGAGTTGTATTATTAGTTATGCTTATTGTGTGCTCTTGTTTGATTCGTTAGATCATCCGAAGAGCGAAGCTTGTTATCTAGAGTCACTTGAGTACGAAGATCGTCAGCAAGGCAAGTCACTTTGATCATGTTTTACCCATGATTTTATTGCATTAGTTCTACCATGTCCCCAGTTGCATGCAAAGTAGGTAAATTGGAAATTTGGTTACTTGTTGTAGTATCATGTGGTAGGCACCCCTTTAAACCTTGACACTATGGCCTCGGAAACGTTGTTTTAATATTTGCTATGCTATTAGTAGACGGGGTTGCTTGTGTGATTCACAAGAGTTGTGAGATAATAATAATTTCAAGACCTACCTGATGATCAAGATTTCAAGACTCCAAGTTTTCAACATTACCTCTGGGTGGATGATGGTTGAACGGCGCCCTGGAGAAGCCAGTGGTTAGCCTAGGTGTTGCTAGAGAAGTGCCAGTACTCACGCGGAAAGGTCCACCCAGGAACGAAGAGATGGATGGATACTTCAAGACCCAAGGCTTACCTGCACAGCCACAAGCCATTATGGGCTCTGGCATGGTTGGATATTGTGGTGACCCTGGACAGGCGGTGCTACGAGACGTAGAAGAACGGTAGGAAAGGATGGGCACTGACAGAGTCTCAGTGGAACCCCTTAGAAGACCATGTTTTGGTCATCTGTTTCTCAAACACCCTGTAGTGCGAGAAATTCAACGGAGGCTATCAAATCTTGTGGGGAACGTGTGCAAAACTCTACAGAGTACCCAAACCTAATCGATTAGCCGTGTCCACGGTCATGGACAACTTGAGGCAAAGGAACTAAAATTATCTGGAATTCTCAACAAAAGTATTATAATGATGTGGGTATTAATAACTTGGGTATAAGAGTTGGTTGGTGGAACCTTCTCATTAATCAACCAACATAGTAGTAATAACTTGTGCTTAGCCCCTCTCTTGTTGTAGGTAAAATTGGCTTTACGCAAAAACTTACTATACCCCACCTGCCATATATGCATATAGCTAATTACTTTTTACCCCTCTCTTTGTGACATTGCTGGCATATTCAATATGCTAACCTACACGGTTGGAACGTATCATGTTGCAGAGTACTTTCCGACCAGGAGTGAGGATACGCTTTACGCTCGGTGAGATGCCCTTGGAGTCAGATGGACTCAACTACCTTGAAGCTTCCGCCAGATTTTTGATTTAGTTTATCTCATGAGTTGGCCTTCAGCCACTTTATTGTAATATTTATTGTAATAAAGGACTCGATATGAGATTTCGATTAATAAAGCTGTGCGATTTTCCCTTTGATATATACATTGATGTACCGTGTGTGTACCAGCATGATCTTGGGATGGTACGGAAGCACCGGAGATTCGACCTTTCAGGTCGGGTCGCTACACTCTTCTTCCAGCTCGACCTTTCAGGTAGTCAGGTTGTGCGTGGTGATGAGGCTGTCGTCCATCTCTTCCTTCATCCTGGTGATGAGCTCCTCCAGGTCCTCAATGAGTGAGGTGATGGTGTCGTCTTCCCTAGTGCGCACCACATCCCCATCCGAGTTGCGGCGCGCGTACGTGTCGTACTTAGTCTTCTTGAGATCCTCGCAGTAGTCCTGGCGGATGCGCCCAAGTGCAAAGAGCGCAGCGATCCCTTTGCCAATGCCCCATGATCTTGCTTCTATGTAGAAGTCGATCGGCTCAATGGCATTTCCAAAAGTTTGCCCTGGAATGTGGACGTCAATCTTCCAGCGCATCTCCTTAGGTAGAGTGGCTGTGAAGGTACCGGTGAAGCTGGGCAAGGCAATGCACAGATGTCCTGTGATATCCACGAGCTGTCTTCCAAAGGGCATGGTTGCGTCGGGCTGAGCAAACTCAACGATGGGGGTCAACATCGACAGTTTGAAAGATAGGAGAAATTAGTAGTGAAGCAGGGAAAAGTATGAGACCAAAACAGGGTTATAAAAGTGTTGTGAAAATATGGTTTTTATCCTATGGCTTTCCATTTTCTAGGGTCACGTCCTACAGTCAACGTGTGCTCTCAAGGGATCGGAGTCTCTGTGCTTAAGTGTCCTCCCTGGATCGGTATGCTGACACACACAGTACTTGAGGATTTACAACAGAGTTCAATCACACATTTATTACATCGAGAATCCTCAAGAGTAATTATTACATTAATGTGTCCTAAGGCCAAGTAAAATAAAATCATGCGGAAGCAATAAAAGTAATGAGTCCATCAACTCCAAGAGCAAGCTGAGTGCAGAACAACGACCTATTGCACCTTATTCGTCATCGGATAAATCTGCAACATGATAAGTTGCAGCCGTGTAGGTCAGTGCATGGAATGTACTGGCAAGTCACATCATAAAGTGTAATGAGCCTACATAGTACATGCAATTTGGCTGGTGGAAAGCTCTAAGTTTAGTTTTGCATAAAGCTATTTTTTCCCTATCAAAAATAATTGTTCTACTTCTACAAATATCATAAGTCTGAGATGATGCCCATCTCAATCATTCCAAAATTTTGTACCCCGTTGATTAGTTTAGAGTGTTGAGATCTCCCTACATTTCCACTACTAAAAGCTCAAGTTGTCAATGACTGGGGACACGGCTAATCAGTTAGATTTTAACTCTGTAGAGGTTGTGCACTTTTCCCCACAAGACTCGACCACATCCTTGATTGGAACATCGAGACATAGTCTTTCAAAAGCATTTCCCCTAACCTTCGGATAAGCCGGTACACCTATATCATCTACATCTGCTAGCCTATCCCGGAAGAGGTCACACCATCTACTCAACTAAGCCAGAGCCCATATTGGCTTGCGTCTGCACACGGAAGCTTATAGACATGATAATAAGGTTTATCCCTTTGAGCCTGGGTGGACGGACCACTAGTGTGCACTCCTATGGACTCCCATGAATGCTCCCATTGTAGTATATACCAAACGATCAGAAAAATAAACCCTAAAGCGTGAATATTTTTTAGAGTCAAAATAAAAAAATTATTAAAACATTATTTTAAGAAAATCCAAAATAAAACCAAATTTGACTTTCAAATAAATTGGCACTATTTTCTTCTGACTTTTGGGGTGTCATGTTACCTCCTCTCATACTTTTTTTTCAAAGTATTTTGTCAGGTAAGTGAGTAAACTCAAATGCCAATTGAAAAGAAGTCAAATAAAGAAGATGAAAATATAATTGCCACATTCATTTCAATCATAATGCATAGATGCTTAACTAATAATTGTAAAACATTCCAAATTGAAAATTTGGGATGTTACAATCACCTACGCAGACAAAGGGAAAAAAGCAAGGTATTGGGTCTAGGTAAGGTTGCAATCTCAAAGGACCGAACCATGAATAAGGTGATGCTTGTTGAATCCCTTGGGTTCAACCTTATGTCTGTCTCAATGCTTTGTGATCTTGATATGGTTGTAGTATTTGGAAAATATCGTTGTGTTGTCATCATGGAATCTGACAATTCCAAAGTCTTCGAAGGCTTTAGGAGAGGAGACTTATATATTGTTGATTTCTCTACAGGTCCTCAGCCTGCCACATGCTTACTTGCAAAGTCCTCAGAAGGCTGGATGTGGCATCGACGACTTGGACATGCTAGTATGAGGAACTTGCACACGCTCGTGAAGAAAAAGCACGTCATTGGCATTGAAGGTGTCAAATTCCTCAAGGACCACCTTTGTGGTGCATGTGAGTCTGGGAAGATGACCAGATCCAAGCATCCCTCAAAGACAATCATGACCACGACTCGACCCTTTGAATTGCTTCACATGGATCTCTTTGGCCCCACTCATTACTCCACACTAACAAATTCTTCAAGTTTGTATGGCTTTGTCATTGTTGATTATTACTCTAGTTACACTTGGGTGCATGTTATTTTGTACATGTCTGAAGTGTAGGATGTCTTTAGACGATTTGCTTCAAGGGCCTCCACCAACTTCGGCGTCAAGATCAAGCATATCAGGAGTGATAATGGGACTGAGTTCAAGAACACCAATCTTGATGAATATCTTGATGAACTTGATATTACTCATGAGTTATCTGCCCCTTATACTCCTCAGCAGAACGGCGTCGTGGAGCGTAAGAACAGGACTCTTGTTGAGATGGCTCGCACCATGCTTGATGAATACAAGATTCCTCGTCGTTTCTGGCCTGAAGCAATTGATACTGCATGCCACATCATCAACGGGGTATATCTTCATAAATTCTTCAAGAAGACTTCCTATGAACCTATGACTCACAAGAAACCCAATGTAAGCTATCTCAAAGTCTTCGATGCAAAATGCTGGATTAGAGATCCTGACCATAGTTCTAAATTTGCACCGAAAGCACATGAAGGTTTTATGCTCGGTTATGGAAAGGACTCGCACACCTACAGAGTCTTCAACACCTACCACCACAAGGTTGTTGAAACTGTAGATGTGTGGTTCGATGAAACTGATGGCTCGCAAAGAGAGCACCTGCCTTCTGTGTTAGATGAACAGTCTCCTGAGGAATCCATTAAGCTGAAGGCTACTCAAGACATCATACCCACTGAGGAAGTCATTCCAACGAATGAAGACATTCATGTTGATACACGTGAAGAAAATGGTGCTGAAGAAAACCCTCAGCCACGTCAACCTGCTCATCCAAGAGTTGCAAATGAAGTGCAGCTTGCCAAAATAATCGATGACATCAATGCACCAGGTCCTCTCACTCGCTCAAAAGCTTCACATTTGACTAACTTTTGTGGGCACTTTGCCTTTATCTCTATCATAGAGCCCACCAAAGTTGATGAAGCATTCAAGGAGCCTGAGTGGATTCAAGCTATGCAAGAGGAATTGCATCAATTCAAGCTCAATAACGTGTGGGAACTTGTCAAGCGGCCAGATCCTCGCAAGCATAACATCATAGGTACCAAGTGGATCTACCGCAACAAGCAAGATGAAAATGGCTTTGTGGTGAGGAATAATGCTCGTCTTGTAGCTCAAGGCTACACACGGGTTGAAGGAATTGACTTTGGTGAAACTTTTGCACCTATTGCTAGACTTGAAGCTATTCGCATATTGCTAGCTTATGCTAACCATCATGATATCATCTTATATCAAATGGATGTGAAAAGTGCATTCCTCAATGGTAAGCTTGAGGAAGAAGTATATGTTGCTCAACCACCAGGTTTTGAAGACCCTAAGCATCCTGACAAAGTCTTTAGACTCAACACGGCCCTCTATGGCCTCAAGCAGGCCCCTCAAGCGTTGTACGACACGCTGTAGAAATTCCTCGTGGAGAAAGGCTTCAAACCCGGTTCACTCAACCCAACTCTTTTCACAAAATCCTATGACAATGAAATGTTCATATGAAAAATATATGTAGACGATATTATCTTTGGCTGTACTGACAAATGTTACAATGATGAATTTGCCTATATGATGAGTGAAGAATATCAAATGTCTATGATGGGAGAGTTCAAATTCTTATTAGGTCTTCAAATTCGTCAGCAAGACAACGGCATCTTCATCTCACAAGAGAAATACCTCAAGGATGTTCTGAGGAAACTCGACATGCAAGATTGCAAATGCGTCAAAACTCCAATGCCTTCAAAAGGCAACCTCTGCACTGACGAAAATGGTAAAGATTTCGGTCAGAAGGTATATCGCTCCATGATTGGCTCATTAATGTATCTATGTGCAACTAGGCCTGATATTATGCTGAGTGTTTGCATGTTTGCCCGATTCCAAGCAACACCGAAGGAATCACACCATAAGGTTGTGAAACATATTCTTCGATACTTAGATCACACACCAACGCTTGGATTATGGTATCCCAAGGGCTCAAACCTTCACCTCTTCGGATACTCTGATGTTGGCTATGCTAGAGATCGTGCGGATCGCAAGTCAACCTCAGGCACATGTCATTTCCTCGGACGATCCTTAGTCTGTTGGTCCTCAAAGAAGCAGAACTGCGTGTCATTATCTACTGCTCGAGCCGAGTACATTGCTGGTGGTTCATGCTACGCTCAGTTGTTGTGGATGAAGCAAACCCTCAAGGACTACGGCATCAAGTTGAAGAATATGCCACTCTACTACAACAGCGAAAGTGCCATCAAGATTGCTTACAACCCAGTTCAGCATTCCAAGACCAAGCACATCCACATTCGTCATCACTTTCTTCGAGATAATGTACTCAAGGGCGATATCTCCATCGACCACATCCCCACTGAGGAACAACTAGCTGATATCTTCACAAAACCCTTGGATGAAAAGAGATTTTGCAAGTTGTAGTGTGAGCTAAATATCTTAGAATCTTCGAATGTTCTTTGAAAAAGGACACACATCCTAACACTCATGCAAAATTGATGACTTAGATGTGCAACACACGATGTAACGTTTTTCTTCAATCAATGAAGAATAACCCTCTAAATGTGAATAAATTAATGAAGAATTTGATTCTCAGAACCCTACGACAATTGTACGCGGTGTGTGAAGTCATCATTCTTATACGGTGGGTCACGCCACCAACCATAGTTGACATTCTTCAAAGTAGATTTTTTCTTCATTTTGAAAATTCTTCAAAATTTTCAAATTCCTCCAGTTTGGAAATTCCTCAAATTTTCAAATGCATCAACTTTTCAAATTCTACAAACTATGAAACTCATGTTCTTCATTGACTATATACTTATGTATTTGAGTTTTCAATGTCCTCAACAGCATTCACTTATTGCTAATTCTTCAAGTTGACTTTCATCTAAGTGAATGTGATCAGACCCTTTCCCCCTCTATGCTAAACTCAACCCAGTCTATTCACAAATTCTTCATATGCGTTATACTTTGAAACTCATTCAAAGTCTTCACTGTGTCCTTGACAGGTGAATAATTTGCGAACGGAAACTTCAAATTTTCTCTATCAAAATTTTTGGCGTTTCCGGCTCAATCGATTCCGATTCCCACGACTGGCTAACCCATGATCCCCCACTATTCCCACTACTCAGAACGTGGGTGACACCTGTCACATGGAGAGCAAGGGTCAGGGGCAATCTGGTCCAAAATCTTCGGACAGATTGGTTTTCACCTCCACTCTAAATACCCCTCCCCTCTCACTATGCTCGGTTACTCCTCACTTCTACTCTCTCCCGAGCTCTGACCTAGCGCCGCCGCTAAAATCATGGCCACCGGTGTGGAAGAGCTTCACTGCCTCGACCTCGCTGTCACCGTACTCGCATCGGCCGCGGAAGTCTTCATCCTGCCGCCACTGTAGTTGTCTCCCTCTGTCGAGCTAGGGTTTGGGAGATCTAGACTGACGAGCTTCCTCAATCTCATATCTCAGTTTGTCGTGTTCTTCACAAGGGTAAATGAAATCTATTTTTACTTCCCTTGTTTGATCTTTAAGTTTTCCTAAATCTTCACAAAGGTGTTTATTCTTCAAGTATCTCATTTTAAAGCACCTTACATGTTCATACAGTTGATGATTTTCCCTAAGTTATGATGTTCTTCAAGATTCCTCAATTGTGTGAATACTCAAAATTTGCACAACTCTGGAACCTAAGACAAAGAACACTTAGTGAAATTCCTCAAGACACCCATGGTCAAATTCCTCACACCTGATTTTATTGAAAAAAATCTAAGAACGCATATGACCTCTTCAAATTCCTCGCACCTATACTATGTTCACAGGTACAAAATGTCCGCTAATGAATCACTAGGTTCTCATCAACTTAACTCATTTGCAGCATTTCTTGAGGAAAAATTGTGCACTTCTTCAGAGTAATCAAGAGTTCAAAATCCTCAACTGAAGAAAATGGCTGATGGGAAGAAGCCACACAAAGGAGGAAAGAAAGCTTAATAGAATACTGCTTTTGAGATTCCTGAACATCTGTACGCGGGTTACTGCACACCAAATGAGTCCATACACTGCAAAGAGACAAAAGAACAGAGGAAAAACAGAATTCATAATATTGAACGGAGGTGGGTGAGGGAGTGGAATCGCTATGTCACTCCCAAATATATGAAGAAATTCGCTCTCAAACCCCCTTGCAATATGCTTCCTCCTGCTGATGATCAAGAAGTTGATCCCACAAGTGTCGCTCGCGGTGAAGACTTTCCCACAGAGTGGGCAAAGCGTCAACTCAAACTGCAGAGAACTGTTGAAGCTACAGTAAAGAAATTCAATGAAGACTCTGCTGCTGCTGCCACTACTGGAGCCTCTGCAAGTGCTCCGAAGAAATCAATGATGAAGAAATCTGCTGTGAAGCCAAATTCTTCATCTTCAAAATCATCATAGCAGATTCCTCAAGCTCAAAGGCCTCAGCCCTCAAAGGCCTCAGCCGCGGGTACAGTTGCTCCTCATTCATCGGCTGCTGCTGCTAAGTCCTCAACACCTATGCATCTTGCATCATGCCAAAGGACTGAAGGATTCTCAATTGCTTCAGGGGCATTAGCAAGTTCTTTAGCCCGAGCACATTCCTCAAGCAGTCCTTCCCTGAGGAAAATGAAAGCAACTGCTGGCCGAGGCATTCGACCAAGTCCTCAACCCAAGAAGGTGGCATTCACAATACCATCAAATTCCTTAGATGAAGCTGATGATGAGGAACTGGAAGCAATCATCAGAAACAAGAAACAACGAGTGGCCGAAGCAAAGGGATCTCAAATTCCTATTCTGCTTGATCCAAAACAGGTGCTTAACTTCATTGATATCTGGCACAAGGATCCCAAAACGCCCATTGATGACTTGAAACTGCCTCCTGGTCCCGATCATATCCTCACAGCTTTCATAGCTGAAGAAAAATGGAAGTATGAGAAGGCCATACAAACCAAGAAGGCTTAGTACAATAAAGAGCATTACTTGAAGAAGAATGTTCTAAATCTATCTCCTGAGGAACTTGTGAAGGTGCGGTCTGAGATCAAAAGCCTCAGTGAGGAATTCAATTCATGCAATGTTGATTGGCAAGGCGCCAAGGTTCGCTTCGTCAACATTGCTGACAAAGTCATGACTGATCACAACTCAAGGGTTGCATCTCGCTCCCAGCCACAAATTCCTCAGCCTACTAAGGAAACTGCCAGCGCTGCTGAAGAAAGTCAGACTGCTGAAGAATCTGCCAAGGCACCCTCGACTGGTGCGCCTGATGAAACTAAACCCACAAGGACGACTCCATCAGTTGTTCTTGAATAAAATGTACCACCCTCACCCAGGCTGAAGAAATACATGAAGGATCTGATGACTTGACCGCCAAAGCCACTGAAGAAATTCCAGCTACATCAGCTGATGACTTTGCTGCTCCAACTGTGACTGAGGGCCCTGCAACGCAAATTCCTCAGACTGAAGAAATTCCTCCTATGCCAAAGGAGATCAAGGGCCGCTTCAAGCCAAATCTTCAGCCGAAGCCAAGAATGCCATTCAAAGGCTCACAACACCCCAAATTCCTCAAGTCCAATTTCTTCAACGAGCACATATTCTTCATTGGACCCAATCCGTATGAGTTCGCCAGGGCCGGTCGAACAAGACTCTGGACTCCAACACAGATGAATTACTATGCATCAGTTATGTTCGACAAGAAGAAAGTCTTCGAGCACCACCAAATTCCTCATGCTGATATGGAAACCATTCCATCCTTCACACCGGTGCTTTCAGTTCTTCATGATGCAGGAATCCTTCCCTTCTATGTGGACCTCTGCGACTGGAATGAAGAGCTAATTCTTCAATTCTATTCCACACTGCACATCAAAGGTGATGCTTCTGACATCAACTCCTGGGTCTTGGACTAGATGACCGGATCTACTCACCTCATAGCTCCAGATCTGAATTGCTTCGGTCAGTCCCAGTCCCAATTCCCTCAGAAGATGCACGCCGCTCGTTTGATGAACCTGCAACCTGCACTACCCAATCAACTGATGCAAGTGCTAATGAAGCCCTTGTCTCCTGGAAATCCTCAGAGGACAACCTTCCTTGTGAAGGATTTGCTTTATGTGCCCAGGACAGTCTACCGCATTCTCACCAATACCCTATGTCCTCGGAAGGGCCACAACTCTGAAGAAGAAGAAGTGGAGGGAGTCATGAAGAATATGTGGTTCAACATCATTCATGGTATTCCCATCAACTTCCATGATTTCTTCATGAGGACATTGGTGAACGCTACTCTAGCCCCGTTTGAACTGAAGCCTTATGCTCCTTCGATCATGAAGTTCATCAGATCAAGGTCTTCAGTTCCCTTCAAGGCGGACTTCTAGAATCACTTCGGCTATTTGCCTTCGCTTGAAGTCCTCAAGAGCACAATTGCCTCAGTTGAAGGAAAAGGCAAGGTTGTCATTGATGAAGGCACTCGTCCATTGGATCGATAGTTTCGCAAAGCTGCATCCTTCTCGACCAATGATGACATTGCAACTGAGGACTCAGAAGCAAAGACCTCAGTGCAAAATACCTCAAGAGTCTGCCCCTCGTGTGATGACTGATCGTGAGCTTCTCATAAGTCTTCATCAGAAGGTCGATCGTAATCACAAGTGGGTGAAGCGTCAGTTGGCCTCCATTGTTCAGAACATGACAGTGACGAAGAACTCAGTGAAGAAAAATCATTACTATGTGCATGAAATCCTCAACCACACTTGGGCCATTATGTCTCACCTCAAGAGTCTTGAAGAACTGAAGGAGCTAGACCGTGAGGAAAATCTTGACTGGGCTCATGAACCACAGAAGAAATTCAAGAAAGTTCAAGTTCCTCTGATGGTCACAAGTTCATATCCTTCATCACGTGAAACGTATGAAGCTGAGGACATTGACGACACTGCGGCGGTCCCTGCATCAACAAACGACCCCGACAACGCTAGCGCTCCTTCCTCACCAACACGATGAAATTCTTCAAGGGGCGTTAGTCCTCACTTTTTCGCCCCTTTTGGTCTTCGATGACAAAGGGGGAGAAAATTTTGAGTTAGTCTTCAAGCGGGTCACTATATATGGGCTGTTTTTGTTTAAGTTACAACTCTTGCTCTTTTGAAGCTTTTATTGATTGAGTTGTAAACTTAAGTTTGATGGTTGTCTAACTCTTTTGAACTGGTTTACGCATGCTTATTTCCTCAAGTATTTTACTGCATGCATGCTGAATTTCGCCAGACAGCATTTTCATCGTGCATTTGAAATTCTTCATACCATATGTTTAAATGCGTGCATGAATTACAAGATATAGGGGAAGTTCTCCATGTTTTTAACCTACCATGTGCATTTGCAGTCCAAAGCAAATTCCTCAAATATGCACATCTTCAGAGGGAGTTCTTCTATATCTTGCAATCAAATTCCTCAAACTCAGTATTTACACTTCATAGTATTATCCCCGTTAAAAACTTAACATATTTTTCATCAATCACCAAAAAGGGGGAGATTGTTAGTGCATCTAGTGCCCCTTAGTGATTTTGGTGTATTGAAGGCTTATAGGTTAAGGAACTAATGTGTTTGTGAGTGTACACAAGCTCTATAAGTCGATGAGGAGTTTGATATATTCGGAGATTACCGACCCCTAAAAATGTATGTCTTCAACTGAAGACTTTGGTAATCCTTGAAGACTTTGAAAATGAAGAAGTTGGTGTGACCTTGAAGATATGAACGAGAAATATGAAGCACGAAGACTTTTGTTTTCGTAGTTTCATTTACTTTCTTTGAGTCATAGGAAACACCTGCTGTTAAAGGGGGGCGAGGTAGTACTAAGGAAAATTTCCAACTGATGCTCAACTCAAAATTATCAACCTATCCAATCCTTCGAGTGAAGCCTTTGGAAATCTCTTGCAGCTCAGTCAAGTTCTTCACTGATAGAGACGATATTCTCCTGGTCTCTGATGAAATTGATCTGACTGAGGAGTTAGGATTTTGCTAGTGCGAATTGCCTACAAGTGAGGAACATGATAAGCCTGAGGACTTTCATAGTTCGAAATTCCGACCGTTGTTGTGCTTAGCACCAGCTGTCCCCAATCATAACATCCACATAACGGTCATATCATTGGGGGCATTTATGTCTTATAATGTCAGTTTGCACCCTGGCTATAAATAGCCACCCCCCACAACCACTAGTTGGTTGGCTGCTTTGAGAGAGAACTGACACTTGTCATTTGAGAGCAACCCATCCTCCGGGGACTTTGAGAGAAAATCATCACTGAGGAAAAACCCACAACCAAACCACCAAACCCATAGTGATTGAGTATCACTGAAGAAATTCCTGTGTGGGACCGGCACTTGTTACCTTTGAGGACTGTGCATCCTCCAGACGGTTAGGCGTCATGGTCTAGTGCATCCTGCAGTCAATTGGGGATCATGAAGTGACCTTGGTCTAGAGCATCCAGCAGTAAATTGTGGATCGTCGGGTGACCATTTTGTGAGGGCTTTGGAAGTCTACCATGAAGACTTATCACGAGTGTTGGGCGAGGAATATGTGACCTTAGCTCAAGGAGAATATGGTAAGGACTGTGTGTCCTAGGACTGTGTGTCCTCTGGTTTAAATACCAGGACGCTCCAAACCAGACATACGACTGTCACAGCAGTTGGAACTGGGTCATCAAACCATTGTCTTCATCGAGCTACCTGGTTCTATTTCCTCAACCCCTCTATTCCTCGTATACTTGTTGATGAAATTGATCGTTATTGTTTGAAGAACTTGACTGAAGACTTTCACAATTTCCTCTCCTCAAATTCTTCAAGTTACCTTGTTCATCACTACTTATCCTATATCACGCTACCTGTAATTTGTGCATGCTCATTTCATCATCACGACTATGTTGTTGCCATGGTCCTGATGCACTTGAGTACTAGTTCCGCTGCTAGTTATTCATCACATCTCAAATTCCTCAAAGTTGAAATTCCTCAAGTGCTGAATTTGTAAAAATCGCTTATTCACCCCCCTCTAGTCGATATAACGCACTTTCACATCCACTTGTGTAGGAGATTGAACTTGTGTAGGATATTGTGTAGGATATTGAACGTTGCTGACATTGTTTGTGTCCCTTAAGGTTACATGAGGAGAAGGGTTGACCCCTAGATCATCTTGAAACAACTCCTCTATAATTGGACCAGTGCTTGTGTGCAATGTATTTTTGTTGGTGTTCACTGGTTCAGAGATAATGTACCCGTCTCTCAGTCCTGAAAGAAGAATTATTGGATTTGTTGTTCAAGTGTCAGCATTGTTGACTTGGCTGTTTGAGTTGTGCTGCAATGACATCACAATAGTTTTCATTTCTGCATACATGTTTTGGACATGCTGTTCATGAATCCTCTTCCATTTTTCTTCATGTTTTGCAACAATTTGAGATATCATATTCAAAACCTATTAGTTCGACCAAGAAAATAGATACATGGGAATTAGTCCTTTGCACAAAACTAAACTAAAATGACCAAAAAATATAAAGAAACAACAGCTAAAAAAGCTTGAAAACATACTTCTGAGTTGTTGTTTGTAGTAGATGCAACATTGTCCGTTTGAGGAAAAGTTTCATGTTCCTGAGTATGAAAATTCCGTGGGGCTTTTGACCACTTTTCCTCAGCCAATGTGATTGCACGAGCACTGTAAGGTGTCCTGGATATGTCTTTCATCTGAAAAAGAAAAAATCATGTAAACAAAGAATTGCTCTGAATCAACATGAGTTTTGCTGACATAAAAATTGTAGAACAACAATTGAATAGAACAAGCTTACTGGTAAGAATACCAATGCAAAAGGCTTCTTCGAAGTTGTCTTCAAGTCCACTGAAGTAAGATAGTCAAAATCGTCATTCTTAATATGTGCAATCCTAGGGACACCATAATTGATATTTGCTTGTTTTGAAGCTTTTGACAAGTCTACAAAATCCAGATAAACAATCTAGGAAGGTTGCAAATCAGACGAGGAAATGAAAAGAAAATAATCAGTGACTATAAAAAATACAAAACTTACAGACTGCTTAAAAATAGTAAAATGTTATTTGATAGTATTGTTCAAGGGGATTTCAGTTCTGTTGAAGAGCTTAGTGTTGAAATTGTCAATTTCCCTATTTAAATGGTCAATACAAAGCTGAGGTAAATCAAAGGTCTTCTACTACGTAATATTGTGGAGCCCATAAAGAAGTTTCCAATTTGCATAATTCTGAGTTGTTGGGCAGAAAACAGTACTTATGAAAATAAACATAAAACTCCGGATGAGACCTTCCTCGGTTTCATCATTCTTCATCCTAGTGATAATATTATCCACTGCAATATTCTGCTGGCCAGGAGTGAGATACTCAGCTCGAAGTTGTAGCACTCTATTGACGATAACAATATATGTGTTATCCATAGGAAAAGGCACAGACCCAGGCTGAATCCCAAAAACCTGAATTACCATTTCCCTTCTCAGATGAAATATACTTTTACCCTTTCTGAAAATGTCAGTACCATTACAATTCAAGTGGTCCGCAACCCATTGCAGAATTGGAACTGGTATCATCAAGTGTGGATGAGTATTCAGTAGGTTTTCAAGCTCATACATAGAAATGTATGACTTCTACTTATCAATTAATTCAGAGACTGCCTTATGCCACCTAATGGTGAAGAACCTGTGCTTAATAGTAGCTGCAGGATATTTGTAAAGTCTAGGCATTTTGATAGTTGAAGGATAACTGTAGAATAATTAAAAAAAGTAAGAGGAATGAAACAAACATTATTTCATAGGAGAACAAAAAGAAATAAATAGTAACCATGTTTAGTAACAAAAAATGGCTACTAATAGGGACACAACTAAAATATGTAAAGTGGCGAAAAGGGATCATAGCAATAATCTCCATAAGCATCATTCATATTGGCATCATGGCCACAAGCATAGCAAGCATCAGGTTCATCAAAAAGGGATATTTCAAACGAATCCAAGGGATCATAGCAATTATCATAGCATTCATCCTTCGGTAAGAACGAAGGGAAATTAAACAATGTATGAGTTGAAGAGTTACTCTCATTAGATGGTGGGCATGGGTAGCTAATCTGTTCTTCCTCCTTTTGTTCTTTGCTCTCCTCCTCATCTTTTTCATCCAATGAGCCCACAGTGTCATCAATTTCTTCTTCCATAGATTCCTGCAAAATATTAGTATCTTATTGGATAGCAGAGACTTTCTCAATAAATTGATCAATACGGGCATTATATTCATAATTGGCATAACAATAATGAAGCATAGCCAAATTTTGAGATCGGTAAACAGCATCATCATAATCTTCATACTTTTCAAACAAAGCTTCAATTTCATAAGCACCCTTAAAAGCAACAAACTCTTCTATTTGTTCCATATCGTAGTAATCACATATACCATTAGCATAAGAAGACAAGGTTTCATTATCATTAAATTTACATGAAAAGGGAAGGTGTTTAGCCTTCATCCTAGAGCAACAAGTAATATCATATCTCTGGCATAAATTCCAAGCATAGCAATGCAACATATGGATTTGATCCCACAACAGTTTCCCTTTTTGAGTCAAGCGATTATCCCTAAAGTGTTCATGTTGATCCAACGTGTGTCCCATTATATAATTGAATGGGGTTTTCTCGGGATTATTAAAGTAGTGCATAATATGTTTCACATAACGAGCATCGAGGGTTTTAGGAGGTTCTTCATCTCCATGAGTAGCAGGTACACCTAATTTTTTTGGTATTTCATGTTCCATATCCATAACTAAAGATACAGAACAACTTAGAACAGCAAATAAAATCTACTTAGTGATAAAGCAAAGAAGCACACACGAGAATATTCACCCCACGCTATTGCTCCCTGGCAACGGCGCCAGAAAAAGGTCTTGATAACCCATAAGTATAGGGGATCAGTTGTAGCCTTTCTCGATAAGTAAGAGTGTCAAACCCAACGAGGAGCTAAAGGTATAACAAATATTCCCTCAAGTTCTATCGACCACCGATACAAGTCTACGCACGCTTAACATTCGCTTTACCTAGAACAAGTATGAAACTAGAAGTACTTTGTAGGTGTGAAAGGATAGGTTTGCAAGATAATAAAGAGCACGTAAATAAAAAACTTGGGGTTGTTTAGATAAAGAAACAACTAAGTTAGTTTTAGTAGAGAGCTTTTTGTCACAAGAAAGTTATTTGTCCCTAGGCAATCGATAACTAGACCGGTAATCGTTATTGCAATTTTATATGAGGGAGAGGCATAAGCTAACATACTTTCTCTACTTGGATCATATGCACTTATGATTGAAATTCTAGCAAGCATCCGCACCTACTAAAGATCATTAAGGTAAAGTCCAACCATAGCATTAAGTATCAAGTTCCCTTTATTCCCATATGCAAGAACCCACCTACACGGGTTTATACTTCTATCACTCAAGCAACCCACCATAGGCAAACCATGAACACATTGCAACACCCTACAACGAGGATCCCTCACGCTTGCGTGACATGGAGAGCACCATAGGACAGCACCAATAATAAAATATGCAACTCAAACCAATCATGATCATCAATCAACCCATAGGATAAAACGGATCTACTCAAACATCATAGGATAGCCATACTATTGGGGAACGTTGCATGGGAAACAAAAAATTTCCTACGCACACGCAAACCTATCCATGGTGATGAGCATCTATGAGAGGGGGAGTTGATCTACATACCCTTGTAGATTGCTAAGCGGGAAGCGTTAAGAAACGCGGTTGGTGTAGTCGAACATCTTCGCGATCCAAATCGCCGAGCGTCCCGCGATCTCATCACGATCCATCCCGCGATCTCATCACGATCCATCCCGCGATCTCATCACGATCCGTTCTGTGAACACATCACGATCCGTCCCGCGATCTCATCACGATCCATCCTGCGATCTCATCACGAACCGTCCTGCGATCATGTCACCATCCGTCTCGTGGTCTTGATCACGGTCCTTCCGATCTAGTACCGAACGGACGGCACCTCCGCGTTCAACACACGTGCAGCTTGATGAAGTTCTCCACCATATTGATCCAGAAAGAAGAAGTGGAGTGGAGGAAGAGTTCACCGTTAGCGTGACGGCGCTCTGGTGATGGTGGTGGAGTAATTCCAGCAGGGCTTCGCCTAAGCACTGCGGAAAACCGATCTAGAGGAGCACCGGTGGAACGGGTAGCACGTGGCCGTAAAAACCAGTGCAAAAACACTCTATTCCACCAATATATATAGGAGGAGAGGAGAGGCTATCTGCAAGGGCTGGCCCTCTTTGGATTCGGCCGACGCAAGGAGGTGGAGGAGAACTCTCCTCCTCCAATCCTAGTAGGACTAGGATTCCTCCTTTTTGCCTTTTTCCACCTTTTTCTGTATGATTCCTCCTCTCCAGCCTCATGGGCCTGTTGTGGCTATTCCACCAGCCCACTAAGGGCTGGTTAATACTCTCCCACAGCCCATGAAGCCGCTTGGGTCGAAATACCCCTCCCGGAGGTCTCCCGGTACACTACCGGCACTCCCGGTACACTACCGATGAGCCCGAAACTTTTCCGGCGACCAAACTGGGACTTCCTATATATGAATCTTTACCTCCGGACCATTCCGGAGCTCCTCATGACGTCTGAGATCTCATCTGGGACTCCGAACAACCTTTGGTCACCACCATACATAACTCTACACCACCGAAACGTCACCAAACCTTAAGTGTGCAGACCCTGCGGGTTCGAGAACAATGTAGACATGACCGAGACACCTCTACGGTCAATAACCAATGGCGGGACCTGGACGTCCACATTGGTTCCTACATATTCTACGAAGATCTTTATCGGTCGAACCTCTATGTCAAGGATTCAGTTAATCCCGTATAACATTCCCTTTGTTCTTGGTATGTTACTTGCCCGAGATTCGATCGTCGGTATCCAATACCTAGTTCAACCTTGTTATCGGCAAGTCTCTTTACTCGTTCCGTAATGCAAGATCCCGTGGCTAACATATTAGTCACATTGCTTGCAAGGCTCATTGTGATGTTGCATTACCGAGTGGGCCCTGAGATACCTCTCCGTCACACGGAGTAACAAATCTCAGTCTTGATCCATGCGAACCGAACAGATACCTTCGGAGATACCTGTAGAGTATCTTTATAGTCACCCAGTTACGTTGCGACGTTTGATACACACAAGGTACTCCTCCGGTGTCAGTGAGTTGCATGATCTTATGGTCATAGGAACATATACTTGACATGCGGAAAACAGTAGCAATAAACTGACACGATCATATGCTACGTTTGTAGTTTGGGTCTTGTCCATCACATCATTCTCCTAATGATGTGATCTCATTATCAAATGACATCTCATGTCCATGGCTAGGAAATCTTAACCATCTTTTGACCAATGAGCTAGTTTACTAGAGGCATACTAGGGACATTGGGTTGTCTATGTATCCACACATGTATCTATGTTTCCAATTAATACAATTGTAGCATGGATAATAAACGATTATCATGAACTAGGAAATATGATAATAACCAAATTATTATTGCCTCTAGGGCATATTTCCAATAGTCTCACACTTGCACTAGAGTTAGTGATCTAGTTCACATCACTATGTGATTCACATTGTTATGAATCTAACACCCAATGAGTCCTGGGGCTCGATCATGCTTTGCATGTGAGAGAGGTCTTATAGTCAACGGGTCTGCGACATTCAGATCTGCGTGTACTTTGCAAATTTCTTTGTCAAACTGTAAACACTGCTACCACACTCCACTTGGTACTATTCCAAATGGCTGCTCCATTATATGTATCCAGATTGCTACTACGAGTCATCCGGATCGGTGTTTAAAGCTTGTATCAACGTAATCTTCTTTACGACGAACTCTTTTACCACCTCCATAATCGAGAAACATATCCTTAGTCTTTTAGTTACCAAGGATAATCTTGACCGCTGTCCAGTGATCCACTCCTGGATCACTCTTGTACCCCTTGAAGGACTCATGGCAAGGCACATACAGGTGCGGTACACAGCATGGCATACTATATAGAGCCTATGGATAAGACATAGGGGACGACGTTCGTCCTTTCTCTTTCTTTTGCCATTGTCGAGCTTTGAGTCTCACTCAACTTACACACCTTACAAATTAGGCGAGAACTCTTTCTCTGACTAATCCATTTTGAACTCTTTCAAAATCTTGTCAAGGTATGTACTCATTGAAAGTCTCATCAAGCATCTTGATCTATCTCTATAGATGTTGATGCTCAATAATTAGGTAGTTTTATCCAGGTCTTACTTTGAAAATCACTTCTCAAACAACCGTTTATGCTTTTCAGAAATTCTATATTATTCCCGATCATCAATATGTCATCCACATATACTAAGCAGAAACTCTATAGTGCTCCCACTCACTTTTATTGTAAATACAAGTTTCTCATAAACTTTGTATAAACTACAAAAACTTTGATCACCTCATCAAAGCGTATATTCCAACTCTGAGATGCTTGCTCCAGACCATAGAAGGATTGCTGGAGCTTGCACACCTTTTAGCATCCTTAGGACTGACAAAACCTTCTGGTTGTATCACATACAACCTTTCCTCAAATAACCTGTTAAGGAAACGATGTTTTGTCATCCATCTCCCAGATTTCATAGTTGAAAAATGCAGCAACTGCTAACATAATTCCAACAGACTTTAGCATCGCTACGAGTGAGAAAGTCTCATCGCAGTCAACTCTTTCAACTTGTCGAAAAACTTCCTTGCGACAAGTCGAGCTTTATAAATGGTGACATTCACCATCAGCGTATGTCTTGATCTCAAAAATCTATCCGTACTCGACGACCTGCTGTCTACGAGCAAGTCTACCAAAGTCTATACTTAGTTTTTCATACATGGATCCTTTCTCAGGTTTCATGATCTCTAACCATTTGTCGGAATCCGGGACCATCATCGCTTCTTCATAGCTCGTAGGCTCATTGTTGTCCAACAACATGACCTTTAAGACTGGATTGTCGTACCACTCAGGAGCAGTACACGTCCTTGTCGACCTACGAGGTTCGATAGTAACTTGATACGAAGCTTCATGATCATCATCATTAACTTCCTCTTCAACTTAACGTAGGCTTCACAGAAACAAATTTCTGTGCTGCGCTACTCCCTCGTTGAAACAAAGGTCCAATAACCTCATCAAGTTCTATCTTCCTCCCACTCAATTCTTATGAGAGAAATTTTTCCTCACGAAAGGACCCAGTTTTAGCAGCAAAACATTTTATGCTTGGATCTGAGATAGAAGGTTCACCCAACCGTTTAGGGTATTCTACGAAGATGCATTTGTCCGCTTTGGGTTCGAGCTCATTCGGTAAAAACATTTTCCACACAAGCGTCGCAGCCCCAAACACTAAGAAATGACAGTTTTAGGTTTCTAGCAAACCATAATTCACATGGTGTCATCTCAACGGATTTAGATGCTGCCCTATTTTAAAGTGAATGTAGTTGTCTCTAATGCACAACCCCAAAATGATAGTGGCAAAGCGACAAGAAACATCATAGTACGTGCTATATCAAATAAGGCACGACTATGACGTTTGGACACATCATCACACTATGGTGTTTCAGGTGGCGTGAGTTGTGAAACAACTTTCACATTGTCTAAAGTTGTATGCCAAACTCATAACTCAGATATTCACCTCTACGATCATATCGCAGACAATTTTATCTTCTTGTCACGATGATCTTAAACTTCACTCTGAATTTGCTTGAACCTTTCATACGATTCAGACTTGTGTTTCATTAAGTAAATATACACTATATCTAGTCAAATCATCAGTGAACGTAAGAAAATAACGATATCCACTGCACGCTACAAGACTCATCGGATTGCATACATCAACATGTATTATTTCCAATAAACCACTTGCCCGTTCCATCAAGCCGGAAAACAAGGTTTCAGTCATCTTGCCCAAGAGGCATGGTTCGCATGTCTCAACCGATTCGAAATTGAATGAGTCCAAAGATCCATCATCATGGAGTTTCTTCATGCGCTTTATACCAATATGACATTTAGCGGCAGTGCCACAAGTATGTGGTACTATCATTATTAACTTTGTATCTTTTGGCATCAATGTTATGAACATGTGTATTACTACGATCAAGATTCAACAAACCATTCTCACTGAGTGCATGACCATTGAAGGTATTATTCATGTAAACAGAATAACTATTATTCTCTAACTTAAATGAATAATCGTGTTGCAATAAACATGATCTAATCACGTTCATGCTCAATGCAAAACACCAAACAATATTTTTTAGGTTCGTCAATAATCCCGAAGGTAGAGAGAGCGTGCGATGTTGATCACATCCAACTTGGAAACATTTCCAACACACATCGTCACCTCACCCTTAGCTATTTCTCCGTTTATTCCGTAGCTTTTATTTCAAGTTACTAACATTTAGCAATCGAACCGGTATCCAATACCCAGGTGCTACTAGGAGTACTAGCAAGGTACACATCAATAACACGTATATCAAATATACTTCTGTCGACGTTGCTAGCCTTCTTATCTACCAAGTATCTAGGGTTGTTCCACTTCAGCGACCGCTCTCCTCCTAATCGAAGCACTTAGTCTCGGGCTTGGGTTCAACTTTGGGTTGCTTCACTGGAGCAGCAACTGACTTTCCATCCATGAAGTTTCCCTCCTTCGCCCTTGCCCTTCTCGAAACTAGCGGTTTTACTAACCATCAACACGTGATGCTCATTCTTGATTTCTACCTTCGCGATGTCAAACATCGCGAATAGCTCAGGAATCATTATTTCTATCCCTGGCAATTTATAGTTCATCACAACATACCCTGCAAAAACAAGTTAGACGTCCTCTAATTGTTGTTGCAAGTTTTACATGGCTGCTACGGGTATCTAGCAAGAACAATTCTCACCTATGCATAAACCACAACGGTGATACGTAGTTTGCTTTTCAACCTTCTCAAGGACCGCCTTTGTTGGTTCCGATCCAACTAAAGTGAGAGAAACTGTCACCCGCAAGCCATCTAAGCAATAAGTTGCGTCGAGGGAACTAGTCTCTCGTAAGCGTACGAGTAATGTTGGTCTGGGCCGCTTCATCTCACAATACCACTGAACCAAAATATGACCAAGGGAGGAATCAATCTAAGGACCGCCTTTGTCGGTTCCGATCCAACTAAAGTGAGCTAGTAATCGATCTAGTACCGAACGGACGACACCTCCGCGTTTAGCACACGTGCAGCTTGATGACGATCTCCACCGTCTTGATCCAGCAAGAAGAAGTGGAGTGGAGGAAGAGTTCACTGGCAGCATGACGGTGCTCCGGTGATGGTGGTGGAGTAATTCCGGCAGGGCTTCGCCTAAGCACTCCGGAAAACCGATCTAGAGGAGCACCGCTGGAACGGGTAGCATGTGGCCGTAAAAACTAGTGCAAAAAACCCTCTATTCCACCAATATATATAGGAGGACAGGAGAGGCTAGCCACAAGGGCTGGCCCTCTTTGGATTCGGCCGAAGCAAGGAGGTGGAGGAGGACTCTCCTCCTCCAATCCTAGTAGGACTAGGATTCCTCCTTTTTGCCTTTTTCCACCTTTTTCTTTAGGATTCCTCCTCTCCAGCCGCATGGGCCTGTTGTGGCTATTCCACCAGCCCACTAAGGCCTTGTTAATACTCTCCCACAGCCCATGAAGCCTCTTGGGTCGAAATACCCCTCCCAGAGGTCTCCCGGTACACTACCGGCACTCCCGGTACACTACCGATGAGCACGAAACTTTTCCGGCGACCAAACTGGGACTTCCTATATATGAATCTTTACCTCCGGAACATTCCGTAGCTCCTCGTGACATCCGGGATCTCATCCGGTACTCCGAACAACCTTCGGTCACCACCATACATAACTCTACACTACCGAAACGTCACCAAACCTTAAGTGTGCAGACCCTGCGGGTTCGAGAACTATGTAGACATGACCGAGACACCTCTACGGTCAATAACCAATGGCGGGACCTGGACGTCCACATTGGTTCCTACATATTCTACGAAGATCTTTATCGGTCGAACCTCTATGTCAAGGATTCAGTTAATCCCGTATAATGTTCCCTTTGTTCCTCGGTATGTTACTTGCCCGAGATTCGATCGTCGGTATTCCCATACCTAGTTCAGCCTCGTTACCGGAAAGTCTCTTTACTCGTTCCGTAATGCAAGATCCCATGGCTAACACTTTAGTCACATTGCTTGCAAGGCTTGTTGTGATGTTGCATTACCGAGTGGGCCCTCGGATACCTCTCCGTCACGCGGAGTAACAAATCCCAGTCTTGATCCATGCCAACCCAACAGACACCCTCGGAGATACCTGTAGAGCACCTTTATAGTCACCCAGTTACGTTGCGACGTTTGATACACACAAGGTACTCCTCCGGTGTCAGTGAGTTGCATGATCTTATGGTCATAGGAACATATACTTGACATGCGGAAAACAGTAGCAATAAACTGACACGATCATATGCTACGTTTGTAGTTTGGGTCTTGTCCATCACATCATTCTCCTAATGATGTGATCTCGTTATCAAATGACATCTCATGTCCATGGCTAGGAAACCTTAACCATCTTTTGACCAACGAGCTAGTTTACTAGAGGCATAGTAGGGACATTAGGTTCTCTATGTATCCACACATGTATCTATGTTTCCGATTAATGCAGTTGTAGCATGGATAATAAACGATTATCATGAACTAGGAAATATGATAATAACCAAATTATTATTGCCTCTAGGACATATTTTCAACACATACATCATTGAGAAATAATATATAGCATTGAGCACCATGTTTAAATAGAGATTACAGCGGGGAGAAGGGGTGTTACAGCACTGCATAGAGGGAGAGAGAGTTGGTGATGACGGCGGCGAAGTTGTTGGTGTAGATCGCCGCCACGATGATGACCCTAGCGGCGTTCCGGTGCCACCGGGAGAGAGGGGGAGAGAGACCCCCCCCTTCTTCTTCTTCTTCCTTGGCATCATCCCCCCCCCCTAGATGGGAGGAGGGTTTCCCTTCTGGTCCTTGGCTTGCATGGCGGCGGAAGGGCGAGAGCCCCTTCGAGATTGGATCTCTCTCTGTTTCCTTCTGTTTCTGCGTTCTCAGATTCTGGCTTTTCACCGTTTCTTATATTTCCGAAGATCCGTAACTCCGATTGGGCTGAAATTTTAACACGATTTTTATCTGCATATTAGCTTTCTTGCGGCGAAAGAAGGGCATCAACTGCCTTACGGGGTGGCCACAAGCCAGATTGACGCGCCCCCTGGCTTGTGGGCCCCTCGGGCACCGCCTTCTGTTGATTCCACTTTCCAAAATTCACATATATGCCAAAAAAAACTCAGTAAGTTTTTATCCCATTTGGAATTTATTTGATATTGATTTTCTGTAAAAAACAAAAAACATGCAACAAATAGGATCTGGCACTGGGCACTGAATCAATATGTTAGTCTCAAAAATAGTATAAAAAGTTTACAAAAGTATATGAAAGTTATAAAATATTGACATGAAACAATCAAAAATTATAGATACGACGGAGACATAGCACAAGGACATGAAGAAATCGAACGGAAAAATTGGGGGCGTTACCTTTCTGGAACCAGATCTTGACAAAGCTTGACAGGGACTGACGGGACACTAGAAGACGCCCAGCTAGACGAAACCCTAGATGACACCGACGCGGAAGCCGCAGACACTGGTCACCTGCAAAAAACATCCAACGCTGCCTGTCAGCCGGATCTGATGCCCTGTCCGCCGATGAAGCCGACGAATATGAAGGAGAAAGGCCTGGCGGCTGCTCACCAGGCTGGCGGTCGCTTGCCGAAGCAGGATCCTGGAAGAATGTTGGAAAGGCAGGGAGACAACGGATTTCTTGCCGAGTCCGTCAGTCGCACGACGGAGGAGGAACGGGGGGGAGACGAGACGGAAAGGAACGCTTCTGCCCAAAAACAGCCGTGGGGGGGGGGGGGGGCGGGGGGGTGCGTAGCCTCGACATTTCGACGCAGAATGTGGCGATCGATCCCCAATTGCCATGACCGACACAGGCTGCGGCCGCCACGGCCGGTCGGCAGCTTTACCAGCGACGCATGGAGGACTGGCTGGGTACACCCGCGGGTAAGCAAGGTCGGCGAGGGAGGCCAGCATGCGCGGCTGCTCGCTTTTGGGAGCCAGGCCGCCCATATCATCGGTGGCGACGGAGACGAAGGAGTCGCCCTCCCATAATCCCTCGCTGCTGTGTCCTCAACGACATGCGATGGCAGGCGCTGGAATCCTGGCGGCATGGCATCGTCGACGACGGCAGGCTTCGAAGATGGCCGGTGCGCGACGAGGGTGTTGTCGGACGCGGCGTCCTTCATGTTACAGGCGCCGCGGGTCGCCGTCGTTGTGGACGACGAGTTCACTGGGCTACGCCACCGTGGGGATGCTGGGGACTCCGTGCCGTGTGCCAGCCCCTGTCCGCTCTCGTCCGACGCTATACGTTGAGGACGCAGACGCAGCGGCTGCGCGTCGGCTGTTTCTGGCGTCTGAGGAGGGCCGCTGTTGGAGATGTAGTCAACGGCTGACTTTCCGTGCGTCAGTGCTCTCCAACGGCTGACCTATGAGTCAAGGTGAATTTCGGTACTTTATTCATACTTTCGCCATTTTACAAATTATGCAGATGTATCTAGCTCCTGCAGCGATCTGGCGGCGACGGAATGTGAGCGTGAGTCACATGGCGACTCTGACGCCGGCAACTTCGCCGGGGAAGGAGCGATCCTCCTGGAGTGGGCCTCGTTGGGAACCTCTTCAGCGTGCGGGAGTGGACAGAAATCCGAGAGAACTCAAGGCCAATCGTGGGCCGGGCTACAGATCGGAGGCGATGCGTGGAGCAGTCCAGGAGAAGAGCAAAGAAAATCTTCAGTACTCCCTCCGTCACAGTTTAGAAGGTATGCACGTGTATCTAGGTTATCAATTTGACCAATTTAATAAGAGACATATATTATAAAAACTATATCATTAAAAACTTTAAATATTCTATTTTTTAATGGTATAATTTTTGTGTTAAACAATATATTTTATATAAGTCAAATTGACGATCTAGATATACATGCATGCCTTCTAAACTATGACGAAGGTAGTATTTTGAAAGGTGAGCACCACTCAAATCTATGCGGGGCAAGTTCGATCTGGTCGACTAGGACAATCAGCGCCACAAAATCCGGGGATTTGGAGGAGAGCGTTTCAGACAAGTCCGCCAAGATAGAAAAGGGGAATCCGGATGTGCTGCTAGTTAATTTGGTAGGTCATTCATGAAGATTAGGATTCAGGGAGAGAAATCAGTGGGGAGAGGATGTGTCATTGGATTTTTCTCCCGAATCTGTTGTTTCTATTCGTATGGGGGGCTACAGAGTGATTACTGCTGGGAATGTTTGGAAACGGCAGAGTCATGGCCTTTCATTGCTCGTTAAGTGTATCAATACGGCTTTAAAGGCTGCAAGATTTGAGGAATTGGGGTGCTATATTTGTGGTAATCGGAGGCGCCCCTGTTCTTCACGTAGTTCTTCCCAACAGAGAACTCTGTATCCCGGTTCTTATCCAGCAAGTCGGGGTCCAGGGGCGAGAGTCATGGAGAATCGAGGTGAGGAGAAGGAGAGGTCAGTGGAGGCGGATCAGGGGTGCTCAAGAGGGGTGCTGGCTTCGGTGGAGGGGCTGCGATCTCCGCCGGCCAAGGTCGGGGCTGGAGTCACCTTGAACCCGGATACTCCTGACCGCTTGGGCAAGTCGACGCCGAGGCGCCCCAGAGGCGAGGCCCTTCCTCTTGTCATCGACATGGAGGCCGCTCGCAAGGTCGTCAGCGGGCATCTGGTGGTTAGCCATCTCCTCTCCCCCTTCCAAGCCAACCCGCGGGTCATCGTCGACGAGCTCCGGACAACCGTGTGAAAGAACCAAGGGATGGTCACCATCCAAGAGGTGGCCAGCGACGACGGGAGGTTCATCCTCAATTTCGCTGCGGAGGGACACCGCCGATTCGTGCTTAAGGTGCAGCCATGGCACTTCAAGCGGGATGGTCTCATTTTTGTCGAGTTCGACGGCAAGGGTGACCCGACGAAGGTTGACCTTGGTGTAATGGCCATTTAGACCTAGGTACGCGACCTTTCATTCGAGCTCAAGACGGAGAGTATGGGTTGGTCCTTTGGTAATCAACTGGGGGAGGTGTTGCAGGTGTCGCACCGTAATCATATTATTGTCGAAAAATTCTTGCGTATGCGTGTGAAGATTTTATTGCATGAACCTCTACAGAGCTTTGTAGAGTTTACTCCCCTGGGTACTTCAAAGATAGTTAAATTTGATGTAAAATATGAGAAGCTGCCTCTGTACTGTGAGTGTTGTGAGATAGTAGGTCATACCTCTGAGAGATTTTGTAAAATCCCAAGTGAGAAAAGAGACATACTGGAAGGGTCAAGGTGCAGGCAAGAGGGTTCTTATCTTTGGAAACTCCTCTCATGGTGAAAAGAATCCGACCACCGGCACCGACAACAACAGTCATGCCAAGGCCATGGACGTCGTCAAGGTGGCCACGGCTGTGAGTGGCCTCACGGTCTCTGAGAAGGGCCCCGCTGCATACGTCAAGGTGTCCACCGTGCCGGCGTTTTGGACGGTCCAGGCTCTTGGCCCGCTCGGTCAAGAGGGTCGAGCCCTTGATGCCCCGGCGCGGGCTTGTACTGGTGGTGTGCCTGGTCAGGAGGACTGGGTGGACACGACTTAGAGGATCTCCAGCTGTCCCCCCAAGAGCCCCCCCCCCCCCAAAGGCCATTTTTTCGCGCCGGCGGTAGAAAATCGGCCCAGTCGTGCCCCCAAGGGCCCAGTTTTTGCCGGTTAGGACCTAATTTAGCGCTAGCATACCCAGGCCGAACCCGGCGCGCTGGGGGCGCCTGGGGGCGCCGCGCGAAACGTTTCGCGCCAAATCTCAGGTGGGCCAGCCAAGTCAGCGACCCTGAGCACGCATCGTCGTCTTCGTCGCCTCGGTTCCCGCGGGAATCGAATCAATGCCAAGGCTGCCCGGCGGTCAGCCTTCCATTGATGAGTCGGCCGATCACGGGGCGGCATAGCCAATACGGCGCGTTCACGGGGCGGCGCCGCGCGTCCACCTCCTCCCACGCATCCGCACGGGGTCGCCCGCTCGCTGCTATAAAAGGTGACCTCGCCGGTGCGTTCACCACACCTCGCCTCCGATCTCCTCCCCTCTCCGCCTCACCTCAGATCTCTCTTCTTCCCGCGACACACCTCGCCGAGATCTCTCCTCTACCCCCACCGCAATGGCCGAGCGCTTCCCCGGCTATGGTGCTGCCCTCAATGGCTTCGGCCGCCGTCACCTCCACGAGGATGAGGCCCGACTACTGTTCGGGGCGGAGTACCCGGCCCCGCCGGACATGCGGGCGCCCAGCAACTGGCGGCTAAGCGTGGGTGGCGTCCTTGTGCCACCGGTGCCCATCGGAGGCGAGCGGCGCTTGGAGATCGCTCGCATTAGATCGTCGCTGTCTGCGGAACACCGCGACCAGCTGAGGTACGCCCCGGACAGCAACGCGCTGTGGACGTCCTACTTCGAGCGCCCTCACGAGGAGCAACTCGCCTCCACCAACGGTGGCCTCACGACCAGCCGCAACAACAGCGAGGGCCGCCGGCATTGGTGGGGTGTCCCTGGACACACGCTCGAGGCCGTCCTCGAGCACATCAAGGCCGGCAACGAGCCGCGTCTAGGGTACCCCAAGGCCTCTGTCTCCCGCCGGAGGGGCTCATCATGGCATCCCCGGCACATGCAGACATCATCGTCATCGGCCTTCTCCTCCCAGTCCTCCGGCGCACGCACGCCGCTCACCGCCGTCAAGCCCGATCCCGCTCTGCTAGCGCCGCTCGTTCGACGCAGCGGACGCAGCCGCGGTGTCATCACCATCCGCGAGCCGTCCCGTCATCGCGCGCCCTCGCCTTCCCGCGGCCACCTCCGCCTTATCAGGCCCAAGACCGAGCCTGACACGCCGACAGTGGTGAAGGAGGAGCACCTCGCCATGGCCGCCGATGATGAGACGGCCATGAAATGGGCGCGTGAGGACTATGTCCGCGAGGATATGGAGCGGCAGTGCCGGGCCCTCGAGGAGATCGAGGCTCGCCACCGCGCCGCCGCGAGAAGGAGTTTGCCACACTCATCTGTTGGAAATATGCCCTAGAGGCAATAAATAAAATGTTTAGTATTGCATTTTCTTGTTCATGATAATTGTTTATTATCCATGCTATAATTGTATTAATTGGAAACATGGATACATGTGTGGATACATAGACAAAACACTATGTCCCTAGTATACCTCTAGTGAACTAGCTCGTTGATCAAATGATGGTTAAGGTTTCCTAGCCATGGACATGAGATGTCATTGGATAACGGGATTACATCATTAGGAGAATGATGTGATGGACAAGACCCAAATTACAAACGTAGCGTATGATCGTGTCAGTTTATTGCTACTGTTTTCCGCATGTCAAGTATATGTTCCTGTGACCATGAGATCATGCAACTCACTGACACTGGAGGAATGCTTTGTGTGTATCAAACGTCGCAACGTAACTGGGTGACTATAAAGATACTCTACAGGTATCTCCGAAGGTATCTGTTCGGTTCGCATGGATCAAGACTGAGATTTGTTACTCCGTGTGACGGAGAGGTATCTCAGGGCCCACTCGGTAATGCAACATCACAATGAGCCTTGCAAGCAATGTGACTAATATGTTAGCCACGGGATCTTGCATTACGGAACGAGTAAAGAGACTTGCCGATAACAAGGTTGAACTAGGTATTGGATACCGACGATCGAATCTCGGGCAAGTAACATACCAAGAACAAAGGGAATGTTATACGGGATTAACTGAATCCTTGACATAGAGGTTCGACCGATAAAGATCTTCGTAGAATATGTATGAGCCAATGTGGACGTCCAGGTCCCGCCATTGGTTATTGACCGTAGAGATGTCTCGGTCATGTCTACATAGTTCTCGAACCCGTAGGGTCTGCACACTTAAGGTTTGGTGATGTTTCGGTAGTGTAGAGTTATGTATGGTGGTGACCGAAGTTTGTTCAGAGTCCCGGATGAGATCCCGGACGTCATGAGGAGCTCCGGAATGGTTCGGAGGTAAAGATTCATATATAGGAAGTCCCGTTTTGGTTACCGGAAAAGTTTCGGGCTCATTGGTAATGTACCGGGAGTGCCGGTGGTGTACCGAAAGACCTCGGGGAGGGATATTTCGACCCCAAGAGGTCCATGGGCTGTGGGAGAATAATAACCAGCCCTTAGTGGGCTGGGGAAACAGCCACAAAGGCCCATGACGCAGGAGGAGGAAGTCCTAAAGGAAAAAGTGGAAAATCAGCCAATAGGAAGCAATCCTAGTCCAACTAGGATTGGAGGAAGGAGTGGGACTCCTCCCTCTCCTAGCGGGCCGACTCCAAGAGGCCTTGGCCTTGCGCCAAGGTTGCCTCTCCCTCCCTCCTATATATACTAGTGGATTGGGTGGTTTTTGGACAGAAATTCCGGCCACGTGCTACCCGTTCCACCGGTGAATAGTTTCTCCTCTAGATCGTAGTTCCGCGGTGCTTAGGCGAAGCCCTGCCGGAATTGCTCCACCACCATCGCGGGAGCGCCATTACGCTGCCGGTGAAATCTTACTCCTCTCCCCCTCTTCTTCCTGGATCAAGACGGAGGAGATCGTCATCAAGCTGCACGTGTGCTGAACGCGGAGGTGCCGTCCGTTCGGTACTAAATCGGAAGGATCGTGATCAAGGCCACGGGACGGATCGTGATTGGATCGCGGGACGGATCGTGACGAGATCGCGGGACGGATCGTGATTGGATCGTGGGACGCTCGGCGATTTGAATCGCGAAGACGTACGACTACACCAACCGCGTTTCTTACCGCTTCCCGCTTAGCGATCTACAAGGGTACGTAGATCAACTCCCCCTCTTGTAGATGCTCATCACCATGGATAGGTTTGCGTGCGTGCAGGAAAATTTTTGTTTCCCATGCAACGTTCCCCAACATCATCATCCTCGACGACGACGAGGAGGAGGCGCCAGGGCCCTCCAAGTCCGACTTGCACCGGACCGGCAAAGCAGGCCAGGGCTGCAGCAGGAACGGCGGCCGCGCGAAGGACGACGACGGCAGCGACGGGGACGGGGACGACGACGGCGACTACACCGCGTTCTACAGGCTCCTCGGCATGTAGAACGCGGTGGCGCGGCGACGGGATGGCGACGACGGGTTTTTAGGGTTTTAGTCGACGTAGCTTTTTTTCATTTTTTGTATTAATGTTTTTAATGAAAAACCGCATGTTTGGTCCATATTTGGGCCGTTTCTATGCCCATAATGGGCTGCAAAGCGGCGTTACGGGGAACCCCGGGAGGCACGACTGGGTGACCGAGCCCCCAGATCGATTTTAGCGCTGGCTCGCCCCCAGCCGGCGCTAAAATCGGCCCCTGAGGGGGGGAGGGGGGGCAACGGCTAGAGATGCTCTTATGCCCCTGCCAACCTTGGCCAGGAGGGCCAGGGGATGGCAATGGGAGTCATCACCAGCCTACATGCATAGCCAGCCGGGGAGAACCGGCTGAATCGCTCCAGCTTGGGCGATGTGGGCATGGACCACTTCCCTTCGGCTGGCAGGGAACGCTTGGAGACCCAGGTGGTGGGCGCATCCAGCAACACACCCTTGCCGGACGGTGGAGCAGGCCAGCTCCTGTTTCAGCCAGGGGTACTTGAGGCCCTTTCCAACGTTGTTGCAGCGAGAATATCTGCTGGTGACACAAGGAGAGTCAATTCATGTTTTAATTTCAACGCTGTAAAGGTTTCAGTGCAGGGTCACCCACGAAAGAAAGGAAAGAAAGAGAAGAAGAAAGGGGACACAGGGAAACACGAGGAGGCACGTAAGCAAGTACTTACTGGGTAAAAAAGAACACACACTTCTGTTGCTCGCCCAACGGGTAGCGACATAGAGTTTTCCTTTGAGAAAACCATGGACAGCTACGAGCGCGTATTATATGGTGATATCTCTTCCAAGTGGGATTGTACTGGTAGAGTTGAAACAGTGCAGGACGTGAAGGGTGTGATCACACATGTTGCAAAGGAGATAGATGAGAAAGAAGAAGAGTGTGGTCAGCACGGGGTGGAATCGGTTGGAGAAGAGAAGGGAGATAATGGCGCACCGGCGGCCTCCGAGGAGGAGGTCCGCCGTGCCAGATGAAACTCTTAGGACGGAACAGTAGTGGCATGCTCTCCCACACGGCAGTTCGCGAGCTCCTGGACCTATAGGGGCGTATAAGGGCATATTTAGTCTTTCTTTCGGAGTCCCATTTGAATAATTGTAAAGCCGATGAGCTATGTCGTGTTTTAAATTTTGATTTTATGTTTGTAGTGGAAAGTGATGGTCGGGCCGGTGGCCTTGTTATGTTTTATCATAAATTGAATAAAATCGAAGTAAACTATGTATCGCCTTATTTTATTGATGTTCTGTTTATTAATGAAGATGTTGTACAATGGCGGTTCACGGGGTTTTATGGTCGTCCGAATTGGAAGGAACGCAATTTAGCTTGGGAGGATATTCGCAATCTGCACAGTAAGGGGAACCACCCTTGGGTAACTTTAGGGGATTTTAATGAAATATTATATTCTTCGGAAAAAGAGGGTGGTAATGCGAGAACAAATGGTATGATGAGGGAGTTCCATGAATGTCTTATGGAATGTGGGCTGAAGGATTTAGGTTACATCGGCGACCCTTATACTTGGAGAAGAGGTGAGATTCGTGAGCGTCTGGATCGTGCAGTGTGCAATGTGGGGTGGGCTCACAAATTTCCTCGTGCTGTCGTGATTAACGAAGAACACGTTCGTTCCGACCATCACCCACTGGTTCTGAACATGGATTTTCTAGATAATAATATTTTCAAGCGACCAACTAGACGTGTAAAACAATTTGAAGCTGGGTGGCTAAATGAAGCGACCGTAAATGAAATTGTTAAGGCAGCTTGGGAGAAAGCAAAGTTAGTAGGTATTGGACCTTCTCTTGCTGAACAAACGAGAGCCGTGCATGCTGATTTGCACACTTGGGATCATGAAATTCCAAAAGGCCCGAAGCGTAGAATTAATAAATTAAAAAAAGAATTAGAGAGACTGAGGCATGGTCCAATGACTACTGAGTCTCGGTGCCGATGGAAGGAGATAAGTGTGGTAATTGAGAACCTTTTGGACCAAGAGGAAATCTTCTGGCTACAAAGAGGGCGTGCAAACTGGTTGATGCATGGGGATCGTAATACATCGTTCTTCCATAACACAACCATGACTAGGAAAAAGAGAAATAATATAAAGAAATTACTAGATGATTCAGGGATCTGGAGGGAAGAAAAGGAGCTGAAGGATCATATCACTGGTTATTTTTCAGAAGTCTTAACTTCGGAAGTTCATTATCCAAATCAGGAGGTTTTGTCCCTTGTTCGTAGGAGAGTTTCTACTGAAATGAACAATGCTCTTCTTGCCCCTTATACTGTTGATGATGTTCGTAAGGCGTTATTCGATATCGGGGACCTAAAAGCTTCAGGACCAGACAGACTCCATGGTGCCTTCTATAAAAGATTTTGGTCCATGTTAGGGGACGGTCTAATTGAGGAGGTTTTGCAAGCAATCAATACATGCACTATCCCAGCCGGTTGGAATGATACCGCGATCGTGATGATTCCAAAGGTCAATTCATCAGAAAATGTAACCCAATTTAGGTCGATCAGTTTATGTAATGTGGTATATAAGATAATTGCAAAAATGATGGCTTCTCGTTTGAAGGTGTTCCTGCTAGATATTATTAGCCCAACTCAAAGTGCCCTCATGCCTGGCAAACTGATAACGGATAACAGTTTAGTAGCGTATTAATACTTTCACACAATCAAGAATAAAAGAGAAGGTAGAGAAGGCTTATGCGCTATAAAACTTGATATGCAGAAAGCTTATGACGGAGTCGAATGGCCTTTTTTGAAGGAGGTTATGTTGAGACTGGGTTTCCGTCAAGATTGGGTGAATTTTATTATGCAATGCGTCTCAACAGTTGAATACAGAGTAAGGTTTAATGCGGAGGAAAGTGAGAACTTCAAGCCTACAAGGGGTTTGAGACAGGGAGATCCGTTGTCACCATACATTTTCTTGTTGTGTACCGAGGGTTTGAATGCTCTACTTACACATGTAGAGGAAAATGGAAAGATCCAAGGGGTAAGAGTCCGTAGAGACACACCATCTATACCAAATCTTCTCTTTGCGAACGATTCATTGATCCTTCTGAAAGCCAACCAACAAAGTGCAGACGCTTTGGAAGCAGTATTGGATCTATACTGTGAGGCAACGGCACAATTGGTAAGCATTGAAAAATCTAGCATATTCTTTAGCCCTAACACAAAAGTGGAGAGAAGAGAGCAGATGTGTACAACACCGGATATAATGACAGAGGCCCTCAATGATAAATATTTGGGCGTGCCAGCAAATGTGGGAATAGATAAAACAGATTGTTTCCAATTTCTGATTGAGAGGATTGTTAAAAAGATTAGTGGTTGGAAAGAAAAATTACTGACTACCGGGGGAAAGGAAATCCTGCTCAAGGCTGTGATCTCGGTCTTTAAAATTCCTAAAAAAAATGTAAAGGAATCATTGACGCGATAGCACACTTCTGGTGGGGAGACGAGGAGAACCGGAAAAGGATGCACTAGATGTCCTGGTGGAAAATGTGGGTACCTAAAAATCAAGGAGGGATGGAATTTCATGATATTCACTGCTTCAACTTGGCATTGCTTGCCAAACAGGCATGGCTTCTTCTGGATAATCCTGATTCCTTGTGTGCTTCTATACTAAGGACAAAGTATTACCCCGATGGTTATTAGTTGAACGCTAAGCTAAAGAAAGGCTCCTCCTTTACATGGCAAAGTATTATGACAAGTGTGAACTCTATGAAATGGGGTTACATTTGGCTAGTGGGGAATGAACAAAATATCAATATTTGGGAAGATGTGTGGATCCCAGGTTGTGTCACAAGGAAAATCGTAACGCCTAAGGGGGGACATCTGTTAACGAAGGTAGGTGATATCATTGATCCCGCTTCCAATAGTTGGGATGAAGATCTGATTACACAAACTATGTGGCCCATAGATATACAACACATTCTTTCAATTCCACTCCCACAGCATGGTATGCCAAATTTTATTGTTTGGAGTTATACAAAAAATGGGATGTTTTCGGTTTGGTCAGCTTATTATGTGGAGTGGGACCACCAATATGGTAGCAAGCTAAAACACTCTAACGGGATGGGGCGAAGCACAGTTAACCCTATTTGGAGTAAGATATGGGAGTTATCTTATCCGACAAAAGTTAAAAAAAATATGGCGTACGCTACATGGTACACTCCCATGCCGGGTTACGCTCACTATAGACATATGAAGGTCTCGCCCATTTGCCCCACTTGCTCTGAGGGTTTAGAAGATACAAAGCATATGCTTTTCCATTGTAATAAAGCAAAAGAGGTCTGGAAAAGGCTGGGATGGATGAGATTATTGATAAAGTGTGCGAGATTGACCGTGCTGGAGAGGCGGTGCTGGAGTACCTTCTACTTCTTCCAAATAAGGACTCGTGGATACTGGGTTCCCAAAATGTGCATGAGATGATTGTTGTCTCAGCATGATATCTATGATGGGAAAGACGGAAGTTGGTGCATAAGGAGAAAACTCAAAATGCACTTCAGATTTCAACGGGAGTTCTAGCCCTTACCACAAATTTCATAAATGCATTATCCCCCAAAGCTTCTATGAAAAAGGAGGGTTGGTCTTGTCCACCTAGAGGTTTTGTGAAACTAAACGTTGATGCTTCTTTTGACCATGATCTGCTTAGGGGTACGATGGTGGCGGTCCTGAGAGATAACAGAGGCAGGTTTATTGCTGGAGGGAATGGGAAGATTGAATATTGTGTGGATGTGTTGATGGCGGAAGCTTTTGCTCTCAAATTCGGTCTATCACTGGCGCAAAGGACGAGATGTAATCGTCTTATTATTAACTCGGATAATCTGGAGGTAATTGATAGTATGCAGGATGGAGGGCAGTCAGCGGGCGCGACGGCAGCAATTTTCGACGATTGTTTTCATTATGCGTGTGATTTTGTTACTACTCGATCTAAACATTGTAATAGAGAAGCAAATAAAGTAGCTCATGAGCTTGCTAGATTAGCTAGATTCTCTTTAACTTTTGATTGGTTTGAGGAACCTTTAAATGAAATTGTAACGATCCTCACAAATGATATACTAATTATCTCTAATGAATAAAGCTTCAGGTTTTTTCAAAAAAAAAGTTCATAAATTTGACCAACTTAATAAGAAATATATATTATAAAAAATATATCATTAAAAACTTTAGATGTTCTATTTTTTAGTGATACTCTCCCGTCACGGTTTAGAAGGCGTGTTTGGAAATTCTCTGGAACCTAGGTGGTTATTGATTGGCTGTGAGATGGACTGGAAAATAGCATCTACTCTACACATGCATATAAGAGTAGTACAATGGAGTACTAATTAGCTGCTAGGATAAATGCAATTCGCCCTAAACCTTGTCTATTGTGGAAACGCATGTAAATTTAACCGTGCCTTCTAAACTGTGACGGAGGAAGTATAATTTTTATGTTAAATTATTAATTTTATATAAGTCAAATTGATTTAGGTACACGTGTAAGACATATAAACTGAGATGGAGGGAGTACTTCATTTGGCCCACTTGGTATGCCTATTCTCCGACCGGGAACGGTGTCATAGCGTTGCTTTCTATTTCTTCTGACCTTTCCGCGAGGCTGAGGGGGCGATGCCATAGGCCATAGCCATGAACCATTGTGTCGATCGCTCCATCGAGATCGTGCTGATAACGTATTGATGAGTAAAAAGCTACGAAGCATCGATACTTCAAAAATCTGTGTATCACCGTATAATACTACGTCGATACTTCGATACGGCTTCGATACGGGTATCCCCAAGTATCGCATTTTTCAATTTAAAAATAAAAGAAAAAAATGCCGATACGGCTATCCCCAAAGTATCGCCAGTCAATATTGTTCCTGCCTTGATGTATCGTTGATCCATTCATGTAGGTAGTGGGTGTGTGATGTACTAATATAATAGTTGGATAAAAGTCCTTGATAAGGATGTCGTTTGTTGGATAAAATTACTTGTTGTTGTTGGCTTGCTGCTTTTTAATGTTTGTAACGTAAAATTACTTAGTGGTGTTGTTGTTGCCTTCGATTGCTAAGGAAGAAGATACAAGTATACATTATGACATCTTTTATCTTTCTTTATCATCATTTGAGCATTATTGATGTGTATTGCTTGTTAATTTTAATTATCAATTTATCATTATGTTCATAAGTGAGAGTTCATATTTATAGTTATGAGAAAAATGAGCTCAATGAAGATTGTGCTCTCGATATTGTTATCAAGAAAAAACTTCTAAAACGTTAGGAGAACAGTAGTGAAGCAGTATTTTGATCTCTAAATTGTTATCAAGAAAAGAATTGGGTTGAGGCAGTCCCTAGCCGTGTGACCCCTTCGATGATGGTGAGATTTTTAAAATGTGAGACAACGAGACATGAAAGCAATTAGGCAACCAGTGAGGCGGCATTTTGATTTCACCTGACAAGTTTTATTAAATTAGCTCTCATTACATGTCATTTAATTATTATTTATATATGCTTGCCGTATCACCGTATTGCTGTTTTTAGAAATTGCCGTATCCTGTATCGCCGTACCGTATCGCCGTATCGATATTGCTGTATTGATGGGTGCTCCTTAGGTAAAAAGTAAACGGAAACAAAATGTAATGGCGAACAGTGTCTCTCTATCATTGAGAGTGATGCTTATATACAAGCTGAGGGAAGCAACCAGAGGATACGTATGTGACGGTTATCGTTAGAATTAACTACCTAACAGTTAACAAGGGGAGATTTACCTCATAATTAACACATGTTTAATTAACTCTAACATATTTGATGAGGAACTAGTACGAAGCATTGGGAACGTGGATTTTTCATGCATATGCTTCGGAGTCCCTACATGTATTTTATGATGTCAAGTGACATCATAAAGTGTGCTTAGCAACAATTGAAATTGATTATTAGATAATGTGTAGGCGCCGACGAAAGAGGAGATGTGCGGGAGGAGGACGTGCCGGCGCTCATCTTGCCCTTGCCGCTGCCACTGAAGATGCCCATGGCGCTCGCTCGTTAGGGTTTCTGTCGTCGGCGAGGGAGCACGTGGGGCTGGATGTGAACGGGGGTGGAAGTGAGTGAGGCCCCAACCCCACACACGTGTGGATTATAAAAGGGTCGTATCCCATAGCTTCCAATCGCTGATGCATGGGTCCGTGGTATGTGCCGTCATAAATAAAGATCTCGTGGGGCGGTTGGTCGGCTGACGTGTGGGGACGGTGTGCACACTGAAGGGGTGCGTGGCGTCCGTTTCGTGTCCGTGTCGACACAAATGCGACCCAAATTTGGGCCTGAAATGCGTCGGCACGGACGTTCGACGGACATAAATAGAGTTTGGGTTGCCGGGTTGGACCGGCTTTTTTGTCCGTGACGACAAAAAGAAGGTGAACGGAGGAAATGGATCGGCCAGTTGAAATTACTCTTATACATCATGTGAAGCCATATACGGTCTATAATTCCACGGAACAAATTTTTTAGCTGTGTAGCGAATACCTCCATATAACTATGATTTTGATGCATTATCCAGACCATCGTCTCTTGCCTCTCTGGCACATCCCCCTACTCCGGATGTCCATCTATTTCGTCTCACTGAAAAGTGGAAACTAGTTGGAGACCTGCAGCCATGAACGAGAATCCATGCCTCTAGTGGCAAAATTCGTGTTTTGACCCTTTTGCGCAACTTAGCCGGATCCGACCCTGTTAAATTTTGTTTTGGGATCTGACCCTTTTAGCTACCGCCAGAACCTGCGGCAGTAGCCCGCCACATCGATAGTGCGCATCGTTTTCACCGGATCTATCTTCTTCTTCGGAGGTGGAGTTTTCTTTGCAAAATGGGCCCTCAATTCGGCCTGACATATCTCCTCATTTTCAGACTCGGTCCTCTCATATGGTAACTTTTCCAGAGGCCTGAGATATGGACCGTATCTGTATCCCCTCCTGCCTATGCTTGTACTGCTAGCCTCCGGAGCGGCGGCGGCTCCCTTCCATCGTTGCTTACTAGGCGCCGGAGGAGCCAGAGCGGCAGCGTCTGTCTTCCGCCGTTGCCAACGAGGCTGAGGAGGAGGTGTACTTCTCCGACGTGTCGGAGTAGGTGAAGGAGGAGGCAGAGTTCCCCCACGCCTCGGAGGAGCCGGAGAAGGAGGCGGTGTGCCCTGATCACTTGCCGGAGGAGGAGGAGGAGGCGGAGTGCCCTGATTCGCCTGAGGAGAAGGAGGAGGAGGAGGCATCCGGTTTGGAAGCTTGATGTACTCCTTCTGCCATAGACATGTACTCCTTAGGGCACAAACCAGCTTATTCTCTCCTTCACCTGTAGAGTGGTCAAGCTCAAGCTCCTCAAATTCCTTCATTACTTCATCCACCATCACAACAGCATAGCCATGTGGAATCGGACGACAGTGAAAAGTTCCGTTGGGTTGAGGAGGTGCAACAGAGCCGACAACCGCCTTGAAAGTGAGGTTCCGGCATTTCGTCATAAGCTCGCAATGTTGAGCCTCCGTGATAGTATCCATGGGGTAGCTAGGAGACGTGAAGTCAGGCTGAACGAGCTCCGTGGAAGCGACGCTGCTTCTCTGTTGAGATGGGGGTAGCTTCTGGGGTAGTTTCGTGCCGCTGAGATGGTTGGCCGGCAGCTCCCTGGCTCTCAGCTTCCTCTAGCTTTTGTAGTCTTGCATTGAGCTTCTGAATTTCGCTCAGCTCCGCTTTCCTCTTTCTCTCTCGACTTCTGTAACCACATGCGTCGGGAAACCCAACCTTCCACGGAACGGAGCCTGGTGTGCCTCGTGTTCGTCCAGGGTGCTCAGTATTCCCTAGGGCCTCAGTCAGCTTGTCCTTCTCTCTGTTGGAAATGAACGTCCCTTCCTGCGCTGCGGTGATATACTTTTGAAGCTTGATCATGGGTATTGCAAGTTGCTTGTCCGTCCAACAGCACTTCCCTGTTTCAGGGTCCAAAGTTCCCCCAACCCCGAAGAACCAAGTCCTTGAACGGCCTAGCCAGTTCAATGTCTGTGGTATGACAATCAGGTCATTCTCAGCTTTGTCCCACAACGGCCGGGCTTTGAGGTAGCCACCTGACCCCATGTGATGGTGATGCTGCTTCTTTGCAGCATTGACCTTGTTTGTCTCTGACATTTTCTTACTCTTGTCTGATGTCTTGTAGTCCACAAATGCGGGCTAGTAATCTCTTATCTTCTCAAATCGGCCGATGAATTCTGGAGTCTTCCCTTTGTCGACGAACTTTGATTTCAAATCATTCTTCCACCTCCTGAATAGATCTGTCATCTTCTTAAGAGCACACGCCTTGACCAGTGGGTCTATAACTGGCTTATTCAGATCCTCCTCTGGCGGTAGGGTGAAATTTGCCTTCAGCGAGGTACAAAGATCATCTTTCTGTCTATCGGTGACATAATCACCTTTAGGGGAGCCGTCCTTATGCTTATTCCATTTCTTGATGCTAATCGGGATGTTGTCCCGAACAATAGCTCCGCACTGAGCCGAAAATGCGTTCTTGGTCCGCTTGGGTTCAATCGGATGGCCACCATTCACGAGTGCTGTGATCGTGAACCTTTCATCCTTGCGCAACCTCTTCTTCGGGCCTCGTCTCGTTACCGAAGTTTGGCTCGATCCGGAGGGCTATAAAAGAAGAAAGAAGAGTTAATTAATATATGTACATACCAAAACAATTAATACATCAATTAGCTAGTCAGCACGGGCTTAATTAATATATATACCTCGCCGGACTTTGCAACAGCTCCCTCCTCCGATCGGTCACCGGAGCCGTCATCATGGTCTCCTTCTTCCTCCGGCATTCGGTCACCAGATCCATCATGATCATGTCCTTCCTCCTCCATTGTTCAATCACCGGAGCCATCATAATCCTCTCCTTCCAGACCATCGATGTCGTTGAGAAACGACAAGATATCACATCCGTCGTGGATTATGTCCCCCAACAACTGTTCTTGTTCTTCGTCTCATGGATCCATAGTTTCTGCAAATATTACAACATGGCATCTAATATACAAACATGAATGTCCGACGGCCGGACCACCTCCCTCATGAATGTCCGACGTCCGGACCGCCTCTCTCATTAATGTCAAATAGGGGATTCTGTTAACCTATAAGGGATTTAATTAACAAAATGGCGCCATTCTGAATGTGCAGAAGATGGTCCATATTTTTCCTGATCTCATCTACCCTTCTATATGTCACGTTGTCTAGTGTCAAAGGATTCAAGAAAACCGACGCTTCATCAATAACCGGAAGTAACAGGCGCATAGTGGTACGAAGCTCTCCAAAATTGTTTTGTAACGGAGTCCTGGATAGGATAATTAATTAGCTTTTTGGTACGAATTTCACCAAGAGCCTTCTGAATATCGCTATTTGGAAGGCCTTTGCTGAAATTCGTACCAAAAAGCGAATTATTCTATCCGGGAGGGGGTAGATCGACAACGACGCTCTTTATTCTAGGGTTTGGATGGCCTCAGTAGTTGGTCGGGCGAGCGGACCGCCTCTCTCACTCATGCATGTCCAACGTCCCCCTCATGTCAAAGTTATCAGGGAGGGGGTAGATCGACAAAGACGCTCTTTCTTCTAGGGTTTGGGTGGCCTCGATAGTTGGTCGGGTGAGCGGACCGCCTCTCTCTCATGCATGTCCGATGTCCCCTCTCATGTCGAAGTTATCGGTTAGGGGGTATATCAACAACGACATACATTCCGGATCCGTTGGAAAGCTCTCGGGGAGCCGAGGCCAACGTGATGATAGGGGGCCGGGGTGCTCCCGTGGCCTTGTTGATAGATAGAGCCGATGCCAACATTTTCATTTAACAAAAAACTACCTTCAAAAAAAGACTTGCTTCGCCGCGGGTGCTCGGTGCGACGTGGACTCAGTGGAAAAACTTTATGAAAATGCGGTGGTGGCTGGGCCGGGCAGTTTTCTTTTCCTTCTTCATTTTTTACTTTGTTTTTTCTTATATGTTTGTTTTCGTTTTCACTCTACATTCTCGTACATATGAAAAACAACGATGACTTTTTACATGAACATATACACACATATACATGAACATATAGACATATAGATGAACATATATATACATGAACATATATACACATGACACATATACATGAACATATATACATATACATGAAAAAAACATATACATGAACATGTACACACATATACATATACAAACATATACATGAACATATACACACATATACATGAACATATACACACATATACACGGGGATCAGGGGGCTCACTTGGGGGGGCGGCGACGGGGTGGCGACGGGGACGGCGGGGACAAGGCGACGGCGACGGCGGCGACGGGGAGGCAACAGGGAGGTGACGGGGACGACGGTGACGGGGAGGCGACGGGGAGGGCGGCGACGGGGAGGCAACAAGGAGGCGACAAGGACGATAGCGATGGGTAGGCGACGGGGACGAGGACGGCGGCGACGGGGAGGCGACGAGGACGCGGCCGGTGACGGGGAGGTGATGAGGACGGCGGCTCGGGGAGGCTATGGGGCCGGCGACGAGGATGGCGGGACGGGAAGGCGACGAGGACAAGGACGGCGGCAACGGGGAGGTGACGAGGACGGCGGCGATGGGGCCGGCGACGGGGAGGCGACGAGGATGGGGCTAGTGACGGGGAGGCGATGAGGATGGCGGCTCGGGGAGGCGACGGGGCCGGCGACGAGGACGGCGGCACGGGGAGGCAACGGGGACGAGGACGGCGGCTCGGGGAAACTGGTAGATGAAAACTGAAACTTTCCAAGGGTTTTCTTATATACAAGAGGCATTGGTCCCGGTTGGTTGCACCAACCGGGACCAATGCCAACCTTTAGTCCCGGTTGGTGCCACCAACTGGGACCAAAGGTCTCTTTTCGGCAGCCCGAAGGGCGGGAAGCACAGACCTTTGGTCCTGGTTGGTGGCACCAACCGGGACTAAAGGTGGGCATTGGTACCGGTTGGTGCCACCAACCGGGACCAATGGCCTTGCACAGCGGCGTGGTGGGAGTTTAGTCCCACCTCGCTAGTGGAGACTGTGTCGCACCTGTTTATAAGGCGCGGTGCGCCTGAGCCTTCGAGCTCCTCTCTAAAGCAGGCTTACGGGTCTAACCACTCTGTATCTGCGTGTGGGCCTAGTGGGCCTTCTGTGGGCCCGAATCCTGGCCCAATTGGCTGGTTGGGTTTCTAGTTGTATTCAGGCTATGGTGGCCCAGTAGGCGGCATTTTTTATTTTTTTCCCAGTATTTTTGTTTTGTTTTTTGCTTTATTTATTTTTTTAATTTTTTCCAGTATTTTTTTTTGTTATTTTAGTTCATTCTTTTTAACAAAATACTTTGATAATTTTAGTTGCATAATTTCCATTATTTTGTTTTGTTTCTTGCTTTATTTATTTCCAGTGTGTTTTATCATTATATTCTTTTTGCTATTAATGTTTTGAACAAAAAATACTTTGATAATTTTAGTTGCATAATTTTTATATAAGTATAGTTTCAAAAATACTAGAGGTTTATAAAAGATTTTTAGTTGATTCTTTTTTGAACTCCACTTCCACGATGTTTTGAAAGAAATTAAAAAGCACTTCAAACGAACTCTGGAAAGGTTGAAAGTTGTCATGGTATCATCATTTCACCCACATAGCATGTGCTAAAAAGTTGAGTGGGTTACGGCAAAAACTGGATGCACTTCGTGTACAAAATGGACAATCTCTTTCGAAGTATCACGGTTTTAGACGAAAACTCATCTATTACAAAGGAATTTCATTTTTTGAACTTATTTGAACTCCATACTTTTAGTGTGTTCAAAATGCACCATTCAAAGCCACATCATCAATTTTCAACCCTTTCTGACTTCATTTGGTATTTTTCATGCACTTACTGATTTTTGTTGAGCTAAATGACCCTGGAATTGAGAAGCACTTCAAATGAACTCTGAGAAGGTTGAAAGTTGGCATGGTATCATCATTTCACCCACATAGCATGTCATAAAAAGTTGAGAGGGTTACGACAAAAACTGGATGCACTTCATGTACAAAACCGAAAATCTCTTTCGAAGTATTAGGGTTTCAAACGAAAACTCATGTGTTACAAAAGGCATTTCATTTCTTCACATGTCACTGCAATGATATAGCTGTGGAGAGAAAGTCTTCACTTTTTCTTCGCTTGTGTCCTTTGCTTATTGCGCCGTAACCATGGATAATCTTCATCGTTTAACGGGGTGCTTGGGTCAGCCTTGACTTTCAAGGGAGGAATTTCATGAAACTTTTCATAATCTTCAGACATGTCTGTCTTGCCCTCCAATCCCACGATGTCTCTTTTTCCCGAAAGAACTATGTGGCGCTTTAGCTCATCGTATGATGTATTCGCTTCCTTATCTTTTCTTTTTCTCGGTATGGTAGACATGTCCTTCACATAGAAAACCTGCGCCACATCATTGGCTAGGACGAATGGTTCGTCTGTGTACCCAAGATTGTTCAGATCCACTGTTGTCATTCCATACTGTGGGTCTTCTTGTACCCCGCCTCTTGATAGATTGACCCATTTGCACTGAAACAAAGGGACCTTGAAATCATGTCCATAGTCAAGTTCCCATATGTCCACTATGTAACCATAATATGTGTCCTTTCCCCTCTTGGTTGCTGCATCAAAGCGGACACCGCTGTTTTGGTTGGTGCTCTTTTGATCTTGGGCGGTCATGTAAAATGTATTCCTATATATCTCGTACCCTTTGTAAGTCAATACAGTCAAAGATGGTCCCCTGGCCAACGAGTATAGCTCATCAAAAATAGTGTTGTCACCCATGAGACGTGTTTGCAACATACTGCCGAAAGTCCTGATGTGTTCATATGTAATCCAGTCGTCACATTGGTCTGGGTGTTTAGAGCGCAGAATATTCTTGAGTTCATCGACATACGGGGTCACCAAGGTGGAGTTCTGTAGAACTGTGTAGTGTGCTTGAGACCAAGAATGCCCGTCCCTACATATTATTTAGTCTGCTCCTAGCGTGCCTTTTCCAGTCAGTCTCCCCTCATACCGCGATTGAGGGAGACCAATCTTCTTAAGGTCAGGAATGAAGTCAACACAAAACCCAATGACATCCTCTGTTTGATGGCCCATGGAGATGCTTGCTTCTGGCCTAGCATGGTTACGAACATATTTCTTTAATACTCCCATGAACCTCTCAAAGGGGAACATATTGTGTAGAAATACAGGGCCCAGAATGACAATCTCGTCGACTAGATGAACTAGGACGTGCGTCATGATATTGAAGAAGGACGGTGGGAACACCAGCTCGAAACTAACAAGACATTGCACCAAATCACTCCTTAACCTTGGTAGGATTTCTGGATCGATCACCTTTTGAGAGATTGCATTGAGGAATGCACATGGCTTCACAATGGCTAATCGAACATTTTCCAGTAGAAGCCCCCTCAATGCAACCGGCAGCAGTTGCGTCATAATCACGTGGCAGTCATGAGGATTTAGGTTTTGGAACTTTTTATCTGCCATATTTATTATTCCCTTTATATTCGACAAGAAGCCAGATGGGACCTTCATACTGAGCAGGCATTCAAAAAAGATTTCCTTCTCTTCTTTGGTAAGAGCGTAGCTGGCAGGACCTTCATACTGCTCTGGATGCATGCCGTCTTTTTCATGCACACGTTCTTGTTCCTCCCGTGCCTCCGGTTTATCTTTTGTATTCCCATACACTCCCAAGAAGCCTAGAAGGTTCATGCAAAGATTCTTCGTCACGTGCATCACGTCGATTGCAGAGCGGACCTCTAGGTCTTTCCACTAGGGTAGGTCCCAAAATATAGATTTCTTCTTTCACATGGGTGTGCGTTTGTCAGCGTCATTCAGAATAGATAGTCCGCCAGGACCCTTCCCAAATATTACTTGTAAATCATTGACCATATCAAGTATGTGATCACCAGTATGGAGGGCGGGCTTCTTCCGGTGATCTGCCTCACCTTTGAAATGCTTTCCTTTCTTTCGACATTGATGGTTGGTCGGAAGAAAACGATGATGCCCCAGGTACACATTCTTCCTACATTTGTCCAAATATATACTGTCGGTGCCATCTAAATAGTGTGTGCATGCGTGGTATCCCTTGTTTGTCTTTCCTAAAAGGTTACTGAGAGCAGGCCAATCGTTGATGGTTACAAACAGCAACGCATGTAGGTCAAATTCCTCCTGTTCGTTCTCATCCCACACACGTACACCTCTTCCATTCCATAGCTGTAAAAGTTCATCAACTAATGGCCTTAGGTACACATCAATGTCATTGTCGGGTTGCTTAGGGCCTTGGATGAGCACTGACATCATAATGAACTTCCGCTTCATGCACAACCAAGGAGGAAGGTTATACATACATAGAGTCATAGGCCATGTGCTATGCTTGTTGCTCGGCTCTCCAAAAGGATTAACACCATCTGCACTTAAACCAAACCATACGTTCCTCGGGTCACCTATAAAGTCACTCCACTTTCTCTCGATCTTTCTCCACTACGACCCATCAGCGGGTGCTCTCAACTTCCCGTCTTTCTTACGGTCTTTTTTGTGCCATTGTATCAACTTGGCATGCTTTTTGTTTCTGAACAGAAGTTTCAACCGTGGTATTATATGAGCATACCACATCACCTTGGGAAGAACCCTCTTCCCGGTGCGCTGGCCCTCAACATCACCAGGGTCATCTCCACTAATCTTATACCGCAATGCACCGCATACCGGGCATGCGTTCCGTTCCTCGTACACACCACGGTAGAGGATGTAGTCATTAGCGCATGCATGTATCTTCTACACCTCCAGTCCTAGAGGGCATACAACCTTCTTTGATGCGTACGTACTGTCGGGCAATTTGTTATCCTTTGGAAGCTTCTTCTTCATTATTTTCAGTAGCAAACTAAATCCCTTGTCAGATACACCATTGTCTGCCTTCCATTGCAGCAATTCCAGTGTGGTACCAAGCTTTTTGTTGTCATCTTCGCAATTTGGGTACAACCCTTTTTTTGTGATCCTCTAACATGCGATCGAACTTCAACTTCTCCCTTTCATTTTCGCATTCTCTTTGTGCATCAACAATGACCCGGCGAACATCATCATCGGGCACATCGTCTGGTTCCTCTTGATATTCAGCTTCCCCCATTGCAGCATCACCGTATTCAGGGGGAGGGTACTTGTCGTCATCCTCTACTTCTTCGTTGTCTTCCATCATAACCCCTCTTTCTCCGTGCTTGGTCCAAACATTATAGTGTGGCATAAAACCCTTCTGAAGCAGGTGGAAGTGAAGGGTTTTAGAGTTGGAGAAAGACTTCGTATTCTCACAGACAGTACATGGACAAGGCATAAAACCATTCTGCTTGTTTGCCTCAGCCGCTTCGAGAAAATTATGCAGGCCCTTAATATACTCGGAGGTGCGTCGGTCACCGTACATCCATTGCCGGTTCATCTGCATGCGTTATATAATAAAGTGTATTAAAAACCATTAAAACATATCATGAATAGAGAAGTGACCAAATTAATAGAAATTCATCATCACATTAAAGCCAAAGTACAATAATGACCAAAATAAATACGTACAGTTCATACATACTTGTCATTATTGAACAACATATAGCTCTCTAGAGGATCTAATTAAAACATATAGCAAAACTATGTAAAAAAATTAAATGCAACAACAAATGCAATCATAACCGCTACTAAGATACCAATTGATCCAACAGCATAATGATACCAAGCGTCGGTATGAATGGCATATTTTCTAATCTTTCTAAGCTTCAAGCGCATTGCATCCATCTTGGTCTTGTGATCGTCGACAATATCGGCAACATGCAACTCCAATCCCATCTTGTCATCTTCAGTTCTTTTCAATTTTTCTTTCAAATAACCAATTTCTTTTTCAGCTTTAGTTAACTTGTCGAGCAGAATTGCATAGTCGGTATCCATTTTTGGTTCAACTACTTCCTATAGATAAAAACATCTACGTCAAGTTGGTGGCATAATTAATTGTCATAGACATTAGATGTGTGAAATAGTTATATAAAAGATAATATATCACATCTGAATCATAGACTGGACGAGGGCCGACGTGAGCGGATACCATAACCATGGCACTATATAATAACAAACAATAATAAAAGTAATAAAATCATATGAGTAAGTATATTTTCTTTTAGCAAGAAGATAAGATCAAGAGGCTCACCACGCGCGGGCGATCGACGGCGGTTTCAGGACGGGTACGGGACAGGACGGACCGCCAAACCTAGACAAATCTTGACAAAAATGGAGTTTGTACAAGGAGCTTCAAGAGGAGAAAGCTTAAGTTTGGCTTGGGGATTTCCTGAAACACCTCATGTGCATAGGAGGTGAGCTAGATCACCACAAAGCTCTCCCCTCGCCAGCCTGAAAAACAGAGCAGTGTGGAGTGCTCTGCTCGCTGGCGAGGGGGTATATATAGGCATCTCATTGGTCCCGGTTCGTGGCTGGAACCGGGACTAAAGGCCCCCATTTGGTACCGGATCCAGCCACGAACCGGGACCAATGGTTGTGGGCCAAGAGCAAGGCACATTGGTCCCGGTTCGTGTCTGGAACCGGGACCAAAGGTTCCAGACGAACCGGGACCAATCCCCCACGTGGCCCGCCCGGCCCCTGGCCTCACGAACCGGGACCGTTACCCCCATTGGTCCCGGTTCGTGACTGAACCGGGACTAATGGGCTGGCCCGGCCTGGACCAAAGCCTTGTTTTCTACTAGTGCATGGATATACATGCACACGTATGATCCATGTATGTATGAAAGGAGCATATGTACTATCAAAGTTTTAAACTTTAATATTTTCCATGCACGACTTGTTTGAAAATGCTCTCGCATGGAGTGAATGTCCGACGTTTTGCCTCTTCTTGGTTTGAGCTTCTCGTTTTAGATCACCGATTCCGTCATTTCTGAGTATAATTAAAAATAAAATAATGAGTGTAGCATTATTTTCTTATCACTTAAACTGTACGTACAAAGGAGCGAAAGTACCTGATCAGTTATTTTCCGTGTAATATTTACTAATATTTTCATGATTGTTATGTCCATATTAGGAGGTCTTGTTGTCAGATAACAGTGAACCTACGAGATATGAAGAAGCAATGATGGGCCCAGATTGCAACAAATGCCTAGGAGCCATGAAATCCGAGATAGGATCCATGTATGAAAACCAAGTATGAACTTTGGTAGACTTGCCCGATTAACAGCAGGCCGTTAAGTACAAATGGATCTTTAAGAGAAAGACAGACGCTGATGGTAAATGTCACCATTTATAAAGCTCGACTTGTCACAAAGAGGTTTCCGACAAGTTCAAGGAGTTGACTACGATGAGACTTTCTGACCCGTAGCGATGCTAAAGTCTGTTGGAATTATGTTAGTAGTTGCTGCATTTTTCGATTATGAAATCCGGTAGATGGATGTCAAAAAAGAGTCTCCTTGACGATTTTTGTGATGAAAGGTTGTATGTGATACAACCAAAAGGTTTTGTTGGTCCTAAAGATGCTAAAAGGTATGCAAGCTCTAGCGATCCTTCTATGGACTGGAGCAAGCATTTCGGAGTGGGAATATATGCTTTGATGAGGTAATCAAAGGTTCTGGGTTCATACAAAGTTTATAAGTAATTTCTATATACAAGAAAGTGAGTGGGAGCACTATAGAATTTCTAATAAGTATATGTGGATGACACATTGTTGATCAAAAATAATGTAGAATTTCTGGATAGCATAAAGGGTTGTTTGAAAGGAGTTTTTCAAAGGAAGACCTGGATAAAGATACTTAAATATTGGGCATCAAGATCTATAGAGATAGATCAAGGCGCCTGAAGACTTTCAATGAGTACATACCTTGACAAGATTTTGAAAGAGTTCAAAATGGATCAATCAAAGAAGGAGTTCTTGCCTGATTTGTAAGGTGAGTAAGACTCAAAGCTCCACCACGGCAGAAAAAAGATAAAGGACGAAGGTCATCCCTTATGCCTTATCCATAGGCTCTATACGGTACGCCATGGTGTGTACTACACCTGAGCCTTGACGCGTGTCTGGCAAGGGGGTACAAGAGTGATCTAGGAGTGGATCACTGGACAATGGTCAAAATTATCCTTAGTAAGTGGAGGCTAAGGAAATGTTTCTCGATTATGGAGGTGGTAAAGAGTTCGTCGTCAACGGTTACGTCGATGCAAGCTTTGACACCGATCCAGGTGACTCTGAGTAGCAAACCGGATACGTATACTGGTGCAGGCATTTGAGATAGCTCCAAGTGAGGCGTAGTAGCAGCATCTACAATATGACATAGAGATTGCAAAGTACACACGGATCTGAATGTTGCAGACCCATTGACTAAAACCTCTCTCACAAGCAAAACATGATCAAACCCCAGAACTCATTGGGTCTTAGTTACATGGTGATGTGAACTAGATTATTGACTCTCGTGCAAGTGGGAGACTGTTGAAAATATGCCCTAGAGGCAATAATAAATTGGTTATTATCATATTTCCTTATTCATGATAATAATTTATTATCCATGCTATAATTGTACTGATTGGAAACTCACATACATGTGTGGATACATAGGTAACACGATGTCCCTAGTGAGCCTCTACGAGACTAGCTCGTTGATAAAAGATGGTCAAGGTTTCCTAACCATAGACATGAGTTGTCATTTGATAACGGGATCACATCATTAGCAGAATGATGTGATGAACAAGACCCAACCGTAATCATAGCATTTGATCATGTTAGTTTATTGCTACTGCTTTATCCATGTCAAGTATCTATTCCTACGACCATGAGATCATGCAACTCCCTAACACCGGAGGAATGCCTTGTGTGTATCAAATGTCACAACGTAATTGGGTGACTATAGCGGTGCTCTACAGGTATCTCCAAGGGTGTCTGTTTGTTAGCATGGATCAAGACTAGGATTTGTCACTCTGTATGACGGAGAGGTATCTCTGGGCCCACTCGGTAATACAACATCACAAGAAGCTCGCAAGCAATGTGACCAAGGTGTTAGTCATGGGATCTTGTATTACAGAACGAGTAAAGAAACTTGCTGATAACAAGATTTAACAACGTGTGGAGATACCGACGATCAAATATTGGGCAAGTAACATACCGTTGGAGAAAGGGAACTGCATACGGGATTGATTCAATCCTTGGCATCGTGGTTCGACCGATAAAGATCTTCATCGAATACGTCGGAACCAATATGGGCATCTAGGTCCCGCTATTGGTTATTGACCGGAGAGGTGTCTCGATCATGTCCACATGATTCTCGAACCCGTAGGGTCCGCACGCTTAACGTTTGATGATGATATAGTATTATTGGGTTATGTATGTTGGTAACTGAATGTTGTTCGGAGTCCGGAATGAGATCCTAGATGTCACTAGGAGCTCCGGAATGGTCTGGAGGTAAAGATTTATATACGGGAAGTCATTTTTAGCTACCGAAAAAGTTTCGGGTTTTTTCGGTATTGTACCGGGAAGCTTCTAGAAGGTTCCAAAAACTTCCGGAGGAGTCCGGAAGTCCACCAAGGGTTCCACCACGTCCCAAGGTTCTACATGGGCTGAGGGGAGGCGCCCTGGCCTTATTGGGCCAGGCGCACAAGCCCCTCAAGGCCCATGTGGCTTGGGAGAGGTGGAAAGTCCGCCTATGTATGAAAAGGGAGGGAACTGGACTGATAGTCGAACTCCTCCCCCTTGGCTGCACCCTAGGGCTTGGGAGGGATGATCTCCATGCCCCTCCACCTATATATAGAGGGGAGGGGGCGCCCCAACAGGACACACCAAGCCCTTGGCGCCCCTCTCTCTCCCTAGATCGTTTTCTCCTTCGTTCACGGTTTTGGTAGCGCTCGGCGTAGCCCTGCCAGGATTGCTCCACCACCATATCCACCATGATGTCGTGCTGGTTGAGAACCCATCTACTACTCCGCCCTTGCTCGCTGGATCAAGGAGGGGGATACATCATCGAGCCGCACGTGTGCTGAACGCAAAGGTGTCGTGCGTTCGGCGCTAGATCGAGACGGATCGCGATTGGATCGTGAAGACGTACAACTACATCAACCTTGTTATATACGCTTCCGCTTAGAAATCTATAAGGATATGTAGATACACTCCCCCTCTCATAACTATGCATCTCCATGGATAGATCTTGCATGTGCGTAGGAATTTTTTTTGTTTCCCATGCAATATTGCCCACCACTTTTGTATAAAAAACAATAGTATCTCCAATTATAGCCCCTCTGGGATGTAAAATATATCTGTTCTCAACATCCCCATAGTGTATGAGACAAATGTACGCATTTTGATTAGGGTAGTATCCTATGGTTACGATTCTACTAGATATGTCCTTTTGATTCCGTCTAAAATTTATTTCACTGTATAGGCGCTTATGACCTCCCCCTCTATGCCTTGCGGTAATTATTCCTCTGGATTTATGATCTTTACCACAACGGTGTTGTCCACGGATCAATTATTTTGTGGTTTGGATTTCACTTGCATTTCTATGGTTCCCTTGCGTGTGCTCGCGATATGTGTTTTGAATAAAACAATATTGGTCATGGAATTAATCAATAACATTGCTAAATCTCATGGGGACGTATCCATATTCGGTGGAGTAGGGGACCAGACTCGTGAAGGAAATGATCTTTATATGGAAATGAAGGAATCCAGAGTAATTAATGAAAACAATATTGAAGAATCAAAGGTAGCTCTAGTCTAGGGCAAAACGAATGAACCACCACAGGCTCGTATAAGAGTTGGTTTAACTGCCCTAACTATGGCGGAATATTTCCTAGTTGTTAATAAGCAAGATTATTTTGTTTTGATTGGAATTCCTTTCCTCTATGGAATACCATTATGAACCTAATTAACTATTTGAATTTTCCCTTATTTTTATCCCCTTCTCCAGACCGCCGGGAAAAGCATGAAAAAAGGCTTGAATGGTATGATCCCTCCATCACCCCAGAATGAAAGGGGTGATCTCATAGTTCTTGGTCTATGAAGATGCGTTGTTTGGTTAAAAATTATACTGATACATTCGAATAATTTAATATTTCACAAGTAGTGAACTAAAACTCTTGTTATTACAACTAAATATTTCCACATTTTTAGAACCATTTAATCCATAATCATGAGCAAATGCATAACTATACTCCTGAAAGAGAAGTGGGTGGACAAAGTATTGTTGACGAGATTTATGTTTTTTAATGCCCTTTGAATTTTCCACTTGTATTTCTACTAGAATCAGAGAGAAGAAGCATTTCTCAGCTTTATCGAATGATGATACATAGTGCAATATGGTTAGAGTTTTGCATTTTTAAAACAAACCCTGGAGAGGTTGGAGTTGGTGGAACCTTGGGTGGTTCTCAGAAGAAGATAGCAAAAAATTTTATACCTAAAGTCAAAACTAAAAGGAACGTATAAAGCAATGCTTCTATGGATTCCATCGTGCTTCATTTACAATTATAACTTCCACACCTATTCATTTGCCATTTGGGATATTTTTTTCCATATAAAGAAAGAAAAAGAGTCAAAGACAGGATGTGAGCGTTGATCCCCTTGGAAGAAGTGGTTGCCGCCGTTCAGGAGCTGCTCGGACAAGGAGGAGGAGAAGGCATGGGAACCGTGGCTGCACCAACGCTTGACATTGGGTATGGCAAGAGGTCCTCGTAGTCCTAGTGGAGGCTCTAGTACCTTACACTAGTAGAAAACAGGACTTTGGTCCAGGTCGGGCCAGCCCATTAGTCCCGATTCAGTCACGAACTAGGACCAATGGGGGCAACGGTCCCGGTTCATGAGGCCAGGGAGCGGGAGGGCCACGTGGGGCATTGGTCCCAGTTCGTCTGGCCCCTTTGGTCCCGGTTCCAGGCACGAACCGGGACCAATGCGCCTCGCTCCTGGCCCACGACCATTGGTCCTGGTTCGTGCCTAGAACCGGTACCAAATGGGGTCCTTTAGTCCCGGTTCCAGCCACGAACCGGGACCAATGAGATGCCTATATATACCCTCTCGCCGGCGAGCAGAGCACTCCACACTGCTCTGTTTTTTTGGCCGGCGAGGGAAGAGCTTTGTGGTGCTCTAGCTCACCTCCTATGCACATGAGGTGTTTGATGAAATGCCCAAGCCGAACTTAAGCTTTCTCCTCTTGAAGCTCCTTGTCCAAACTCCATTTTCGTCAAGATTTGTCTAGGTTTGGCGGTCCGTCCTGTCCTGTCCCCGTCCTAAAACCGCCGTTGATCACCCGCGCGTGATGAGCCTCTTGATCTTATCTTCTTGCTAAAAGAAAATATACTTACTCGTATGATTTTACTACTTTTATTATTGTTTGTTATTATATAGTGCCATGGTTACGGTATCCGCTCACGTCGGCCCTCGTCCATATGTTTTATATAACTATTTCACACATATAATGTGTACGATAATTAATTATGCCACCAACTTAACATAGATGTTTTTATCTATAGGAAGTAGCTGAACCAGAAATGGATACCGACTATGCAATTTTGCTCGACAAGTTAACGAAAGCTGAAAAAGAAATTGGTCATTTGAAAGAAAAATTAAAAAGAACTGAAGATGACAAGATGGGATTGGAGTTGCATGTTGCCGATATCGTCGACGATCACAGGACCAAGATGGATGCAATGCGCTTGAAGCTTAGAAAGATTAGAAAATATGCCATTCATACTGACGCTTGGTATCATTATGCCGTTGGATCAATTGGTACCTTAGTAGTGGTTATGATTGCATTTGTTGTTGCATTTAAATTTTTTACATAGTTTCGCTGTATGTTTTAATTAGATGCTCTAGAGAGCTATATGTTGTTCAATAATGACAACTATGTATGAACTGTACGTATTTATTTTGGTCATCATTATACTTTGGCTTTAATGTGATGATGAATTTCTATTAATTTGGTCACTTCTCTATTCATGATATGTTGTAATGGTTTTTAATACACTTTATTATATAATGCACGAAGATGAACCGGCAATGGATGTACGGTGATGGACGCACCTCCAAGTATATTAAGGGCCTGCATAATTTTCTCGAAGCGGCTGAGGCAAACAAGCAGAATGGTTTTATGCCTTGTCCATGTACTGTCCGTGAGAATACGAAGTCTTTCTCCAACTCTAAAACCCTTCACTTCCACTTGCTTCAGAAGGGTTTTATGCCACACTATAATGTTTGGACCAAGCACGGAGAAAGAGGGGTTATGATGGAAGACAACAAAGAAGAAGAGGATGACGACAACTACCCTCCCCCTGAGTACAGTGATGCTGCAATGGGGGAAGCTGAAGATCAAAAGGAACCAGACGATGTGCCCGATGATGATGTTCGCCGAGTCATTGTTGATGCATAGAGAGAATGCGAAAATGAAAGGGAGAAGTTGAAGTTCGATCGCATTTTAGAGGATCACAAAAAAGGGTTGTACCCAAATTGCGAAGATGACAACAAAAAGCTCGGTACCACACTGGAATTGCTGCAATGGAAGGCAGACAATGGTGTTTCTAACAAGGGATTTAGTTCGCTACTGAAAATAATGAAGAAGAAGCTTCCAAAGGATAACGAATTGCCCAGCAGTACGTATGCAGCAAAGAAGGCTGTATGCCCTCTAGGATTGGAGGTGCAGAAGATACATGCATGCCCTAATGATTGCGTCCTCTACCGTGGTGATTACGAAGAACGGAACGCATGCCCGGTATGCGGTGCAACTAAAATAAAGCAAGAAACAAAACAAAATAATGGAAATTATGCAACTAAAATTATCAAAGTATTTATTTGTTAAAAAGAATGAACTAAAATAACAGAAGAAAAATACTGGAAAAAAATTAAAAAAACAAAGCAAAAAACAAAACAAAAATACTGGAAAAAATAAAAAAAATGCCGCCTACTAGGCCACCATGGCCTGAATACGACTAGAAACCCAACCAGCCAATTGGGCCAGGATTCAGGCCCATAGAAGGCCCACTAGGCCCACATGCAGATACAAAGTGGTTAGGCCCGTAAGCCTGCTTTAGAGAGGAGCTCGAACGCTCAGGCGCACCGCGCCTTATAAACAGGTGCGGCACAGTCTCCACTATCGAGGTGGGACTAAACTCCCACCACGCCGTTGTGCAAGGTCATTAGTCCCGGTTGGTGGAACCAACCAGGACCAATACCCACCTTTAGTCCCAGTTGGTGCCACCAACCGGGACCAAAGTGTTGGGTAACGTTGCATGGGAAACAAAAAAATTCCTACGCACATGCAAATCTATCCATGGTGATGAGCATCTACGAGAGGGGGAGTGGATCTACATGCCCTTGTAGATCGCTAAGCGGGAAGTGTTAAGAAACGCGGTTGGTGTAGTCGAACATCTTCATGATCCAAATCACCGAGCGTCCCGCGATCCAATCATGAACCATCCTCACGATCCGTCCCGATCAAGCACCGAACAGAAGGCACCTCTGCATTTAGCACACGTACAGCTTGATGACGATCTTCGCCTTCTCGATCCAGCAAGAGGGAGCGGAGAGGTAGATGAGTTCTTTGGCAGCGTGACGGTGCTCCGGCGATGGTGATGGAGCTATTCCGGCAAGGCTTCGCCTAAGCACTGCAGAAATCAGATCTAGAGGAGAAACTATGCACTGGAGAAACGGGTAGCACGTGGCTGAAAATCTAGTGCAAAAACCCTAAAACCTCCAGTATATATAAGAGGGAGGGCGAGGAGCGCCAAGGCCCCTTGCATTCGGCCGAAGGGGGAGGAGAGGAGGATTCCTCCTCCAATCCTAGTAGCACTAGGATTCCTCCCCTTTTTGCCGTTTTCCACCTCATCCCGTTGGGCTTTCTCTCCCTAGACGCATAGCCTTGTATGGAAGTTCCACCAGCCCACTAAGGGCTGGTATTCACTCTCCCACAGCCCATGGAGCCTCTTGGGTCGAAATACCCCTCCCGGAGGTCTCCCGGTACACTACCGGCACTCCCGGTACACTACCGATGAGCCCGAAACTTTTCCGACGACCAAAACAGGACTTATTATATATGAATCTTTACCTCCGGACCATTCCAAAGCTCCTCATGACGTCCAGGATCTCATCCAGGACTCTGAACAACCTTCGGTCACCATCGTACATAACTCTATACTACCGAAACGTCACCAAACCTTAAGTGTGCAGACCCTGCGGGTTCGAGAACTATGTAGACATGACCGAGACACCTCTACGGTCAATAACCAATAAGGGGACATGGATGACCATATTGGTTCCTACATATTCTACGAAGATCTTTATCGGTCGAACCTCTATGTCAAGGATTCAGTTAATCCCGTATGATGTTCCCTTTGTACTTCGGTATGTTACTTGCCCGAGTTTCGATCGTCGGTATCTCCATACCTAGTTCAACCTTGTTACCGGCAAATCTCTTTATTCGTTCCGTAATACAAGATCCCGTGACTAACACTTAGTCACATTGCTTGCAAGGCTCATTGTGATGTTGTATTACCGAGTGGGCCTTGACATAACTCTCCGTCACACGGAGTAACAAATCCCAGTCTTCATCCATGCCAACTCAACAGACACCCTCGGATATACCTGTAGAGCACCTTTATAGTCACCCAGTTACGTTGCGACGTTTGATACACACAAGGCACTCCTCCGGTGTCTGTGAGTTGCATGATCTCATGGTCATAGGAACATATACTTGACATGCGGAAAACAGTAGCAATAAACTGACATGATCATACGCTACGTTTGTAGTTTGGGTCTCGTCCATCACATCATTCTCCTAATGATGTGATCTCGTTATCAAATGACATCTCATGTCTATGGCTAGGAAACCTTAACCATCTTTCATCAACGAGCTAGTTCACTAGAGGCATACTAGGGACACGGTGTTGTCTATGTATCCACACATGTATCTATGTTTCCATTCAATACAATTATAGCGTGGATAATAAACAATTATCATGAACAAGGAAATGTAATAATAAACACTTTATTTATTGCCTCTAGGGCATATTTCCAACAGTCTCCCACTTGCACTAGAGTCAATAATCTAGTTCACATCTCTATGTGATTTACATTGTAATGAATTGAACACCCATGCAGTTCTGGTGTTGTTCATGTTTAGCCCTTGGAAGAGGTTTAGTCAACGGGTCTGCAACATTCAGATCCGTGTGCACTTTGCAAATATTTATGTCCTTCTCCTCAATGTAATATCGGATGGAGTTGAAGCGCCACTTTATATGTATGGTCCTCTTGTGAAACCTTGGTTCATTGGCTAGAGCAATGGCACCAGTGTTATCACAAAATAGGCTCATTGGATACAGTGCACTGGGCACTACTCCGAGATCTGTCATGAACTGCTTCATCCAGACACCTTCCTTTGCTGCCTCCGAGGCTGCGATGTACTCCGCTTCGCACATAGAATCAGCTACCACGCTTTGCTTGGAACTGCACCATCTTACCGCTCCCCCGTTAAGAATAAATACGTATCCGGTTTGCGACTTGGAGTTATCCGGATCAGTGTCAAAGCTTGCATCGACGTAACCCTTTACGACGAGCTCTTCATCACCTCCATAAACGAGAAACATGTCCTTAGTCCTGTTAAGGTACTTAAGGATATTTTTGACCGCTTGCCAGTGCTCCTTTCCAGGATCACTTTGAAACCTTCCAGCCATACTTATGGCAAGGCTGACATCGGGTCTTGTGCACAGCATTGCATACATGATAGAGCCTATGGCTGAAGCATAGGGGATGGTACTCATCTTTTCTTTGTCTTCTGGAGTCACTGGGCATTGAGTCTTACTCAACTTCACACCTTGTAACACAGGCAAGAACCCCTTCTTGGACTGTTCCATTTTGAACTTCTTCAAAACTTTATCAAGGTATGTGCTCTTTGAAAGTGCTATCAAGCGTCTCGATCTATCTCTATAGATCTTAATGCCTAATATGAAACCAGCTTCTCCTAGGTCCTTCATTGAAAAACTCTTGTTCAAATATACCTTCACGCTTTCCAGCATTTCTATACTGTTTCCAATCAGCAATATGTCATCCACATATAATATTAGAAACGCTATAGAGCTCCCACTCACTTTCTTGTAAATACAAGCTTCTCCATAAACTTGTATAAACCCAAATGCTTTGATCACCTCATCGAAGCGCTTATTCCAACTCCGAGATGCTTGCACCAGCCCATAAATTGATCGCTGAAGTTTGCAAACTTTGTCAGCATTTTCTGGATCGACAAAACCTTCTGGTTGTATCATATACAACTCTTCCTCAAGGAAATCGTTGAGGAACGCTGTTTTGACATCCATCTGCCAAATTTCATAGTCGAAATAAGCAGCTATTGCCAACATGATTCTAACAGACTTAAGCATCGCTACGGGTGAGAAGGTCTCATCGTAGTCAACTCCTTGAACTTGTGAAAAACCCTTTGCCACAAGTCTAGCTTTATAGACGGTGACATTACCGTCCGCGTCCGTCTTCTTCTTAAAGATCCATTTATTCTGAATGGCCCTTCGCCCTTCAGGTAAGACTTCCAAAGTCCATACTTTGTTTTCATACTTGGATCCCATCTCGGATTTCATGGCCTCTAACCATTTCTCGAAATCTGGGCCCATCACCGCTCCTTCATAGCTCGTAGGTTCATTGTTGTCTACCAACATGACCTCAAGACAGGATTGCCGTACCACTCAGGAGTAGTACGCGTCCTTGTCGACCTACGAGGCTCATTAGTAACTTGATCCGAAGCTTCATGATCATCATCATTAACTTCTTCTTCAACCGTCGTGGGCTCCACAGAAACATCTTTCTGCGATGCGCTACTTTCCGGTAGAAGCAAAGGTTCGAAAACCTCATCAATCTCTATTTTCCTCCCACTCAATTCTTTCGAGAGAAACTCTTTCTCAAGAAATGTTCCATTCTTAGCGACAAACACTTTGCCTTCAGATCTGAGATAGAAGGTATACCCGACTGTCTCTTTCGGATATCCTATGAAGACGCATTTCTCCGCTTTGGGTTCCAGTTTTTCAGGCTGAAGCTTTTTGACATAAGCATCACATCCCCAAACTTTAAGAAATGACAACTTTGGCCTCTTTCCAAACCACAGTTCATATGGCGTCGTCTCAACGGATTTCGATGGTGCCCTATTTAAAGTGAATGCAGCTGTCTCTAATGCAAACCCCCAAAACGATAGTGGCAAATCATCAAGAGACATCATAGAACGCACCATATCTAATAAGGTCCGATTACGATGTTCGGACACACCGTTACGCTGTGGTGTTCCAGGCGGTGTCAACTGTGAAACAATTCCACACTTCTTAAGTGATTACCAAACTCGTAACTCAGATATTCACCTCCTCGATCGGATCGCAGGAATTTAATCTTCTTGTTATGATGATTTTCAACTTCACTCTGAAATTGCTTGAACTTTTCAAACGTTTCAGACTTGTGTTTCATTAAGTAAATATACCCATATCTACTTAAGTCATCAGTGGAGGTGAGAAAATAACGATATCCACCACACGCTACAGCATTCATTGGACCGCACACATTGGTATGTATGATTTCCAATAAGTCGCTTGCCCGTTCCATTATTCCAGAGAACGGCGTTTTAGTCATCTTGCCCATGAGGCATGGTTCACATGTGTCAAGTGATTCAAAATCAAGTGACTCCAAAAGTCCATCAACATGGAGCTTCCTCATGTGTTTTACACCAATATGACCTAAACGGCAGTGCCACAAAAAAGTGGTACTATCATTATCAACTCTACATATTTTGGCATCAATGTTATGAACATGTGTGTCATCACTATCAAGATTTAAGATGAATAAACCCCACAAATTGGGTGCATGACCATAAAAGATATTACGCATATAAATAGAACAACCTTTATTCTCTGATTTAAATGAGTAACCGTCTCGCAATAAACAAGATCCAGATATAATGTTCATGCTTAACTCAGGCACTAAATAACAATTATTCAGGTTCATCACTAATCCCGATGGTAATCGAAGAGAGAGCGTGCCGACGGCGATCACATCAACCTTGGAACCATTTCCCATCCGCATCATCACTTTGCCCTTCACCAGCCTCCATTTATTCCGTAGTTCCTGCTTTGAGTTGCAAATATGAGCAACTGAACCGGTATCAAATACCCAGGCACTACCACGAGAGCTATTAAGGAACACATCAATAACATGTATATCATATATACCTTGTTTGTCTTTGGCCGCCTTCTTCTCAGCCAGCTACTTGGGGCAGTTCCGATTCTAGTGACCAGTTCCCTTGCAATGAAAGCACTCAGTCTCCGGCTTAGGTCCATGCTTAGGCTTCTTTACATGAGTAGCAATTGCTTTGCCATCCTTCTTGGTTTTACCCTTCTTGCCTTTGCCTTTTCCGTTTTTCTTGAAACTAGTGGTTTTATTGACCATCAACACTTGATGTTCTTTCTGGATTTCAGACTCAGCGACTTTCAGCATCGCAAATAGCTCGGCGAGAGACTTGGTCATCCCGTGCATGTTATACTTCATCACAAAGCTTTTGTAACTATGTGGCAGTGATTGAAGAACTCTGTCAGTGATCGCCTCTACCGGAAGGGCAATTCCCAACTCAGCCAGACGAGTCGAGTACCCAGACATTCTGAGTACATGTTCACTGATAGACCCGTTCTCCTCCATCTTGCAAGCATAGAACTTATCGGAGGTCTCATACCTCTCGATCCGGGTGTTCTTCTCAAAGATGAACTTCAACTCCTGGAACATCTCATATGCTCCATGACGTTCAAAACGTCTTTGAAGTCCCGGTTCTAAGCCATACAATATCGCACACTAAACTATTGAGTAATCTCCAGTATGTGCCTCCCAAGCGTTCTTAACGTCTTCGGAGGTCATGTCTTCTAGTTGGTCACCTAGCGGTGCATCAAGGACATATGATTTCTGGGAAGCCATGAGGATAATCCTCAGATTATGGGCCCAGTCAACAAAGTTACTTCCATCATCTTTCAACTTAGCTTTCTCTAGGAACGCATTAAAATTCAGGGGTGCTACTGCGCGAGCCATTCATCTACAACATAAATATGCAAAGTTTACTTAGACTATTATTCAAGATAATGAGTTTAGTTAATCAAATTACTAAAGCTCCCACTCAAATTGACTTCCCTCGGGTCATTTGAGTGTCACATGATCCAAATTCACCAACTCAAGTCCGATCATCACGTGAGTTAAGGTGGCTTCATTGGTGAACATCATTATGTTCATCATATGTACTATATTACTCATGCTCGACATTTCGGTCTCTTGTGTTCCGAGACCATGTCTGTACATGCTAGGCTCGTCAAGTTTAACCCGAGTGTTCTGCGTGTGCAAATCTGTCTTGCACCCGTTGTATGTGAACGTAGAGTCTATCACACCCGATCATCACGTGGTGTCTCAACACGATGAACTTTCGCAACGGTGCACACTTGGGGAGAACACAATTTATCTTGAAATTTAAGTGAGAGATCACCTTATAATGCTACCGTCGTACTAAGCAAAACAAGGTGCATAAAAGGATTAACATCACATGCAATTCATAAGTGACATGATATGGTCATGAACTTGTGCTTAAGATCTCCATCTTCAAAGCACCGGCATGATCTCCATCGTCACCAGCACGACACCATGATCTCCATCATCTTGATCTCCATCAACGTGTCGCCATCGGGGTTGTGGCGCCAGCCCTACTTCTACTTCTATTTCTACCGTTTAGCGATAAAGTAAAGCATTACATAGCGCTTAATGATTGACACGCAGGTCATACAATAATTAAAGACAACCCTATGGCTCCAGCCGGTTGCCATACTCATCGACATGCAAGTCGTGAAAATCTATACATCACATGATCATCTCATACATCACATATATCACATCATGCAATTGGCCATGTCACATCACAACATACCCTGCAAAAACAAGTTAGACGTCCTCTAATTGTTGTTGCATGTTTTACGTGGCTGCTACGGGTATCTAGCAAGATCGAATCTCACCTACGCAAAACCACAACGGTGATACATAAGTTGCTTTTCAACCTTCTCAAGGACCGCCTTTTTCGGATCTGATCCAACTAAAGTGAGAGAAACTGTCACCCGCAAGCCATCTAAGCAACAAGTTGCGTCGAGGGAACAGGTCTCTCGTAAGCGTACGAGTAATGTTGGTCCGGGCCGCATCATCTCACAATACCGCTGAACCAAAATACAACCAAGGGAGGAAGCAATCTAAGCATCAACGCCCACAAACCTTTTGTGTTCTACTCGAGATCTCATCGAACCATCAACCTAGCTCATGATGCCACTGTTGGGGAACATTGCATGGGAAACAAAAAATTTCCTACGTGCACGCAAACCTATACATGGTGATGAGCATCTACGAGAGGGGGAGTTGATCTACGTACCCTTGTAGATCGCTAAGCGGGAAGCGTTAACAAACGCGGTTGGTGTAGTCGTACGTCTTCGCGATTCAAATCGCCGAGCGTCCCGCGATCCAATCACGATCCATCCCGCTATCTCGTCATGATCCATCCCGCGATCTCGTCATGATCCGTCCCGCGATCCAATCACGATCCATCCCGTGGCCTTGATCACGGTCCTTCCGATCTAGTACCGAACGGACGGCACCTCCGCGTTTAGCACATGTGCAGCTTGATGACGATCTCCTCCGTCTTGATCCAGCAGGGAGAGGTGGAGAGGAGGAAGAGTTCACCGGTAGCGTAACGGTGCTCCGGCGATGATGGTGGAGCAATTCCGGCAGGGCTTTGCCTAAGCACTGCAGAAATGCGATCTAGAGGAGCATCGGTGGAACGGGTAGCACGTGGCCATAAAAACTGTGCAAAACCCTAGCAATCCACTAGTATATATAGGATGGAGGGAGAGGCAGCCCTTGGCGCAAGGCCAAGGGCCTCTAGGAGTCGGCCGGCCAGGGTGGAGGAGTCCCACTCCTCCAATCCTAGTTAGACTAGGATTGCTCCCTATTGGCCCTTTTTTCCACCTTTTTCTTTAGGCCCTTTTACTCCTGGCGCCATGGGACTTTTGTGGCTGTTCCACCAGCCCACTAAGGGTTGGTTATTACTTTCCCACAGCCCATGGTCCCTCTAGGGTCGAAATACCCCTCCCGGAGGTCTCCCGGTACACTACCGGCACTCCCGATACACTACTGATGAGCCCGAAACTTTTCCGGCGACCAAACTGGGACATCCTGTATATGAATCTTTACCTCCGGACCATTCCGGAGCTCCTCATGATGTCAGGGATCTCATCCGGGACTCCGAACAACCTTTGGTCACCACCATACATAACTCTACACTACCGAAACGTCACCAAGCCTTAAGTGTGCAGACCCTGCGGGTTCGAGAACTATGTAGACATGACCGAGACACCTCTACAATCAATAACCAATGGCAGGACCTGGATGTCCACATTGGTTCCTACATATTCTACGAAGATCTTTATCCGTCGAACCTCTATGTCAAGGATTCAGTTAATCTCGTATAACGTTCCCTTTGTTCTTCAGTATGTTACTTGCCCGAGATTCGTTCGTCGGTATCCCAATACCTAGTTCAACCTCGTTACCGGCAAGTCTCTTTACTCATTTCGTAATGCAAGATCCCGTGGCTGACATATTAGTCACATTGCTTGCAAGGCTTGTTGTGATGTTGCATTACCGAGTGGGCCCTGAGATACCTCTCCGTCACACGGAGTAACAAATCCCAGTCTTGATCCATGCCAACTCAACAGACACCCTCGCAGATACCTGTAGAGCACCTTTATAGTCACCCAGTTACATTGTGACGTTTGATACACACAAAGAATCCCTCCGGTGTCAGTGAGTTGCATGATGTCATGGTCATAGGAACATATACTTGACATCCGGAAAACAGTAGCAATAAACTGACACGATCATACGCTACATTTGTAGTTTGGGTCTCGTCCATCACATCATTCTCCTAATGATGTGATCTCGTTATCAAATGACATCTCATGTCTATGGCTAGGAAACTTTAACCATCTTTGATCAACGAGCTAGTTCACTAGAGGCATACTAGGGACACGGTGTTGTCTATGTATCCACACATGTATCTATGTTTCCATTCAATACAATTATAGCATGGATAATAAACGATTGTCACGAATAAGGAAATATAATAATAAACACTTTATTTATTGCCTCTAGGGCATATTTCCAACACATGGAGCTATTCCGACAGGGCTTCGCCTAAGCACTGCAAAAATCCGATCTAGAGGAGAAACTATGCACTGGAGGAACGGGTAGCACGTGGCTGAAAATCTAGTGCAAAAGCCCTAAAACCTCCTGTATATATAAGAGGGAGGGAGAGGAGGCCTTGGCGTTAGGGCCAAGGCCCCTTGCCTTCGGCCGAAGGGGGAGGAGAGGAGGATTCCTCCTCCAATCCTAGTAGGACTAGGATTCCTCCCCTTTTTGCCTTTTTCCACCTTTTCCATTTGGGCTTTCTCTCCCTAGCCGCATGGGCCTTGTGTGGGAGTTCCACCAGCCCACTAAGGGCTGGTATTCACTCTCCCACAGCCCATGGATCCTCTTGGGTAGAAATACCCCTCCCGGAGGTCTCTCGGTACACTACCGGCACTCCCGGTACACTACCGATGAGCCGAAAACTTTTCCGGCGACCAAACTGGGACTTCCTATATATGAATCTGTACCTCCGGACCATTCCGTAGCTCCTCGTGACATCCGGGATCTCATCCGGGACTCCGAAAGATCTTCACTCACCACCATACATAACTCCATACTACCGAAACGTCACCAAACCTTAAGTGTGCAGACCCTGCGGGTTCGAGAACTATGTAGACATGACCGAGACACCTCTACGATCAATAACCAATAGCAGGACCTGGATGCCCGTATTGGTTTCTACATATTCTACGAAGATCTTTATCGGTCGAACCTCTATGTCAAGGATTCAGTTAATCCCGTATGATGTTCCCTTTGTACTTCGGTATGTTACTTACCCGAGTTTCGATCGTCGGTATCTCCATACCTAGTTCAACTTTGTAACTGGCAAGTCTCTTTACTCATTCCATAATACAAGATCCTGTGGCTAACACTTAGTCACATTGCTTGCAAGGCTCATTGTGATGTTGTATTACTGAGTGGGCCCTGAGATAACTCTCCGTCACACGGAGTAACAAATCCCAGTCTTGATCCATGCCAACTCAACAGACACCCTCAGAGATACCTGTAGAGCACCTTTATAGTCACCCAGTTATGTTGCGACATTTGATACACACAAGGCACTCCTCCGGTATCCGTGAGTTGCATGATCTCATGGTCATAGGAACATATACTTGACATGCAGAAAATAGTAGCAATAAACTGACATGATCATATGCTACGTTTGTAGTTTGGGTCTTGTCCATCACATCATTCTCCTAATGATGTGATCCCGTTATCAAATGACATCACATGTCAATGGCCAGGAAACCTCTACCATCTTTGATCAACGAGCTAGTTCACTAGAGGCATACTAGGGACAGAGTGTTGTCTATTTGCCCACACATGTAATGTGTTTCCAATCAATACAATTATAGCATGGATAATAAACGATTATCATGAACAAGGAAATATAATAAAAAACACTTTATTTATTGCCTCTAGGGCATATTTCCAACACAAAGGTCTCTGCTTCCCGCCCTTTGGGCTGCCGAAAAGAGACCTTTGGTCCCGGTTGCTGGCACGAACCGGGACCAAAGGTAGGCATTGGTCCTGGTTGGTGCCACCAACCGGGACCAATGGTGTGTGTATATATGTAGCACTTGTGAAAATTTTCATTTTCATCTCGCAGTTCCCCCTGATGACGCTGACCTCCTCAATGCCGCCAGGCTGCCCCGACGCTGTCGCCGTCGCCCGTGCCCTTGCCCTGCCCCTGAGTCCATACCGACACCGTCCGCCGCCCATGCCATCGCCGTCCGCCGCCCACGCCGTCGCTGTCACTCGTTCCCCTGCCCTGCCCCCGAGCCCATGCCGACGCCGTAAGCCGCCCATGTCGTCGCCGTCCGCCGCCCCCTGAGCGTGCCCCTGCGCCCCGGCCGCCCCCACCGTCGATGTCGTCACCGGCTCCCTCATGCGCCCCCCCGTCGTTGCCCTCGCTAGTCGACGCCGTCCCTGTCATCGCCCCAGCCACGCCCCTGCCCCGGCCCGCCCCCACCGTCGTTGTCACCCTCGCCGGCCGCCCCCGCTGTGAGTCGCTGCCTCCGCCCCTTATATTTTTTGTTCATTTTTTATATGATGAATTTTTTGTTCATATATATATAATGTATATATGTATGTGGCTATATGTATGTATGGATGTTCATAGATGTATTTTTTTTTTGTTCAGAGCATGTTTTTGTTCATATATGTATTTTTTGTTCATATGTGTATTAATTTTTTTGTTTGGGGAGGGGTCGTCGGACATGCATGAGAGAGAGGTGGTCCGCTCACCCGACCAACTATCGAGGCCACCCAAACCCTAGAAGAAAGAGCTTCATTGTCGATCTACCCCCTCCCCGATAACTTCGACATGAGGGGGGATGTCGGACATGCATGAGTGAGAGAGGCGGTACGCTCGCCCGACCAACTATCGAGGCCACCCAAACCCTATAATAAAGAGCGTCGTTGTCAATCTACCCCCTCCCCGATAACTTCGACATGAGAGGGCACGTCGGACATGCATGAGAGAGAGGCGGTCCGCTCACCCAACCAACTATCGATGCCACCCAAACCCTAGAAGAAAAAGTGTCGTTGTCGATCTACCCCGTCCCTACCCAATAAACTCTCGAGGCCACCCAAACCGGGGCTGAAAAAGCGTTGTCGAGGCCACCCCAAACCCTAGAAGTGTTGTCGAGGCCACCCCAAACCCTAGAAGCGTTGTTGAGGCCACCCAAATTTACCAAGTTAAATGAAGAAAACTCCGGTAACATAGATTTATCAAGAATGCCCCCATTATGGATGTGCACAAGTTGATCAATTTATTTTCTGATCTCATCTATATATATATTCTTCTATATGCCATGTTGTCTGTCAGAGTATTGAAGAAATACATGGCTTCATCATTAGCCGGAAGTAACATGTTTATGATGCTACGAAGCTCTTCAAAGTTGTTTTGAAACGGAGTCCCGGATAGAATAATTCACTTTTTGGTACGAATTTCAACAAAGGCCTTCCAAATAGCAATATTCAGAAGGCTCTTGCTGAACTTCGTACCAAAAAGCTAATTAATTATCCTATCCGAGACTCCGTTACAAAACAATTTTGGAGAGCTTCATACCATTATGCGCCTGTTACTTCCGGCTAATGATGAAGCCTTGGTTTTCTTGAATCCTTTGACACTAGACAACGTGACATATAGAAGGGTAGATGAGATCAGGAAAAATATGGACCATTTTCTGCACATTCAGAATGGTGCCATTTTGTTAATTAAATCCCTTAAAGGTTAACAGAATCCCTTGTTTGATATTCATGAGAGAGGCGGTCCGGACGTCGGACATTCATGAGAGAGGCGGTCCGGACATCGGACATTCATGTTTGTATATTAATTGCCATGTTGTAATATTTGGAGAAACTATGGATCCAAGAGACGAAGAACAAGAACAGTTGTTGGGGGACATAATCCATGGCAGACATGATATCTTGTCGTTTCTCAACAACACCGATGGTCTAGAAGGAGAGGATTATGACGGCTCAAGTGATCGAACAATGGAGGAGGAAGGACATGATCATGATGGCTCCGGTGACCGAATGCCGGAGGAAGAAGAAGTGTTAGTGCATCTAGTGCCCCTTAGTGATTTTGGTGTATTGAAGACTTATAGGTTAAGGCTCTAATGTGTTTGTGAGTGTACACAGGCTCTATAAGTCGATGAGGAGTTTGATATATTTAGATATTATCGACCCCTAAAAATGTATGTCTTCAACTGAAGACTTTGCTGAAGACTTTGGTGAAGACTTTGTGAAGACTTTGGAATTGAAAAAGATGGTGTGACCTTGAAGATATGAACGATGACTATCAAGCATGAAGACTTGTTTTTCTTAGTTTCATTTCCTTCTTTGAGTCATAGGAAACACCGTACTGCTAAAGGGGATCGAGGTAATACTAAGGAAAATTTCCAACTGATGCTCAACTCCAAGATCCTCAACCTATACAATCCTTCGATGAAGCCTTTGGAAATCTCTTACGGTTTAGTCAAGTTCTTTAGTGACAGAGACGAAGTTCTTCTGATCTCTGAGGAAATTGATCTGACTGAGGAGTTAGGATTTCGCCAGTGTGAATTGCCTACAAGTGAGGAACATGATATGTCTGAGGACTTTCATAGTTCGAAAATCCGACCAATGTTGTGCTAAGCGCCAACTGTCCCCAATCACTCTTATCCACATAACGGTCATATCATTGGGGGCATTTATGTCATATCATGTCAGGTTGCACCCTGGCTATAAATAGCTAACCCCCGCAACCACTAGTTGGTTGGCTGCTCCGAGAGAGAATTGATACTTGTCAATTGAGAGCAACCCATCCTCCGGGAACTTTGAGAGAAAATAATCAGTGAGGAAAAACCCACAGCCAAACCACCAAACCCAAAGTGATTGAGCATCACTGAAGAAATTCATGTGTGGAACTGACGCTTGTTACCTTTGAGGATTGTGCATCCTCCAGACGGTTAGGTGTCATGGTCTAGTGCTCCTATAGTCAATTGGGGATCACGAAGTGACCTTGGTATAGAGCATCCAGCAGTAAATTGTGGATCACTAGGTGACCAGTTTGTGAGGGTTTTGGAAGTCTACCCTGAACACTTACCACAAGTGTTGGGTGAGGACGGTGTGACCTTAGCTCAAGGAGAATACGGTAAGGACTGTGTGTCCTGGGACTGTGTGTCCTCTGGTTTAAATACCAGGATGCTCCAAACTAGACGTACGACTATCACAGCAGTTGGGACTGGGTCATCAAACCATGGTCTTCATCGAGCTACCTGGTTCTATTTCCTCAACCTCCTTATTCCTCATAAACATGTTGATGAAATTGATTGTTACTGTTTGAAGAATATGACTGAAGACTTTCACAAATTCTTCACCTCAAATTCTTCAAGTTACCTTGTTCATCACTGCTTATCCTGTATCACGCTACTTGTAATCTGTGCATATTTCATTTCATCATGAAGACTATGTTGTTACTATGTTCTTCATGCACTTGAGTACTTGTTCTGCTGCTAGTTATTCATCACATTTCACATTCCTCAAAGTTGAAATTCCTCAAGTGATGAATTCATAAAAATCGCCTATTCACCCCCCCTCTAGTCGATATAAAGCACTTTCAATTGGTATCAGAGCAGGTACTCCCTCGCTCTGTGTGATTTTGGTTTAACCACCTGGAGTTCTAGTTATGTCAACTACAGGTATGACCAAGGTTTCCGCGGGCTGTCCTACCTTTGATGGGACGGAATACCCCTACTGAAAGAACAAAAGATGTGTATGCACCTTGAAGCTATTGACAACAATCTCTGGTATGTTTTGGAAAATGGTGTGCCCTCTATCACTCCCACTGTAACTGCTGCTGATGTGAAGAGATTCAAGCAACTCGACTCGCAAGTGAAGAATATCATTTGTGGCCATCTGAGCAAAGGTCAGTATGGCAAAGTTAGTGCTTTGGAGTCTGCTAAGCTTATCTGGGATAGGCTGTCCAAAGTCAACGAAAGTGTATCCACTCAACGTGACTCTCGTGTTGATGTTCTTCGCAATCTCTTCAACTGCTTCAAGAGACTTGACAATGAAAATGTTCAGCAAACTATTGATCGCCTCACTGATATCTCCAATGAACTTCAAGCACTGGGTGCCACTGATATCATTGACCATGAAGTGGTGAAGAAACTACTAAGATCTCTCAATTCCTCATTTGATACTCTGGCTTTGATGATTCAAGAACGTGGAGACTACAAAGCTCTTGATCCTGCTGATATTCTTGAGAGACTCAATACTCATGAATTCCAACAAGCTGAAAAGAGAGACCTCTACGGGCCAAGCTATGGAAGATCTCGTGCTCTGAAGGCAAAAGCAATTTCCTCATCTAAAGAAGAAGATTCTGACAGCAGCCTTGGTGATCCTGAAGAACTAAGTCACGAACTAGAAATGCTTGTGAGGAAATTGCAGAAGTTCTCAAGGAGAGGTGGATTTGGAAAGTCATCAAAAAGTGGCTTGAGGAAATCAGATTCCTCAGAAGATTACAAGAAAAGAACCTGTCATCGCTGCAAGAAGCCTGGTCACTTTATCTCTGACTGCCCTCTCTGGGAAAAAGATTCAAAGAAAAATAAGAAATACAAGGATGATAGTTCTGATGAGTCAAAAAAAAGAATAAATCTTCAAAGTCCTCATCTGCAAAGTCCTCATCTTCAAAGTCCTCAAAGCACAAGAAGAATAGTACTAGAAAGGCTCGAGCATTCATCGGCAAGGAAATGGATTCTGAGGAAGAATCTGAAGAATATGAAGAAGAGGTAGAGTCTGAGGAGGAATCAGAATCTGGGGTCGCTAGCCTTGCTCTCGCTACTGCTTTCGTCAGCAAGTCCATCTTCAACGATGAAGAATATGACTACTCCAACGACTCTGACGTCAACAATGATGATTATGCTCCCACCTATTGCTTCATGGCAAAAGGATCAAAGGTACATAAACATCATTCCTCTTCTGAATCAAGTGAAGGTGAATCTGATGAATATATGAAACCTAGCTATGCTAAACTTGTTAAGCTTGCCACTAAACAACAAAGTGCACTTGAAAAGCTTTAGAAAATGCTAGACAAAAGAGATGATCTGTTGAACCATGAAGTGGACCAGACTCAAACTCTATCTGACGATGTCAAAAGTCTTCAGACAAAGTATGCTAACCTTCAGAGTCATCATAACGACCTCTTAGTTGATCATGAGAAGCTTTCTTATGAATTTCTTCAAAGAAAGCAAGATCTTGAGAAACTGAGGGTGTCACATGAGGATCTCCAAAGGGAAAACGATTCCTTACTGGCTCAACAGATCAGTACCGCTCAGGAAGAATTTGTTCCACCTTGTTTGAAATGCATCGAATGTGAAACTGCTAATTCTTCACCTGAATGTTCAAATGCTTCTATTGCTACAAATTCTTCAACTATTCCCGTGGTCTCAAATTCCTCATCTGAGGATACCACAAGCATCACTGATGTCAATGCAGGGTTGAAGGAATTGTATGTCACAGGCATGTACAAAAGTCTCAAAGGGCATCAAATCCTTTGCAATGTCCTCAAAAAGCAGATTCTGAACAGGAACCCTAGGAAAGAGGGTATTGCCTTTGTGAGGAAACTCAACGCTGATGGATCCTATTGGACACCTGAGCAGTACCCCAAAACCTCATGGGTTGCTGCGAAAGGACCTCTTGTAGATCCACCCACATTATCTAGAGTTACTTGTGAAACTTCATATTCCTCTAATAAGTCACTTGACTCCAACTACAAATTCTTCAAAAATCAGAAAGGTGAAGTATTTGCTAGATTTGTTGGAACTAACTGCAGGAATGGCTCTCCTATGAAGAAAATATGGGTTCCCAAAAGCTACATAAAAAATCTTCAAGTGAATGTCCTCACGACACCACTCATGAAGAATAAGGATCCCAGATCAAATTCCTCATATGGACCAAAGTCCTCACTTGGACCAAATTCCTCAAATGGTCAAAAATAGCATTCTCATGCTAATGCCTCTGTTTTGCAGGGAAAACCTAAGAGTTATGAATATGTGCATTATTCTTCAAACCATTATGTTCATAAGTCCTCAAAGAATTTCTCTGCTTATTCATTTGAGTACTCTAACCCTCGCCCTGTGAAACAAGCGCACTTGCTTCAATTCCTCCCTTCTCATATGGTGCTCGCAGAATGATAAACTCTTTGCCAACCCTCCAGATGTGGGTGGTGAAGAAATTGAACTAACATCTTATGCAGGGTCAGGTCTCCAGATGAATTTGAACATCTGATGAATTTGTTGGAGACCTGAGGAAATGCTTGAAAGGACGCAAGCTAACTATTATAAAATGAATTCCTCATTTCTCACGTTCTCACACTACTTGCTTACTATCTTGTGTGATGAAATTCTGTCTGATGAAATTGATGTCATATTCTTCACTCTAAAGCATATGAGTTCATAAGTTGTACTAATTCATCTGCAGGATGATACTCCAAAAGCTATTGAATGGGTCCTCGATAGTGGATGCACAAACCGCATGACTGGTGACAAGAATCTATTGATGAATTTTCCACTCGCTCCATCTCCTCTAAAGCATATCACCTACGCAAACAAAGTAAAAAGCAAGGTATTGGGACTTGGTAAGGTTACTATCTCAAAGGACCGAACCATGGATAAGGTGATGCTTGTCGAATCCCTTGGGTTCAACCTTATGTCTGTCTCAATGCTTTGTGATCTTGATATGATTGTCGTATTTGGAAAATATTGTTGTGTTGTCATCATGGAATCTGACAATTCCAAAGTCTTCGAAGGCTTTAGGAGAGGACACTTGTATATTGTTGATTTCTCTACAGGTCCTCAGCCTGCCACATGCCTACTTGCAAAGTCCTCAGAAGGTTGGATGTGGCATCGATAACTTGGACATGTGGGTATGAGGAACTTGCACACGCTCGTGAAGAAAAAGCACGTCATTGGCATCGAGGGCGTCAAATGCCTCAAGGACCACCTTTGTGGTGCATGTGAATCTGGGAAGATGACCAGATCCAAGCATCCCTCGAAGATAATCATGACCACGACTCGACCCTTTGAATTGCTTCACATGGATCTCTTTGGCCCCACTCATTACTCCATACTAACAAATTCTTCAAGTTTGTACGGATTTGTCATTGTTGATGATTATTCTCGTTACACTTGGGTGCATATTATTCTGTACAAAAATGAAGTGCAGGATGTCTTCTGACGATTTGCTTCAAGGGCCACCACCAACTTCGGCGTCAAGATCAAGCATATCAGGAGTGCTAATGGGACTGAGTTCAAGAACACTAATCTTGATGAATATCTTGATGAACTTGGTATTACTCATGAGTTATCTGCCCCTTATACTCCTCAGCAGAATGGCGTCGTGGAGCGCAAGAACAGGACTCTTGTCGAGATGGCTCGCACCATGCTTGATGAATACAAGACTCCTCGTCGCTTTTGGCCTGAAGCAATTGATACTGCATGCCACATCATCAACAGGGTATATCTTCCCAAATTCTTCAAGAAGACTTCATATGAACTTATGACTGGCAAGAAACCCAATGTAAGTTATCTCAAAGTCTTCGATGCAAAATGCTGGATTAGAGATCCTCACCACAGTCCAAAGTTTGCACCGAAAGCACATGAAGGTTCTATGCTTGGTTACAGAAAGGACTCGCACACCTACAAAGTCTTCAACACCTACCATCACAAGGTTATTGAAACTATAGATGTGCGGTTTGATGAAACTGATGGCGCGTAAAGAGAGCACATGCCTTCTATGTTAGATGAACAGTCCCCTGAAGAATCCATTAAGCTGAAGGCAACTGAAGATATCATACCCACTGAGGAAGTCATTCCAACGAATGAAGACTTTCATGCTAATACACCTAAAGAAAATGATGCTGATGAAAATCCTCAGCCACATCAACCTGCTCATCCAAGAGTTGCAAATGAAGTGCAGATTGACAAAATCATCGATGACATCAATGCACCAGGTCCTCTCACACGCTCAAAAGCTTCACATTTAACTAAATTTTGGGGGCACTTTGCTTTCTTCTCTATCATAGAGCCTACAAAGTTGATGAAGCATTCAAGGAGCCTGAGTGGATTCAAGCTATGCAAGAGGAATTGCATCAATTCAAGCTCAAAAATGTGTGGGAACTTGTCAAGCGGCCAGATCCTCGCAAGCATAACATCATAGGTACCAAGTGGATCTACCGCAACAAACAAGATGGAAATGGCCTTGTGGTGAGGAATAAGGCTCGTCTTGTAGCTCAAGGATACACACAGGTTGAAGGAATTGACTTTGATGAAACGTTTGCACCTGTTGCTAGACTTGAAGCTATTCGCATATTGCTTGCTTATGCTAACCATCATAATATAATCTTATATCAAATGGATGTGAAAAGTGCATTCCTCAATGGTAAGATTGAGGAAGAAGTATATGTTGCTCAACCCCCAGGTTTTGAAGATCCTAAGCATCCTGACAAAGTCTTCAGACTCAACAAGGCCCTCTATGGCCTCAAGCAGGCCCCTCGGGCGTGGCATGACACTCTGAAGGAATTCCTCATGAAGAAAGGCTTCAAACCCGGTTCACTCGACCCCACTCTTTTCACAAAATCCTATGATAATGAACTGTTCATATGCCAAATATATGTAGATTATATTATCTTGGATGTACTGATAAACGTTACAGTGATGAATTTACCTATATGATGAGTGAAGAATATCAAATGTCTATGATGGGAGAGTTGAAATTCTTCTTAGGTCTTCAAATTCATCAACAAGACAACGGCATCTTCATCTCACAAGAGAAATACCTCAAAGTTGTTCTGAGGAAATTCGACATGCAAGATTGCAAAGGCGTCAAAACTCCAATGCCTTCAAAAGGACACCTCTGCACTGATGAAAATGGTAAAGATTTCGATTAGAAGGTATACCGCTCCATGATTGGCTCTTTATTGTATCTATGTGCATCTAGGACTGATATTATGCTAAGTGTTTGCATGTGTGCCCGATTCCAAGCAACACCGAAGGAATCACACCATAAGGTTGTGAAACATATTCTTCGATACTTAGCTCACACACCAACACTTGGATTATGGTATCCCAAGGGCTAAAATCTTCACCTCGTCGGATACTCTGATGCTGACTATGATGGAGATCGCGTGGATCGCAAGACAACCTCAGGCACATGTCATTTCCTCGGATGATCCTTAGTCTATTGGTCCTCGAAGAAGCAGAACTGCGTCTCACTCTCTACTGCTGAAGCTGAGTACATTACTCCTGGCTCATGTTGTGCTCAGTTACTATGGATGAAGCAAACCCTCAAGGACTATGGCATCAAGTTGAAGAATGTGCCTCTCTACCACGACAACGAGAGTGCCATCAAGATTGCATACAACCCAGTTTAGCACTCCAAGACCAAGCACATCCAGATTCGTCATCACTTTCTTCGAGATCATGTACTCAAGGGCGACATCTCCATCGACCACATCCCCACTGAAGAACAACTGGCCGATATCTTCACCAAGCCCTTGGTTGAAAAGAGATTTTGCAAGTTGCGGTGTGAGCTAAATATCTTAGAATCTTCAAATGTTCTTTGAATAAGGACACACATCCTAACACTTATGCAAAATTGATGACTTAGATGTGCAACACACGAAGTAATGTTTTTCTTCAACCAATGAAGAATAACCCTCTAAGTGTGAAGAAATTAACGAAGAATTTGATTCTCAGAACCCTACGACAATTGTATGCGGTGTCTGAAATCATCATTCTTGTACGGTGGGTCACGCCACCAACCAAAAGTTGAAATTCTTCAAAATTGAGTTTTTCGTCATTTTTACAAATTCCTCAACTTTTCAAATTCTTCATACTTTGAAACTCATGTTCTTCATTGACTATACATATATATATTTGAGTTTTCAATGTCCTCAATAGCGTCCACTTATTGCTAATTCTTCAAGTTGATTTTCATCTAAGTGAATGTGATCGGACCCTTTCCCCCTCTATGCTAAACTCAACCCAGTCAGTTCACAAATTCTTCATATGTGTTCTACTTTGAAACTCGTTCAAAGTCTTCACTGTGTGACAGCTGAAGAATTTGCGAATGGAAACTTTGAAATTTTCACTATCAAAATATTCAGCGGTTCTTGCTCAAACGGTTCCGATTCCCGCGCCTGGGTGACACCTATCGCGTGGAGAGCAAGGTTCAGGGGCAATCTTGTCCAAAATCTTCGGGCGGATCGGTTTTCACTCCTACTATAAATATCCCCTCCCCTTCAACTGTGCTCGGTTCTCCTCATCTCTACTCTCTCCCGAGCTCCAACCTAGAGCCGCCACTAAAGTCATCGTCGCCGGTGAGGAAGAGCTTCACTGCCTCAACCTCGTCATCGTCGTACTCGCATCGGCCGTGAAAGTCCTCATCCTGCCGCCGCTGTAGCTGTCTCCCTTTGCCAAGCTAGGGCATGAGAGATTTGAATGGACGAACTTCCCAATCTCATCTCTTGTTCGTCGTATTCTTCACCAGGGTAAATAAAATTTATTTTTACTGCCCATGTTTGATCCTCAAATGCTCTTCATATTCCTCAAAAGGTGTTTATTCTTCATGAACCTTATTCTAAAAGCACCTTACATCTTCACATACTTGATGTTTTTTCCTAAGTAATGATTTTCTTCAAGATTGCTCAATTGTGTGAATCCTCAAAATTTGCACAACTCTGGAACCTGAGACAAAGAACACTTAGTGAAATTCCTCAAGACACCCATGGTCAAATTCCTCACACCTACTTTATTTACAAAAATTTCTGAGCACGCATATGACCTCTTCAAATCCTTGCACCTATACTATGTTCACAGGTACAACATGGCCACTGATGAATCACTAGGTTCCCATCAACTTAACTCATTTGTAGCACTCCTTGAGGAAGAACTGTGTACTTCTTCAGAGTCCTCAAGAGTTCGAATTCCTCAAGTGAAGAAAATGGTTGATGGAAAGAAACCTCAGAAAGGTGGAAAGAAGCCAGATGTGCACACTACCTTTGAGATTCCATATGACGTGTATGAGGAATACTGCACACCCAATGAAGAAACTCATGGTAAAGAAACGACCAAGCAGAGAAAAATTCATCTGTAGAAGATTGAGTGGAGATGGGCAAGGGAATGGAAGGAATATCGTTATGTAACCCCAAAATACATGATGAAATTTGCAGTAAAACCTCCTTGCAGCAGGCCTCCCCTTGCTCCAAACCAAATTGCTGATCCCACTAGCCTCAAGACTGGTGAGGACTTTCCTCACATGTGGGAGAAGCAGCAAGCCAAGCTGGCGAGGAAAGCCAAAGAGGCAGTGAAGAAATTCAATGAAGATTCTGCTGCTATTGCCTCTGCTGGAGCCTCTACAAGTGCTCCGAATAAAATCATGATGAAGAAATCTGCATTGAAGACAAGTTCTTCAACCTCAAAAACTTCACAGCAGATTCCTCAAGGTCAAAGGCCTCGGCCTACAAAGTCTTCAGTTGCCGGAACGGTTGCTGCTCAGTCTTCTGCGGCAGCTGCAAAGTCCTCAACCCCAGTACATCTGGCATCATGCAAGAGGACTGAGGGATTCTCAAGAGTTCCAAAGATCTCAGCAAGCCCCTCTACTACAGCAAAGTCTTCAACTAGCCCTTCTGCATTGAAGCTGAAGAAAACTGCTAGACGATGTCAAAGACCAAGTCCTCACTCAAGCAAGGTTGTGGTGACCATACCCTTAGGTTTCGAGGATGATGATGATGAAGCTGATGATGACGAATTGGAAGAAATCATTAGACAAAGTCAGCAAAGGGCAGCTATAGCAAAGGGCAGTTCTGTTCCTCTCATGCTGGATCCCAAGATGATCCTCAACTTCATCGACATATGGCATGAAGACCCAAATACCCCACTTTCTTCACTGAATCTGCCTCTTGGAGTGGATCATGTCCTCACCCACTTCATCTCTGAAGAAAAATGGAAGAGAGAGCAAGCTCTAAGAGCTAAGAGGAACAACGCTCGGAAGGAAAAGTTTCTGAGAGACAACGTGATGAACTTGACCCCAAATCAACTCGTCACTATCTAGTCTGAAATTCGCACACTCTCTAGGGATCAAGAGAGGTATGATCCTGAATGGAAGGGCAGCAAGGTGAGATTCGTCAGGGCTGCTCAAGCTGCAGTGAAGGATCACAACACTAGGGTTGCAGCTCGATCGCAACCACAAAATCCTCAGGCTGATGAAATTCCTCAAGCTACTGATGAAATTGCTCAGCCAGATGAGACTGCTGATGGAAATGCTTTTGCACCAGAAGCAATTGCCAGTGCTGCTGAGGAAACTCAGACCACTTATTATCATGCCAGGACAACCACCACTGTTGTGCCTGAAGAAACTAAAAGGCCAGCTAAAGCTTTTGTTGCGCTTGAAGAAACTGAACACACCAGGGCGGCTGCATCAGTCGTTCCTGAAGAAACTGGCACCGCTGAGGAAAAGACTCTCAAGAGAAAAGCATCAGATTCAGAAACCTCAGTTGTGAAGAAGTTGAACACTATGCCAAGTTCTTCAACTGGACCCATTGATGCAACACCAATTTCCTCAGCACCTGCCTACGAACTAGTACCATTTGGGGTGGAATATGCCATCCTAGATGAAGATGAAGATCATTCTGCTGCTTCGACAGAGTAGATTGATGAACAAATTGAAGTTGAAGACATTGCTTCAACTCCAAAGGTATCATCGCCCCAGCTTCAGTTCACTGCTGAAGAAGCTGGAGTTGAAGAAATTGATGAGGAAGTAGACATTGGTGACACAACTCGTGTCATCAATGATGAATATTGGGAATCAGCGCACCGAAATTCACCAATGACTACTCCTCTTACACAGATTCCTCAGTCTCCTGCTCCGACTGAAGAAATACGTGAAGAATATGCCAATCTGAAGACCCAAGTCACTGAAGAAATTCCAGCTGCAACAACTGATGATCTTGATGCTCCCGCTGCAACTGAGGAACCTGTCCTCCAAATTGTTCAGTCTGAAGGAGTTCCTACCATGCCAACGGAGATCAAGGGGCGCTTCAAGCCAAATCTTCAACCTAAGCCAAGAATGCCATTCAAAGGCTTAGTACACCCCAAATTCCTCAAGAGCAATTTCTTCAATGAACTATGTTCTTCACTGGTCAAATCCCTATGACTTTGCAAGGGCCGGTCGCAATAGATTCTGGACGGCAACATAGTTCAAATACTATGCATCAGTTCTTTTTGAGAAGAAGAAAGTCTTCGAGCACCACCAAATTCCTCATGCTTACATGGAAACCCTTCCATCGTTCGCACCGGTGCTCCAGGTTCTTCATGATGCAGGCATTCTCCCATTCTGCGTCAACATCTGCGACTGGAATGAAGAACTCATTCTTCAGTTCTATGCCACATTGCATATCAGCGGAAATGCTTCAGACGTCAACTCCTGGATATTGGACTGGATGACAGGATCAACACACTTCACTGCTCAAGCTTCTGAATTGCTTCAATGTGTACCAGTTCCAATTCCCTCAGATGAAGCTTGCAAACTGTTTGATGAGCCTCCACTTCCAAATCAGCTAATGCAAGTGTTGATGAAGACATTGCCTCCTGGAAAGCCTCAACGGAAAACCTTCCTTGTGAAGGATCTACTATATGTGCCCAGGACTGTCTACCGTATACTCACAAATACGCTATGTCCTCAGAAGGGTCACAATTCTGAAGAAGAAGAAGAAGAAGTGGAAGGAGTCATGAAGAATATGCTCTTCAACATCATACATGGGATTCCCATTGACTTGCATAACTTCTTCATGAGGACATTGGACAGAGCTGCTTTAGCTCCATTTGAACAGAAGCCCTATGCGCCTTGGATAATGAAATTCATCAGGGCAAAGTCCTCAATTCCCTTCAAGGCTGATTTTCAGAACCACTTCGGCTTCCTGCCTCCAATTGAAGCCATCAAGAGCACAATTGCCTCGGTTGAAGGAAAAGGCAAGGCTGTCATTGATGAAGGCACTCATCCATTGGATGGACAATTTCGCAAAGCCGCTTCCTTCTCCACCAATGATGACACTGCCACTCAGGACTCCGATGTAAAGGCCTCATCTCACAAACCTCAAGAGTCTGTCCCTCGTGTGATGACTGATCGCGAGCTTCTAATAAGTGTGTGAAGCGTCAAATTGGTTACATTGTGCAGAACATGGCTGTGACGCAGAACACTGTGAAGAGGAATCACTACTATGCGCATGAAAACCTCAACCGCTCTTGGGCCGTACTGTCTCACCTCATGTCTTCTGAAGAACTGAATGAGCTCGATCTTGAGGAACAACCTGACTGGGCTCGTCAACCACAAAAGAAATTCAAGAAAGTCCAAGTTCCTCTGATGGTCACAAGTTCATATTCTTCATCTCGAGAGCACGACGAGGATGAAGACATTGACGACACTGCTGCAGGCCCTGCATCGACAAACGACCCCGACAACGCTGACGCTCCTTCCTCACCAACATGATGAAATTCTTCAAAGGGGCGTTAGTCCTCACTTTTTCATCCCTTTTGGTCTTCGATGACAAAGGGGGAGAAAGTTTGAGTTAGTCTTCAAGCGGGTCTTTATATATGGGCTATTTTTTGTTTAAGTTACAACTCTCGCTCTTCTGAAACTTTTATTGGTTGAGTTGTAAACTTAAGTCCGATGGTGGTCTGACACTTTTGAACTATTTTCTCGCATGTTTATTTCCTCAAGTACCTTAATGCATACATGCTCAATTTCATCAGACACCATCTTCCTCACGCATTTCAAATTCTTCATATCATATGTTAAATGTGTGTATGAATTACAAGATATAGGGGAGTTCTCCATGTTTTAACCTGCCATGTGCATTTGCAGTCCAAAGCAAATTCCTCAAATATGCACATGTTCAGGGGGAGTTCTTCTATATCTTGCAATCAAATTCCTCAAACTCTGTACTTTCACTTCATATGTTTATCCCCGTTGAAAACTTAACCTATTTGTCATCAATCACAAAAAAGGGGGAGATTGTTAGTGCATCTAGTGTCCCTTAGTGGTTTTGGTGTGTTGAAGACTTATAGGTTAAGGCTCTAATGTGTTTGTGAGTGTACACAGGCTCTATAAGTCGATGAGGAGTTTGATATATTCAAATATTATCGACCCCTAAAAATGTATGTCTTCAACTGAAGACTTTGCTGAATACTTTGTGAAGACTTTGGAATTGAAGAAGATGGTGTGACCTTGAAGATATGAACAAGGACTATGAAGCGCGAAGACTTGTTTTTCGTAGTTTCATTTCCTTCTTTGAGTCATAGGAAACACCGTACTGTTAAAGGGGGCCAAGGTAATACTAAGGAAAATTTCCAACTAATGCTCAACTCAAAGATCCTCAACCTATACAATCCTTCGAGTGAAGCCTTTGGAAATCTCTTACGGTTCAGTCAGGTTCTTCAGTGACAGAGATGAAGTTCTTCTGATCTCTGAGGAAATTGATCTGACTAAGGAGACCATGATGACGGCTCCGGTGACCGATCGAAGGAGGGAGCTGTTGCAAACTCCGGCAAGGTATATATATTAATTAAGCCTGTGTTGACTAGCTAATTTATGCATTAATTATTTTGGTATGTACATATATTAATTAACTCTTCTTTCTTCTTTTATAGCCCTCCGGATCGAGCCAAACTTTGGTAATGAGACGAGGCCCGAAGAAGAGGTTGCGCAAGGATGAAAGGTTCATGATCACAACACTCGCGAACGATGGCCATACGATTGAACCCAAGGGGACCAAGAACGCATTTTCTGCTCAGTGCAGAGCTATTGTTAGGGACAACATCCCGATCAGCATCAAGCAGTGGAATAAGCCTAAGGACGGCGCCCCTGAAGGTGATTATGTCATCGATAGACAAAAAGATGATCTTTGGACCGCACTGAAGGCAAATTTCACCCTACCACCAGAGGAGGATCCGAATAAGCCAGTTATAGAGCCACTGGTCAAGGCGTGTGATCTTAAGAAGATGGTAGATCTATTCAGGAGATGGAAGAATGAGTTGAAATCAAAGTTTGTCGACAAAGGGAAGACTCCAAAATTCATCGGCCGGTTTGAGAAGATAAGAGATTATTGGCCCGCATTTGTGGACTACAAGACATCGGACAATAGTTAGAAAATGTCAGAGACAAAGAAGGTCAATGTTGCAAAGAAGCAGTATCACCATCACACGGGGTCAGGTGGCTACCTCAAAGCTCGGCCGTTGTGGAACAAAGCTGAGAATGACATGATTGCTAAAAACGTCATACCATAGACATTGAACTGGCCAGACCATTCAAGGACTTGGTTCTTCAGGGTTGGGGGAACTTTGGACCCTGAAACAAGGAAGTTCCGTTGGACGGACGAGCAACTTGCAATACCCATGAACAAGCTTCAGAAGTATATCACCGTTGCGCGGGAAGGGACGTTCATTCCCGACAGAGAGAAGGACGAGCTGACTGAGGCCCTAGGGAATGCTAAGCACCCTGTACGAACATGAGGCACACCAGGCTTCGTTCTGTGGAAGGTTGGGTTTCCCGATGCAGGCGGTTATAGAAGCCAGGGGAGAAAGAGGAAAGCGGAGCTGAGCGAAATTCAGAAGCTCAATGCAAGACTACAAAAGCTAGAGGAAGCTGAGAGCCAGGGAGCTGTCGGCCAACCATCTCAGTGACACGAAGCTACCCCGCCATCTCAACGGAGAAGCAGCGCTGCTTCCATGGAGCCCATTCAGCCTGACTTCACGTCTCCTAGCTACCCCGTGGATACTATCATGGAGGCTCAACATTGCGAGCTTATGACGAAATCCCGGAACCTCACTTTCAAGGCGGCTGTCGGCTCTGTTGCACCTCCTCAACCCAACGGAACTTTTCACTGCCGTCCGATTCCACATGGCTATGCTGTTGTGATGGTGGATGAAGTAATGAAGGAATTTGAGGAGCTCGAGCTTGACCACTCTACAGGTGAAGGAGAGAATAAGTTGGTTCATGCCCTGAGGAGTACATGTCTATGGCAGAAGGAGTACATCAAGCTTCCAAAACTGGATGCCTCCGCCTCCTCCTTCTCCTCAGGCGAATTAGGGCACTTCGCCTCCTCCTCCTCCTCCTTCGGCGAGTGATCAGGGCACACCGCCTCCTTCTCCGGCTCCTCCGACGCGTGGGGGCACTCCGCCTTCTCCTTCGCCTACTCTGGCACATCGGAGTAGTACGCCTCCTCCTCAGCCTCGTCGGCAACGGCGGAAGACACACGCCGCTGCTCCAGCTCCTCCGGCGCCTAGTAAGCAACAACGGAAGGGAGCCGCCACCACTCTAGCGGCTAGCAGTACAAGCATAGGCAGGAGGGGATACAGATACGGTCCATCTCTCAAGCCTCTGGAAAAGTTACCATATGAGAGGACCGAGTCTGAAAACGAGGGGATATGTCAGGCCGAATTGAGGGCCCATTTTGCAAAGAAAACTCCACCTCCGAAGGAGAAGATAGATCCGGTGAAAGCGATGCGCACTATCGATGCCCTGAAGAGACCACCACCGCCTCCGCCGGATTCCAACTTTGAACGTTGTATTAAAAAGACATATCAAGATGCGCAGCGGTTGGGAAGTACTTCTAGTGATGCAAGGTTAGCAAAACGAAGAAGTGGGAAAAAAATTCCCCAGCTCGGCGAACAGGCGAACCAATCGTGCCCCTCGCTCAAGGTGTCTAGCGATATTCTTGCTAATCATCCGGGGATGGTGCTCGGTACTAAACCTGGTGATTACCTGAGCGATGATGTACAGTTTAAGCCGTTGGAGGTGGACGAATTCCGTTACCGGCACGGGCGGCCTCTCGTCAAACCTGATCATCTTCCTCTAACAACGATGATGCAAAAATTCCATGAATGGTACGTGAAAACCTGCCGCAAGTCTGGGAAGGATTCTTTGATGCTGTTAGTTGAAGAGGAGCACGACCTCGTTGGAATGGAACTGTTGAATGTTGAATTTGAGGAGATATTCCAGTTATACAATCAAAAGGCCCTCGACAAAACAATCGTGACTTGCTACTGTCTGTAACTACTACTTCTGTAATTAAGTCTCTATGTATATAGCTCAGCTCTTTCATTGCATGTATATATAATTATCCTCACTATATTGTGCAGATTGAAGATCGTCGAATGCAGAAAAGCACAAATCTATGACATTGGGTTCATTAACCCAAATATCATACATGAGTATAATGATCAAAAGAATGCCAGACAAACCGAGGACAACTTGCTACAATTGTTGCTTAAAAATCAAAACAAAGGGATAATGCTCTTTCCTTACAACTTCAAGTGAGTGTTACTGTCTTGTGCATATTCGGTTTCCCTTATTACTCGAGGTTTATAGTAATGTAATTGATGAGTTATGCATGCGTGCACAGTTTCCACTTTATTATGCTAGAGATTAAGATTGAGCGGGGAGTAGTAATCGTCTTAGACTTGAAATGAAAAGATCCCCAGGAATATGCAGGCATGACTGAAATGCTCCAGAAGTAAGTGTTGGGGAACGTCGCATGGGAAACAAAAAATTTCCTACGCACACGCAAACCTATCCATGGTGATGAGCATCTACGAGAGGGAGAGTGGATCTACATACCCTTGTAGATCGCTAAGCGGGAAGCGTTAAGAAACGCGGTAGGTGTAGTCGAACATCTTCGCGATCCAAATCGCCGAGCGTCCCGCGATCTCATCACGATCGGAAACCAAACTGGGACTTCCTATATATGAATCTTTACCTCCGGACCATTCCGGAGCTCCTCGTGACGTCCGGGATCTCATCCGGGACTCCGAACAACCTTCGGTCACCACCATACATAACTCTACACTACCGAAACGTCACCGAACCTTAAGTGTGCAGACCCTGCGGGTTCGAGAACTATGTAGACATGACCGAGACACCTCTACAGTCAATAACCAATGGAGGGACCTGGACGTCCACATTGGTTCCCACATATTCTACGAAGATCTTTATCGGTCGAACCTCTATGTCAAGGATTCAGTTAATCCCGTATAACGTTCCCTTTGTTCTTCGGTATGTTACTTGCCCGAGATTCGATCGTCGGTATCTACATACCTAGTTCAACCTCATTACCGGCAAGTCTCTTTACTCGTTCCATAAAACAAGATCCCGCAACTAACAATTAGTCACATTGCTTGCAAGGCTCATTGTGATGTTGTATTACCGAGTGGGCCCTGAGATACCTCTCCATCACACGGAGTAACAAATCCCAGTCTCGATCCATGCCAACTCAACAGACACCATCGGAGATACCTGTAGAGCACCTTTATAGTCACCCAGTTACGTTGCGACGTTTGATACACACAAGGCACTCCTCCAATATCCGTGAGTTGCATGATCTCATGGTCATAGGAACATATACTTGACATGCAGAAAACAGTAGCAATAAACTGACACGATCATATGCTATGTTTGTAGTTTGGGTCTTATCCATCACATCATTCTCCTAATGATGTGATCCCGTTATCAAATGACATCTCATGTCCATGGCTAGGAAACCTTAACCATCCTTTGATCAACGAGCTAGTCCATTAGAGGCATACTAGGGACATGGTTTTGTCTATGTATCCACACATGCATTTAAGTCTCCGGTCAATACAATTATAGCATGGATAATAAACGATTATCATGAACAAGGAAATATGATAATAACTAATTTATTATTGCCTCTAGGGCATATTTCCAACAGTAAGTTCAATCGACCAATGATTCACACATATGCAAAGCCAAGTTCACACAAAATACGAATTTTGTGATAGCGTGAAAACGCGAGGATATGCAAAGTTACGCACGGATCTGAAGTTGTCAAATCCGTTGGACATCAGGCTATACCACAAGCGAAGCATATTTTACACCAGTATGCCATAGGTGTAAAGTGCATTAGCATTGACTAGATTATTGACTCTAGTGCAAGTGGGATTCTGTAGGAGATATGCCCTAGAGGCAATAATAAATTTTATTGATTATCTCCCTGTTCATAATTAGGTTTATGTTCCATGCTATAACTGCTATGGTTCTCGAGTCTACAATAACCACCAGGCTTCAAGGAAGACTCATATGCACGTGTGGAATAATAAACGGTAAATTGTATTCCTAGTCTGGCCTCTAAGACTGGCTCAAGTATTGCATGATGATCCTGTTTTCCTGATCATGGGCATGGCTATGCCGATAATTTTTGAGGGCACAATGTTAGAAGAACATTTGTGTTGAATCGACCTGAATTGATGTTATGCTATGAGATACATTCATCATAAGTTAATGGTTAATAACACAGAGAAGTTAATATTTGCATAATTCCTTAGACCATGAGAGTATCGAGTTTCTTCATGCTTGCTTCATGAACTTTGGGGTTTGTTAAACATCATCCGTAAATGAGTGGTTATTACGGCGGCTTACGGGTTCATGGAAAAGTATGTCAAGTAACTTGATAGCTCAAGATTGGGATTTGCTCCTCCGACGATGGAGACATATCTCTGGGCCCTCTCGGTGTTATGACATCCATCATTGTCTGGCTAGACCTTTTGTGATTTGATCACGGGGATGCCGGAACACGGGAACAAGAAAAGAGAACAATACCGGTAACAAGGTAACTGGCATAGTGGACAAGTTGTTGATCCACGGGGATGCCAACATGTCTCAACTCAGGTATTTGTAACATATCGCGAAGCAACAGGAATAGCACACGGCAACTAGAGGTTCACTCGAATATTTATTCGTGTGGGTATAGGGATCGATATGGGTGTCCACGGCTCCAATGTTGATCATTGATCGGAAGGGGTTCCGTGTCATGTCTATGCTTCACCGAAGGTCACACGCTTAAGGGTCATCTATCTGCTAAATACTAGACAAGGAGTCCGAGAGAAAGTCACTGAAATAGTTTCGGTGACGACGGAAGAGTTCCGGAGAGAGAACACCAAAAGAGTTTCGGTAAAACCAAAAAGTTGTTTCGGAATATATTATTAGGTCAAAATGGTTTCGGCACTCGCCTGGAAATTCTTCGAGGGTCTCAGAATTGGTCTGGGAACTTCTGGGATTTTTCTGGAGAGAAAACCCGGAAATGTTCCGGAGCCGCCGGAACTGCTGTTGTTGCTTTTCGCTGATGAAAACCACCATACAGGAAATGTTTCGGCATGAGACCAGACTAATTTTAGAGGGTACCGGAAATGTTCTGGGACCGTCCGGGATTTTTCAGAAGAAACGATCGCGGGAAAACATCTTGTCCCAGCGTGAGGGGACAAGATCCCACGAATCGGGGGTTGCATGTTTGGTGGCTTTTTGTCTAGGGAGCATGCATGTTTCATGGAGACATGTTGGAGGCTTGTTGGGGGGCCCCCATGGGGGTGCAAGGTTGTGGCCAGCCCAAGTGGTGTCCCCTTGGTGGTCCACTTGTGTTACCTTTTCACCTTACATGTGGGACATGTTGCATGGGTGTTTTGGTATTTTCCTCCACCAGCCCACCCCTTGCCTTGGCCTATGAAAGGAGGAGATATGGCTGCCATTCTCCTCACGCCTTGCTCTCATACACATGCCATGCATTATCTGGCTTCTTCTCTCCCTCCCACGAAAAGAGTTTCTAGAGCCGAAAGGCTGTCTGGGTTCCGGTGGGAACTAGTTCTGGACGGGGAAGCCCTGCCGGATAGATGACACCGTATGTGTGCAACTCTGTAGAGAGATCGTAGTTTCGGTCTTAGGTTGAGAGTGCCTCCCGAAGGGCCGTTCGTGTGACCGTCTGAGTTTTGGTGGTCCTCCCGAAGGGCTGTCCGAGTGACAGTCCAAGTTTCGGAGGTCCTCCCGAAGGGCTGCCCGCGACACCATCCGAGGGACTGTCCGACCGCCTCCCGAAGGGCTGTCCGCGAGGCAGATGAGGGTATACATCCTCGTGGTTGGGAGGTTGTAAAATCCTAGTTGCGGGGATCTGCACCACCGATCGTCACCGACTCTACTTCCGTTGCGCTACGAGTCGGTAACGAAATGATCAAACCTTGTATGCAGTCTCCATAGTAGTCCTGGGCTGGTGCGTAGGTCGAATTTTTTTGTTTTCTGCTGCGTTACCCAACGGTGGCATCAAGATCCGTGCTATGCGTAGATGCAGGTTGTGATCTAGAATACATAGAGATGTATGGGTATTGCATAATATAATTTTGGAGTAGATGAGATCTATTGCTAAAAATTATTTATGCGGGTAGCAGATGAAATCTATAACCCGATGTTCTTGTTGCTTCCCTGGAATTTGTGTAGTCTTGATCTTAACGGCATGGTGGAATCTCACAAAGTTCTGGCAATCCGCGATCCTCTCATGCTGCTCCTGAGTATGCTGATTGACAGATAAACAAAGTGCTAACAGTTCTTTGGGTTCCACCATAGTTGAGAAAGATGGATGTTTCATAGACAAAAGGGCAATGCAGATGCAATCTGCATGGGGGTCACGCGTATGACGAAGTTTAGTATGGGGCTCGAGATTTTATTATCTCGTGTTTCATACACCCTGGAAAGTTAATCTAGCAACTTGAATTATCATACTTGATGATGGACATTGGTAGATTCGGTTTGTTTCAAAACCTTAAAAGCCACGTAAAACAAGTTTTTGCATGAACCGATTAGAGGCGTCTAACTTGGTTTTGCAGGATGGTTTGCATGTGCATATGATGTGGTATAGCAATGCTCATGTTAATTTGATTATGTATGAGATGACTATATGATGTAATTAACATGACCTGCGTGTCATGATTCAGCATGATGGCTGGAGCCATATGATTGCACTTTAATGACCTGCGTGTCAACCTTATGTAATGCACTTATTTTATTAGCTATAGAGATAGCAATATTACCTAGTGCATCGACAAGGTGGTGGCAATCTTCGCGAAGGTGAACACCGACGCGAATGCCGAAGGCGAAGAAATGAAAGACTTCTCCGTCAGAAAGGGCTATACCATATCATGCTATTATGAATTGCCTGAGATGTTTATCCCTTATGATGCACCCTTCTTGATTGCGCGGTAGTTGCTTTTTATTAGGGTGATCTCTCACAAAAATATCAAGTAGTTAGTGTTCTCCCAAGTGTAGCACCGTCACGGCACCTATCTTTTCGGGGTGCCCCATGTCACACGGGTACGAACGATTAGAGAAGTGTGAGGCGGGTGAGTTGAGACCTCGCAGCGAGATCACTTGGTTTCTTTGAAGTTCAGGCATGACCGTCACGAGCTCGGAACACACGCATCGAAAGATGAACAAGAGTCACATAGAGATGTGATTGGCAAGTTGGCCTACCGGTTGAGATTTTCGTCATCAGTGGTGTTACACCAATGGCAAACAATTTAAATGCGGGTCTTGTATCACTCGCAATCAATTATGAGAGATATTGATTTGAGTGGGAGCGCACTATAGAATTAATTCTTTTAATTCTCAGTGCAATTAATTGTGAACTTTGTCTAAAGTGTAGATTGCATAATAGTTGTACGATAATGGCTCGCGTTTCCACCTTCCCTATTAAAATTGAATAGTTGTTAAATATCTGGTTAGAACTTTATGGTTGGTAACGTAATGTGAGGATTGTCCTCAAGAGTGCCGAGAAGGACTTTGTCCTATCGCTTGCTTTCGGTATTCCCGCTAATGCTATGGATCATATGACTCTCATCCTTCGATCCAAAAGCTAGAATTCCTTTTCAGTCAAAGTGCAATATGTTTGCTTCCATGAGACTGGAACTTGGAAAGTTTGGATAGTTATGTGATATTCATGGAATTTGAAAATCATTTTCAGAGACAGACAAAAGCTAAAATATATGAGATATCCAAAGCAATGTTTGTTTGCAAACTATTAGGAAAGGAGTTTACTATGCATTAGACTGATAAGAGAGGGATCCAGGAGAACGCCTATCATATGATGAAAGGTGAATAAAACAACAACTTAAAGAGAAAGGAAGTGTCTGAAGGGTGTTAGTAAGATTTTCACGCCTAGGAAGTCCGGGGCTAACGCCACTCTTAAGTTGGGTGCTTCTTCTGAGAGTAGGAGAAATACTGAAAAGTTAAACTGTTAGAAGTATAATGGCAAAAGGAAAGAAGACTGGAATATCCAGCTCATTTATGAATGTCATACAAGTTTTTGATGTCTAGAAGTCTGGTCCAAGATATAGTTATTGGGAATTATGGTTAAACATGTTAATCACTAATTCTTGGGTATTGTGAATTGGTCACAAAGATACCCGCTCGATTGCATTCTGTTGCAACTCGATGTAAGAACTACTATGGCCTAATAATAATACATTACCTGTAGGTTTACTTTTATAATTCATTTTAGAGTTTCATACACTCTAGCCCATTGCACAATGTTTGTTGCAAAAGAGTTGTTCATAAAAACAACAATTGTTGTTCAGTATTATGAATAACATGAAGGGTCATGCTTCCATCCTAGATGGGATGTATGTTATGAATATTGATGGAAATATGATACATCCATAACACTGACGCTAAATGTCGCAAGACTAAAAGAATACCACATATGTGTGGCACTGCATTTGGTCACATTGGAGAAACCCGCATGGAAAATTCCATTATGATGGATTTTGAAGTCATTTGATTTTGAATCATCTGACACTTGCAACTTTCCTCCAAAAGGTGAACTAAGTAAAATACCGTTCATAGGCCATAAGGAACGAGCAAAGAACTTATTGGTGATCATACATTTGATGTATGTAGTCCGATAAATGTTTTTGCAAACAGTGGATTTGTCTACCTTCAAAAATGACTCAAGTAGATATATGGATATTTACTTGATGAGACGTAAGTCTGGATCTTTTGAAATCATTCGAAAAGTTTTCAAAAATGAAGTAGAAGTTATTGTACCAAGAAAATTACGTTTCTGCAATTTGATTGCGGAAAGGAATATTTGAGTTACAAGTTTAGCGAATGTCTGATGAGTTGTGAAAAGAGTTTCATAACTTGCACCTCCCGGAACACCACTGCAAGTGGAAAGTCCGTCAAGATGTAATCGAACCATTTATGACATTGTAAGATCAAAGATGACATAAATAGATTTTCCATTATCCCTTTTATAGAGTGATGCTTTAGAGACTGCAGCTTTTACACTGAAAAGAGATCCATCAGGTCTGTTGAAATGACGCCACCGTATGGTACGCCCAACCATGTTATATCTTTTCTTAATATTTGGAATATGGGGCTTGTGTAAAAGGTTACAAACCTATTCCAAATCAGACAAGTGCTACTTTGTATGGTTATCCCAAGTCATTGGGTATTCCCCCACCACTATACCGAGGCAAAGGATTTTGCCACAAAACGGTATGCTTTTAAAGAGAATAGTTCTTACAAAAGGTGAGTGGGAAGACAGTGCAACTCGACGAGATAACCAATATCTTCGTCATCAGTTCAAAGGAAACAAACCCTGGAAGTGATTCCGTTGTTTCCTACTACGACTGATACGGAAGTCTCTACAATAAAATGTATGGACTTCGATCGAACGTGCAGCTGAACCACGTAGGCAAAGATTGTGCAAACCTATCAGGTGTGCAAACGAGATATTGTTGTTAGACAACAGTATACCTACAATACACAAGGAAGCGTTGATGGGCCCTGACTCCGGGATTGGCTAAATGCCAATACAATCCGAGATAGTTTCCATATAAGTGATTCAAGATTAAAACCTTGATACACCTTTCAGAGGACTTAGAGTCTAAATGAATATTTATGGAACTAAAAATTGATACGGATAAAAATGTTTTATCCATAAAGCTAGACTTATTGAAATAACAAGTTCAAGGAGTTGACTATGATGAGGTTGTTTCACTCTAGCGATGCTTAAGGTCGGTTCGGGTTGAACTAGCAATTAATACATATATCAATCATGAGATATGAAACATGGATGACAAAAGGATTTCCATCTGATGGAAATGAAACCTAGGACTTGTATGTGATACAGTCCAAAGTAATTTGTTGATCCAGAGGATGCTAGTAATTATGCAAACTTCAGAGTTTCAGCAATGGACGGAAGAGAGCGAAATGGAGTTGGAATCTTCGTGGTTTGATGAAATGGTCAAAAGGGTTTTTGACTTCATCAATGGGTAACGAAGATGCTTGTGATCAAGAAAGTAAGTGGGAGCATAATAATATTTCTAAAAACATTGTGTTCTTGACACATTGTTAATTGGAAATAAATTTATTGACACGAATTAGGACTTCATTTCAAAATAGTTTTTCGATGAAGTGCTTAGGCTAAATAGCCTCAATATTAGGCATGGTGATCTATGGAGATAGATTTACCTAATGGGGCTAAGCAATGAATACATATTGACAAGGTGCTAAAACTTTTAGCATTTAAAAATGCCAAGGAGTGATTCTTGCCGAAGTCACATGGAAAGAGTTTTTGCAAGACTCAGTGTCCCAAAATACTGACGAGTAAAATACATCATGGAAATTCCACACACTCTAGTGTTTGGATTAATCATGTATTCCATGGTATGTAAAAACAACCAGATATGTCCGATACTCCCAAGTTGTTGCGAGTATAGATACCAAAGTGATCAAAGCACTGATCATGGGACAACAGTGAAAGATGCCATTAAGTACTAAAGTAGTGTCGATGACATGTTTTCTCGCAAGCAGAGATTATGAAGTGCTCGTTGTAAGTAATTACATCGATACAGTCTCAATCAATGCTCCATGCAATTTTCGATTTAAGTTAAGGGTTTTGTGTAATACACAATATGGTGGCATGGTAGTTGGAAATTGTTCCAAACAAGATACTGTGGCGAATTCTATAACAAAGGCTAAGTATGTTAACGCTTTGGAAGCGACAAAGAAGTTGTTGAATCATATAGTTCATTCATGAACTTAGTATGGTTCCAAGATGGCTTTGGTCTATGAGACACTATTGCAGATAGTTGCTCCATAGCTCAGTCTGAGGAATCAGGTTTCGACCAATGATTCACACATATGCAAAGCCAAGTTCACACAAAATATGAATTTTGTGATAGCGTGAAAACGCGAGGATATGCAAAGTTACACATGGAGCTGAAGTTGTCAGATCCGCTAGACATCAGGCTATACCACAAGCGAAGCATATTTTACACCAGTATGCCATAGGTGTAAAGTGCATTAGCATTGACTAGATTTATTGACTGTAGTGCAAGTGGGAATGTGTAGGAGATATGCCCTAGAGGCAATAATAAATGTTATTGATTATCTCCCTGTTCATAATTAGGTTTATGTTCCATGCTATGACTGCTATGGTTCTCAAGTCTACAATAACCAAGAGGCTTGAAGGAAGACTCATATGCACGTGTGGAATAATAAACGGTAAATTGTATTCCTAGTCTGGCCTCTAAGACTGGCTCAAGTATTGCATGATGATCCTATTTTCCTGATCATGGGCATGGCTATGCCTGCAATTTTTGAGGGCACAATGTTAGAAGAACATTTGTGTTGAATTGACCTGAATTGATGTTATGCTATGAGATACATTCGTCATAAGTTAATGATTAATAACACAGAGAAGTTAGTATTTGCATAATTCCTTAGACCATGAGAGTATCTAGTTTCTTCATGCTTGCTTCATGAACTTTGGGGTTTGTTAAACGTCATCCGTAAATGGGTGGCTATTACGGCGGCTTACGGGTTCATGGAAAAGTATGTCAAGTAACTTGATAGCTCAAGATTGGGATTTGCTCCTCTGACGATGGAGAGATATCTCTGGGCCCTCTCGGTGTTACGGCATCCATCATCGTCTGGCTAAACCTTTTGTGATTTGATCACGGGGATGACAGAACACGGGAACGAGAAAAGAGAACAATACCGGTAACGAGGTAACTGGCATAGTGGACAAGTTGTTGATCCACGGGGATGCCAACATGTCTCACCTCGGGTATTTGTAACATATCGCGAAGCAATAGGAATAGCACACAACAACTGGAGGTTCACTCGAATATTTATTCGTGTGGGTATAGGGATCGATATGGGTGTCCACGGCTCCGATGTTGATCATTGATCGGAAGGGGTTCCGGGTCATGTCTATGCTTCACCGAACCTATAGGGTCACACGCTTAAGGGTCATCTATCTGCTGAATAGTAGACAAGGAGTCCGAGAGAAAGTCACTAAAATAGTTTCGGTGACGACGAAAGAGTTCCGGAGAGAGAACACCGAAAGAGTTTCGGTAAAACCAAAAAGTTGTTTCGGAATATATTATTAGGTCAAAATGGTTTCGACACTCGCCTGGAAATTCTTAGAGGGTCTCAGAATTAGTCTGGGAACTTCTGGGATTTTTCTGGAGAAATAACCTGGAAATGTTCCGGAGCCGCCGGAACTGCTGTTGTTGCTTTTCGCTGATGAAAACCACCATACCAGAAATGTTTCGGCATGAGCCCAGAATAATTTTAGAGGGTACCGGAAATGTTCTGGGACTGTCCGGGATTTTTTCAGAAGAAACGATCGCGGGAAAACATCTTGTCCCAGCGCGAGGGGACAAGATCCCACGAATCGGGGGTTGCATGTTTGGTGGCTTTTTGTCTAGGGAGCATGCATGTTTCATGGAGACATGTTGGAGGCTTGTTGGGGGGGCCCCCATGGGGGGGCAAGGTTGTGGCCAGCCCAAGTGGTGTCCCCTTGGTGGCCCACTTGTGTTACCTTTTCACCTTACATGTGGAACATGTTGCATGGGTTTTTTGGTATTTTCCTCCACCACCCAATCCCTTGCCTTGGACTATAAAAGGAGGAGATATGGCTGCCATTCTCCTCACCCCTTGATCTCATACACATGCCATGCATTATTTGGCTTCTTCTCTCCCTCCTACGAAAAGAGTTTCGTAGAGCCGAAAGGCTATCTGGGTCCGGTGGGAACTAGTTCTGGACGGCGAAGCCCTGCCGGATAGATGACACCGTATGTGTGCAATTCTGTAGAGAGATCATAGTTTCGGTCTTATGTTGAGAGTGCTTCCCGAAGGGCTGTCCGTGTGACCGTCCAAGTTTTGGAGGTCCTCCCAAAGGGCTGTCCGAGTGACAGTCCAAGTTTCGGAGGTCCTCCCGAAGGGCTGTCCACGACACCATCCGGGGGACTGTCCAACCGCCTCCCGGAGGGTTGTCCGTGGGGCAGATGAGGGTATACATCCTCGCGGTTGGGAGGTTGTAAAATCCTAGCTATGGGGATCTGCACCGCCGATCGTCACCGACTCTACTTCCGCTGCGCTATGAGTCCGTAACGAAATGATCAAACCTTGTATGCAGTCTCCATAGTGGTCCTGGGCTGGTGCGTAGGTCAATATTTTTTGTTTTCTACTGCGTTACCCAACAAGGAGTAGTAATCGTCTTAGACTCGAAATGAAAAGATCTCCAAGAATATGCGGGCATGACTGAAATGCTCCAGAAGTAAGTTCAATCGATCATTATCGCATCATATCGGCAACTTTGTTCATTTCCTGATATCAAGTAATTATTTTCTTTGTCTAGCAGGATTTGGAAAGAGTTCACAACAATCGTTCCGGCACTACCGGGGGAGCTGCGATTTACACACCCGAAAGCAAGTACTACTAACTAGTTCCGCGCATCTCCCATTGATTCTAGTTTCATCAATACCATTTATCCTGCTTGATTATCAGTTTGATTGAACTCTATTTCTCGTAAAGTGCTTGTGGCAGGAAACCGGGAATGATTTTTATGGATACTACGTTTGCGAGTTCATCTACAACGCGACGACCCCTAAGCGGGGCTACTCTGAAAATCAATTTCAAGTGCGTAAGCAATAATATTCACAATTTTATTTTATTACCATATATATGTATTGACCCCCTTCTTCAAATTAGATGTGGCAAATGCTGGATGAACTCCTACCACATGATCGCATACGAGCAATTCAAGAAGAATTGGCAGGATTCTTTCTTGACCACGTCATAAATAAAGCCGGAGAATACCATCTGGAATTGGACATTAGATGTTAGGGATTGTAAGAGATCTTATATTGTATATATGTAGCTAGTAGCGTCAGATATATATAGGAAAACTTGTTATACGACCAATCTCTCGGAGAAAGAAAGGTCGGTCACTTCTATCTCTATATGTTCATGATGATCTTCTTTACTTAATAGTTCCTTCATTTGCTTACTAGCTAGCGTGTCGAGTTCTCTCTATAGTAGCTAGCGTCGACCAAGCACGAAGAAAGAGAGGACACTTCTCTCTATTAATTAGCTAGCTAAAACAATATAAAACCCCTAAATTAACCATCCAAAAACCCCTAAACCCCCCTCCCTTTCAAAAATAACCCAACAACTGCTAGATGTTGACGCATGGATACCTTTTGGTCCCGGTTGGTGTTACCAACCGGGACTAAAGGTCCTCCTACCTGGGCTCCCAGCACCGGCCACGTGGAGCCCCTTCTGTCCCGGTTGGTAGGCGAACCGAGTCTAAAGGTTTTGGGCATTAGTCCCGACCCTTTAGTCCCAGTTTCAGAACCGGGACAAATGGGCCTTACGAACCGAAACAAATGGGCCTTTTTCTACTAGTGTTAGCCTCGCCACATACACTTCTTCTCCTCTGATGGCACCACCGTGGGTGGGTCTGTGTTGGAAATATGCCCAAGAGGCAATAATAAATTAGTTATTATCATATTTCCTTGTTCATGATAATCGTTTATTATCCATGCTATAATTGTTGGGAAACGTAGTAGTAAATCAAAAAAATTCCTATGATCACCAAGATCTATCCATGGAGAAACCAACAACGAGTGGGGAGAGATTGCATCTTCATACCTTTGAAGATCGCTAAGCGGAAGCGTTACTAGAACGCGGTTGGTGGAGTCGTACTCGCAGCGATTCAGATCGCGGTGGATTCCGATCTAAGCGCCGAACAACGGCGCCTCCGTGTTCAACACACGTACAGCCCGGTGACGTCTCCAACGCCTTGATTTCAGCAAGGAGGAAGGAGAGGTTAGGGAAGAGCTCCAACAGCAGCACGACAGCGTGGTGGTGGTGGAGTAGCAGGGTATTCCGGCAGGGCTTCGCCTAAGCACTACGGAGGAGGAAGAAGAGAGGTAGGGCTGCGCCGAGAGAGAGAGATCAAATCTTCGTCTCAAAAAGGCCAAAACCTCAAGTATATATAGGAGGAGAGAGATGGAGGGCTGCCTTGGCCTCTCCTCCAAGGAGGAGGGCTTCGGCCGAAGTGGGGAAGAGTCCACCTCCCATAAGGGAGGTGGATCTCCTCCTTTTCAAACTCTTTTGCCCTTATCTTTTGTTCTCCAGCCACATGGGCCTTTCTAGAAGGTCTTGGCCAGCCCAATAAGGGCTGGCACACCTCCTCTAAGGGCCCACAAAGTCCTTTGGTCGTCACAGCCCTCCCGGGGTCCTCCGGCACCCTCCCGGCACTCCCGGTACACTATCGATGAGCCCGAAAACTTTCCGGTGACCAAAACTGGACTTCCTATATATCAATATTTACCTCCGAACCATTCTGGAGCTCCTCGTGATGTCCAGGATCTCATCTGGGACTCCGAACAACCTTCGGTAATCACGTATACCATTTCCCTATAACCCTAGCATCATCGAACCTTAAGTGTGTAGACCCTACGGGTTCGGGAGACATGTAGACATGACCGAGACACCTCTCTGGTCAATAACCAACAGCGGGATCTGGATACCCATGTTGGCTCCCACATACTCCACGATGATCTCATCGGATGAACCACGATGTCGGGGATTCAAACAATCCCTTATACAATTCCCTTTGTCTACCGGTATGATACTTGCCTGAGATTCGATCGTCAGTATCCCTATACCTTGTTCAATCTCGTTACTGGCAAGTCTCTTTACTCGTTCCGTAATACATCATCCCGTGGCTAACTCCTTAGTCACATTGAGCTCATTATGATGATGTCCTGCCGAGTGGGCCCAGAGATACCTCTCCGTCACACGGAGTGACAAATCCCAGTCTCAATTCGTGCCAACCCAACAGACACTTTCGGAGATACCCATAGTGCACCTTTATAGCCACCCAATTACGTTGTGACGTTTGGCACACCCAAAGCATTCCTACGGTATCCGGGAGTTGGACAATCTCATGGTCTAAGGAAACGATACTTGACATTTGAAAAGCTTTAGCACACGAACTACACGATCTAGTGCTATGCTTAGGATTGGGTCTTGTCCGTCACATCATTCTCCCAATGATGTGATCCCGTTATCAATGACATCGAATGTCCATGGTCATGAAACCGTGACCATCTATTGAGCAACGAGCTAGCCAACTAGAGGCTTACTAGGGACATGTTGTGGTCTATGTATTCACACATGTATTACGGTTTCCGGTTAACACAATTATAGCATGAACGATAGACAATTATCATGAATAAGGAAATACAATAATTACCATTTTATCATTGCCTCTAGGGCATATTTCCAACAATAATTGTATTGGTCGGAAACTTAGATACATGTGTGGATACATTGACAACACCATGTCCCTAGTAAGCCTCTAATAGACTAGCTCGTTGATCAAATATGGTCAAGGTTTCCTAGCCATCAACATGAGATGTAATTTGATAACGGGATCACATCATTATGAGAATGATGTGATGGACAAGACCCAAACTACAAACGTAGCATATGATCGTGTAAGTTTATTGTTACTGTTTTCTGCATGTCAAAGTATATGTTCCTATGACCATGAGATCATGCAACTCACAGACACCGGAGGAATGCCTTGTGTGTATCAAACGTCGCAACGTAACTAGGGGACTATAAAGGTACTCTACAGGTATCTTCGAGGGTGTCTGTTGGGTTGGCATGGATCAAGACTAGGATTTGTTACTCCGTTTGACGGAGAGGTATCTCAGGGCCCACTCGGTAATACAACATCACAATGAGCCTTGCAATCAATGTGACTAAGTGTTAGTCACGGGATCTTATATTACGGAACGAGTAAAGAGACTTGCCAGTAACGAGGTTGAACTAGGTATGGAGATACCGACGATCGAATCTCGGGCAAGTAACATACCGAAGAACAAAGGGAACATCATTCGGGATTGACTGAATCCTTGACATAGAGGTTCTACCGATAAAGATCTTCGTAGAATATGTAGGAACCAATATGGGCATCTAGGTCCCGCTATTGGTTATTGACCGTAGAGGTGTCTCGGTCATGTCTACATAGTTCTCGAACCCGCGGGGTCTGCACACTTAAGGTTCGGTGACGTTTCAGTAGTATAGAGTTATGTATGGTAGTGACCGAAGGTTGTTCGGAGTCCCGGATGAGATCTCGGACATCACGAGGAGCTCTAGAATGGTCCAGAGGTAAAGATTCATATATAGGAAGTCCTGTTTTGGTCGCCGGAAAAGTTTCGGGCTCATCGGTAGCGTACCGGGAGTGCCGGTAGTGTACCGGGAGACCACCGGGAGGGGTATTTCGACCCAAGAGGCTACATGGGCTGTGGGAGAGTGAATACCAGCCCTTAGTGGGCTGGTGGAAGTCCCACACAAGGCCCATGCGGCTGGGAGGAAAAAACCAAAGAGAAAAAGGTGGAAAAAGGCAAAATAGGAAGGAGTCCTAGTCCTACTAGGATTGGAGGAGGAGGAATCCTGCCGGATTTCTGCAGTGCATAGTTTCTCCTCTAGATCAGATTTTTGCAGTGCTTAGGCGAAGCCCTGCCGGAATAGCTCCACCACCATCGCCGGAGCGTCGTCACGCTGCCAGAGAATTCTTCTACCTTTCCGCTCCCTCTTGCTGGATCAAGAAGGCGGAGATCATCATCAAGCTGTACGTGTGCTGAACGCGGAGGTGCCGTCCGTTCGACGCTAGATCGGAAGGACCGTGATCAAGATCGCGAGGCGGATCGTGATGAGATCGCGGGGCGGATCGTGATGAGTTCGCGGGACGGATCATGATTGGATCGCGGGACGGATCGTGATGAGATCGCGGGACGCTCGGCGATTTGGATCGCGAAGACGTTCGACTACACCAACCGTGTTTCTTAACGCTTCCCGCTTAGCGATCTACAAGGATACGTAGATCCACTCTCCCTCTCGTAGATGCTCATCACCATGGGTAGATCTGCGTGTGCGTAGGAATTTTTTTGTTTCCCATGCAACGTTTCCCAACAGTCTGGACGTGTGAGGTAACAATCAAACATTATATTCCCATGCCGACGGGAAGAACCATGTAATTTGTAAAACTGAAGTTATTAAGTGCAAGCCTTTTATGTTATTTTAAACATCATGGGGCACACTAACCCTATACTTTTCTAGATACCTCCTCCTTTCGTTTCTCACACTACTCTACTCGAGTATGATCAAAGTTGCAAATAATTACTCGACATGTAGCAAGTATACATGACCTAGTCCTCAAACATACATTGCTACCCCGCAATGGTTCAACAATATATTTGTAGCCCCAAATAGCAATATGTTATTTGTTTGTTGGGGTTGAAAGGACAGGGCTCATAGCAATATATTTGTAGCCCCAAAGATATGTTTATCATGATTCACATGTTAATTTACTTAAAATTCATTATTTGTTTCCTAAAAATACGTTATTTTGATTTCCTAAAACGCCAGAGGATCATTGATTTGGATAAGTTAGAAAAGTTAGATTAAAAATCATGTTTTCTTTCCTAAAAAATTCACTATTTATTTCCTAAAACAAATTGCACTAATGAGAGGGATCGGTTGATTTGAAAAAGTTAGAATCACAATCTTTTGTACGCTAGGAAAATGTTGATTTGCAATAAAAGAATGAAGAGAAAAATAAACAATGGATAAGAAAACCAGTATGAAGAGAATGGTGCGACGTGAGATGAAAAAACCCAAACAAAAACATACTAGGATACCACACCAGCAACTCTCACTTTAGCAGTAGAGATGTTACTCCCACTATGAAAAGAAGTTATGTAGAGCAAAAGCCCCGAGGCCACCCCATAAAATTCCGGAAGCCCCGTGGGTCGTATTGTAGATATAGGATTTTCGTTGTTTTTATTACGCCCTTGCCCTTCTCTTCGCCTCGTGTTTGTCACCGGAATCCAAGCCCTATAGAACTATGTGATACCTGGGGCTATAAGCAAAGCTGGCCAAACGGACCGGCTCAATTGTAATCGCACTTCCCTGTTGGGTTGTTTTTAGGCCTATTGAGCTGTATTTTAGGTATATACTCCCTCTGTTTTAATATATGTTTTATTTTATAGATTTCACTATGAACTATGTACAAAACAAAATGAGTGAATCTATAGACTCTAAAGTATGTCTATATATATACATCCGCATGTAGTTCGTAGTGAAAGACTTATATTTAAAAAATAGAAAGAATATATGTAAAAAAATATGATTCAAAAAATAATAATAAACGGGTCATTGCCGTATCGGCCCGCGTGTCCAGGGACGTACCCAGGCGGGCCCCATACTAGCACAGCCCGTTTAGCCCGTGCCGTGCTCGCGGGCTGGCCTGGCCCATTTGACTAGCCAGCTTTGGTTATACGTTTCGGGATAGAGAAATCCTATCTCGTCCTCTCCCCGCAAACCCTAAGCAACCCGCCGTCGGCCAGGCCGTTCCCCGCCCCCAAAAAACTACCCCCCCCCCCCCCGCCAGATCGCCGCTGATGGCTTCTGGATCCACTTTTCCCGGCCCTGTTCCACCTCGGAGGAGGGCGCCTGGCCGCCCCCATCCCCTGAAAAACGCCCCGCCCGCCAGATCGCCGCTGATGGCTTCTGGATCCACTTCTTCCGGCTCTGTTCCACTTCGGAGGATGGGGCTGGTGTCTTGCGCTCACAGCATCAACTGCCGCGCCAAGGATGCGCCTCTTCTCCCCGACCTGGAAAAAGCCCTCTACGAGCTCATCGTCGGCTTCTACGACCAGGCGTTCGACCGGCTGCCCTGCCGGAGGATTCCGGGCCTCCTCAACCTCCTCGCCACCGGCGGCGGCGGCTCCTGCCTCGGCCTCCTCGACCCCGTCTCCAACATCATCCTCAACACCCTCGCCCTTCTCCCCGAAGGCGCCGCCGCCGCAGCTTCCACCACTCCACCCGCCACAAAGAAGTCCAAAAGATTAGGGCGCAACGCCTGGCACGACATTGTAAACAGGTCCTACCACAGTCTCCTGGGCTTCCTCATGGCATACTTCGGATGCCTCACCAAGGTACAGGCCATCCGCTACCTCTACTGGGCCGACGCCAATCTCTGCCTCGCCGTCATGCTCGTCCAACACGATCTGTATGTGGAGGGTGAAGAAGCAGTACTGGACCCTGAATCTGGTAGGACGCAGGCCGCCCTCGAGTGGGCGGCCACCATGGCAGCTCACCCTTCCCCCAGCGTTTTGACTCGGCTCATGTCATCCCGGCTCAAAGAGGATGACTTTCACCTTCTGGAGAAGCATTTTTCAGCAGCAGATGGTACAGGTGCCCCTCTCAAGGCTGGTGATGTTGGATCAATTGGCGGCATATTGCGGGCGCCCTGTGTTGCCAGCATAAGCCATACCAGCAAATGTGTTGCCAGCATAAGCCATACCAGAGAAGGGTCGATTCTCCATGTCCGTAACAACCTTGGCGCTGTGTTGTCGATCACCCCCTCCACTACAGGGGACCTGAATGTCCCCTCCACTGCCCTTTGCCGGGACGGAATACCCATCTCATCGTTGCAGTGCGGACTGCAGGACAAGCTGCAACGTTGCCTGGGAAAAGCAGATGGCCTGCAACAATATTTGAAGACCCCGTGCAGTGGTGACACCTGCGATTACCTGCAGACTCTCAAGATGCACCTCCATGCTATGATTCACAACTTCTGCATCAAGGCGCTCAAGCTGCTGCCTACACCCAGTGGCTCCCTCATGCGCGGCTTCCTCAAGGGTGGCCACTGCTACGGCTCCATGGACCCTGTAACCAACCTCATCGTCAACTCCATCTGGTACCACACCTGTGGCTGCATTATCCCAAATTCTGACGCCAAGAGGTTGACAGGGTACAATGACGTCCTGGACCCCCTATCTCTGCTCCGCACACAGGTTCACTCCCTCAAGGGCCTTGTGGAGCTCGCCGCATTTGCCCGCCCCCAGTTCTCAACAGAGGCTTCTGCTCTGGAGTTGCTCTGCGGTGCAAGATGCGACATTGTTGACATGTTGCCATCATCAGCAGATATGGTTGAAAAGAACCCCTTCCATGAAGCTGCCAAGGCCGCCGGACACCCACTACCGCTTCAGCTGGGTGAACTGCACGAGCTGCTGATGATGATGCACGATGAGCGAAGAACGCTGCTCTCCTTGGTGTCTAAGGCTCGAACTGGCCATACTGTGTTGCGCCTCGATGTCATGACAGTTCTTGTGAGGCGCATGTGGCTCATGTGCTCGTCTGCTAATACTGGTGGCATTGTGCAAGCTCCTAAACTTTTTTCAAAGTCTCGGACGTTTGTGTCAAGCATGAGATCAAGTTATGAGGAGCAGAGGAGCTGGTTACGTTCAAAGATTGAACAGGTGCTGAAGGATTACACGGCCCAGCATTTTTGGGTAGGTATCTTTAGCTGCTATGTACATTTGCTTTAATTACCTTCATTTGGCCCACTCTCTTACTTGACTTGCTTGCTTGTTGTAGGAACCACAGTATAAACTTGATATTATCTGTGGCGTGGAGGAAATCAACTTAGGCTGCCCCCCCTTGGGTGAGATGTGCTACCGCGTGAACTTCACTGCTACTTCTGATTTGCAGCTTGAGAGGACGCTATTCTTTGCCGAGTTTTTGTTCTCAGGTGGGCCAAGGCCAGAGCCCTGCTGCCCTCTACCCTATGAGTATGCAGGTAAGCCCCCTCTAGTTATGGCATGGCCGATTGGCTTCTTATCATCGTGTGTTGTGGTAGTCTCACTGAACTGTGCATGGTTGGGTTTTATTTTGTTGATAGGCCGTTGCTACTCTGGCATGCTTACCGCGAGGAAAATTGTGTATCCTGATGACGCCAAATACATCCCGCACGATATCACCCATGACGGAACCTGCAGCGTGGATGACATGCTAGAGATGGACGCCGTCCACTTCAGTTCCAAGATGGACGTGGAGATCGCGAAGAAACTCAACAAGATGCACACTGAAGATTTGACTTGCGATGGGCCAACTTACTATGTGTGATGCTATCAGCTGTGAAGTTGGACCATAGTACTATATATGCTTCCTGCTGTGTGTTATTATGTCCTAAGTAATGCACATTCTGCGATGTATTATCTAGACTGGATGACATTCTTCAGCATGCATGTTTGGTTGCCTTGAGCTAGCTAGTAGTACTGTTATGCATGTGTCCGTCCCTAGCTTGCTTGCTTGGCCTTGTTAAATTGGTGTGTAAATCAGACTGCTGTGGTTTTGATGAACTATATATATGCAGCTTTCTTATTCATCATTATTTGCACTGTGATCTAAGTTGTCCAGAAAACAGCATAGGTCATGTCAAATTATTTTGACACTCTTGCAGATTGCCTTGGCTAGTTGTCAAATTATTTTGACACTCTTGCAGATTGCCCTGGCTAGTTTTCTTTTCTTACAGGGAATTTTTGAAAAGAAAAGAGATGGACAAGTAGGATTGCCTGCTCTGATGAGGATTTGGGGAGCTCCAATCGAAGCAAGGATGGATTGATTCTGGCTTACCTGCTGCTGGAGGGGCTCGTGATCTCTTTTGGATGTTATGTTTGCTCCTGCGTGAGCCTTTGAATTTCTACTCTCTTGTGAGCCTGAGTTCCTGTAATAATCGTAGTACTCTCTTAGTGTCTTATTCTCTGGATTGTTTGCTAGTTAGGTTAGATTAGGTATATGTTGGTGTTATTGGGTCTTCGCCCCACGGTAAGCTGCTCGATGACGAATGTTACAATGGGTTTCCTAATGATGCCAAGAACTCGCTTTCCCCTCTCGTCTCATTTGAGAGACTTGTATTTCCGTTATGTTCACTGATGGAAATGGGTTATGCCCGGTTAAAAAAAAACATTATGATTAGTCAGTTTCATTCACATTTACCCGGTTAAAAAAAACATTATGGTTAGTCAGTTTCATTCACATTTACCATGATTGCCTTTTCAATCAACACACGTATGAGATGCTGCCTGCTCGATATCGGTTCACTCTAGGGTGCACTGCAACTGGAACAAGCTCACTTTCAAAACTACAATAGCTGGCTAGAACGTGCATGTGCAGTTGCCGTGTGATCGATTAAGTTGATCCATCTCTTTTCTTGTCAAAAATTTCCTGTAAGAAAAGAAAACTAGCCAGGGCAATCTGCAAGAGTGTCAAAATAATGATGAATAAGAAAGCTGCATATATATATAGGGACGGACACATGCATAACCGTACTACTCTCTCCGTTCCTAAATATTTGTCTTTTAAAAATTTTACTATGAACTACATACGGATGTATATAAACATAATTTGGAGTGTAGATTCATCCATGCTTTGTATGTAGTTCATAGTTAAATCTCTAAAAAGACAACTATTTAGGAACGGAGGGAGTACTAGCTTAGCTCAAGGCAACCAAACATGCATGCTGAAGAATGTCATCCAGTCTAGATAATACATCGCAGAATGTGCATTACTTAGGACATAATAACACACAGCAGGAAGCATATATATAGTAATATGGTCTCGAAATAGGATATAACACACAACAGGGCAAGTAAAAAACAGGTGCGGTGAAGTATTTGTGGCTACCAGCCCACTTTCGCCTCTTCATCACATCTCTGGTAAGAACAACATCCTGGAATAATTGCGAGAGAAATATTTGGATTTTAAGGGGAATCTTAGATCTCCAAATCCATCTACAATTACACGCAGCCAAAGGCTGTTGTACGTATCCATAGACAGATTTAGTCGAAAACTTTTTGGATTTACCAAGAGTCCAGATGATTTGATCAGATTCCGAATTAAGGGGACAAGATTCCATTATCTTAACAAGCTCATTCCAATTAATCTAACAGAGGATGATGAAGGCGTCTTCTAAAGAAGGCGTCCCCCACTCCAGTTTTGAATTTTGCCATAGTGATCTCTTGACCATTACAAATGCTAAAAAGCATAGGAAAATTGTAACGCAAAGGTTCACCACCGTTCAACGGATAATTCCAAAGCATGGTGAGATTCCCAGAATTCAGGATGGTCCCTCTACCAGCCATGTAAATATCCTTCACTTTCAGGATAGCTTTCCAAATGGGAGAATCTCCAAATTTACACGACACTGAGGTCACGGTATATTTTTCAAGTATTTAGCACAAACAACATTTGCCAAAGTCCTTGTTGGGTTTCCAGCTTCCACCACCCATTTGCAAGCAGGCTCATGTTTTGTTTACGGATATCCTTCACCCCTAGACCCCCTTTACATTTGGGTATGCTGATCCTAGCCCACTTTACTAGATGATAGCGTTAGTGTTCTTGCCAAAAGAAGCGTTTGCGATGTTTATCCAGCTTATCAATAACAATTTTAGGTATGAGAAACATGGACATGTAGTAGTAAACAATACTAGTAGGAGAGGAGCTAAGAAGGGTCACTCTAGCCGCTGAGGAAGCCGCATTTCCAATCCAGGATTCACAACGTTTTAAAAATTTCTTGTCCACAAAATCCCAGTCCAAGCTACGCAAAGTAGAGTAGCTGACTAGAACACACAAATATTTCATGGGGAAGTGTCCTATTTGACAGTTCATCGTATGAGCAACATACTGCAGAATGGCCACCCCCCTCAATCAGGTCAGGAGCAAGGCCAGTGATAAAATTTTCTTTCTATGCATTAGGAATCATTTTTGACAAGGCCTCGACCGGAATATTGAAAAGGAAAGGGGGATAAAGGGTCGCCTTGGCATACCCCCTTATGCCTTTGGAAGTAGGGACCTGTTTCGTTATTAAGCTTGATGCTAACAGTCCCATTATTAAGGATTTCACTAACCCAGCCGCACCAAGTATCACCGACGCCCCGATTTTTGTGGCACTCCAGCAGGAAGTCTCAATTAATCTTGTCATAAGCTTTTTTGAAATCAAGTTTGTGAACTATGCCCACTTTCTTCTTGCGTTGAATATGGTGAAGGATCTCATGGAGAGTGATAATTCCATCCACAATGTTTATGTACTTAATAAACGCATTCCGGTGTTTGCTAATGAGTTTATCAGCAAACACAACCACCCTGTTATCAAGGACTTTTGTGATTAGCTTATGAGGACAAATAAGGAGACAAACGAGATGATATTGTTGGATTTTTTTTGCTCCGTTCATCTTAGGGATCAACATAATCACCCCATAATTAAGGCGGGCCACATCGAGAGTATTATCATGTAAAGCCTCGAACATGCGCATGATGTCAGATTGAACAAACTCCCAACAGTGTTTATAAAACTCCACTTGAATATTATCTGGGCTAGGGGCTCTATTACTATCCATGTCAAAAAGGGCTTTTTAACCTCCTCTTTCGAAAAGGTACTGGTAAGGAGACTATTATCTTCTAGTGTAAGTTTTTCATCCTCTGTCCAATTATCTAGGGATAGATGTAACAGATTCCCCCTAGCAGGACCAAACAGATCTATATAATAGTGTGTCACATGATTCAGGAGGTTATCAGTCCCCTAAATGACCACAACACCATCTGTGAAATAGTGGATGGTATTTTTGCGCTTTCTACCATTGGCAACAAGATGGAAAAAAGTAGTGTTCTGGTCCCCTTTAAGCAACGAACGCTGATTCAAGTGTTGAAGCCAAAAAAAGTTCCTCATTAGCAAAGTTGTGAGAGGCGAGATTCTGAATCAGATCGGAGCTCTGTTGGTAGGATCGTGAATCATAGAATCATAACTACTAGGATCGTAGAATCTTAGATTCTATGAGCAAAATCGTAGAATCGAAGGGGCTAGTTTGGATCATAAGGTCGTAAGATTCTAAGACTTGAGTCACGATTCTGACAACTTTGCTCATTAGCCATGATATCATTCAGTTCCACACATAATGCAGTTCTATGTTCATAGGTTTCAGGTTCAAGGGACTTGTCTCCTCTAATTTTTATAACTCTTCAAGTTCCTTTTTGGTATATTTTCTCTTTATTCTGGTCTGGCCAAAGGAATTTGAGCCTCATCCTTTAAAATATATCTTAATACGTTTAAGTTTAATATTGATGATATCAGTGGGATCTTTAGATGAGATAGGCTATTCCCAAATTCTTCTTGCAATACCAAAAAACTCCTCATTTTTTCAACCAACTGAGTTCAAACCTGAATTCACGTTGGTGAAGAGGTCCATGTTTTATTGGCTCAGAGGACAAAAGGAGGGGATTATGATCAGATACATCTTTTGCGAGTTTATAAACAGTAACTAGAGGAAACATGTCTTCCCAATCGAAACTCATGAGGACTCTGTCTAGCTTTTCCAGATTAGGATGTTTCTCATTGTTAGACCAAGTATACTTGCCACCCCCCATATGAATCTCTCGCAAACTTAATACATGTATCACTTGATTAAATGTGTCCACATAATGGGATCGATTCATCTTTTTATTCTTATCATTGCTCTCTCAAAGGATATTAAAGTCACCACCAACTACATGTTGGTGAACGTTGCATGGAAAACAAAAAAATTCCTACGCACACGCAAGATCTATCCATGAAGATGCATAGCTACGAGAGGGGGAGTGTATGTACATAGCCTTACAGATCGCTAAACAGAAGCGTATATAACGTGGTTGATGTAGTTGTACGTCTTCACGATCCAATCGTGATCCTTCCTGATCTAGCACCGAACGGACAGCACCTACGCATTCAACACATGTGCGGCTCGATGACGTCTCCGCCTCCTCGATCCAGCAAGCAAGGGTAGAGTAGTAGATGGGTTCTTAACTAGCACGACAGCATGGTGGAGATGGTGGTGGAGCAATCCTGACATGGCTACATCAAGCGCCACCGAAACCGCGAACGGAGGAGAAAACAATCTAGGGAGAGAGAGAGAGGGGCGCCAAGGGCTTGATGTGTGCTCTTGGGGTGCCCCCACACCTCTATACATAGGTGGAGGGGCGTGGAGATCAGCCCCTCCAAGCCCCAGGGTGCAGCCAAGGGGGAGGAGTTGGACTCCTAGTCCAATTCCCTCCCTTCCCATACATAGGTGGACTTTCCACCTCTCCCAAGCCACATGGGCCTTGAGGGACTTGTGCGCCTGGCCCAATAAGGCCAGGGAGCCTCCCCTCAGCCCATGACCATTGGGATGTGTTGGAACCGTTGATGGACTTCCAGACTCCTTCAGAAGTTTCCGGAACCTTCTAGAAGCTTTCCTGTACAATACCAAAAAACCCAAAACTTTTTTGGTAGCCAACATATGACTTCTCATATATAAATCTTTATCCCCGAACCATTCTGGAGATCCTCATGAATTCCAAGATCTCATCCGGGATTTTGAAATCTTTCGGTCACCAACATACATAACCCAATAATACTATATCGTCAACGAACGTTAAGCGTGCAGAACCTACGGGTTTGAGAATCATGTGGACATGACCGAGACACCTCTCCGGTCAATAACCAATAGCGGGACCTGGATGCCCATATTGGTTCCCACATATTCCACGAAGATCTTTATCGGTCGAACCATGATGCCAAGGATTCAATCAATCCCGTATGCAATTCCCTTTATCCAGCGGTATGTTACTTGCCCGAGATTCAGTCGTCGGTATCTCCATATCTAGTTCAATCTCGTTACCAACAAGTCTCTTTACTCGTTCCATAATACAAGATCCCGCGACTAACTCCTTAGTCACATTGCTTGCAAGCTTCTTGTGATGCTGCATTATCGAGTGGGCCCAAAGATACCTCTCCGTCATACGGAGTGACAAACCCCAGTCTCGATCCATGCCAACCCAACAGACACCCTTGGATATACCTATAGAGCACCTTTATAGTCACCCAGACGTTGTGACATTTGATATGCACAAGGCATTCCTCCAGTGTCAGGGAGTTGCATGATCTCATGGTCATAGGAACAAATACTTGACATGGATAAAGCAGTAGCAACATATCATCAAAATATCGAACACATATCAACTTCACATGATTACTTGCAACATGACTTCTCCCGTGACCTCAAGGACAAAGGTAACCGCTCACAAATGATATTCATTCTCAAGATCAGAGGGGTATTAAATAGCATAATGGATCTGAACATATAATATTCCACCAAATAAACCATATAGTAATCAACTACAAGATGTAATCAACACTACTAGTCACCCACATGTACCAACCTAAGGTTCCGGTACAAAGATTGAACACAAGAGATGAACTAGGGTTTGAGAGGAGATGGTGTGTTGAAGATGTTGATGAAGATTGGCCTCCCAAAGATGAGAGGGCTATTGGTGATGACGATGACTTCGATTTCCCCCTCCGGGAGGGAAGTTTCACCCGGCGGAATCGCTCCGCCGGAAGGCAAAAGTGCTTCTGCCCAAGTTCCGCCTCGAGACGGTGGTGTTCCGTCCCTAAAGTCCCCTCCTAATTTTTTCTAGGTCAAAAGACCTTAAGTACTAGAATATGGGCACCAGAGGTGGGCCGCGTTGAACACAACCCACCAGGGCCCGTGGGGGACCTGCGCACCCTGGTGTCTTCTGGTCACCAGGTGTAACAACCTTGGATCAGTGCTACATTGATCATTGTAATTAAGCAAAGTGATGACCATGATCAATGCCTAATTATTTTGCTAAACAGGATATGATCATGTTGGATTTCAAATCTCAATTCGAATTCCTCTTTAAAAGGGCATTGAATTTCATTGTGATAATTTAAATCCACAAACAGCAAGATAAAAATGTTGCACACTTGTGAAAATTGTCAAAACAAATGTTGTTTAGGAAAACAACATCACCTTGATGTTGGTGTGGACCCCACTATCCAAAACAACACCATATTGCATTTTTAAGTGCTTTAAAATCCATTTGGAAAATGCAAACAGATTCCAATAACCCCCATGTTGGGGAACGTCGCATGGGAAAAAAAAATTTCCTACGCACACGCAAACCTATCCATGGTGATGAGCATCTACGAGAGGGAGAGTGGATCTACATACCCTTGTAGATCGCTAAGCGGGAAGCGTTAAGAAACGCGGTTGGTGTAGTCGAACATCTTCGCGATCCAAATCGCCGAGCGTCCCGCGATCTCATCACGATCCGTCCCGCGATCTTGATCACGATCTGTCCCGCGAACTCATCACGATCCGTTCCACGATCTCATCACGAACCGTCTCGCGATCTCGATCACGGTCCTTCCGATCTAGCGCCGAACGGACGGCACCTCCGCGTTCAGCACACGTGCAGCTTGATGACGATCTCCACCGTCTTGATCCAGCAAGAGGAGGTGGAGAGGAGAGAGAGTTCACCGGCAGCATGACGGCGCTCCGGTGATGGTGGTGGAGCAATTCCGGCAGGGCTTCGCCTAAGCGCTGCGGAAAACCGATCTAGAGGAGAAACTGTGCACCGGTGAAACGGGTAGCACGTGGCCGGAAATTCTGTCCAAAAACCACCCAATCCACTAGTATATATAGGAGGAGAGGAGAGGAGAGGCAGCCAAGGCCTTTGGGTCGGCCGAAATAGGAGGTGGGAGCAATCCTACTTCACCTCCAATCCTAGTTGGAGTAGGATTGCCTCCTATTGGCTGATTTTCCACTTTTTGCTTTAGGACTTTCTCTCCTGTGCCATGGGCCTTTGTGGCTGTTTTCCCAGCCCACTAAGGGCTGGTTATTATTCTCCCACAGCCCATGGACCTCTTGGGGTCGAAGTACCCCTCCCGGAGGTCTCCCGGTACACTACCGGCACTCCCGGTACACTACCGATGAGCCCGAAACTTTTCCGGAAACCAAACTAGGACTTCCTATATATGAATCTTTACCTCCGGACCATTCCGGAGCTCCTCGTGACGTCCGGGATCTCATCCGGGACTCCGAACAAACTTCGGTCACCACCATACATAACTCTACACTACCGAAACGTCACCGAACCTTAAGTGTGCAGACCCTGCGGGTTCGAGAACTATGTAGACATGACCGAGACACCTCTACGGTCAATAACCAATGGCGGGACTTGGACGTCCACATTGGTTCCTACATATTCTACGAAGATCTTTATCGGTCGAACCTCTATGTCAAGGATTCAGTTAATCCCGTATAACGTTCCCTTTGTTCTTCGGTATGTTACTTGCCCGAGATTCGATCGTCGGTATCTCCATACCTAGTTCAACCTCGTTACCGACAAGTCTCTTTACTCGTTCTGTAATACAAGATCCCGCAACTAACAATTAGTCACATTGCTTGCAAGGCTTATTGTGATGTTGCATTACCGAGTGGGCCCCGAGATACCTCTCCGTCACACGGAGTAACAAATCCCAGTCTTGATCCATGCCAACTCAACAGACACCATCGAAGATACCTGTAGAGCACCTTTATAGTCACCCAGTTACGTTGCGACGTTTGATACACACAAGGCACTCCTCCGATATCTGTGAGTTGCATGATCTCATGGTCATAGGAACATATACTTGACATGCAGAAAACAGTAGCAATAAACTGACACGATCATATGCTATGTTTGTAGTTTGGGTCTTATCCATCACATCATTCTCCTAATGATGTGATCCCGTTATCAAATGACATCTCATGTCCATGGCTAGGAAACCTTAACCATCCTTTGATCAACGAGCTAGTCCATTAGAGGCATACTAGGGACATGGTTTTGTCTATGTATCCACACATGCATTTAAGTCTCCAGTCAATACAATTATAGCATGGATAATAAACGATTATCATGAACAAGGAAATATGATAATAACTAATTTATTATTGCCTCTAGGGCATATTTCCAACAGTCTCCCACTTGCACTAGAGTCAATAATCTAGTTCACATCACCATGTGATTCGCATTGTTATGAATCTAACACCCAATGAGTTCTGGGGCTCGATCATGCTTTGCATGTGAGAGAGGTCTTATAGTCAACGGTTCTGCGATATTCAGATCCGTATGTACTTTGCAAATCTCTATGTCAAACCGTAAACACTGCTACCACACTCCACTTGGTACTATTTCCAAATGGCTGCTCCACTATACGTATCCAGATTGCTACTACTAGTCATCCGGATAGGTGTTAAAGCTTGCATCAACGTAACTCTTTACGACGAACTCTTTATCACCTCCATAATCAAGAAACATTTCCTTAGTCCTCTGGTTACTAAGGATAATTCCGACCGCTGTCCAGTGATCCACTCCTGGACCACTCTTGTACCCTTTGACAGACTCATGGCAAGGCACACATAGGTGCGGTACACAGCATGGCATAATATAGAGCCTATGGCTAAGGCATAGGGGACGATGTTCGTCCTTTCTCTTTCTTCTGCCGTTGTCGAGCTTTGAGTCTCACTCAACTTCACACCTTACAAATCAGACGAGAACTATTTCTCTGGTTGATCCATTTTGAACTCTTTCAAAATCTTGTGAAGGTATGCACTCATTGAATGTCTCATCAAGCATCTTGATCTATCTCTATAGATTTTGATGCTCAACAATTAGGTAGCTTTATCCAGGTCTTCCTTTGAAAATCACTTTCCAAATAACCGTTTAATGCTTTCCAGAAACTCTACATTATTTCTGAACAACAATATGTCATCCACATATACTTATCAGAAATTCTATAGTGCTCCCACTCACTTTATTGCAAATACAAGTTTCTCATAAACTTTGTATAAACATCAAAACTTTGATCACCTCATCAAAGCGTATATTCCAACTCCGAGATGCTTGCTTCAGTCCATGGAAGGATCACCGAAGCTTGCACACCTTTTAGCATCCTTAGGCCTGACAAAACCTTCTGGTTGTATCACATACAACCTTTCCTCAAGTAAACCATTAAGGAAACGATGTTTTGACATCCATCTGCCAGATTTCATACTTGAAAACACAGCAATTGCTAACATAATTCCAACAGACTTTTAGCATCGCTACGAGTGGGAAAGTCTCATCGTAGTCAACTCCTTGAACTTGTCACAAACATCTTTGCAACAAGTCGAGCTTTACAAATAGTGACATTCACCATCAGTGTCTGTCTTCATTTTAAAGATCCATTTGTACTCAACGACCTGCCGTCCAACGAGCAAGTCTACCAAAGTCTACACTTGGTTTTAATACATGGATCCTATCTCGGATTTCATGGCCTCCAACCATTTGTCGGAATCCGGGCCCATCATCGCTTCTCCATAGCTCGTAGGTTCATCGTTGTCCAACAACATGACCTCCAAGACAGAGTTGTCGTACCGCTCAGGAGCAGTACACATCCTTGTCGACCTACGAAGTTCGATAGTAACTTGATCCTGAAGCTTCATGATCATCATCATTAACTTCCTCTTCAACTAACGTAGGCTTCACAGAAACATCTTTCTGTGCTGCACTACTCTCTGGTTGAACAAAGGTTTAACAACCTCATCAAGTTCTATCTTCCTCCCACTCAATTCTTTCGAGAGAAACTTTTTCTCGAGAAAGGACCCAGTTCTAGCAACAAACACTTTGCACTCGGATCTGAGATAGAAGGCATACCCATCTGTTCTTAGGGTATTCTATGAAGATACATTTGTCCGCTTTGGGTTCTAGCTTATTATGTGAAAACATTTTCCACACAAGCATCGCAGCCCCAAACATTAAGAAATGACAGCTTAGGTTTCTATCAAACCATAATTCGCACGGTGTCATCTCAACGGATTTAGATGATGCCCTATTTAAAGTGAATGTAGTTGTCTCTAATGCATAACCCCAAAAATTATAGTAGTAAAACGATAAGAGACATCACAGTATGCACTATATCAATAGAGCATGACTATGATGTTCGGACACACCATCACACCATGGTGTTCCAGGTGGCGTTAGCTATGAAACAAATTTCACGTTGTCTTAAGTTTTATGCCAAACTCGTAACTCAGATATTCACCTCCACGATCATATCGCGGTCATTTTTATCTTCTTGTCACGATGATCTTTAAACTTCACTCTGAATTTCCTTGAACCTTTCAAACGATTCAGACTTGTGTTTCATTAAGTAAATATACACTATATCTACTCAAATCATCAGTGAAGGTAAGAAAATAACGATATCCACTGCACGCTACAAGACTCACTAGATTGCATACAACATGTATCATTTCCAATGAATCACTTGCCCGCTCCATCCAACGGGGTCCTTTAGTCATCTTGCCCAAGAGGCATGGTTCGCATGTCTCAACCGATTCGAAATCGAATGAGTCCAAATATCCATCAGCATGGAGTTTCTACATGCGCTTTATACCAATATGACATTTAGCGGCAGTGCCACAAGTATGTGGTACTATCATTATTAACTTTGTATCTTTTGACATCAATGTTATGAACATGTGTACTACTACGATCAAGATTTCAACAAACCATTCTCACTGGGTGCATGACCATTGAAGGTATTATTCATGTAACCAGAATAACTATTATTCTCTGACTTAAATGAATAACTGTATTGCAACAAACATGATCTAATCATGTTCATGCTCAACGCAAAACACCAAATAACATTTATTTAGGTTCGTCACTAATCCTGAAGGTAGAGAGAGCGTGCGATGTTGATCACATCAACCTTGGAAACATTTCCAACACACATCGTCACCTCACCCTTAGCTAGTTCTCCGTTTATTCCGTAGCTTTTATTTCGAGTTACTAACATTTAGCAACCGAACCGGTATCCAATACCCAGGTGCTACTAGGAGTACTAGCAAGGTACACATCAATAACTCGTATATCAAATATACTTCTGTCGATGTTGCCAGCCTTCTTATCTACCAAGTATCTAGGGTTGTTCCGCTTCAGCGACCTCTCACCTCATAATAGAAGCACTTAGTCTCGGGTTTGAGTTCAACTTTGGGTTGCTTCACTGGAGCAGCAACTGACTTGCTATCCATGAAGTTTCCCTCCTTGCTCTTGCCCTTTTCGAAACTAGTGGTTTGATTAACCATCAACACTTGACGCTCCTTCTTGATTTCTACCTTCGCGGTGTCAAACATCGTGAACAGCTCAGGGATCAATACTTCTATCCCTGGTGTATTATAGTTCATCACTAAGTTCTAGTAGCTTTAGTGACAGTGACTTGGAGAACTATATCAATCACTATCTTATCTGGAAGATCAACTCCCACTTGATTCAAGCGATTGTAGTACCCAGACAATCTGAGTACATGCTCAACGATTGAGCTATTCTCCTTCATCTTACAAGCAAAGAATCTTGTTGGAGATCTCATATCTTGCAACAAAGGCACGAGCCTGAGATCACAATCTCTGCTCCTAGAACATCTCATATGTTCCGTGACGTTCAAAACGTTTTGGAGCCTCAATTCTAAGCCGTAATGCATGACGCACTAAACTATCAAGTAGTCATCGAAACGTGCCTGTTAGATGTTCACAACATCTATAGACGACGCTAGAGGGGGTGGCGCACCGAGCGGTGCATTAAGGACCTAAGCCGTCTGTGCAGCAATGAGGACAATCCTCAGATCACGGACCCATTCCGCAATTTTGCTACCAACATCTTTCAATTCTATTTCTCTAGGAACATATAAAAATACAAGGGAGCTACAGCGCGAGCTAGTAATCTACAACATAATTTGCAAAGACACTTTGACTATGTTCATGATAATGAGTTCAATTAATCATATTACTTAAGAACTCCCACTCAAATTGACATCCCTCCGATCATTCGAGTGATACATGATCCAAATTCACCAACTCAAGTCCGATCATCACGTGAGTTGAGGTGGCTGCAATGGTGAACATCATTATGTTGATCATATCTACTATATGACTCATGTTCGACCTTTCGGTCTCTCGTGTTCCGAGGCCATGTCTGTACATGCTAGGCTCGTCAAGTTTAACCCGAGTGTTCTGCGCGTGCAAATCTGGCTTGCACCCGTTGTATGTGAACGTAGAGTCTATCACACCCAATCATCACGTGGTGTCTCAACACGACGAACTTTCGCAACGGTGCACACTCGGGGAGAACACAGTTCATCTTGAAATTCAAGTGAGGGATCACCTTATAATGCTACCGCCGTACTAAGCAAAACAAGGTGCATAAAAGGATTAACATCTCATGCAATTCATAAGTGACATGATATGGCCATGAACTTGTGTTTAAGATCTCCATCTTCGAAACACCGGCATGATCTCCATCGTCACCGGCACAACACCATGATCTCCATCATCTTGATCTCCATCAATGTGTTGCCATTGGGGTTGTCACGCCCTGCATGCTTCTACTACTATTGCTACCGTAGCGATAAAGTAAAGCATTACATAGCTCTTAATGATTGACACGCAGGTCATACAATAATTAAAGACAACCCTATGGCTCCTGCCGGTTGCCGTACTCATCGACATGCAAGTCGTGATAATCTATACATCACATGATCATCTCATACATCACATATATCTCATCATGTAATTGGCCATATCACATCACAACATACCCTGCAAAAACAAGTTAGACGTCCTCTAATTGTTGTTGCATATTTTACGTGGCTGCTATGGGTATCTAGCAAGAACGATTCTCACCTACGCATAAACCACAACGGTGATACACTAGTTTGCTTTTCAACCTTCTCAAGGACCGCCTTTGTCGAATCCGATCCAACTAAAGTGAGAGAAACTGTCACCCGCAAGCCATCTAGGCAACAAGTTGCATCGAGGGAACCGGTCTCTCGTAAGCGTACGAGTAATGTTGGTCCGGGCCGCTTCATCTCACAATCCCGCTGAACCAAAATACGACCAAGGGAGGAAGCAATCTAAGCATCAACGCCCACAAACCTTTTGTGTTCTACTCGAGATCTCATCGAACCATCAACCTAGCTCATGATGCCACTGTTGGGGAACGTCGCATGGGAAACAAAAAATTTCCTACGCACACGCAAACCTATCCATGGTGATGAGCATCTACGAGAGGGAGAGTGGATCTACATACCCTTGTAGATCGCTAAGCGGGAAGCGTTAAGAAACGCGGTTGGTGTAGTCGAACATCTTCGCGATCCAAATCGCCGAGCGTCCCGCGATCTCATCACGATCCGTCCCGTGATCTTGATCACGATCTGTCCCGCGAACTCATCACAATCCGTGCCGCGATCTCATCACGAACCGTCTCGCGATCTCGATCACGGTCCTTCCGATCTAGCGCCGAACGGACGGCACCTCCGCGTTCAGCACACGTGCAGCTTGATGACGATCTCCACCGTCTTGATCCAGCAATAGGAGGTGGAGAGGAGAGAGAGTTCACCGACAGCATGACGGCGCTCCGGTGATGGTGGTGGAGCAATTCCGGCAGGGCTTCGCCTAAGCGCTGCGGAAAACCGATCTAGAGGAGAAACTGTGCACCGGTGAAACGGGTAGCACGTGGCCGGAAATTCTGTCCAAAAACCACCCAATCCACTAGTATATATAGGAGGAGAGGAGAGGAGAGGCAGCCAAGGCCTTTGGGTCGGCCGAAATAGGAGGTGGGAGCAATCCTACTTCACCTCCAATCCTAGTTGGAGTAGGATTGCCTCCTATTGGCTGATTTTCCACTTTTTGCTTTAGGACTTTCTCTCCTGCGCCATGGGCCTTTGTGGCTGTTTTCCCAGCCCACTAAGGGCTGGTTATTATTCTCCCACAGCCCATGGACCTCTTGGGGTCGAAGTACCCCTCCCGGAGGTCTCCCGGTACACTACCGGCACTCCCGGTACACTACCGATGAGCCCGAAACTTTTCCGGAAACCAAACTAGGACTTCCTATATATGAATCTTTACCTCCGGACCATTCCGGAGCTCCTCGTGACGTCCGGGATCTCATCCGGGACTCCGAACAAACTTCGGTCACCACCATACATAACTCTACACTACCGAAACGTCACCGAACCTTAAGTGTGCAGACCCTGCGGGTTCGAGAACTATGTAGACATGACCGAGACACCTCTACGGTCAATAACCAATGGCGGGACCTGGACGTCCACATTGGTTCCTACATATTCTACGAAGATCTTTATCGGTCGAACCTCTATGTCAAGGATTCAGTTAATCCCGTATAACGTTCCCTTTGTTCTTCGGTATGTTACTTGCCCGAGATTCGATCGTCGGTATCTCCATACCTAGTTCAACCTCGTTACCGACAAGTCTCTTTACTCGTTCTGTAATACAAGATCCCGCAACTAACAATTAGTCACATTGCTTGCAAGGCTTATTGTGATGTTGCATTACCGAGTGGGCCCCGAGATACCTCTCCGTCACACGGAGTAACAAATCCCAGTCTTGATCCATGCCAACTCAACAGACACCATCGAAGATACCTGTAGAGCACCTTTATAGTCACCCAGTTACGTTGCGACGTTTGATACACACAAGGCACTCCTCCGATATCTGTGAGTTGCATGATCTCATGGTCATAGGAACATATACTTGACATGCAGAAAACAGTAGCAATAAACTGACACGATCATATGCTATGTTTGTAGTTTAGGTCTTATCCATCACATCATTCTCCTAATGATGTGATCCCGTTATCAAATGACATCTCATGTCCATGGCTAGGAAACCTTAACCATCCTTTGATCAACGAGCTAGTCCATTAGAGGCATACTAGGGACATGGTTTTGTCTATGTATCCACACATGCATTTAAGTCTCCGGTCAATACAATTATAGCATGGATAATAAACGATTATCATGAACAAGGAAATATGATAATAACTAATTTATTATTGCCTCTAGGGCATATTTCCAACACCCCATACTTTTTTGTGGCCATATGGAATATTGCAATGTATTATTTGGAACAAGTGCTACATTTTACTGAGAAGAAATAATGCCAAAAAGGAAATAAAATAAGAGCTACGGAGAAAACAGAAAAAGGAAAAGGAAAAAAAGAAGAAAGCTACCGGGCACTTAGGCCCAGCGGCTACAGGCTGGCCCGACCCAACTAGGTTGGCCTTTCTCCCACCTGTCGACAGAGACAGGGGAGGCCATGGCGCCAGAGCCGTCCACGCGCGGATGCCCTCGCTGGCTGCTATGTCTCGAGCATGCGTTGGTTCCCCGTGGAGAGGAACTATTTGATGTAGCAAAGTAGATAAGTATTTCCCTCAGTTTTTGATAGCCAAGGTATCAATCCAGTAGGAGATACAAGCGAGTCACCAATAGATGTACCTGCACAAAGAATCAAACTCTTGCACCCAACGCTATAAAGGGGTTGTCAATCCCTTCACAATTACTTGCAAGGATGAGATCTAATAGAGATAGATATAATAGGATGCTTGAACGGAAAGTAAAAGTAAAAGTAAAATTAATTCAGCAAGTATTTTTGATATTTTTTGTTTTAGATCTGAAAGTATAATATGGCAAATAGACCCGGGGCCATAGGTTTCACTAGATGGCTTCTCTCATGATGGGAAGTATTACGGTGGGTGAACAAATTACTGTCGAGCAATTGATAGAAAAGCGAATAATTGCGAAGATATCCAAGGCAATTATTATGCATATAGGCATCACATCTGTGTCAAGTAGACCGAAATGATTTTGCATATACTACTATTACTCCACACATCGACCGACTCCTACCTGCATCTAGAGTATTAAGTTCATGAAGAACAGAGTAATGTGCTACTTCTCGAGCATGCGTTGCTTTCCCGTGAAGAGGAACGGTTTGATGTAGCAAAGTAGATAAGTATTTCCCTCAGTTTTTGAGAACCAAGGTATCAATCCAGTAGGAGATACAAGCGAGCCACCAATAGATATACCTGCGCAAGGAATCAAACTCTTGCACCCAACGCTATAAAGGGGTTGTCAATCCCTTCACGGTTATTTGCAAGGATGAGATCTAGTAGAGATAGATATAATAGGATGATTGAACGAAAAGTAAAACTAAAAGTAAAAATAGGGCAGCAAGTATTTTTGGTGTTTTTGGTCTTAGATCTAAAAATAGACCCAGGGGCCATAGGTTTCACTAGATGACTTCTCTCATGATGGCAAGTATTGCAGTGGGTCAACAAATTACCGTCGAGCAATTGATACAAAAGCGAATAATTATGAGGATATAAAAGGAAATGATTATGCATATAAGCATCACGTCCGTGACAAGTACAGCAAAACGATTATGCATCTACAACTATTACTCCACACATCGATCAACTCCTGCCTGCATCTAGAGTATTAAGTTCATGAAGAACAGAGTAACGCATTAAGCAAGATGACATGATGTAGAGGGATAAACTCAAGCAATATGATGAAAACTCCACCTTTTTACCTTGATGGCAACAGTACAATACATGCCTCGCTACCCCTACTTTGTCACTGGGTGAGGACACCGCAAGATTGAACCCAAAACTAAGCACTTCTCCTATTGCAAGAATTACCAATCTAGTTGGCCAAACCAAACCAATAACTCGAAGAGACTTGCAAAGATATGAAATCATGCATAAAAAATTCAGGAAAGACTCAAATGATATTCATGGATAACCTAAACATATACCCACAATTCATCAGATCTCAACAAACACACCGCAAAAGAGTATTACATCAGATAGATCTCCATGAAGATCATGAAGAACATGGTATTGAGAAGCAAATAGAGAGAAGAAGCCATATAGCTACTAGCTATGGACACGTAGGTCTGTGGTGAACTACTCACGCATCATCGGAGGGGTAATGGAGTTGATGTCGATTCCCTCCGTGATCGAATCCCCCTCCGACAGATTACTGGAAAAGGCTCCAAGATTGGATCTCTCAGGAACGAAGGCTTCTGGCGGCGGAAAAGTGTTTTCATGGCTCATTTTGATAATGATGGAATATTTGGGTATTTATAGGATGAAGATTAGGGTTAGGGGAGCTGTCGTGGGCCCACAAGCCTGCCCGGCGCGGGTGGCCCCCTGGCCGCGGCAAGCGGGCTTGTGGCCCCGTGGCAGCTCCTCTGCCTTGGTTCTCAAGTCTCGTGGCTTCCTTTCGTTCCAAAAAAATCATTCCAGAGGTTTTATTCTGTTTGGACTCCGTTTAATATTCCTTATCTACGAAACTCAAAAACAAGGAAAAAAACAGAAACTAGCACTAGGCTCTAGATTAATAGGTTAGTCCCAAAAATAATATAAAATAGCATATTAATGCATATAAAACATCCAAAACAAATAATATCATAGCATGGAACAATAAAAAATTATAGATACGTTGGAGACGTATTAGCATCCCCAAGCTTAATTCCTGCTCGTCCTCGAGTAGGTAAATGATAAAAACAGAATTTTTGATGTGGAATGCTACCTAACATATTTATCCATGTAATATTATTTATTGTGGCATGAATATTCAGATTCGGAAGATTCAAAACAATAGTCTAATATTGACATAAAAGCAGTAATACTTCGAGCACACCAACAAGGTAGTCGTGTCCTTTCGAAATAACATGGCCTTAGAAAGTCATCCCTACAAAATCATATGGTCTGGCTATGCTCCATCTTCCCCACACAAAGTATCTAAATCATGCACAACCCCGATGAACAAGTCAAGCAATTGTTTCACACTTTTGGTGTTCTCAAACCTTTTCAACTCTCACGCAATACATGAGCGTGAGCCATGGATATAGAATTATAGGTGGAATAGAATATGTAGGAGGTGCAAGGGGAAAAGGAGAAGATAGTCTCACATCAACTAGCCGTATCAACGGGCTATGGAGATGTGAGTGAGTAGCGATTGTCATACAACAAAGGCACTTAGAGATATAAGCTTATGAAAGCTCAAAAAGAAAACTAAGTGGTCATGCATAATGAATATCCACTAGTTATATGAAAGTGACAAAATAGGAGACTCTCTATCATGAAGATCATGGTGCTACTTTGAAGAACGAGTGTGGAAAAAGGTAGTAGCAATTATCCCTTCTCTCTTTCTCTCATTATATATATATATTTGGGCTTCTTTGGCCTCTTTTATTTTTTGTAAAGTCCGGATACTCATCCCAACTTGTGAGGGAGTCATAGCCTCCATCATCCTTTTCTCTCACGGGACAATGCTCTATTAATGAAAAATCTTCACACTTTTATTTACTTATAACTCAAAGAAAAATAAATTACAACTCGATTCCTATGACAAAATATGACTCTATATGCAATATGAATTGATGATGCAAGTCATGAAAAACTACATGGTGGAAGTTGCATGGCAATATATCTTGGAATGGCTAAGGAAATGCCATAATAGGTAGGTATGGTGGCTGTTTTGAGGAATATATGGTGGTTGTTTTGAGGAAGGAGGGTTTGTTGTACCGGCGAAAGTTGTGCGGTACTAGAGAGGCTAGCAAAGATGGAAGGGTGAGAGTGCGTATAATCCATGGACTCAACATTAATCAAAGAACTCACATACTTATTGCAAAAGTTTATTAGTTATCAAACAAAGCATTAGACGCATGCTCCTAGGGGAGAGTTTGGTAGGAGTTAACCATCGCGCGCTCCCGACCCTCACACAAAGGTCGACAATCATTAAACAAATCATGATCCGACTTCCTTACATAACGGTTCACCATACGTGCATGCTACAGGAATCACAAGCTTTAACACACGTATATCTTCCAATTCACAACTACTCACTAGAATGACTCTCATATTACCATCCCTATTATCTCAAAACTATATGCAAGGAATCAAAGTTCTCAAAGTTTTTAATGCACTTAATATGAAAGTTTTTATTATATCCATCTTGGATGTCCATTATATTATAAATTCATAACCTAAAAAAATTACCATGTTGTTTTAAGAAACTCTCAAAATAATATAAGTGAGGAACAAGAGTTCAATAATTTCTATAAAATATAACACCACCATGCTCTATAAAGATATAAGTGAAGCACTAGAGCAACATTACCTAGCTAAAAAGATATAAGTGAAGCACAAAGAGTATTCTAACAAATTCACGATTCAGTGTGTATCTCTCAAAATATGTGTGCAACAAGGATGATTGTGGAAAACTAAAAAGCAAAGACTCATATGATACAAGACACTCCAAGCAAAACACATATCATGTGGTGAATAAAAATATAGCCTCAAGTAAATTTACCGATGGATTGAAGACGAAAGAGGGGATGCCTTCTGGGGCATACCCAAGATTAGGCTTTTTGGTATCCTAGAATATGACTTGGGGTGCCTTGGACATCCCCAAGCTTAGGCTCTTGCCACTCTTTATTCCATAGTCCATCAAATCTTCACCCAAAACTTGAAAACTTCACAACACAAAACTCAACAGAAAACTCATGAGATCCGTTAGTATAAAAAGATAAATCACCACTTTAGGTACTTTTGTGAACTCCTTATTTAGCTATATTTGTGTAATATCTAATGTATTATAACTTTTCCATGACTCATACCCCCCGATACGACCCATAGATACATCAAAATAGGCAAACAACACAAAGAAAATAGAATCTATCAAAAACAGAATAGTCTGTAGCAATCTATAAACTTTGAACACTTATGGAACTCTAAAACTTCTGAAAAATTAGTACAATCAGGTCAATTTGTATATAAAGCCTGTCTAAAATTTTCAGATCAATTTGACGCTCTTAAAAATTTGGAAAATTCCTGGACTGAGCGCAAAAGTTTCTGTTTTTCAGCAAGATCAAATCAACAACTACCATAGATCACCAAAGGTTTTACTTGGCTCAAACACTAATAAAAACACAAAAACACAATTACTACAGAAGTGATAATGTTCCAAACACACCAAAACAGAAGCAAAAGGGAGAAAGCAAAATAAAATTGGGTTGCCTCCCAACAAGCGCTATTGTTTAACGCCCCTAGCTAGGCAAAACACAATAGATCTAGTTGTTGTCACATTTAGTAAACAACCCAAACTTGATAAATCTATCAAAAGATTTCCTAACTAGGTCCATCCTTTCCTTTATTTATTTTCTAGTATAAGAACTTAAATCATGAAAGGGGTTGTGGCTAGTGATTTTAACATTCATAAACCCGTAGTGTAGATCATCACCATAAATATGATCATATAACACATGTATCTTATTTCTAAGAGGTTCTTTAACCATATTTTCAAGCATTCATCCTCATACCCTTAAAAAATCCCCCTAGTAATCCAATCAAATTCCTCATAGGTTTCATGATATAGGGTGTGAGTTATTTCCGCGTAGGGAGCTCTCTTCCTAAGGTTTTCACTATAAGATTGATAGTCTCTAGATTCTAGGCTACGCAAGGTTTCTTTACCATGGAGGATTTCTTCAATAGGAGGGTGTTCGACATATTTATCATAGAAGGCAAAGATCTCCCTAGCTTCTTGTATGATGAAATCAAATTCTCGCGTAAGGATAATAGTAGCAATGTTTTTAGCCTTAGGATGATTAATATTGGGAAGTTCATAAAACACTTTCTGCAAAACGAGATGAATGTGCACAAATTTCCTTTCCATTTTTCAATGAGAATGACAATAGCATCCACATAATTATTCGTGCTAAGAAGAATAGATCTCTTACTCATAGGTATCGTTCCCGTACAATCAAAAAATTCTTGAATAACACTCTTACCAATAATGTTTCTATCTCCAACTTAAAAGTTTTAGTTTTAAGAAGAGATTCAGTTTCATGATCTAGAGAGCAAGATTCAAATTTTTCCTCAAGATTAGTACTAGTGATACCCCCCGGATTTTCAGTGATAACCTTCCCTATTTCAGACATGATGGCAAAGTAAACACACAAGCAAAAGAAGGGCGAATAAAAAGGCAAATATTTTTGGTATTTTCTGAAAATTGTTTTAGAAGTGGGGGAGAGGAAAACGAGAGGCAAATGGCAAATAATGTAAATGCAAGAGATGAGTTTGTGATAGGTACTTGGTAGGCCTGATGTAGATCTCCTCGCAACCAAACCAGAAATTGGCAAGTTGAAGAGACAGTTCTTATCTTGACTTGCTATGTATCTCCCCGGCAACGGCGCCAGAAATCCTTCTTGTTACTTCTCGAGCATGCATTGGTTTCCCGTGAAGAGGAACGGTTTGATGAAGCAAAGTAGGTAAGTATTTCCCTCAGTTTTTGAGAACCAAGGTATCAATCCAGTAGGAGATACAAGCAAGTCACCAATAGATGTACCTGCACAAAGAATCAAACTCTTGCACCCAACGCTATAAAGGGGTTGTCAATCCCTTCACGGTTACTTGCAAGGATGAGATTGAATAGAGATAGATATAATAGGATGCTTGAACGGAAAGTAAAACTAAAAGTAAAAATAATGCAACAAGCATTTTTGGTATTTTTAGTTTTAGATCTGAAAGTATAAGATGGAAAATAGACCCGGGGGCATAGGTTTCACTAGATGGCTTCTCTCATGATGGCAAGTATTATGATGGGTGAACAAATTACTGTCGAGCAATTGATAGAAAAGCGAATAATTATGAAGATATCCAAGGCAATGATTATGCATATAGACATCACGTCTGTGTCAAGCATACCAAAACAATTCTGCATCTACTACTATTACTCCACACATCGACCGACTCCTGCCTGCATCTAGAGTATTAAGTTCATGAAGAACAGAGTAACGCATTAAGGAAGATGACATGATGTAGAGGGATAAACTCAAGAAATATGATGAAAACCCCATCCTTTTACCCTTGATGGCAACAATACAATATGTGCCTCACTACCCCTACTTTGTCACTGGGTGAGGACACCGCAAGATTGAACCCAAAACTAAGCACTTCTCCTATTGCAAGAATTACCAATCTAGTTGGCCAAACCAAACCAATAACTCGAAGAGACTTGCAAAGATATGAAATCATGCATATAAGAATGCAGGAAAGACTCAAATAATATTCATGGATAATCTGAACATAAACCCACAATTCATCGGATCTTGACAAACACACCGCAAAAGAGTATTACATCAGATAGATCTCCATGAAGATCATGAAGAACATGGTATTGAGAAGCCAAGAGAGAGGAGAAGCCATCTAGCTACTAGCTATGGAACCGTAGGTCTGTGGTGAACTACTCACGCTTCATCGGAGGGGCAATGGAGTTGATGTAGATGCCCTCCGTGATTGAATCCCCCTCCGACAGATTACCGGAAAAGGCTCCAAGATTGGATCTCTCGGGAATGGAGGCTTCTGGCAGCGGAAAAGTGTTTTTGTGGATCGTTCTGATAATGATGGAATATTTGGGAATTTATAGGCCAAAGATTAGGGTTAGGGGAGCTGTCGTGGGCCCACAAGCCTGCCCGGCGCGGCCTACCCCCTGGCCACGCCCCTAGGGCTTATGGCCCCACGGTGGCTCCTCTGCCTTGGTTCTCAAGTCTCGTAGTTTCCTTTCGTTCCAGAAAAAATCATGCCGAAGGTTTTATTCCATTTGGACTCTGTTTAATATTCCTTATTTGCGGAACTCAAAAACAAGGAAAAAACAGAAACTGTCATTAGGCTCTAGATTAATAGGTTAGTTCCAAAAATAATATAAAATAGCATATTAATGCATATAAAACATCCAAAACAGGTAATATAATAGCATGGAACAATCAAAAATTATAGATACGTTGGCGAGGTATCACTTGCGAGCATTGGTACGGCTCCAACGTATCTATAATTTTTGATTGTTCCATGTTGTTATATTATCAATCTTGGATGTCTTATAATCATTTTATATTATTTTTTGGTACTAACCTATTGACATAGTGGCAAGTGCCAGTTGCTGTTTTTTCCCATGGTTTTTACATCGCAGAAAATCAATACCAGATGAAGTCCAAATGCCACGAAACTTCATGATGATTTTTTATGGGCCAAAAGGAACACAACGGGCCCTGGCTACGCCTGGGGGGGTGCCCCGAGGGGGGCACAACCCAACAGGGCGCGCCAGGAGGCCCAAGCGCGCCCTGGTGGGTTGTTCCCACCTCGGGTGCCCCCGGACCGCCTCTTTGCTCTATAAATACCCCCAATATTCCAGAAAACCCTAAGGGAACAGACGAAATATTCATCCAGCCGCCGTAGAGTCCAAAACCACTAGATCCAATCTAGACACCATCTCGGATGGGGTTCACCACCTCCATTGGTGCCTCTGCGATGATGTGTGAGTAGTTCTTTGTAAACCTTCGGGTCTGTAGTTAGTAGCTAGATGGCTTTCTCTCTCTCGCTGAATTCTCAATACAATGGTCTCTTGGAGATCCATATGATGTAACTCTTTTGTGGTGTGTTTGTTGGGATCGATGAACTTTGAGTTTATGATTAGATCTATCTTTTTATATCCATGAAAGTTATTGGAGTTTCTTTGATCTCTTTTATGCATGATTGCTTATAGCCTCGTATTTCTTCTCCAATATTTGGGTTTTGTTTGGCCAACTTGATCTATTTAGCTTGCAATGGGAAGAGGTGCTTTGTAGTGGGTTCGATCTTACGGTGCTTGATCCCAGTGACAGAAAGGGAAACGACACGTATGTATCATTGCTACTAAGGATAAAACTATGGGGGTCTATCTCTACATAGATAGATCTTGTCTACATCATGTCATCGTTCTTATTGCATTACTCTGTTTCTCCATGAACTTAATACACTAGATGCATGCTAGATAGCGATCGATGTGTGGAGTAATAGTAGTAGATGCAGGCAGGAGTCGGTCTACTAATCTTGGACGTGATGCCTATGTAATGATCATTGCCTGGATATCGTCATGAGTATTTGAAGTTCTATCAATTGCCCAACAGTAATTTGTTCACCCACCATTTGCTATTTTTTCTCGAGAGAAGCCACTAGTTAAACCTACGGCCCCCGGGTCTTTCTTCTCATATATTTGCCTTTGCGATCTACTTTTCCTTTGCTTTTATTTTAAGATCTATAAAACCAAAAATACAAAAATACCTTGCTGCGTTTTATTTCTACTTATTTTATTTGTGATCTATCTATCAAATTACTACAAATCTTTCTCCCGGTCACGTGCCTTTCTGGCGCCGTTACCCGAAAGGGATTGACAACCCCTTTAACACGTTGGGTTGCGAGTATTTGTTATTTGTGTGCAAGGGCTGTTTACATTGTGTTTCTTGGTTCTCCTACTGGTTCTATAACCTTGGTTTCATATATGAGGGATATACCTACCGCCGCTGTGCTGCATCATCCCTTCCTCTTTGGGGAAATACCGGCGTAGCTTCAAGCAACGTCAAAAGGAATTTCTGGCGCCGTCGCCGGGGAGGATCTTCAACATATACCAGGTTCCTAATCACAAATCTCATCTCCTTGCAATTTACAATATTTTCCATTTGCCTCTCGTTTTCCTCTCCCCCACTTCACAAAAATTTGCCGTTTTATTCGGCTCTCTTTTTCCGTTGGCCGTTTTCTTGCCGGATCTGTTTTTGAGTGCAATCTTGTTGTGTGGTCATCATGACTCAAGAGAACACCAAGTTATGTGATTTCTCAAATACCAACAACAATGATTTTATCGGCACTCTGATTGCTCCTCCCGCCACTAGTGCAGAGTCTTGTGATATTAATACTGCTTTGCTGAATCTTGTTATGAAAGATCAATTTTCTGGTACTCCTAATGAGGATGTCGCATCCCATCTTAATACCTTCGTTGATTTATGTGACATGCAAAAGAAAAAAAATATGTGGACAATGATGTGGTTAAGATGAAATTATTTCCGTTTTCTTTGCGTGATTCTGCAAAAATTTGGTTCTCTTCTTTGCCTCGCAATAGTATCAATTCTTGGAATAAGTGCAAAGATGCTTTTATACTAAGTATTTTCCCCCCGCAAAAATTATTTCCCTTAGAACCCAGATCATGAATTTCAAGCAACTTGAACATGAGCATGTTGCACAATATTGGGAAAGGATGAAAATGATGCTAAGGAATTGCCCAACTCATGGGTTAAATCTTTGGATGATCATAATTTTTTTTATGCAGGATTGAATTTTGTTTCTCGTAATCTTTTAGATTCCACCGTGGGTGGTACTTTTATAGAAATTACTTTGGGTGAAGCCACCAAATTGCTTGATGATATCATGAAAAATTATTCACAATGGCATACCGAAAGGGTTCCTACTAGTAAAAAAGTTAATTCGGTTGAAGAAATTTCTTGTTTGAATGAAAAATTGATGCTCTTATGAAATTGGTTGCTAGTAAAAGTGCTCCTATTGATTTTAATGATATGCCTTTGTCTACTTTGATGGAGCAAAATAGTGATGCCATAGATGTGAATTTTATTTCTCGAAACAATTTCAATAACAATGCTTATAGAGGTAATTTTAATCCTAGGCCTTTTCCTAGTAATTCCTCTAATAATTATGGTAATTCCTATGGAAATCAATCTTATAATAATAATAGGAACACCTCTGATCTTGAGAATAAAGCTTTTACTAAACATATTTGTTGATGCTATGATGAAAGCTTTCGAAGAAAAATTGGAATTAGAAGTATCAATTCCTAGAAAATTGCATGATGAATGGGAACCTACTATAAAAGTCAAGATTAAAAATTATGAGTGTTTTTCTTTGTGTGACTTGGGTGCTAGTGTTTCTACAATTTCGAAATCTTTATGTGATGTGCTTGGTCTTACCGATACTGAATCATGTTCTTTAAATTTGCACTTGGCGGATTCTACTATTAAAAAGCCTATGGGAAGAATTAATGATTTTCTTATTCTTGCAAATAGGAATTATGTGCCCATAGATTTTATTGTTCTTGATATTGATTGCAATTCGTCTTGTCCAATTATTCTTGGTAGACCGTTTTTACGCACTATTGGTGCCGTGATTGATATGAAAGAAGGCAACATTAAGTTCCAATTTCCTTTGAGGAAGGGTATGGAAAACTTTCCTAGAACAATAATTAGGCCACCATATGAATCAATCATGAGGACATGTTATGGATCTTAGAACAAAGATGACAAAACTTAGATCCTTTCTTTATGCCTAGCTAAGGGCGTAAAACAATAGCGCTTGTTGGGAGGCAACTCAATGAATAAAATTTATTTTTCCCTTTTGCTTTCTGTTATCGAGTTTTTACACAATTATTATACTGTTATAATTGTGTTTTTTGTGTTTTAATTAGTTTTTGTGCCAAGTAAAGCCTTTAGGATCTTCTTGGTGATAGTTGTTTGATCTTGTTGAAAAAAACTGAAACTTATGCGCTCACGAAAACAATTTTAGTAAATCACAGAAACGTCATTTGGATCTGAATTTTTTACACAAGATTTATAAACAAATTATCTAGGACTTCCTAATTTATTATAATTTTTTGAGTTACATAAGTTTTCGAACAACTCAGATTACTACAGACTGTTCTGTTTTGACAGATTCTGTTTTCTATTCATTGTGTGCTTATTTTGATGGCTCTATGATTTTATTCGATGAGTTTTTGCCATAGAAAAGTTGGAATACAGTAGGTATAATGCAAGAACAAAACATGAATTGGTTTAATACAGTACTTATAGTAGTGAATTATTTTTCTTATACTAACAGGTCTCACGAAGGTTTTGTTGAGTTTTGTGTGATTGAAGTTTTCAAGTTTTGGGTTACCTTATGATGGATGAAGGAAGGATGGAAGAGACTAAGCTTGGGGATGCCCTAGCATCCCAAGCTATTATCCAAAAATGAGCAACCAACTAAGCTTGGGGATGCCCCCGAGTGGCATCCCCGCTTTCTTCCAACGATCATCGGTATTTTACTCGAAACTATATTTTTATTCGACACATGATATGTGTTTTGCTTGGAGCGTCTTGTATGATATGAGTCTTTCATTGTTTTATTTTTTGTTTTAAGTCTTGATCCCTATCTGGACACACCTATTAGAGAGAGCCAAAATTATGTCATGACTTGTTGGTTGCTTGTTGGAAATATGCCCTAGAGGCAATAATAATTTGGTTATTACCATATTTCCTAGTTCATGATAATCGTTTATTATCCATGCTATAATTGTATTAATCGGAAACATAGATACATGTGTGGATACATAGACAACCCAGTGTCCCTAGTATGCCTCTAGTGAACTAGCCTGTTGATCAAAGATGGTTAAGGTTTCCTAGCCATGGACATGAGATGTCATTTGATAATGGGATCACATCATTAGGAGAATGATGTGATGGACAAGACCCAAACTACAAACGTAGCATATGATCGTGTCAGTTTATTGCTACTGTTTTCTGCATGTCAAGTATATGTTCCTATGACCATGAGATCATGCAACTCACTGACATAGGAGGAGTACCTTGTGTGTATCAAACGTCGCAACGTAACTGGGTGACTATAAAGGTGCTCTACAGGTATCTCCGAGGGTGTCTATTGGGTTGGCATGGATCGAGACTGGGATTTGTTACTGCGTGTGACGGAGATGTATCTCAGGGCCCACTCGGTAATACAACATCACAACAAGCCTTGCAAGCAATGTGACTAAGTGTTAGCCACGGGATGTTGTATTACGTAACGAGTAAAGAGACTTGCCAGTAACGAGGTTGAACTAGGTATGGAGATACCGACGATCGAATCTCGGGCAAGTAACATACCGAAGAACAAAGGGAACGTTATAAGGGATTAACTGAATCCTTGACATAGAGGTTCGACCGATAGAGATCTTCATAGAATATGTAGGAACCAATATGGTCATCCAGGGCCCGCTATTGGTTATTGGCCGTAGAGGTGTCTCGGTCATGTCTACATAGTTCTAAAACCCGCAGGGTCTGCACACTTAAGGTTTGGTGATGTTTCGGTAGTGTAGAGTTATGTATGGTGGTGACCGAAGGTTGTTCAGAGTCCCAGATGAGATCCCGAATGTAACAAGGAGCTCCAGAATGGTCCGGAGGTAAAGATTCATATATAGGAAGTCCCAGTTTGGTCGCCAGAAAAGTTTCGGGCTCATCGGTAGTGTACCGAGAGTGCCGGTAGTGTATCGGAGGACCATCGGGAGAGGTATTTCGACCCAAGAGGCTACATGGGCTGTGGGAGGGTGGAAACCAGCCCTTAGTGGGCTGGTGGAAGTCCTCTAAGAGTCCCATGCGGCTGGAGTTGAAAGAGAAAGGAAAAAATCCAAAGGTGGAGAGGTGGAAAGAGTTTCCAAGTGGAAAGGAGGAATCCTACTCCTAATAGGATTGGAGTAGGACTCCTCCACTTACAATTTTGACCAAACCTGGTGGGTTTGACGCTGCCTCCTCCCCTACCTCCCCCCTATATATACTAGAGGATTTAGAGGAAAAAGGCTAACCCTAATAGCCACGTGCTGCCCGTTCCTCTAGTGCATAGTTTCTCCTCTAGATTAGATTTCTGCAGTGCTTAGACGAAGCCCTGCCGGAATTGCTCCACCACCATCACCGGAGTGCCGTCATGCTGCCGGTGAACTCTTCCTCCTCTCCACTTCCTCTTGCTGGACCAAGACGGTGGAGATCATCGTCAAGCTGCACGTGTGCTGAACGCGGAGGTGTCGTCCGTTTGGTACTAGATCGGAAGGACCGTGATCAAGACCACGAGACGATTCGCGACGTGATCGCGGGACGGCTCGTGATGAGATCACGGGACGGCTCGTGTGAGATCGCGGGACGGATCGTGATGAGATCGCGGGACGGATCATGATGTGTTCACGGGACGGATCGTGATGAGATCGCGGGACGGATCGTGATGAGATCGCGGGACGCTCGGCGATTTGGATCGCGAAGATGTTCAACTACACCAACCGCGTTTCTTAACGCTTCCCGCTTAGCGATCTACAAGGGTACGTAGATCCACTCCCCCTCTCGTAGATGCTCATCACCATGGATAGGTTTGCGTGTGCGTAGGAAATTGTTTGTTTCCCATGCAACGTTCCCCAATAGTGGCATCATGAGCTAGGTTGATGGTTCGATGAGATCTCAAGTAGAACACAAAAGGTTTGTGGGCATTGATGCTTAGATTGCTTCCTCCCTTTGTCGTATTTTGGTTCAGCGGTATTGTGAGATGAAGTGGCGCGGACCAACATTACTCGTACGCTTACGAGAGACCGGTTCCCTCTACGCAACTTGTTGCTTAGGTGGCTTGCGGGTGACAGTTTCTCTCACTTTAGTTGGATCGGATCCGACAAAGGCGGTCCTTGAGAAGGTTGAAAAGCAAACTATGTATCACCGTTGTGGTTTATGTGTAGGTGAGAATCGTTCTTGCTAGATACCCGTAGCATCCACGTAAAACATCCAACAACAATTAGAGGACGTCTAACTTGTTTTTGCAAGTTATGTTGTGATGTGATATGGCCAATTACATGATGTGATATATGTGATGTATGAGATGATCATGTGATGTATAGAATTTCACGACTTGCACGTCGATGAGTACGGCAACCGGTAGGAGCCATAGGGTTGTCTTTAATTATTGTATGACCTGCGTGTCAATCATTAAGCGCTATCTAATGCTTTACTTTATCGCTAAATGGTAGCAATATAAGTAGAAGCAGGGCTGGCGCCACTACCCCGATGGCGACACATTGATAGAGATCAAGATGATGGAGATCATGGTGTCGTGCCGGTGACGATGGAGATCATGTCGGTGCTTTGAAGATGGAGATCTTAAGCACAAGTTCATGGCCATATCATGTCACTTATGAATTGCATGTGATGTTAATCCTTTTATGCACCTTGTTTTGCTTAGTACGACGGTAGCATTATAAGGTGATCCCTTACTTAAATTTCAAGATAAATTGTGTTCTCCCCGAGTGTGCACCGTTGCTAAAGCTCGTCGTGTTGAGACACCACGTGATGATCGGGTGTGATAGACTCTACGTTCACATACAACGGGTGCAAGACAGATTTGCACACACAGAACACTCGGATTAAACTTGACGAGCCTAGCATGTACAGACATGGCCTCGGAACACAAGAGACCAAAAGGTCGAGCATGAGTCATATAGTAGATATGATCAACATAATGATGTTCACCAATGAAGCCACCTTAACTCACGTGATGATCGGACTTGAGTTGGTGAATTTGGATCATGTGACACTCACATCACCTGAGGGATGTCAATTTGAGTGGGAGTTCTTAGGTAATATGATTAATTGAACTCATTATCATGAACATAGTCATAGTGTGTTTGCAAAATATGTTGTAGATTACTAGCTCACGTTGTAGCTCCCTTGTATTTTTATATGTTCCTAGAGAAATAGAGTTGAAAGATGATGGTAGCAATATTGCGGACTGGGTCCGTGATCTGAGGATTGTCCTCATTGCTGCACAGAAGGCTTATGTCCTTAATGCACCGCCAGGTGCGCCAACCCCTCTAGCGTTATCTATAGATGTTGTGAACATCTGACAGGCACGTTCCGATGACTACTTGATAGTTTTAGTGCGTCATGCAGTATGGCTTAGAATTGAGGCTCTGGAATGTTTTGAACGTCACGGAACATATGAGATGTTCTAAGAGTTGAGATTGTGATCTCAGGCTCATGCCCGTGTTGTGAGATATGAGATCTCCAACAAGATTCTTTGCCTGCAAGATGAAGGACAATGGCTCGATCATTGAGCATGTACTCAGATTGTCTGGGTACTACAATCGCTTGAATCGAGTGGGAGTTGATCTTCCAGATAAGATACGGATTGATATAGTTCTCCAAGTCACTGTCACTAAGCTACTAGAACTTGGTGATGAACTATAAATTGCCAGGGATAGAAATAATGATTCCTGAGCTATTCGCGATGTTTGACATCGCGAAGGTAGAAATCAAGAAGGAGCATCAAGTGTTGATGGTTATTAAAACCACTAGTTTCGAGAAGGGCAAGGGCGAAGGAGGGAAACCTCATGGATGGCAAGTCAGTTGCTGCTCCAGTGAAGCAACCCAAAGTTAAACCCAAACCCGAGACTAAGTGCTTCGTTTATGAGGAGGGCGGTCGCTGAAGCGGAACAACCCTAGATACTTGGTAGATAAGAAGGCTGGCAGCGTCGACACTAGTATATTTGATATACGTGTTATTGATGTGTACCTTGCTAGTACTCCTAGTAGCACCTGGGTATTGGATACCGGTTCGATTGCTAAATGTTAGTAACTCGAAATAAAAGCTACAGAATAAACGGAGAACTATCTAAAGGTGAGGTGATGATGTGTGTTGGAAATGTTTCCAAGTTTGATGTGATCAACATCGCACGCTCTCTCTACCTTCGGGATTAGTAACGAACCTAAATAAATGTTATTTGGTGTTTTGCGTTGAGCATGAACGTGATTAGATCATGTTTATTGTAACACGGTTATTCATTTAAGTTAGAGAATAATGGTTATTCTGTTTACATGAATAATACCTTCAATGGTCATGCACTCAGTGAGAATGGTTTGTTGAATCTTGATCGTAGTAATACACATGTTCATAACATTGATGCCAAAAGATACAAAGTTAATAATACTACCACATACTTGTGGCACTGCCGCTAAATGTCATATTGGTATAAAGCGCATGAAGAAACTCCATGCTGATGGATCTTTGGACTCATTCGATTTCGAATCGGTTGAGACATGCGAACCATGCCTCTTGGGCAAGATGACTGAAACCCCATTTTTTGGCTTGATGGAACGGGCAAGCGGTTTATTGGATATGATACATGTTGATGTATGCAATCCAATGAGTTTTGTAGCGTGCGGTGGATATCGTTATTTTCTTACCTTCACTGATGATTTGAGTAGATATAGTGTATATTTACTTAATGAAACACAAGTCTGAATCGTTTGAAAGGTTCAAGCAAATTCAGAGTGAAGTTTAAGATCATCGTGACAAGAAGATAAAAATGTCTGCGATATGATCATGGAGGTGAATAACTGAGTTACGAGTTTGGCATACAACTTTAGACAATGTGAAAGTTGTTTCATAACTCACGCCACCTGGAACACCATAGTGTGATGGTGTGTCCGAACATCATAGTCGTGTTCTATTGGATATGGTGCTTGCTATGATGTTTCTTATCGTTTTGCTGCTATAAGTTTTTGGGGTTATGCATTAGTGACAACCACATTCACTTTAAATGGGGCACCATCTAAATCCGTTGAGATGACACCGTGTGAATTATGGTTTGATAGAAACCTAAACTGTCATTTCTTAATGTTTGGAGTCATGACACTTATGTGAAAAGGTTTTCACCTAATGAGCTCGAACCCAAAGCGGACAAATGCATCTTCATAGAATACCCTAAGAACATTGGGTATACCTTCTATCTCAGATCCGAGTGCAAAATGTTTGTTGCTGAAATGGGTCCTTTCCCGAGGAAAAGTTTCTCACGAAAGAATTGAGTGGGAGGAAGATAGAACTTGATGAGGTTATTGGACCTTTGTTTCAACGAGAGAGTAGCGCTGCGCAGAAAGTTGTTTCTGTGAAGCCTACATTAGTTGAAGAGGGAGTTAATGATGATGATCATGAAGCTTCGGATCAAGTTACTATCAAACCTCGTAGGTAGACAAGGACGTGTACTGCTCCTGAATGGTACGAGAACCCTGTCTTAAAGGTCATGTTGTTGGACAACGATGAGCCTACGAGCTATGAAGAAGTGATGATGGTCCCAGATTCCGACAAATGGTTAGAGGCCATGAAATCCGAGAAAGGATCCATGTATGAAAACCAAGTATAGACTTTGGTAGACTTGCTCGTTAGACAACAGGTCGTCGAGTACGAATGGATTTTTGAGATGAAGACAGACGCTGATGGTGAATGTCACCATTTATAAAGCTTGACTTGTCGCAAAGAAGTTTTTTGACAAGTTCAAGGAGTTGACTGCGATGAGACTTTCTTACTCGTAGCGATGCTAAAAGTCTATTGGAATTATGTTAGCAGTTACTGCATTTTTCAATTATGAAATCTGGCAGATGGATGACAAAACATCGTTTCCTTAACAGTTTACTTGAGGAAAGGTTGTATGTGATACAACCAGAAGGTTTTGTCAGTCCTAAGGATGCTAAAAGGCGTGCGAGCTCCAGCATTCCTTCTATGGTCTGGAGCAAGAATCTACGCTTTGATGAGGTGATCAAAGTTTTTGTAGTTTATACAAAGTTTATGAGAAACTTGTATTTACAATAAAGTGAGTGGGAGCACTATAGAGTTTCTGATTAGTATATGTGGATGACATGTTGATGATCGGGAATAATGTAGAATTTCTGGAAAGCATAAACGGTTGTTTGAGAAGTAATTTTCAAAGTAAGAACTGGATGAAACTACCTAATTGTTGAGCATCAACATCTATACAGATAGATCAAAGATAATTGATGAGACTTTCAATGAGTACATACCTTAACAAAGATTTTGAAAGAGTTCAAACTGGATCAGTCAGAGAAAGAGTTCTCACCTGATTTGTAAGATGTGAAGTTGAGTGGGACTCAGAGCTCGACAACGGCAGAAGAAAGAGAAAAGGACGAACGTCGTCCCCTATGCCTTAGCCATAGGCTCTGCATAGTATGCCATGCTATGTACCGCACCTATGTGTGCCTTGTCATGAGTCCTTCAAGGGGTACGAGAGTGATCCAGGAGTGGATCATTGGACAGCGGTCAAGATTATCCTTAGTAACTAAAAGACTAAGGAGATGTTTCTCGATTATGGAGGTGGTAAAAGAGTTCGTCGTAAAGAGTTACGTCGATGCAAGCTTTAAACACCGATCCAGATGACTCGCAGTAGCAATCTGGATATGTATAGTGGAGCAGCCATTTGGAATAGTACCAAGTGGAGTGTGGTAGTAGTGTTTACACTTAGACATAGAGATTTGCAAAGTACACACGGATCTGAATGTCGCAGACCCGTTGACTATAAGACCTCTCTCACATGCAAAGCATGATCGAGCCCCAGAACTCATTGGGTGTTAGATTCATAACAATGCGAATCACATGGTGATATGAACTAGATTATTGACTCTAGTGCAAGTGGGAGACTGTTGGAAATATGCCCTAGAGACAATAATAATTTGGTTATTATCATATTTCCTAGTTCTTGATAATCGTTTATTATCCATGCTATAATTGTATTAATCGGAAACATAGATACATGTGTGGATACATAGACAACCCAGTGTCCCTAGTATGCCTCTAGTGAACTAGTCTGTTGATCCGAGATGGTTAAGGTTTCCTAGCCATGGACATGAGATGTCATTTGATAACAGGATCACATCATTAGGAGAATGATGTGATGGACAAGACCCAAACTACAAACGTAGCATATGATCGTGTCAGTTTATTGCTATTGTTTTCCGCATGTCAAGTATATGTTCCTATGAACATGAGATCATGCAACTCACTGACACCGGAGGAGTACCTTGTGTGTATCAAACGTCGCAACGTAACTGGGTGACTATAAATGTGCTCTACAGGTATCTCCGAGGGTGTCTATTGGGTTGGCATGGATCGAGACTGGGATTTGTTACTCCGTGTGACGGAGAGATATCTCAGGGCCCACTCGGTAATACAACATCACAACAAGCCTTGCAAGCAATGTGACTAAGTGTTAGCCACGGGATTTTGTATTACGTAACGAGTAAAGAGACTTGCCAGTAACGAGGTTGAACTAGGTATGGAGATACCGACGATCGAATCTCGGGCAAGTAACATACCGAAGAACAAAGGGAACGTTATACGGGATTAACTGAATCCTTGACATAGAGGTTCGACCGATAGAGATCTTCATAGAATATGCAGGAACCAATATGGTCATCCAGGGCCCGCTATTGGTTATTGGCTGTAGAGGTGTCTCGGTCATGTCTACATAGTTCTGAAACCCGCAGGGTCTGCACACTTAAGGTTTGGTGATGTTTTGGTAGTGTAGAGTTATGTATGGTGGTGACCGAAGGTTGTTAGGAGTCCTAGATGAGATCCCGGACGTAACGAGGAGCTCCGGAATGGTCTGGAGGTAAAGATTCATATATAGGAAGTCCTAGTTTGGTCGCCGGAAAAGTTTCGGGCTCATCGGTAGTGTACCGGGAGTGCCGGTAGTGTACTGGAGGACCATCGGGAGAGGTATTTCGACCCAAGAGGCTACATGGGCTGTGGGAGGGTGGAAACCAGCCCTTAGTGGTCTGGTGGAAGTCCTCTAAGAGGCCCATGCGGCTGGAGTTGAAAGAGAAAGGAAAAAAAATCCAAAGGTGGAGAGGTGGAAAGAGTTTCCAAGTGGAAAGGAGGAATCCTACTCCTAATAGGATTGGAGTAGGACTCCTCCACCTCCAATTTCGACCAAACCTGGTGGGTTTGAGGCTGCCTCCTCCCCTCCCTCCCTCCTATATATACTAGAGGATTTAGAGGAAAAAGGCTAACCCTAATAGCCACGTGCTGCCCGTTCCTCTAGTGCATAGTTTCTCCTCTAGATCAGATTTCTGCAGTGCTTAGACGAAGCCCTGCCGGAATTGCTCCACCACCATCACCAGAGCGCCGTCACGCTGCCGGTGAACTCTTCCTCCTCTCCACTTCCTCTTGCTGGACCAAGACGGTGGAGATCAGCGTCAGGCTGCACGTGTGCTGAACGCGGAGGTGCCGTCCGTTCGGTACTAGATCGGAAGGACGGTGATCAAGACCACGAGACGATTCGCGACGTGATCGAGGGACGGCTCATGATGAGATCGCGGGACGGCTCGTGATGAGATCGTGGGACGGATCGTGATGAGATCGCGACACGGATCGTGATGAGATCGCGGGACGAATCGACGGGACGGATCATGATGAGATCGCGGTTCGGATCGTGATGAGATCGCGGGACGCTCGGCGATTTGGATCGCAAAGATGTTCGACTACACCAACCGCGTTTCTTAACGCTTCCCGCTTAGCGATCTACAAGGGTACGTAGATCCACTCCCCCTCTCGTAGATGCTCATCACCATGGATAGGTTTGCGTGTGCGTAGGAAATTTTTTGTTTCCCATGCAACGTTCCCCAACATTGCTCTCTATGCTTCACTTAATTTTTTTATGAGCAATGGACTTGTTCTAGTGCTTCACTTATTTCTTTTTGAGGACGGTGTGCTTAGTATTTTTGAAGAAATGCTCTCTTACTTCACTTAGATTTATTTGAGAGTTAGTAAAATTTTCAAGAAATTCTCTCTTGCTTCACTTGAATTATTTTGAGAGAAAGAAGAAAAATTATGCTCTTAATCTTCACTTATATTTGTTTGAGCTTATGAAAAGCAACACATGAAAATTAGTCCCAAAGTGATAGATATCCAAGAAGGATATAATAAAAACTTTCATGAAGATCACTGGACAAAATAAACTTGATTCTTAGTAATAGTTTTGAGATATGGTGATGTGATATGTGAGTTATGTTGATGAGTAATTATGCTTTAGTAAGAATATTGGTGTTAAGGTTTGTGATTCCCTATGCAAGTACGAAAGTCAATAGTCATGCAATGAAATTATATCCTACTTGTGGTGCATTATTCGGTGTTATTTATGCTTAATGCTTGCTTGTGAGATTATCCGTTTCTTGGTTGGTCGCTTCTCAATCTTTTGCTAGCCTTCATTTTGCACCAAGTATGAGCTCTACTTGTGCATCCAAATCCTTAAACCCAGTTTTTACCACATGAGTCCACTATACCTACCTATATGCGGTATTTTCATACCGTTCTAAGCAAATTTGTATGTGGCATATCTAATTTTCAAAATAAACTTCTCTTTTGTGTTTTTGTTTCGCTCGCGGAGCGGTGAGGGATGGCTAATATTTTCCATGCTAGATGTGTTATTCTCACGATGATTGTTTATTCATTTGTCATTGCACGAGAGTAAGGCAAAGGTATTAGGGATGCCCAGTCCCGAAATGCAAAAATGAATTTACTTTATGTTGTCAAATAATAAATTCCTTCGAAAGTGTTGGTATGGAGGGCACCCGTGATACGGCTAGCCATGGAAAGTGAAAGTATGGTGGAAAAAGGAATAAACTTTATTTTCTGTTTGGGAACCGCCTATGATATATTTAGCATGGAAAGTGTTGGGAACTCTAAGTCGTTTTCGTTGGTGGGATGGATACACCTCCCAAAATATTTTTATCTCGAAGTTTTTCGATTTGAGCTCTGGCACCTCTACAAATCCCTACTTCTCTCTGCGAAGGGCCTTTATTTTACTTTATGCAATTTTTATTTTTGAATTTGAGTCTCCATCTTCTCTTACCAAAGCACCAACTAGGAGGCAATATGATCATACTTAAGTATTGGGTGTAGCTAATATTCGAGTGTGTTTCATGAATGGATCAATGTTTGAGCATGATGGGCTAGGGATAACTTATTTTAGCGATGATATTTTGAAAGACATGGTTGCTTGTTGATATGCTTGAGTATCTAAATTATTATGTCAAAACTAGACTATTGCTTTGAACAACTAAAAGTCCAAATGTCCATGCTATGAGGAAAAGAATATGATATGACATGTTAGGAAGCATTCCACGTCAAAAATTCTGATTTTATCACTTACCTACTTGAGGACGAGTAGGAGTTAAGCTTGGGGATGCTGATACGTCTCCAACGTATCTATAATTTTTGACTGTTCCATGCTGTTATATTATCAATCTTGGATGTTTTATAATCATTTTATAGTCATTTTATATCATTTTTTGGTACTAACCTATTGACATAGTGCCAAGTGCCAGCTGATATTTTTTCCATGTTTTTTACATCACAGGAAATCAATACCAGACGAAGTCCAAATGCCACAGAACTTCATTATGATTGTTATGGGCCAAAAGGAGCACAACGGGCCGTGGCTATGCCTAGGTGGTGCCTCGAGGGGGGCACAACCCACCAGGGCGTGTCAGGAGGCCCAGGCGTGCCTTGGTGGGTTGCGCCCACCTCGGGTGCCCCCCGGACTGCCTCTATGCTCAATAAATACCCCAATATTTCAGAAACCCTAAGGGAACAGATGAAATATTCATCCAGCCGCCACAGAGTCCAGAACCACCAGATCCAATAAAGACACCATCTCGGATGGGGTTCACCACCTTCATTGCTGCCTCTCCGATGATGCGCGAGTAGTTCTTTATAGACCTTTGGGTCCATAGTTAGTAGCTAGATGAATTCTCTCTCTCGCTGAATTCTCAATAGAATGGTCTCTTGGAGATCCATATGATGTAACTATTTTGCGGTGTGTCTGTTGGGATCGATGAATTTTGAGTTTATGATCAGATCTATCTTTTTATATCCATGAAAGTTATTTGAGTTTCTTTGATCTCTTTTATGCATGGTTGCTTATAGCCTCGTATTTCTTCTCCGATATTTGGGTTTTGTTTGGCCAACTTGATCTATTTATCTTGCAATGGGAAGAGGTGCTTTGTAGTGGGTTCGATCTTACGGTGCTTGATTCGAGTGATAGAAAGGGAAACGACACGTATGTATCATTGCTACTAAGGATAAAATGATGGGATCTATCTCTACATAGATAGATCTTGTCTACATCATGTCATCGTTCTTATTGCATTACTCCGTTTCTCCATGAACTTAATACACTAGATGCATGTTGGATAGCGGTTGATGTGTGGAGTAATAGTAGTAGATGCAGGCAGGAGTCGATCTACTAATCTTGGACGTGATGCCTATGTAATGATCATTGCCTGGATATCATCATGAGTATTTGAAGTTCTATCAATTGCCCAACAGTAATTTGTTCACCCACAGTTTGCTATTTTTTCTCGAGAGAAGCCACTACTGAAACCTGCGCCCCCCGGGTCTTTCTTCTCATATATTTGCCTTTGCGATCTACTTTTCCTTTGCTTTTATTTTCAGATCTATAAAACCAAAAATACAAAAATACCTTGCTGCGTTTTATTTCTATTTATTTTATTTTGATCTATCTATCAAATTACTACAAATCTTTCTCCCGACCACGTGCCTTTCTAGCGCCGTTACTCGAAAGGAATTGACAACCCCTTTAACACGTCGGGTTGCGAGTATTTGTTATTTGTGTGCAGGGCTATTTACGTTGTGTTGCTTGGTTCTCCTACTGGCTCGATAACCTTGGTTTCATATCTGAGGGAAACACCTACCGCCGATGTGCTGCATCATCCCTTCCTCTTTGGGGAAATACTAACGTAGCTTCAAGCGACATCAAGCATCCCACGACTCCCCGACACAGATAAGGCCACCCCGAGTGCCTATCTCTCCCTGCAAACCCTAGTTGCCCTCAGATTCCCCTCGCTCTCTCCCTAGCTCGCGTTCCACTGCTCCCGAACGCCATCGACATGGCCGAGCTCGTCGCCGACGCCATCATCCTCCTTGACGTCTGAGACCGAGCTCATCCGCTCCGCCTGCCTCATCTCCTTCCACTCTGACCATTGGATCGATCATTGTGCCTCTGCATTGCTGGATCGCTGTCATCTTTGAGCTTTGGATCACCGGCAATCGTTGACGAATCCGACGACCTCGAGCCTCTCCCGCACCCGCATTTGCACATCTATAGTTCTTGGTGAGCTCACGCCTCTTTTCCCTCTCTCTCTCTCATGCGTTTACGCCACCGTAGCCACCGCTGCCATCGTCGCCCTTAGCCGTCTCCACCGCGGTGCTCATCGCCGTCATGCTAGCCGATGTCATGTCCGTCCGAGTGCGTGGACGTGCTCTGCGCACCCGTGCGATTCCAACGCGTTAGATCCCGTCACCCACCGTGTCGTATTTGCCACTGTTCGTGTGATGGCCGAACTCCGGCGCCGCCGCGGTCGTCATAGCGCTCATCTTCGGCTGATTTAGCTCGCGCTAGGGTCGTAGATCGACGCGGTTGGATCTTCCCATTCGAATGCCGCTAGCCGTCGTCGATTTGGTCGCCGGATGGCGAATCCCGACGACGTCTGACGCGCACCACCATGGAACGAGCTCACCAGCGCGATTCTAGGGAGTCTCCGATTGTCGTCCGATGTGGCCTGATGCGTGGGTCCCCTATGACGCTGACGGGTGGGCCCAGTTGACCTTTTGACTGGGTCAACAAGCAAACAGGGCAGCCACAATCACTGTCCATTGGGCCCCACGTTATTTAAATGTTTTTCTAAATAATAAAAATGTTAATTATTGGGTTAATTAAATTATTTAGACTAAATAGTCACTGATAGAGCGGGCCCACCTGCTAATTATGTTACTTTAATTAAATTAAACTCTGGTAATTAGCACAGTCACTGACGAGTGGGACTCACTCGTCAGTTTGACCAGTCAGCTGGTCAGTTGACTGTTGACATCACCGTGGTATCATGCTGACATAATAATCCATTTCTTTTAATTAAAATAAATTCCAGAAATTAATAAAAACTTTAGAAAATCATATCTTTTAAACCGTAAGTTAGATTAAAATAATTTATACAGGAAAGTTGTTCAGAAAAATCTCACGAATCCAAATACATTGTCCGCTCATCTGTCACATTCTCATAGCATGATTAACATGGACATTTAGTAATAGGATCATCTATCCGATAAATCCAAAGTCTTGGGAAATATCGTCAGATATTCTCCCGCTCCGTCTGGTACGTGTAGTACTGCGTTCTACTACCCCTAGCGCTGCGTATTGCCATGTCATGCATCGTGTTGCATATGTTTGTTTTATTTATTGTTTCTCCCCTCTTCTCTCCGGTGGCCTCCAAGACTGACGCTGCCGCCGAGTACGACTACGCCCCTGACGACCAGTCTTTTTGCAACAGAGCAACAAGGCAAGCAAAACCCCCTTGATCATTCCGATATCTCCTATTCTTTCTCCCTCATGCTTGCATTAGATTTTGCTACTGTATTTACACAAGTAGTTATTCTGATGCATAGCATGTTTTTGGTCACACTGTTATATTACCTGTTGTCATAAAATGCCAAGTATAGGTATGGTTAGTGTCTAGTATTGTCCCCCATTTTATTACCATTACCCCGCTTTGTCATCGTCGACACCGAGGACTTGAAGACAGAAGACTCGGTCCTCATGACTGACAAGCCGTTACCGACACATCACCACACTTACTCCGTGCGTGATATCTCGAGAGTGATTCCTTGGATATTCACTTTAGGCACTGACTCACAGCCTCAATGACTTGTTACTGAATTATATGAGAAAGACGGGTCGGCCCCAAGGGTACCCGCGAGAGAAAGAATTGGTGGGATGCGCCGTAAGGCATCCGAAGATATGGTGGGATGCGCCGGTAAGGCATCCAAAGGGGGCTATAAAGACACTAACGAATTTGGGTATGTGAGCTGAGAGGGCCTACGGGTCTTTGTTGCACTAACCACCACGCAGGAATAAGTATGGGCACTCTACGTCGTACATTCTCCCGAAAGCTCTTTAGATGCCACATAGAGCGACTCACGCCCGGGTGGCCGGCGATAACGCATGGCGCTTTTTATTAAGGCATGCTAGGACTGACACCAACCGAGGGCGTAACGTGCAGGATGGCGAGGGCGATGGCCCAAGACCTTGAGCCATTAGGATGTAGACCGGCGTGCTGGCCTCTCTGTTGAGCCTAGGTAGGACTACGTCGTGTCGATCGACTGAGGCCGGGTATGACCAAAAAATTGTATCCGGCCAGAGTTTATCGAGCGTGTTGGGTAACTTGGTGCACCCCTTTAGGGAAGTAAACTAATCGATTAGTCATGTCCACAGTAACGGATGCTCGGAAATTATCCTGATTTATGATAACTAGAACTGGATACTTATGTTGTTACTTGAATTATTGGCTCCGGGATTACTTTCTCGCAGAGAGTCAAGGAAGGATCTCTGGGCCTTACTGCTTTATACCCCTGTTAATTAAAATATGCTGCTTTGAACTCTCGCCTTATGCCGCAAGACGTTGAAGATGCTAGTATTCGATAGGACTAGGCCTTCTTCCCTCTTCTGGCATTTCTGCAGTTTAGTCCAAAGATATAGCCCCATTCCTTTGATACTGGTGCATATCTAGCATAGTTCTGATGTAAGTCTTGCGAGTACTTCGGATGAGTACTCACTGTTGCCTTGCTCCCTCTTTTCCCCTCGATACGATACCGCGATCAGATGATGGAGCCTAGGAGACGCAGGGTGCAGTTCACCCCGTCGACGACTACTACTACCCCGACGGAGGCCACTACTACCAGGATGGAGCCAACTACGACGTAGACTTGTCTGACGTCCAGGAGTAGTTCGGAGGTTCCCAGGCAGGAGGCCTCGCCTCTTTCATGTTGGAAATATGCCCTAGAGGCAATAATAAATTGGTTATTATCATATTTCCTTGTTCATGATAATCGTTTATTATCCATGCTATAATTGTACCGATCAGACACTTAGATGCATGTGTGGATACATAGACAAAACCATGTAACTAGTATGCCTCTAATAGACTAGCTCATTGATCAAAACATGGTTAAGGTTTCCTAGCCATGGACATGAAATGTCGTTTGATAACGGGATCACATCATTAGGAGAATGATGTGATGGACAAGACCCAAACTACAAACGTAGCATATGATCATGTCAGTTTATTGCTACTGTTTTCTGCATGTCAAGTATATGTTCCTATGACCATGAGATCATGCAACTCACGGACACCGGAGGAGTGCCTTATGTGTATCAAACGTCGCAACGTAACTGGGTGACTATAAAGGTACTCTACAGGTATCTTCGAGGGTGCCTGTTGGGCTGGCATGGATCAAGACTGGGATTTGTTACTCCGTGTGACGGAGAGGTATCTCATGGCCCACTCGGTAATACAACATCACAATAAGCCTTGCAAGCAATGTGACTAAGTGTTAGCCACGGGATCTTGTATTACGAAACGAGTAAAGAGACTTGCCGATAACGAGGTTGAACTATGTATGGAGATACCGACGATCGATTCTCGGGCAAGTAACATACCGAAGAACAAAGGGAACATCATACGGGATTAACTGAATCCTTGACATAGAGGTTCGACCGATAAAGATCTTCGTCAAATGTGTAGGAACCAATATGGGCATCCAGGTCCCGCTATTGGTTATTGACCATAGAGGTGTCTCGGTCATGTCTACATAGTTCTCGAACCCGCAGGGTCTGCACACTTAAGATTCGGTGACGTTTTGGTAGTATAAAGTTATGTATGGTGGTGACCAAAGGTTTTTTGGAGTCCTGGATGAGATCCCAGACATCACGAGGAGCTCCGAAATGGTCCGGAGGTAAAGATTGATATATAGGAAGTCCTATTTTGGTCGCCGGAAAAGTTTCGGGCTCATCGGTAGTGTCCCGGGAGTGCTGGTAGTGTACCGGGAGACCATCGGGAGGGGTATTTCGACACAAGAGGCTACATGGGTTGTTGGAGAGTGAATACCAGCCCTTAGTGGGCTTGTGTAAGTCCCACACAAGGCCCATGCGGATGGGAGAGAAAACCGAAAGAGAAAAGGTGAAATAAAGGCAAAATAGGGAGGAATCCTAGTCCTACTAGGATTGGAGGAGGAGTCCTCCTCTCCTCCTTGATTCAGCCGAACCAAGGGTTGGGCCCTTGAGGGCCAAGCCTCCTCCTCTCTTCCTCTTATACATACTAGAGGTTGTAGGGTTTTTGGCACTAGATTTTCAACCACGTGCTACCCGTTCCTCTAGTGCACAGTTTCTCCTCTAGATCGGTTTTCTGCACTGCATAGGCGAAGCCCTGCTGGAATAGCTCCACCACCATCGCCGCAGCACCGTCACGCTGCCGGAGAACTCGTCTACCTCTCCGCTCCCTCTTTCTGGATCAAGAAGGCGGAGATTGTCATCGAGCTATACGTGTGCTGAACGCGGAGGTGTCGTCTGTTCGGCGCTAGATCAGAAGGACCATGATAAGGATCGCGAGACAGATTGTGATGAGATCGTGGGACGGATCATGATGAGTTCGCAGGACGGATAGTGATTGGATCATGGGACGGATCATGTTGAGATTGCGGGACGCTCGGCGATTTGGATCGCGAAGACGTTCGACTACACCAACTGAGTTTCTTAACGCTTCCCGCTTAGCGATCTACAAGGGTATGTAGATCCACTCTCCCTCTCATAGATGCTCATCACCATGGATAGATCTTGCGTGTGCGGAGGAATTTTTTTTCCCATGCAACGGTCCCCAATAGTGGCATCATGAGCTAGGTCTATGTGTAGATGAGATCTCGAGTAGAACACAAAGAGTTTGTGGGCGTTGATGCTTAGATTGCTTCCTCTCTTGGTCGTGTTTTGGTTCAGCGGTATTGTGGGATGAAGCGGCCCGGACCAACATTACTTGTACGCTTATGAGAGACCAATTCCCTCAACTGCAACTTGTTGCGTAGATGGCTGGCGGGTGCCAGTTTCTCCTACTTTAGTTGGATCGGATTCGACAAAGGCGGTCCTTGAGAAGGTTGAAAAGCAACTAATGTATCACCGTTGTGGTTTATGCGTAGGTGAGAATTGTTCTTGCTAGATACCCGTAGCAGCCACGTAAAACAGGCAACAACAATTAGAGGACGTCTAACTTGTTTTTGCAAGGTATGTTGTGATGTGATATGGCCAATTACATGATGAGATATATCTGATGTATGAGATGATCATGTTTTATATAGACTATCACGACTTGCATGTCGATGAGTACGGCAACCGGCAGGAGCCATAGGGTTGTGTTTAATTATTGTATGACCTGCGTGTCAATCATTATGCCCTATGTAATGCTTTACTTTATCGCTAAATGGTAGCAATAGTAGTAGAAGCATGATGGGCGCGACAATCCCGATGGCGACACGTTGATGGAGATGAAGATGATGGAGATCATGGTGTCGTGCCGGTGACGATGGAGATCATGCCAGTGCTTTCAAGATGGAGATCAAAAGCACAAGTTCATGGCCATATCATGTCACTTATGATTTGCATCTGATGTTAATCCTTTTGTGCACCTTGTTTTGCTTAGGACGGCAGTAGCATTATAAGGCGATCCCTCACTTAAATTTCAAGATGAACTGTGTTCTCCCCGAGTGTGCATCGTTGCGAAAGTTCGTTGTGTCGAGACACCACGTGATGATCAGGTGTGATAGACTCTACGTTCACATACAACGGGTGCAAGCCAGTGTTGCACATGCAGAACACTCGGGTTAAACTTGACGAGCCTAGCATGTACAGACATGGCCTCGGAACACAAGAGACCAAAAGGCCGAGCATGAGCCGTATAGTAGATATGATCAACATGATGATGTTCACCATTGAAACCACCTCAACTCACGTGATGATCAGACTTGAGTTGGTGAATTTGGATCATGTATCACTCAAATGACCGGAGGGATGTCAATTTGAGTGGGAGTTCTTTAGTAATATGATTAATTGAACTCATTATCATGAACATAGTCAGTAGTGTCTTTGCAAATTATGTTGTAGATTACTTGCTCACGTTGTAGCTCCCTTGAATTTTTATATGTTCCTAGAGAAATAGAGTTGGAAGATGATGGTAGCAATATTGCAGACTGGGTCTGTGAATCGAGGATTGTCCTCAGCTGCATAGAAGGCTTATGTCCTTAATGCACCGCTCGGTGCGCCAACCCCTTTAGCATCGTGAGTACATGTTGTGAACATCGGATAGGCACATTCTGATAACTACTTGATTGTTTAGTGTGTCATGCATTACAACTTAGAATTGAGGCTCTGAAACATTTTGAACGTCACGGAACATATGAGATGTTCTAAGAGCTTAAATTAGGATCTCAGGCTCGTGCCCGTGTTGCGAGATATGAGATCTCCAACAAGATTCTTTGCCTTCAAGATGAAAGAGAATAGCTCAATCGTTGAGCATGTGCTCGGATTGTCTGGGTGCTACAATCGCTTGAATCGAGTGGGAGTTAATCTTCCTGATAAGATAGTGATTGATATAGTTCTCCAAGTCACTGTCACTAAGCTAACTTGGTGATGAACTATAAAATGCCAGGGATAGAAATAATGATCCATGAGCTGTTTGCGATGTTTGACACCGCGAAGGTAGAAATCAAGAAGGAGCATCAAGTGTTGATGGTTAGTAAAACCACTAGTTTCGAGAAGGGCAAGGCAAGGAGGGAAACTTCATGGATGGCGAGTCAGTTACTGCTCCAGTGAAGCAACCCAAAGTTAAACCCAAACACGAGACTAAGTGCTTTTGTTATAAGGTGAGCGGTCGCTGAAGCGGAACAACCCTAGATACTTGCTAGATAAGAAGGCTGGCAACATCGACATAAGTATATTTGATATACGTGTTATTGATGTGTACCTTTCTAGTACTCCTAATAGCACTTGTGTATTGGATACCGGTTCGGTTGCTAAATGTTAGTAACTCGAAGTAAAAGCTACGGAATAAACAGAGACTAGCTAAGGGTGAGGTGAGGATGTGTGTTGGAAATGTTTCCAAGGTTGATGTGATCAACATCGCACACTCTCTCTACCTTCGGGATTAGTGACGAACCTAAATAAATGTTATTTGGTGTTTGCGTTGAGCATGAACGTGATTAGATCGTGTTTATTGCAATACGGTTATTCATTTAAGTCAGAGAATAATAGTTATTCTGTTTACATGAATAATACCTTCAATGGTCATACACCTAGTGAGAATGGTTTGTTGAATCTTGATCGTAGTAATACACATGTTCATAACATTGATGCCAAAAGATACAAAGTTAATAATGATAGTACCACATACTTGTGGCACTGCCGCTAAATGTCATATTGGTATAAAGAGCATGAAGAAACTCCATGCTGATGGATCTTTTGACTCATTCGATTTAGAATCAATTGAGACATGTGAACCATGCCTCTTGGGCAAGATGACTAAGGACTCCGTTTTCCAGATTGATGGAGCAAGCAAGTGATTTATTGGAAATGATACGTGTTGATGTATGCAATCCAATAAGTCTTGTAGCGTGCGGTGGATATCATTATTTTTTTACCTTCACTGATGATTTGAGTAGATATAGTGTATATCTACTTAATGAAACACAAGTCTGAATCGTTTGAAAGGTTCAAGAAAATTCAGAGTGAAGTTTAAGATCATTGTGACAAGAAGATAAAAATGGCTGCGATATGATCGTGGAGGTGAATATCTGAGTTACGAGTTTGGCACGCAACTTTAGACAATGTGAAAGTTGTTTCACAACTCACGCCACCTGGAACACCTGGTGTGTCCGAACGTCATAGTCGTGCTCTATTGGATATGGTGCGTGCTATGATGTCTCTTATCATTTTGTTACTATAATTTTGGGGTAATGCATTAGAGAGAACTACATTCACTTTAAATAGGGCACCATCTAAATCCATTGAGATGACACCGTGTGAATTATGGTTTGATATAAACCTAAGCTGTCGTTTCTTGATGTTTGGGGCTGCGACGCTTGTGTGGAAAAATGTTTTCACCTAATGAGCTCGAAGCCAAAGCGGACAAATGCATCTTCATAGATTACCCTAAGAACAGTTGGGTGAACCTTCTATCTCAGATCCAAGCATAAAGTGTTTGTTGCTAAAACGGGTCCTTTCCCGAGAAAAAGTTTCTCTCGAAAGAATTGAGTGGGAGGAAGATAGAACTTGATGAGGTTGTTGAACCTTTGTTTCAACCAAGAGTAGCGCAATGCAGAAAGATGTTTATGTGGAACCTACGTCAGTTGAAGAGGAAGTTAATGATGATGATCATGAAGCTTTGGATCAAGTTACTATCAAACCTCGTAGGTCGACAAGGGCATGTACTACTCCTGATTGGTACGACAACCCTGTCTTGGAGGTCATGTTGTTGGACAACGATGAACCTACGAGCTGCGGAGAAGCGATGATGGACCCGGATTCCGACCAATGGTTAGAGGCCATGAAATCTGAGAAAGGATCCATATATGAAAACCAAGTATAGACTTTGGTAGACTTGCTCGTTGGACGGCAGGTCGTCGAGTACAAATGGACCTTTGAGATGATGACAGACGCTGATGGTGAGTGTGACCATTTATAGAGCTCGACTTGTCGCAAAGAAGTTTCCGACAAGTTCAAGGAGTTGACTGCAATGAGACTTTCACACTCGTAGCGATGTTAAAGTCTGTTGGAATTATGTTAGCAGTTGCTGCATTTTTCAATTATGAAATCTGGCAGATGGATGTGAAAACATCATTTCCTTCCTTAAGGAAAGGTTGTGTGAGATGCAACAAGAAGGTTTTGTCAGTCCTAAGGATGCTAAAATGTGTGCGAGCTCCAGCGATCCATCTAAGGGCTGGAGCAAGCATCTCGGAGTTGGCGTATACACTTTGATGAGGTGTTCAAAGTTTTGAAGTTTATACAAAGTTTACGAGAAACTTGTATTTACAATAAAGTGAGTGGGAGCACTATATAATTTCTGATAAGCATATGTGGATGACATATTGATGATCGGAAATAATGTAGAATTTCTGGAAGGCATAAACGGTTGTTTGAAAAGTGATTTTCAAAGGAAGACCTGGATAAAGCTACCTAATTGTTGAGCATCGAGATCTATAGAGATAGATCAAGATGCTTGATGAGACTTTCAATGAGTACATACCTTGACAAGATTTTGAAAGAGTTCAAAATGGATCAGTCAGAGAAAGAGTTCTCACCTGATTTGTAAGGTGTGAAGTTGAGTGAGACTCAAAGCTCGACCACGGCAGAAGAAAGAGAAAGGACGAATGTCGTCCCCTATGCCTTAGCCATAGGCTCTATATTATGCCATGCTGTGTAACGCAGCTGGTGTGTGTCTTACCATGAGTCTGTCAAGGGGTACAAGAGTGATCCAGGAGTGGATCACTGGACAGCGGTCAGAATTATCCTTAGTAACCAGAGGACTAAAGAGATGTTTCTCGATTATGGAGGTGATAAAGAGTTCGTCGTAAGGAGTTATGTCGATGCAAGCTTTAACACCAATCCGGATGACTCGTAGTAGCAATCTGGATATGTATGGTGGAGCAGCCATTTGGAATAGTACCAAGTGGAGTGTCATAGCAGTGTTTACAGTTTGACATAGAGATTTGCAAAGTACACACGGATCTGAATATCGCAGACCCGTTGACTATAAGACCTCTCTCACATGCAAAGCATGATCCAGCCCCAGAACTCATTGGGTGTTAGATTCATAACAACGCGAATCACATGGTGATGTGAACTAGATTATTGACTCTAGTGCAAGTGGGAGACTATTGGAAATATGCCCTAGAGGCAATAATAAATTGGTTATTATCATATTTCCTTGTTCATGATAATCGTTTATTATCCATGCAATAATTGTATTGATCGGAGACTTAGATGCATGTGTGGATACATAGACAAAACCATGTCCCTAGTATGCCTCTAATAGACTAGCTCGTTGATCAAAAGATGGTTATGGTTTCCTAGACATGGACATGAGATGCCATTTGATAACGGGATCAAATCATTAGGAGAATGATGTGATGGACAAGACCCAAACTACAAACGTAGCATATGATCGTGTCAGTTTATTGCTACTGTTTTCTGCATGTCAAGTATATGTTCCTATGACCATGAGATCATGCAACTCATGGACACCAGAGGAGTGCCTTGTGTGTATCAAACATGGCAACGTAACTGGGTGACTATAAAGGTATGTTGGGGAACGTTGCATGGGAAACAAAAAATTTCCTACGCGCACGCAGACCTATCCATGGTGATGAGCATGTACGAGAGGGGGAGTGGATCTACGTACCCTTGTAGATCGCTCAGCGGGAAGCGTTAAGAAACGCGGTTGGTGTAGTCGAACGTCTTCGCGATCCAAATCGCCGAGCGTCCCGTGATCCAATCACGAACCGTCCCGCGATCCAATCACGGTCGTCTCGTGGCCTTGATCACGGTCCTTCCAATCTAGTACCGAACGGACGGCACCTCCGCGTTTAGCACACATGCAGCTTGACGAAGATCTCCGCCGTCTTGATCCAGCAAGAGGGAGCGGAGAGATAGAAGAGTTCACTGGCAGCGTGACGGCGCTCCGGCGATGGTGGTGGAGCAATTTCGGCAGGGCTTTGCCTAAGTACCGCGGAAAACCGATCTAGAGGAGCACCGGTGGAACGGGTAGCACGTGGCCGTAAAAACTAGTGCAAAAACCCTCTAGTCCACTAGTATATATAGGAGGAGAGGAGGAGGCCTAGGCGCAGGCGCAGGGCTAAGCAAGGAGGTGGAGGAGGACTCTCCTCCTCCAATCCTAGTAGGACTAGGATTCCTCCTTTTTGCCTTTTTCCACCTTTTTCTCTAGGATTCCTTCTCTCCAGACGCATGGGCCTATTGTGGCCTTTCCACCAGCCCACTAAGGGCTGGTTTTCACTCTCCCACAGCCCATGAAGCCTCTTGGGTCGAAATACCCCTCCCGGAGGTGCCCCGGTACACTACCGACACTCCCGGTACACTACTGATGAGCCCGAAACTTTTTCGGCGACCATACTGGGACTTCCTATATATGAATCTTTACCTCCAGACCATTCCGGAGCTCCTCGTGACGTCCGGGATCTCATCCGGGACTCCTAACAACCTTCGTTCACCACCATATATAACTCTATACTACCGAAACATCATCAAACCTTAAGTGTGCAGACCCTGCGGGTTCGAGAACTATGTAGACATGACCGAGACACCTCTACGGTCAATAACCAATGGCGGGACCTGGATTTCCACATTGGTTCCTACATATTCTACGAAGATCTTTATCGGTCGAACCTCTATGTCAAGGATTCTGTTAATCCCATATAACGTTCCCTTTGTTCTTCGGTATGTTACTTGCCCGAGATTCGATCGCCGGTATCTTCATACCTAGTTCAACCTCGTTACTGGCAAGTCTCTTTACTCGTTCCGTAATACAAGATCCCGTGGCTAACACTTAGTCACATTGCTTGCAAGGCTTGTTGTGATGTTGTATTACCGAGTGGGCCCTGAGATACCTCTCCGTCACATGGAGTAACAAATCCCAGTCTTGATCCATGTCAACTCAACAAACACCCTCGGAGATACCTGTAGAGCACCTTTAAGTTATGTTGCGACGTTTGATACACACAAGATATTCCTCCGGTGTCAGTGAGTTACATGATCTCATGGTCATAGGAACATATACTTTGACATGCAGAAAACAGTAGCAATGAACTGACACGATCATATGCTACGTTCATAGTTTGGGTCTTGTCCATCACATCATTCTCCCAATGATGTGATCCTATTCATCAAATGACATCTTATGTCCATGGTCAGGAAACCATAACCATCTTTGATAAACAAGCTAGTTCACTAGAGGCATACTAGGGACACTGGATTGTCTATGTATCCACACATGTATCCATGTTTCCAATCAATACAATTCCAGCATGGATAATAAACGATTATCATGAACAAGGAAATATAATAATAAACACTTTATTTATTGCCTCTAGGGCATATTTCCAACAGCCTCCCACTTGCACTAGAGTCAATAGTCTAGCTCACATCACTATGTGATTTACATTGTAATGAATCAAACACCCATGCAGTTTTGGTGTTGATCATGTTTAGCCCTTGGAAGAGGTTTAGTGAACGGGTCTGCAACATTCAGATCCATGTGAACTTTGCAAATATTTATGTCCTTCTCCTCGATGTAATATCGGATGGAGTTGAAGCGTCGCTTTATGTGTCTGGTCCTCTTGTGAAACCTTGGTTCCTTGGCTAGAGCAATGGCACCAGTGTTGTCACAGAACAACCTCATTGGATCCAGTGCACTGGGCACCACTCCAAGATCTGTCATGAACTGCTTCAGCCAGACACCTTCCTTCGCAGCCTCCGAGGCTGCGACGTATTCCGCTTCACACGTAGAATCAGCTACCACGCTTTGCTTGGAACTGCACCAGCTTACAGCTCCCCCATTGAGAATAAATACGTATCCGGTTTGCGACTTAGAGACGTCCGGATCAGTGTCAAAGCTTCCATCGACGTAACCCTTTATGACGAGCTCTTCATCACCTCCATAAACGAGAAACATTTCCTTAGTCCTATTCAGGTACTTAAGGATATTCTTGACCGCTTGCCAATGCACCATTCCAGGATCACTTTGAAACCTTCCGGCCATACTTATGGCAAGGCTGACATCGGGTCTTGTGCATAGCATTGCATACATGATAGAGCCTATGGCTAAAGCATAGGGGATGACACTCATCTTTTCTTTATCTTCTGCAGTCATTGGGCATTGAGTTTTACTCAACTTCACATCTTGTAACACAGGCAAGAACCCTTTCCTGGACTGTTCCATTTTGAACTTCTTCAAAACTTTATCAAGGTATGTGCTTTGTGAAAGTGCTATTAAGCGTCTCGATCAATCTCTATAGATCTTAATGCCTAATATGAAAGCAGCTTCTTCTAGGTCCTTCATTGAAAAACTTTTGTTCAAATATTCCTTCACGCTTTCCAGCAATTCTATATTGTTTCCAATCAGCAATATGTCATCCACATATAATATTAGAAACGCTATAGAGCTCCCACTCACTTTATTGTAAATACAAGCTTCTCCATAAACTTGTATAAACCCAAACGCTTTGATCACCTCATCAAAGCACTTATTCCAACTCCGAGATGCTTGCACCAGCCCATAAATGGATCGCTGGAGTTTGCAAACTTTGTCAGCATTCTCTAGATCGACTGTCACAGCCCTGGAAGTTGATTGCATTAGTTGCATCATGTGCATCATGTCATCATGCTAGAATTTAAATGAAAATTGAAATGGGGATGACAAAACCCTAGCACCTCCTCAAATAAATAAAATTCCAACAATTGAAATTTCAATGATTTCAAAAGGCTCTTCAAAAATGTTCACTGTTTCTGATAAATGTTGGCAGTAACATATTAGGGGACATCTTAATTTTCAAACAAATATAGCATTTTAAAATACCCATTAATTCTACTGAAATCAATTAATAAAGCATTATAAATATGATAGTTGCCTAAAAATTCCCAAACCTTTTTGTGGAAATTTGAAATAATCAGACTATATTCTATAAAATTTTGGGCATTAATGTGCCAGGTATTTTGGCCTCATAAAAATAAAAGAAGAATGTCAGAATAAAAGAAAACAGAAATAAAAAAAAGTAAGAAAAGAGAGGAGAGGACTTACCTGGCCCATACCGGCCCGGCCCACCTGGTCATCGCCAGTCATCCCCTACCTCTGCCAGAAGGCAGAGGCGCAGGGAGGCACGGCGAGCGTGGCCAGGGTGCCACGCCTCCTGCCTGCCAGCCTCGCTGGAGGAGGGGATTAGGCCCCAGAGCCGTCCGGATCGGGACGACCCCTCCCCTCTCTCTCCCTCGCTCTCCTCCCTCTCCCCTGCTCCTCTCCCTCCCTCTGCTCGCCATGGTGGCCGCCGGAACCTCGCCGCGATTCGCTTCGTCCTGAAGGTCCCTGAGCCTGCTGCCTTCCCTCCGGAACCGCCGTGAGCCTCTCCCTCCTTTTCCCCCTCTCCTCATGGCCATTTCTGTGCTCTAGAACCTAATCCCCACCGGACCCGAAACCTCTCGCCGCCGTGGTTCGTTGCCGCCGTGGTTCGTCGCCGTCGTGGCCAGGGCTCCGCAAGCTCACGTTTGAGCTTGTGGGTGACCTCCTGGAGGCCACAGGAGTCCGTAGCCGCTAATTGTTCCCCCTTCATGCCCTTTTGCGCCAACCCTGAGCAAACCCGAGCTCCGGCGACCGCCCATGTCGCCGCTGCCTTCTCTGCGGACCTCCCCGCGACCTCCCATGGCCTCCAACGGATGCGGGCGAGAGCTAGCAAGCCGTAGCCGCAATCCGCGCTCGAAACCGTGGCCTGTAGGCCGATCCCGAGCACCTCCGCCATCACGAATGGTCGCCGGCGTTCAGCCGCCGGCGCATGACGTGGATCCGTCATTAGGAGCTAACCCCCTTCATTAACTAGCTAATAGACACTGACCAGAGGGCCCCACAGGGGGTCAAAGCCCCATCAGCCTCAGCTTTGACCGGGAATTAGACCCAGGTCAATGACAGGTGGGGCCCAGACCTGTTTAAATCTGGATTAGATTAAAAATAAGTGATTTGCCTAATTAACTTAATTAGACACTGACTGGTGGGCCCTAATGTGTTAATTAATATTAAGTAATAAAATTAAAACCTATTAGTGACTGTGTCACTGACCAGTGGGTCCCACTGGTCAGGTTTGACCTGGACCTGGTCCAGTTGACCTGCTGAGGTCATGATGACACAGTGCTGACGTTATAAAGGAATTTCCTGTTAAAGAATAAATCAGAAAATTCTAGAAAATGCTTAAAACTTCTAAAAATCATAGAAAATAATCTGTAAGTCAGATGAAAATAATTTATATACGAAAAATGATCAGAAAAATCCAATGATTCTGTTTATGCCATGACCATGCATGTTTGAACAAGTTAACATCACCAAGTAGGACATTTTATGATTAGGCCAATATATGAAATATCATTTGGAGTTGGAAATTCAAACTTGTTTGAATTCCACTTCAACCAATTTGACTAACCACTCCTCTAGGTTAGTTAAGTACCTCAATATGCCATGTCATACATCATGATTGTTGCATTGCATTGAATATATTCTTTCTTTCTGTTTGCCGGTGGTTATTCCCTCTCGGTAGACGATGATTCCGACGATGTGAACATTGACACTAATGAAGAGAAGTATATCTTCAGGATTGTCAGGCAAGCAAAACCCCCTTGAGCATACTGATATTAACCCACTCGCTCGCTCCTGCTCTCTTTTACTGCATTAGGACAATAACGATTCAACTGTTACATGTCATCGGTAGTTGAACCCATTCCTTTGCATGACTTGTCTTTGCCACAGTAAATAGTTGAAACCACTTAGCATGAGTAGCGACTATTTGAGCCTTGTTGTGTCTACTCATACATGCATGCTTACTTACTGTGCCTACTATGCTTAGAGTCGTGTCGTGTCGGGACTGATACATCTGGGTGATGGATCGGAATGGCAGTACTCATGTCCTACTATGTGAAAGCTAAGTGTGTGAACACGATTTGGTAAAGGTAGAGATGAGAGGCCATGTAGGAGTACATGGCGGGTTGTCTCATTGGGACCGACTTTAAGAACTGAGTTCTATGTTTGTGATCCAAGACAGTTACTACCACACATTGGGCCCTGAAATATGACCCCGCTCGACTTATTAATCGCCTAGACCTCTGTCCAGGAGTTGCAACTAGTTTCTGGCATTTGTAGGGAAAGTGTTGGCGACCGTGTATAGTGCTGCCCGACGGGGTGGACTATGATGCGGTACAGGCACAGTGGCACGGTGTACCAAGTGGCACCCGAACGGTGGGCTTGGGAACCCTGCGCACATCGTTTGAGGCCGTAGCGGAAACTTCGGCCAGACTTCCGTGCGGGTTCAACCTCGGATAGGCGATAAACCTGGACTAGGGTTTTGTGTGGTTGACGGTCGTGGCCGACGCCCACGCCAGTGCTTCCGCTTGAAGGTTGCCGAGATGCATGACGTGCATATGGTGCTAAGTGGCGAGAGCGTGTGTGAAGAAGTATACCCTTGCAGGGTGAAATAATCTGTTCGAATAGCCGCGTCCTCGGATATGGACTACTTGGAGAACTTATGTGGTTCATAGACAACTTGAAGTGGACACCCTAAAATGCGCCAGATAAGCGTGAGTGCTATGGATGGCCTTCTCGTAGGGAGACGGAAGTGGATCCATAGTGGTGTATTGATTGGTGAATATGTGGACTCGTGTGCGTTACCCCACCTCAAAGAAAGCACTTGTAGTCATAGTATAGGTTAGCCAAGAGTCAAAGTTGGCTTGCTGCAATAAACTCCACAACCCCCTTCATTGATACTGATGCATATGTAGTTAGTTCTGATGTAAGTCTTGCTGAGTACTCTTGTACTCACGTTTGCTTAATTTATGTTTTTGCAGAGGAGACGTCAGTCTCATTAGTTGTATTTATGACATGAAGTTCGATGTTGGCCGGGTTAGCTTGGGAATCCCAGACAGAGGTCTGGTTCCTTTGGTAGGGTCGTTGTAGCTTTTCAGGCTCCTCTAGCCACTTTTGTAGATGTTTGTACCCAGACATGTTTAACTTCCGCTTGCTTGTTTGAATGCTCTGTATGTAGGGTCTTGTGACCCCTGTTTGTAACATCCTATTGTAATGGCTCTTCCGAGCCTTTTAAATAAATGTTGAAATGTTGTATGGTTATGTTGTGATGCCATAGTTGTATCTATGCATATCGGGCATGTCGTGCGTACGTGTGACGTGCAATGGTATGTATGGGATCCGACACCTAGTTGTGTGCCTTTAGTAGTACTCTTTACGGGGAACTGCCTCTTTGTGCTTCCACCGAGCCTTGGTAGCTTGCTACTGCTCCGGACACATTGATTGACCGGCATGTATCCTTCTTTGCTGCTGTGCCTGTCCCTTCGGGGAAATGTCTCGCAGTGTAATGGAGTCCCTGTAGCCTGCTACGACTCGTCTACGTGCAGTGATGACATTTATGTCCCATGGCGTAATGGAGTCCTTGTAGCTTGCTATGACTCGTCTACACACGCTAGAGATCGACACTTGCATTGTTGGGTTATGTATGCCTGTCCCTATACGGATGTGCCACTTGGGTTCTACGACTAGTCATGTCGGCCCGGGTTCTTTGACATTTGAATGCTAGCGACATTATCACATACGTGAGTCAAAAGACGCAAACGGTCCCGGCCCAGGTAAGGTGGCAGCCGTGGAGATAACCGTGCGTGAGACCGCAAAGTGATGTGATGTGTTACATGCTAGATTCTTATGGCTTAGGATCGGGGTCCCGACAGCTTTGGTATCTAAAACCTTCTGGTTGCATCATATACAACTCTTCCTCAAGGAAACCGTTGAGGAACGCTGTTTTGACATCCATCTGCCAAATTTCATAGTCGAAATAAGCAGCTATTGCTAACATGATTTTGACAGACTTAAGCATCGCTACAGGTGAGAAGGTCTCATCGTAGTCAACTTCTTGAACTTGTGAAAAACCCTTTGCCACAAGTCGAGCTTTATAGACGGTGAGATTACCGTCCGCGTCTGTCTTCTTATTAAAGATCCATTTATTCTGAATGGCCTTTCGCCCTTCAGGTAATACTTCCAAAGTCCACACTTTGTTTTCATACATGGATCCCATCTCGGAATTCATGGCCTCTAACCATTTCTCGGAATCCGGGCCCATCACTGCTCCTTCATAGCTCGTAGGTTCATTGTTGTCCAACAACATGACCTCCAAGACAGGGTTGCCATACCACTCAGGAGTAGTACACGTCCTTGTCGACCTATGAGGTTCAGTAGTAACTTGATCCGAAGCTTCATGATCATTATCATTAACTTCTTCTTCAACCGTCGTAGGTTCCACAGAAACATCTTTCTGCGTTGTGCTACTCTCTGGTTGAAGTAAAGGTTCAACAACCTCATCAAGCTCTATTTTCCTCCCACTCAATTCTTTCGAGAGAAACTTTTTCTCAAGAAATGTTCCGTTCTTAGCGAAAAACACTTTGCCTTCGGCTCTGAGATAGAAGGTATACCCGACTATCTCTTTCGGGTATCCTATGAAGACGCATTTCTCCGCTTTGGGTTCTAGCTTTTCTGGCTGAAGCTTTTTGACATAAGCATCACATCCCCAAACTTTAAGAAACGACAACTTTGGCCTTTTGCCAAACCACAGTTCATATGGCGTCGTCTCAACGGATTTTGATGGTGCCCTATTAAGTGAATGCAATTGTCTCTAATGCATAAACCCAAAACGATAGTGGCAAATCAGCAAGAGACATCATAGAACGTACCATATCTAATAAGGTACGATTACGACGATCGGATACACCATTACGCTGTGGTGTTCCGGGCGGTGTCAACTGTGAAACAATTTCAAACTGTCTTAAGTGACTACCAAACTCATAACTCAGATATTCACCTCCTCGATCAGATCGCAGGAATTTAATCTTCTTGTTACGATGATTCTCAACTTCACTCTGAAATTGCTTGAACTTTTCAAATGTTTCAGACTTGTGTTTCATTATGTAAATATACCCATATCTACTTAAGTCATCGGTGAAGATGAGAAAATAACGATATCCACCACGCGCTGTAACATTCATTGGACCGCACACATTAGTATGTATGATTTCCAATAAGTCACTCGCCCGTTCCATTGTACCAGAGAACAACGTTTTAGTCATCTTGCCCATAAGGCATGGTTCACATGTGTCAAGTGATTCAAAATCAAGTGACTCTAAAAGTCCATCAGCATGGAGCTTCCTCATGCGTTTTACACCAATATGACCTAAATGGCAGTGCCACAATAAAGTGGTACTATCATTATCAATTCTGCATCTTTTGGCATCAATGTTATAAACATGTGTGTCATTACTATCAAGATTCAATACGAATAAACCCCTCACATTTGGTGCATGACCATAAAAAATATTACTCATATAAATAGAACAACCTTTATTCTCCGATTTAAATGAGTAACCGTCTCGCAATAAACAAGATCCAGATATAATGTTCATGCTTAACGCAAGCACTAAATAAAAATTATTCAGGTTCATCACTAATCCCGATGGTAATCGAAGAGAGAGCGTGCCGACGGTGATCACATCAACATTGGAACCATTTCCCACGCGCATCGTCACTTCGTCCTTTGCCAGCCTCCGTTTATTCCGTAGTTCCTACTTTGAGTTGCAAATGTGAGCAACCGAACCGGTATCAAATACCCAGGCACTACTACGAGAGCTAGTACGGTACACATCAATAACATGTATATCATATATATACCTTGTTTGTCTTTGGCCGCCTTCTTGTCAGCCAGGTACTTGGGGCAGTTCCACTTCCAGTGACCAGTTCCCTTGCAATGAAAGCACTCGGTTTCTGGCTTAGGTCCATGCTTAGGCTTCTTTATAGGAGTAGCAACTGCTTTGCCATCCTTCTTGGTTTTACCCTTCTTGCCTTTGCCCTTGCCATTCTTCTTGAAACTACTGGTTTTATTGACCATCAACACTTGATGTTCTTTCTGGATTTTAGACTTAGCGACTTTCAGCATCACAAATAGCTCGGCGACTGACTTGTTCATCCCGTGCATGTTATAGTTCATCACAAAGCTTATGTAGCTAGGTGGCAGTGATTGAAGAACTATGTCAGTGATCGCCTCTGGCGGAAGGGTAATTCCCAACTCAGCCAGATGAGTCGAGTACCCAGACATTCTGAGTATATGTTCACTGATAGACCCGTTCTCCTCCATTTTGCAAGCATAGAAATTATCGGAGGTCTCATACCTCTCGATCCGGGCATTCTTCTCACAGATAAACTTCAACTCCTGGAACATCTCATATGCTCCATGACGTTCAAAACGTCTTTGAAGTCCCGGTTCTAAGACATACAACATCGCACACTGAACTATTGAGTAATCTCCAGCACGTGTCTCCCAAGCGTTCTTAACGTCTTCGGATGACATAGGAGCAGGTGGGTCACCAAGCGGTGCATCAAGGACATATAATTTCTGGGAAGCCGTGAGGATAATCCTCAGATTACGGGCCTAGTCAACAAAGTTACTTCCATCATCTTTCAGCTTAGCTTTCTCTAGGAACGCATTAAAATTCAGGGGTGCTAATGCGCGAGCCATTGATCTACAACATAAAAATGCAAAGGTTATTTAGACTATTGTTCAGGATAATGAGTTTAGTTAATCAAATTACTAAAGCTCCCACTCAAATTGACATTCCTCAGGTTCGTCAAGTTTAACCCGAGTGTTCTGCGTGTGCAACATTGGCTTGCACCCGTTGTATGTGAACGTAGAGTCTATCACACCCGATCATCACGTGGTGTCTCAACACGACGAACTTTCGCAATGGTGCACACTCAGGGAGAACATAGTTCATCTTGAAATTTAAGTGAGGAATCACCTTATAATGCTACCATCGTACTAAGCAAAACAAGGTGCATGAAAGGATTAACATCACATGCAATTCATAAATGACATGATATGGCCATGAACTTTGTGCTTTAGATCTCCATCTAGTAAACATTGGCATGAACTCCATCGTCACCGGCACGACACCATGATCTCCATCATCTTGATCTCCATCAACATGTCGCCATCGGGGTTGTTGTCATGCTCTGCATGCTTCTACTACTATTGCTATCGCTTAGCGATAAAGTAAAGCAATACATAGCGCTTAATGATTGACACGCAGGTCATACAATAATTAAAGACAACCCTATGGCTCCTGTCGGTTGCCGTACTCATCGACATGCAAGTCGTGAAATTATATACATCACATGATCATCTCATACATCACATATATCACATCATGTAATTGGCCATATCACATCACAACATACCCTGCAAAAACAAGTTAGACATCCTCTAATTGTTGTTGCAAGTTTTACGTGGCCTTTGTCGGATCCGATCCAACTAAAGTGAGAGAAACTGCCACCCGCAAGCCATCTAGGCAACAAGTTGCGTCGAGGGAACCGGTCTCTCGTAAGCGTACGAGTAATGTTGGTCCGAGCCGCTTCATCCCACAATACCGCGGAACCAAAATCTGACCAAGGGAGGAAGCAATCTAAGCATCAACGCCCATAAACCTTTTGTGTTCTACTCGAGATCTCATCAACACATAGACCTAGCTCATGATGCCACTGTTGGGGAACGTTGCATGGGAAACAAAAATTTTCCTACGCGCACATAGACCTATCCATGGTGATGAGCATCTGCGAGAGGGGGAGTGGATCTACGTACCCTTGTAGATCGCTCAGCGGGAAGCGTTAAGAAACGCGGTTGGTGTAGTCGAACGTCTTCGTGATCCAAATCGCCGAGCGTCCCGTGATCCAATAACGAACTGTCCCGCGATCACATCACGATCCGCTATCCAATCACGATCGTCTCGTGGCCTTGATCACGGTCCTTCCGATCTAGTACCGAACGGACGGCACCTCCGCGTTCAGCACACATGCAACTTGATGATGATCTCCACCGTCTTGATCTAGCAAGAGGGAGCGGAGAGGTAGAAGAGTTCACCGGCAGCATGACGCCGCTCCGGCGATGGTGGTGGAGCAATTCCGGCAGGGCTTCGCCTAAGCACTGCGGAAAACCGATCTAGAGGAGCACCGGTGGAACGGATAGCACGTGGTCGTAAAAACTAGTGCAAAAACCCTCTAGTCCACTAGTATATATAGGAGGAGAGGAGGAGGCCTAGGCACAGGCCTAGGCCCTCTTGGAGTCGGCCGAAGCAAGGAGGTGGAGGAGGACTGTCCTCCTCCAATCCTAGTAGGACTAGGATTCCTCCTTTTTGCCTTTTTCCACCTATTTCTCTAGGATTCCTTCTCTCCAGCCGCATGGGACTATTGTGGCCTTTCCACGAGCCCACTAAGGGCTGTTTTTCACTCTCCCACGGCCCATGAAGCCTCTTGGGTCGAAATACCCCTCCCGGAGGTACCCCGGTACACTACCGGCACTCCCGGTACACTATCGATGAGCCCGAAACTTTTTCGGCGACCATACTGCGACTTCCTATATATGAATCTTTACCTCCGGACCATTCCGGAGCTCCTCATGACATCCGGGATCTCCTCCGGGACTCCGAAAAACCTTTGGTGACCACCATATATGACTCTATACTACTGAAACGTCATCAAACCTTAAGTGTGCAGACCATGCGGGTTCGACAACTATGTAGACATGACCGAGACACCTCTATGGTCGATAACCAATGGCAGGACCTGCATGTCCACATTGGTTCCTACATATTCTACGAAGATCTTTATCGGTCGAACCTCTATGTCAAGGATTATGTTAATCATGTATAACGTTCCCTTTTTTCTTCGGCATGTTACTTGCCCGAGATTCGATCGTCGGTATCTCCATACCTAGTTCAACCTCGGTACTGGCAAGTCTCTTTACTCGTTCCGTAATACAAGATCCCGTGGCTAACACTTAGTCACATTGCTTGCAAGGCTTGTTGTGATGTTGTATTACCGAGTGGGCCCTGAGATACCTCTCCGTCACACGGAGTAACAAATCCCAGTCTTGATCCATGTTAACTCAACAAACACCCTCGGAGATACCTGTAGAGCACCTTTATAGCCACCCAGTTACGTTGTGACGTTTGATAGATACAAGGTATTCCTCCGGTGTCAGTGAGTTACATGATCTCATGGTCATAGGAACATATACTTTGACATGCAGAAAACTGTAGCAATAAACTGACACGATCATATGCTACGTTCATAGTTTGGGTCTTGTCCATCACATCATTCTCCCAATGATGTGATCCTTTTCATCAAATGACATCTTATGTCCATGGTCAGGAAACCATAACCATCTTTGATAAACAAGCTAGTTCACTAGAGGCATACTAGGGACACTGGATTGTCTATGTATCCACACATGTATCCATGTTTCCAATCAATACAATTCCAGCATGGATAATAAACGATTATCATGAACAAGGAAATATAATAAAAAACACTTTATTTATTGCCTCTAGGGCATATTTCCAACAAGGTACTCTACAGGTATCTTCGAGGGTGCCTATTGGGTTGGCATGGATCAAGGCTGGGATTTGTTACTCCGTGTGACGGAGAGGTATCTCAGGGCCCACTCGGTAATACAACATCACAATAAGCCTTGCAAGCAATGTGACTAAGTGTTAGTCACGGGATCTTGGATTACGGAACGAGTAAAGATACTTGCCGGTAACGAGGTTGAACTAGCTATGGAGATACCGACGATCGAATCTTGGGCAAGTAACATACCGAAGAACAAATTGAACATCATACGGGATTAACTGAATCCTTGATATAGAGGTTCGACCAATAAAGATCTTTGTAGAATGTGTAGGAGCCAATATGGACATCCAGGTCCCACTATAGGTTATTGACCGTAGAGGTGTCTCGGTCATGTCTACATAGTTCTCGAACCCGCAGGGTCTGCACACTTAATGTTCGGTGACGTTTCGATAGTATAGAGTTATGTATGGTGGTGACCGAAGGTTGTTCAGAGTCCTGGATGAGATACGGATGTCACGAGGAGCTCTGGAATGGTCCGGAGGTAAAGATTGATATATAGGAAGTCCTATTTTGGTCGCTGGAAAAGTTTTGGGCTCATCGGTAGTGTACCGGGAGTGCCGGTAGTGTACCGGGAGACCATCGGGAGGGGTATTTCGACCCAAGAGGCTACATGGTATGTGGGAGAGTGAATACCAGCCCTTAGTGGGCTGGTGGAAGTCCCACACAAGGCCCATGCGGCTGGGAGAGAAAACCCAAAGAGAAAAGGTGAAATAAAGGCAAAATAGGGAGGAATCCTAGTCCTACTAGGATTGGAGGAGTCCTCCTCTCCTCCTTGATTCGGCCAAACCAAGGGCTGGGCCCTTGAGGGCCAAGCCTCCTCCTCTCTTCCTCTTATATATACTAGAGGTTTTAGGGTTTTTGACACTAGATTTTCAACCACGTGCTACCCGTTCCTCTAGTGCACAGTTTCTCCTCTAGATCGATTTTCTGCATTGCTTAGACGAAGCCCTGCTGGAATAGCTCCACCACCATCGCCGCAGCGCCGTCACGCTTCCGGAGAACTCGTCTACCTCTCCGCTCCCTCTTGCTGGATCAAGAAGGCGGAGATCGTCATCGAGCTGTACGTATGCTGAACGCAGAGGTGCCGTCCGTTCGGCACTAGATCGGAAGGACCGTGATCAAGATCGCGAGACACATCATGATGAGATGGCGGGACGGATCGTGATGAGTTCACGGGATGGATCATGATTGGATCCTGGGATGAATCGTGATGAGATTGCGTGACGCTCGGCGATTTGGATCGCGAAGACGTTCGACTACACCAACCGCGTTTCTTAACGCTTCCCACTTAGCGATCTACAAGGGTATGTAGATCCACCCTCCCTCTCATAGATGCTCATCACCATGGATAGATCTTGCGTGTGTGTAGGAATTTTTTTGTTTCCCATGCAACGTTCCCCAGCATTTTGATCCGCTGCTTATGTTTGTGCTAGCCTTCTTAAGGCAAAACTTGTGTACCTTTATGTCTGTACTCACATATCATTTGCTTCCGCTAACTCGTGTTTGTCGAGCTTTATATTCGAGCCCTTGAGGGCCCTGGCTTGTAATATGAAGTTGTATGACTTTAATTTGTGTTTAGTGTTGTGTTGGGATTCCTTCCAACGAGTCTCTAGTCTTGATCATGCATAATGTGTGTATGGATAGTGCACGATTAACCCGGGGGCATCGCAAGTTGGTATCAGAGCCGACTGCCTGTAGGTAGCCCCCTTTCCACATCCTTGGCTGAAGTTGAGTCTAGTCATTGAAAAACTTTTACTAACACTGATGTTGTGGCTTACAGGCCCACATCTCAATCGTGTGGTATTAGGATCTTTTATTCCTCATCCTTACTCTGGGTTCCGATCTCTCCTCTCTTTCGGGTTGAAGATTTTGTTAACTCTAACCTTAGGTTTTCGTAACTACTTTCTCCCAGAGAGCCTCTCATTCCAGATGATCGCCTGCTTCATCAGAAGATTCCGAAGATACTCTTCGATGTTCTCCCGAGAACTTGTGCCCATCGCTTTTGCGATTCCCTTCCGCCGTCAACCCATATGGATGACTACTTACAACTATCGTTCATACTCAATCCCAGTTGCTCTTATTAGTACAAGATACATCGAATTATCCTCCGAATTTTAAGAATCCCTTTTGTCACTTCCCGGCAGTTCTAGTCGCATGATTGCACCTATGAATAATTCCTCACACTTACCGGGGAATTCGTTCATCCTTAGATGTCATGTGTTTCACAAAATTCTTCGAAACGCTATTCGACCTTCCGAATCCTCAGTAGCCTTTCGCTCTTGACCTTCCTTACCTTCTTGCATTATGTTAATTCCAAATGTCTGGGATCATTCATTAAATCCTTGGTGGTTGTCCTTTGATTTTATTGATTCAACCTGTGTGTGAATGCATGCAGTCATCAGTTGTTTCTCATAAATTATCCGTCCGACTCAGACGTCTTTCCAAACATGAGTTAGTTCCGACAAATCAACCTTGATTGATTGCCCATCTAAGTCGTTTCATCTTACTTGTATTTGGTCGGAACATCTGTTTCCGATACACCAATTTGGAAATCTTAATTTCTTTGGTTATTTAAGCATCAAATTATTTGGATGTTCCATGATCTGATGCCTTACATTCTTTCTCCCTCTGATTGGGTACCGATACTCACATCAGGTCCTTTGTCGACTGCTAGACCTAGTGTTGGGTTATTATCCGATAGCATCCTTCACATTCAAATTTCTTGTGATGTTCTTCCCCTGACACATGATGCCACTGGTAAACTGTGTCTTCTCCCTCTGATAAGTTGTATCCTATGCTTTCGTCAACCATGCTCTATTTGCAAGCATGTGTTAATTACTCTTGAAGCTTGAGGTATATGTTCCTAAGATGCCCCGATGGGTTGAACCTATGCCTTCCTTAATCCATGTGAACCCAACAGTTTTCACGAGTCATACTCTCCTGGTGTTTTGCCAGTTAAACTTTCAAAACTACAACTTCATCAAAGGTGGTGTGTAAATGGAAGGTGATGCATTGATGAAGTGGGATCGACCTTGAACCTTGTGTTCATGCCCATGGAAACAATGTTGATCTTATCATAGAAGCTTCTCCAATAATCATTCATTCTATGATTTGATCTTGTATCTTTGACCTTGCCCTTTGCAATCGTGGTTCCGACCACCCTTCGCTTCATCATTTCTTTGCTTGATGTCATCGTTGATTGATTACATCTTCAAGAGACTTCTCGGCAATTGTGTCGTGATCCACATCAGCATTCTGGGCTCTTCCAGGATATCAGTTGAATTCATGATGAGAAATATCATCCTTGCCCTCGACGATTTGTGTTAACATCAACAACCTCCTTGTATTCCTTCCAAACATCGGCTTGGTCTTGTTTTGGTTGAACCTTAAGTTCCTTGTTAGCCATTTTGTGTTATGATCTATCTTGGAGTATTACCATCTTTTGTCGAGAATGTCGTAAGCATTGCACACGTCTTAAGAATTCTTGATATAGTGATACTTCTTGCCATCACCTTTCTTTGCTTGGTCCCCGTGTTGCTTATAACTGATATACCGACATAAGGACTATGATGTGTAAATTCAACACTTATGGCATACCGACTCTATTACCTTGGAGTTATTAAACAATAAGTCCATTCTTAGTGTGTTGATTGTTGAGTTAACATTCTAACAATCGATCAAGCTGCATAGTTCGAATTTTCGATGCATCTTTTGATTAATGTTTCATTGTGGATGTTCCCTTGGGCATACCTCAATATATCATTTGGTTTTGTTCACTCAATCATGCAGATCCATCTTTGTGGAAATCCCGATAAATTGTGACTGAGTCCATCGGCCACATTCTCATCTTCTCCAGGGTTAATGGTGAACTCCTGTTTTGGAGCTTGCTTTCGTATTCCATGTTCTGAGAATCTTGAAACTTGATCTCGTCGATTTGTGCTACATCCTTTTTCCTTCTCAGGCCTGCTAAGTTTGAGGTATCGAAATACCAAACATATCTGAATTTCAATCAGATATGATGGTTGGAACATCTTCCAAGAATTATAACATTGGTCTCTATGTGCCCTTGTTCCTGATGGGTCCTTTGTGTATCCAAAGTCTGACCTTTACCTGGTGACCATGTCATTGCTATCTCGAAGCATGTCTATGGTACACCGATCATCAAAACAAGAACATTAGAGGCATAATGCTAAATGTTTCTTGATCAATTATCCAAACATCGATTGTTGTATGGGTAAACATCATAAATTCCTTGCCCCTTAGTCTTAATGGTTACCTACCTGAAGCCTTGTCATGATTGTCTCGCTCTGCTTGCTCTTGGAAAGGATATACACCTAATGCTCGTGTATACACATTTTCCTTTCCATTGGTCTGTTTAACCTTTCTTGAGATTTATTTGATCTGAGCAGTGATAATGCCCTGCTTAGGTAAATACCTCGGTGTACTACTCTGTCAGTAAGACCCTGTTACTATTGTTGTTAACATTTCGGTAATCGCCGGTGGACGAGAACTTTGCCTATTGGTCCGCCTCGTTTCGATGAGCAGGAAGATGGTTCTCTACGTTCCCCGCCCTTGGTACCGATATTGTTCCCGACATAACTGACAAGCAATCCTGTGACATGTCTTGATAGCATGACCATGCAAGATGTCACCGCTCTTCCTACTCTTAATCCACATGATGGGCTCATAACCCATAGTTCCACAGGATCAAAACCTGACTCTTCTGTACCACTTCGATTCCAAGGTATCTTTGGCACTTGGCTTGTATGTAATTCCCGAGCCACCGCCTAAGGGATGATATATTCTTGTGTCAGACACAATATTTATTTCGTTACTCTGAACCCCTTTTCACCTTCTGATCAGGCATTGAATGATTGCCTACCTGTTTAAAACTTTGGAACCATCGCATATTGCTCTCAATGAATTCCCTGAGTAACAACTCGAGAAATAATGCATGTCTTCTTCCTTGAGTTCACTGCCAGGTGCCCAACTTGGTGGAGATACGTTCTACTAGAGGTTCTCCTTTGATCGCATTCATAGGACGATGAAGATACCGAAGAAAGGATGACGACTTCATCAGGATGACCTGGAACAGAGAATTTAAGACTTCAACGTAAGGGGATCAACCTCTTCGACGAGAGTAACCATGAACTAGAAGACTCATTAGAATTTCATAACCGGAACTTTTTCCCTTACTCTATCTCTAAATTCTCGGGACGAGAATTCTTGTTAGACGAGGAGAGCTATAACACCCCTAGATCAGTGCTAGAGTGATCATTGTAATTAATCATAGTGATGATCATGATGAGTGCCTAATTATTTTGCTAAACAGGATATCATCATGTTGGATTTCAAATCTCAATTCAAATTCCTCTTTAAAAGGGCATTGAATTTCATTGTGATAATTTAAATCCTCAAACAACAAGATAAAAATGTTGCACACTTGTGAAAATGTGGACCCCAGTATCCAAAACAGCACCATATTGCATTTTTAAGTGCTTTAAAATCCATTTGGAAAATGCAAACAGATTCCAATAACCCCCAAACTTTTTGTGGCCATATGGAATATTGCAAGGTATTATTTGGAACAAGTGGTACATTTTGCTGAGAAGAAATAATGCCAAAAAGGAAATAAAATAAGAGATGTGGAGAAAACAGAAAAAGGAAAAGGGAAATAAAAAAAGAAGAAAGCTACTGGGCACTTAGGCCCAGCGGCTACAGGCTTGCCCGGACCAACTAGGCCGGCCTTTCTCCCACCTCTCGACAGAGGGAGGGGAGGCCATGGCGCCAGAACCGTCCGCGCGCGGATGCCCTCGCTGGCGAGCATCCCACGACTCCCCGACGCGGATAAGGCCACCCCGAGCGCCTCTCCCTCCCCTGCAAACCCTAGCTTCCGTCAGATTCCCCTCGCTCTCTCCCTAGCTCACGTTCCACCTCTCTCGAACGCCATCGACATGGCCGAGCTCGTCGCCGATGCTACTGTCCTCCCCGACGTCTGAGACCAAGCTCATCCGCTCTTCATGCCTCCTCTCCTTCCTCTCCGACAATTGGATCGAGCGTTGTGCCTCCGCATTGCCGGATCACCATCATCTTCGAGCTTCGGATCATCAGCGATCATCAACGAATCCGACGACCTCGAGCCTCCTGCACACCCGCATTTGCACATCTACAGGTCTCGGTGAGCGTCTTTTCCCTCTCTCTCCTGTGCGTTTCTGCCACCGTAGCCACCGCTGCCATCGTCGCCCATAGTCGTCTCCACTGCGGTGCTCGTCGCCGTCGTGCTAGCCAATGTCATGGTTGTCTGAGTGTGTGGACGTGCTCTGCGCAGCCGTGCGATTCCAACACGCTAGATCCCATCGCCTGTCGTGCCGTATTTGCCGCCGTTCGTGTGATGGCCGAACTCCGGCGCCGCCGCGGCCGTCATAACGCTCATCTCCGACTGATTTAGCTCGCGCTAGGGCTGTAGATCGACACGATTCGACCTTCCCATTCGAATGCCACTAGCCGTCGTCGATTTGGTCGCTGGACAGCGAATCCTGACGACGTCTGACGGGCGTCGCCATGGAACGACTCGCCGGCGCGATTTCGACGAGTCTTCGGTCGTCGTCCGATGTGGCCTGGTGCGTGGGTCCCCTGTGACGCCGACGGGTGGGCCCAGTTGACCTGTTGACTGGGTCAACACGCTGACGGGGCAGCCACCGTCACTAACCACTGGGCCCTGCATTATTTAAATGTTTTTCTAAATAATAAAAATGCTAATTATTTGGTTAATTAAATTATTTAGACTAAACAGTCACTGAAAGAGCGGGCCCACCTGCTAATTATGTTACTTTAATTAAATTAAACTCTCGTAATTAGCACAGTCACTGACGAGTGGGACCCACTGGTCAGTTTGACCAGTCAGGTTGTCCGTTGACTGCTGACGTCACAGTGACATCATGCTGACGCAATAATCCATTTCTTTTAATTAAAATAAATTCCAGAAATTAATAAAAACTTTAGAAAATCATATCTTTTAAATCATAAGTCAGAAGAAAATAATTTATACATGAAAGTTATTCAGCAAAATATCACGAATCCAAATGCGTTGTCCGTTCCTCTGTCACATGCTCCTAGCATGATGAACATGGACATTTAGCAATACGATCATTTGTCCGATAAATCCAAAGACGTGGGAAATATCGTCAGATATTCTCCCGCTTCGTCTGGTACGTGTAGTACTGCATTAGACTAACCCTAGCACTGCGTATTGCCATGTCATGCATCGTGTTGCATCTGTTTGCTTGTACTTATTGTTTCTTTCCCCTCTTCTCTCCGGTAGCCTCCAAGAGTGACGCTGCTGCCGAGTACGACTATGCCCCTAACGACCAGTCTTTTTGCAACAGAGCAACAAGGCAAGCAAAAAACCCTTGATCATTTCGATATCGCCTATTCTTTCTCCCTCGTGCTTGCATTAGATTTTGCTACTGTATTTACACAAGTACCTATTCTGATGCATAGCCTGTTTTTGGTCACACTGTTATATTACTTGTTGTCATAAAATGCCTAGTATAGGTATGGTTAGTGTCCATTGTTGTCCTTCATTTTATTACCATTGCCCCGCTTTGTCATCGTCGACAACGAGGACTTGAAGACAGAAGACTCAGTCCTCATGACTGACAAGCCGTTACCGACACATCACCACACTTACCACTTACCTCGTGCATGATATCTCGAGAGTGATTCCTCGAATATTCACTTCGGGCACTGACACACAGCCTCCATGACTTGTTACTGAATTATATGATAAAGGCGGGTCGGCCCCAAGGGTACCCGCGAGAGAAAGAATTGGTGGGATGCGCCGTAAGGCATCTGAAGATATGGTGGGATGCGTCGTTAAGGCATCCAAAGGGGGCTATAAAGACACTAACGGATTTGGGTATGTGACCTGAGAGGGCCTACGGGTCTTTGTCGTACTAACCACCACGCGGGAATAAGTATGGGCACTCTACGGTGTACATTCTCCCGAAAGCTCTTCAGATGCCACATAGAGCGACTCGCGTCTGGGTGGCCCGCGATAACGCATGGCGCTTGTTATTAAGGCATGCTAGGACCGACACCAGCCGAGGGCGTAAAGTGCAGGATGGCGAGGGCGATGGCCCAAGACCCCGAGCCATTAGGATGTAGGCCGGCATGCTGGGCTCTCTGTTGAGTCTAGGTAGGACTACGTCGTGTCGATCGGCCGAGGCCGCGTATGACCAAAAAATTGTATCGGGCCAGAGTTTATCGAGCGTGTTGGGTAACTTGGTGCACCCCTGCAGGGAAGTAAACTAATCGATTAGTCGTGTCCACAGTAACGGACGCTCGGAAATTATCATGATCTATGATAACTAGAACTGAATACTTATGTTGTTACTTGAATTATTGGCTCTGGGATTACTTTCTCGCGGGGAGTCGAGGAAGGATCTCTAGGCCTTACTGCTTTATACCCCTGTTAATTAAAATATGCTGCTCTGAACTCTCGTCTTATGCTGCAAGACGTTGAAGATGCTAGTCTTCGATAGGACTAGACCTTCTTTCTTCTTCTGGCATTTCTGCAGTTTAGTCCAAAGATATAGTTCCATTCCTTTGATACCGGTGCATATCTAGCATAGCTTTGATGTAAGTATTACGAGTACTTTGGATGCGTACTCACCATTGCCTTGCTCCCTCTTTTTCCCTCGATACGATACCGCGATCAGATGATGTAGCCCAGGAGACCCAGGATGTAGTTCACCCCGTCGACGACTACTACTACCCTGACGGAGGCCACTACTACCAGGATGAAGCCTACTACGACGTAGACTTCTCTAACGTCCAGGAGTAGTTCGGAGGTTCCCAGGCAGGAGGCCTCGCCTCTTTCAATTCGCTGCTTATGTTTGTGCTAGCCTTCTAAAGGCAAAACTTGTGTACCTTTATGTCTGTACTGAGATATCATTTGCTTCCGCTGACTCGTGTTTGTCGAGCTTTATATTCGAGCCCTCGAGGCCCCTGGCTTGTAATATAAATCTGTATGACTTTAATATGTGTTTAGAGTTGTGTTGTGATTCCTTCCAGCGAGTCTATGGTCTTGATCGTGCATAATGCGTGTATGGATAGTGCACGGTTAACCTTGGGGCGTCGCACCAGGTGCCTCCTTCGGTAGTTATTTGCTGCAGTATTTTTTATATATTTTAAAATAATTTTTCATGAAGTTTCACCTTATTCCCCAATGGTCAGACTTTCTGTTCAATGTTGAGATGGATTGCAAAGTCGCGGTAGATTCCATTCAGTCACACTCCAGGAACAGATCGATGAATGCAATGTTGGTGAATGAAGTGAGAAAACTTCTTAGTGAAAGGGATAGCTTAATTTCTCATATTAGAAGGAAGAAAATTATTGTAAGTCATAGACTAGCTACTTTTGGTCATGTTGAAGCTAGCGACTCTCTAAATCAGTTCGGGTCCTGCTAATGTACCACAACTTAGTATGGAGGACCTCCCTCCTTGTTGACCAATGAAATTCCTTTAACCCTGTAAAAAAATGTAGCAAGTGTGCAAAGAAAAAAAAAGTCAATCACCTGACACCTAGCCAGCCTGAATTTCTATTTTATCTCTACTCCTAAAGGTGCAGTCTGTGATCGTGATGATAGGTTCGCTTCTTTTCTAGGGTTTTTTCGTCTCACCTATCACCTTCGTCTATTTTTTTTCGTCCGTTTTTTGTCCCTCCTTCCATCGTCATGTATTTAGTAATGTATTTATGTAAAATAATCAATCAAACTTAATTTCTAATAAATCTTTAAAGACCAAATCTGAATTAATTAACCTTAACATAAGTGGCTCAATCAAATTTATTAATATTTTCATACATCATCAAATTATATTAATTTCTAATAAATCTTTAAAGACCAAATCTGAATTAATTGATCTTACCATAAGTGGCTAATCATATTTATTAATATTTCCATACATCATCAAATTACAGTAATCTCTACTCCTAAAAGGGGAGTGCATATGTCGTTTGGTTGATTCACACGCAATTAATGCGAAAATAGTTCAGAAACGAGTGACAAATCAATTTGTAAATCAAACTATTAATGCACTTAATTACCTAATTATGAATTATTAAGCACCTACGAGCCCCCACCAGACCCACTTCCTTATAATATGCAAAACGAAAACAATCAACCATCAATTGTAATATCCCCATTATTTCTTCCCTTATGATACATATACACAGCAGCGGAGCAGCCCAATCAAAATTATGTTTTCTTTTCTTTCCTTTCCTTGTTATACTAGTTCCTTTCCTTTCCCTGTCATATTATAAATCATGACGAGACTGATCTAGACACGAAGGAACTACCTTCACCAGTCGGGCACTAAATCTTCTAAACATGGGCATGTTCCAAAATCACCTCCACAACGTCCAGGGTGCGACGATGAGCCGCCTCGCCATCCACCAAGAACGAGGACACGCCAGACACGAGGTAATCTTATGAATACGATGAAGGTACTATCACGTGCATGGTACACACGGTTCCGTGTTGAGTTCACTTGGAGCTACATGCTCGTGCAACCATGGATGTTAGCTGCGGATTGAGGTGCTTGGTGGACACGTATAAAGACGAAGGATTGCTCATATTCATAGGTTAATTCATGAACTCTATTTTAAGGTTTCACTTCTTACAGGGACAAAGCAGGTGCTATAATGCTGGACCCTCTTTTCATGTTAGGCTTTCAAGGACCCGATTTATCTTGACCTTGTGGTTTTGATCTGGTGAACCACAAGCTAACAATAATCAGCTGTGTGCCTACAACATGTTCTTTAAGAATATGCTTCCTACAAATGTTTATATTATCAACTCCAAAATAGTAACACAACAAACGACAACGTACCGTAGTTTTGTAGATTTTGATCCACTCCTATAATGCCTTACAATTCTGAGCTTCATTTTAATCTGATTAGTGTGTCGCAACTGGCAAGCCTGTTGTTTCCAATCGTACAACTTTTGTAGTTATTTTCGTGTCTTACATAATGCATATATTTTCCAGAACAGGGACAAGTGAATCTATAATCTGATTTTGCTTTATCGTTTTGTTTCAGTTGACTTTGTAAATCCAACCTTTTGCAGTATTATAAGTCTGTGTCAATTGCTAAATTGAACTGATATTTATCTTTGGACAGCTTGTAATTTATAATATTACAATTTTACTTTTCAGCAACCACTTCAACTAGCCTAGGGCTATGTTTATTAGTCCTCCAATATTTGTTGGAATGAGATAATACATTGTATGCAAGGTAACATGTAACTCTCCTAGAAGATCTTTGTATTTTTTTGGAAAGATCGAGCGTTTGAACCTGGGATCGAATATGACAGGACCAATGAGGGAATTGTGGACCTTCATATTCAATTTTTTGCTACCTTCTTGCCTGCTTCAATTTTCTACAGAATACATGAACTAGGTTTCTTCAAGTGTTTGCAGACTACAAGAAGTAAGTTTCTTATATTGTATTAGAAGTGTCTAAATATTGTGTCTTACATATAGGCATTGGTGGACGCGGTCATGTTATACTTCTTGACAGTCATACACAGAGCCAAACATGCTACCTTCTCAAATCAAATGTGTCCATTCAAATGTCAAGAAATTCGTTAACAAAATGTGTCCTACAATACTCGACCGTTGTCATCGTCGTTAGTAGCAGCCATTCATGCGAAATCTTTTAGAAATCAAGCACTATATCAATTTGAAAAGAAAACCTTCAATGCAATTTATTAGCTAGAAATTTAATTACATGTGCAATTAATTAGGTCCATTTAAATACAAAATATTTTCACATCGAATCAATTTGGCAATTGAGTCATTAATGCAATTAATTAATTATACAATCATCTATGCCTACATATAATTAGAAGTAGGGATTTTTGTTCAATTAGTCACATAATTAATTGATTTGGTTGCCCGCTAATTAGGCATGTAGAGAATTAGATAGGTCGTTAATCATTTTTATACTTAATTGATTAACAAGTAGTTAATTGTGTCGAATTATTTTGAAAGCGTTTGTGGTCAAGAACGATCAACAAGCTCTCAGCGACATGGCCCAGCATCGCTTGTCAACATGGACAATGGCCACCATGCGTTCGCGACTTGGGCGACATAGCGTTCACCAAGATTGGTGATGACTGTGCTTTGCAGGATGTCCACACGCTGACAATTGATGAAATGTTTGTCCATAAGGACAACAAGACACAACATTCGCCATGTGGTTAATGCTATAGTAGACAGAAAGAGTGTTCCAAAAAATGAAACAAAAAATGAAAATTGACCATTTTAGAAAATAAGTAGGAACGAGAACTAAAACTGACTAGGAATGAGAAAGAAGAAGATGTGACGTCGATGGCGACCACACCAATGTTGATCGTGGTGCTGGTTGACGCCAATTAAATGGGTTAACGAATAGGCTAGAGTGAAAGATGTAGGGTAGGACAAGTAAGAGAAGAACAATAATTATCCTTTCTAGCAATGAATGATATGTGTGATGGAGGTAAACCTTATTAGTGACTATACGAATACGTTCACGTTGTCACTCAGTTCTACCGTTGGTATGCGTTTGCAAAGTTAAATGGACGTTTGAAAATGATCTCTATAGTTATTTGTTGTTGTTAATATTATATGTTAGTTTAACCCACTTTATTATATTGTTAACATGAAAAAATTGTCGTTGTTGCAATGCACAACGAAGATGAGGTGGACATGCTTTGATTTTAAAGGAGATGCTTCCAACGAGAAATGTATCGCTACGGTGAAAAATCTAGCGGGAAGGGGAGGTTTTCACAGAAAAAGAGAAGGTGCGTCATGGGATGGTGGTTTTATATTGAACCCGGATGTTAAAGATAACATGCCGCATCGACCATATGTATAAGCTATGGGGGTTCTCCTAGTTTGTACTCCCTCCGTCCGAAATACTTGTCATAGAAATGGATATATCTAAATATATTTTAGTTCTATTATATCTATTTTTATTTATTTGTGCGACAGGTAATTCCGGAGGAAGTATAAGCTACGTGTCAACATGTTTAGACAAGGGCCGTGGGCCTGGGAAGCCAACACGTGTGTCTGGCCCGCTTACCCAGGCCGGGCCGTGCCACGCCGCGCCGGCCAATTTGGCGGAGTTTAGAAACCCTACCCCCACTCCCTTCGGAGCCTTACCTCAGAAAAAGAAAAAATCCCTTCGGAGCCGACCCTCCTCGCCTCCCCTCTCCCCGCGCCGCCTCTCCGTTCTGCTCCCCGGCGCCGGCGTAAGGTATTTTGTCCGAAATTTAGTTTTCCATGCGCTTCAAGTTTTCACCTGGCGGGAGCCACAGTTGAGATTCTATTCGGAACTTTCCCCTCCCCTCCCGAGCTGCTCGCGCGGGCGGCTCCGGAGGGCCAAAACCCTAGCCGCCGCCGCGAGTCCCTCCCCTCCACCCCTCCGTCAAAGGCGGCGGGGGTGGTCGGCGCGTCCCGTCGGGCCTCCCTCGCGCGGGGGAGCGGCGCCAAGTGGGCGGCGCGGGGAGTTTTCCCTGGATGACGGCGCACGGCGAGGACGTTGGGAGTGGCGTCGAGTGGCCGGGAGCCAGCAGAGGCGGATCTGGCGCATGGTGAACCTCGAGGCGGCGCGGTGAGGCCCTGCTCGGAGCGGTGCGGCGGCGCTCGGCCTGGTATGGCTTACGAGTGGCTGCCGGCGGTGGCTGCGGAGTGGTGGCACCGGTCAGTTGCGGGTGACGCCGGCAAGTTGCTGGAGGTTGCAGGAAGGGAGGCGGAGGCGGAGGCGGAGGCGGCAGTGTGTTCTGGACCTGGGTCTTCCCGATCCGGGTCCCCAGGCTTGTTGCTGCGGCATGGAGTGGCTGGCCGCCTGGTGTGGTGCAGCTGGCTGGTGTTCGCGGTGCCGGCAGCCTTGATGATGGTGGTTGGAGAAGGAGCTCCTGGTTCTCGGTCTTGGATGGAGGTAGGTGATGGATGCGTGTCCTCAGTGCTGGGGGTCGGTGTTCCGCAACTCTTGGGCCATCGTGACGAAGTGCTGCTGCAGCTGCGGTGTTATCCATCATGATCACCTAGGCCTTATTCCGATGTGATGGGCGGGAGGTGCGCGACGGGTTGGATGAAAATCCTGCACAGCCTTGGCCGCTGCTTGCGATGATGGCGCCTCTGGGTCTCGTTTCCCTCCTTGGAGGCGTCCCGATGGTGTGTCGGCATCTCCCCCTTGATAGGATTGTCTCTGGGTGAAAGCCTTCGTTAGTTTATACACCAGCGATGGCGGCCTTTCGGCGGCGTTACTTTGTTGGGAGCATCGCGCATGGGGACATGGTTTCCAGGCTCTGTGGTCTGGTTATCCGGTGCTGGCCGCTGGTCCGAGCGGAGCTTCTTAGATGCTATGTACGCAGCGGCCAGGGTATCAAAGATGATGCCTTTCTCGCTTCCGATTGAGTCTTGCTACCTATTCGCCATCTCCTCTTTGGCAATCAAAGGATGATTAGTGCGTTGACAAAGAAAGCTCGTTTGTGTTGCTCTTAGTGGTGTTTGGTGCTGGTCGAGACACGGTTAGAGATCTGTTTAGGATAGGCTCTTTCATGTTGTGCCTGTAATTGTTGTTGTAAAGTGTGGGTGTGGAGTTTAAACTACACTTGTTGTTCGCAGCAAGTCGTAGTCTCTTGTACTTGATCTTCTGCCTTCTGTAAAAGTATGGTACGCCTAGGCGTACTCTCGAAAACAAAGTTTTACCTGGTCATGAATTTGATTTTCTGTTTTCCTTCTTTAGATGGCGCCGCTCAGAACCTTGAGGGCAACACCTCAGGGAGGCTTTCCACAGATCAAAAGGACATGTGACTTTATGGAGCAGATTGTCAAATTTTCTGGCCGGGTTAATCCCCCCCTCCCTGATTTACTCTCCATTTGTGGAAATCAAATTTGAACCGGCCTGAAGCTTGTTTTTTTATTTCCTTTTGCAGACTGTTGGTACTAAAAGGTCCGAAGGACGGAGGGATTATTTTGATATTGAATTTATATCTCATGAAGAGGCCCGCTACACGCTTAACATTCTCAACGGCATGGTGCCATTCCTGGACTTCTACTGGGCTCCACATGACCTTACCAGCGTGGGACCACCATCTGGTATGAACCCCTTTCTAACGTGTTAAATGCTGTCACTATCAGCTGCAGTAGTTATATGTTCAGGTTCAAGTGCTATTTCGTTTCCTTTGTCCTGTAATGATTTTGCAGGCCTGAAAATAGGTGGCTTTGACACCTTGGCACACTGCTAAACTTGCTCTGTTTCTGCTACCTGAACATGCTCTGGTTGCTCTGTTCTTGCTTGCTGCACTTGCTTAGCATGTCTTGCTCATTTTTACTCTTTTGAACTTACTTCCTGTGCTGATAGTTGTTCCTTCCAATCACTTATTTCTGGACTGACATATCTAGGTATGATAGCAAAGGTATCCACAACACCAGCATCGGTAACATGACTTGCCATAAACTCCACTGATTTTGCATCATTGATCACAAGCAGTGCACTTCTTAGATCACCACCTGGATATTTCCAGTGCAGAGTTGTGTTCTCTAGGGCTAAATTAGTGCTCTGGTTGCTCTGTTCCTGCTTGCTGCACTTCCTCAACATGCCCTGCCTGCTCATTTTTACTCTTTGAACTTGCTTCCTGTGCTGATATTTATTCTTTCCAATCACTTATTTCTTGTCTAGGACCGGTGGACATTTCCTTCCTACCACCAAAGTGTGACTTGGATACCTACAGTGAATTGGTAAATTCTTCTAAAGGTCTTCTGCACTTGATTACAATTTGCTAAGACATAAATTATGTCTTTCTTTTGTGCAGCCCTCGTTACCACTCCCTGCGAACCAGCCATTCCCCACGTACTGGAGGATACCTCGACAACGTAGGGAATGGCCTGGACTTCCCGCACCGCCTCGACTTCCCGCACGGCGCCATCCCCCAAGTAGAATTCAGATGGATGAAGTGGACCCGCGCCCTCCATTCGAAGCGCGCTACTGGCCGGAATTTCATCCTACATATAGTAAGCTGTCCCAAGTAATTTTTATTATCTGTGTGGTCTCTCTGCATTTCCTATATCCTCGGTACAATTTTTTTTGAAAACCACGATAAGGTAATCATTTTGAAAAATCAGACATATCAATATGCAAACAACTTTAAGAGGAGGAGGTTTAGTCGTTATAATGATATATTTTCAGCAAGCATACTGTATGCAGATGTGTATTCGTCATTTGCAGAGTTAGCACTAGTTGATGAGAGATACTCTGTTTTCTCTTGCACCAACAAAAAAACTCCTCTAATGTCACCAATTGCATATCTCAAATGACAAGAACCACCAACCAATGGGAACCCTGTTGTATAGTCCAACACCTCATTGATGTTCAAATTAGTTACATACAACTAGCAAACTAATTTTTACTTAATAACCCACTATCTTATCAATTACTCCCTTTGTAACAAAACATATGACATCTTTTATGCACTGTGCAAAACCAAAAACATCTTATATTTTGGTACAGAGGGAGTACCAAATTTTATCTTGCAACAGAAACATAATCGTACACGGCCACCAATTGTATCTCATATGAGATATGACAAAAACAGGCAGCCAATGGGCACCCTTCTGTGCCGTAGTACGACACCTCATTAATCTTCAAAGCAATTTCATACAACTAGCGAACTAATTTATACTTGACAACCCACTGTCTTATCTAGTATGTACCAATTTTTTTTTTACTAAAAATGTGCAGTAGAGCTATTGGTTCTACCAAAAGTGAAGAATCAGTTCCATCTATCAGAGTAGCCAGTGGATACGTACCTTCGAGTCCATCCAGGAGCTTGAGTGTTAATCTTTCCTGAGGATAGCTCAGGCCCCTGGGGAGAGCCTTCTCTTTCTGCCACCACCACCGCTTGGCTCACGCAGATCTGTGCGCCCCAGCTGACCTCCACGGCCTGTATTTGCTGCTGCTCTCTTCTCCACACTGAGATTGGTGTTACCTTTTTATTGGTTGCATCATGAACCCCATCTCCTAGATCCTGTATGCTCCTTCCCACGGTGGTGGGGATTCAAGGCAGGGAAACCTCGCTGATGGGAGAATTCTCCATTAGGAGCTCGCTTCGACAAAGGAACATTCTCCATTGGCCTAAAAAACTACCTATGATGTTATATTTTGGCCATATTCACATTGTTCTGTCCTAGCTGATTCAGCAAATCCATGTTGCACACATCTATGTGCTGTGTGATGGCCAGTGCATTGTTTGTCCAAAATCAGGGGACAACGAGTCATTGTGCTGCTTGCAATGCTCTGCTATGTACCAACCATTGTGTTTGGATCACAACAGCCTTAGTAGAGCAGGGCACTCACAATGGCAAGACCTTGTGTTCTCCACCCTAGCCTCTCCCTGACACACACATAACGGCAAGATCTTTGTCAAGCAGTAATTTAGTACAATGTCTGATAAATTACCCAGTATGTTGTCTCATAATTACAACCAATCACATACATATGAACTCGCAAATCTAAAGATTTGCACACATTAATTTTGTGACAGACATTCTTTCTTACATTTCAGAATTTATGGTGTAATCATTTGTCCAGGGGCACAACAATATGTGCATAACTAATCATTCAACTAACAATCATCTGGTGTATCCCTCTACTGTAGTCCTTTATTTACAAGCAACCACACACATATGAACTCAGATTGTTCAGATTTCCACCTCAATGTGTAATTAGACTGTAAGAGAGAATGTCTCCTTTGCAGAACATGAGGTGCCACACTCATTTGACAGCCCACCGGTACACTAGCCTGATAATTACGAGCAACCACACACATAGGAAAATAGATTCTTCAGATTTGTATCATTAATTTCACAACTGTTGTGTTGAGCACGAACATACCTGCGGCTCCATCCTGGAGCTCCAGGGTCCATCTTGCCTATCGATTGTTCGGGAACCTGCAGTAAACCCTCCCTATGATATCCCACCTCTGCCTCCTGCACACAAATCTGCCCATGAAACCTCTCGGCGGGGAAGGTCCATAGAGGCATAACTATCAGTAACCTTTTGAAGCACCATGGATCCACTCAGCAAGAGGAGAAAATTACAGATCGACACCATGGGATCCAAAATTGAACAAAAATCTCAGACGAATCTAATGAGCTCTTATGGTACCTTTTAATTGGCTGCATAGGATCTCCATGTCCACCAGTGGATGCGGACCTCCAAATCCAGCAGCCTGAGGTAAGAGACAGCAGTACTATCCGCCCCCAAATCCTCGCATTTACACCTCCATCGAAAAGCAGATATCCTGATCCACTGATCAGGAATGAGACCGACGAACTGAGCCATGGCTCCGTTTTTGTGTTTCGTACTGGCCCTAGCTTAGGTGTATTTCTTCTTTTCCATATTTACAAACGCTAGCGAATCTTGCACAACTATTTAATGCATCGAATCCTGAGACACTACTCAACCACCCAGATATAGAGTTCATATGCGCTCGAGCACAAAAACACCGTGTCGTTGATGTGGGAGGTTCAGATAAAAAATTGTTGATGCAAATCATACGATTTTTTAAATAGTAAATTTAAAGTCCCAACCGAGGAGATCAGATGTCACTAAACTCGTTCTGGTTTGGTTATTTTCATTGAAGGGCACCTTTTAGAAAACTACAGAGCATTTACCTTGCATCTAGTGATCATCATGGCATTCGTTGTCCTTATAAGTTTGTCAAAGTTTGATGATTATATGGCACCAACTACAGTAGTTACATATGCAAGGGTTAAGAAAATGAAAATCTTAACTGAACAAAAGGGGAAATAGGGAACACTCGCCAAAGATGAGAGTGATCTTATATAGAGTATATTTCTATAGTCGTCTCACATGCAGTACCATGATTCAATCAGTGATGTCAATGGCAACCCTAGCAGAAGTGGATATTAAAGTCCAATATATGTTCAGTTCTATAAAGATCTTAATTACGCCATAGCATTAAAAAGAAAACATAGGAAAGACGATCACTTGCAGACACGAATTAATTAATTTCAACCTTGCAAAGGTGCAGACTGCAACAGAGGCTACATGAAAATAGAGATGAAAACACTGATAGCCTCTGCAACACATCAAATAGGTATATATGTTAGTTTGTTAGCCTGTCAATATAACCGGGTAGAGTTAATCAATTGTACTGTAAAATATTGTATAATGTTCTATTTCCAGTACATTGAAGATGACACAGATAAGAACACTAATCATATTAGGGCAGCCAAATCAAAATAGAAAGCGACACTTTCAATCCCTAATGAAGACCACTGTACCTAGACCACCACACTGAGATCCATCTATGGCAACGTACACATTGTTTCGCATCCATTGAAACTAAGTGACTAACCATCAATCCATGACAAATACACACATGTAAACAAGCTGGGCTGAGTTCGAAAGTGTGTTGGGAAGGTTATAAGCTATGTTCAACATGTATTTGCCTTAGTCGTGAATACTTTGAGCACCTGATGGAATTGCAATCCTTGTAACCATGTAAAATCAAGCTATGTTCAACATGTATTTGCCTTAGTCGTGCATACTTAGAGTACCTGATGGAATTGCAAGCCTTGTAACCATGTAAAATCATGATATTTGATCAATGCTCAATCTTACAAGGAAAAAAAGAGTGTATAATGGTAATACCAATTACCAATACGAGTCATTCTTCTGCACTATGCATGCATCACACCAAGATCCAAATAAAGGTGTCTCTTGTTCTCTCCTATAGTTCTCGGAGATGACCTTCGCTAGTTTGCTGTTACTGGCACTCACAATTCACAACAAATACACAGCTAGAAACAAACAGAAAAAAGACCCGTGAAAAACTGAGGAGAGGTGGGCTAACCTTGGTACAACAGGCTGGCGTAGCTTCCAGAGGCAATGGCTGCAGGTGGGCGGAGAGAGCTTGGGGAGTGGCCTATGCTACCGTGTAAGGAGGGAAGTGGTACCGAATGATGCTGGCATCTGATGGAACAGTGTGGGGATTGGGGCGGTAGCATCGCGTGGAGCGGCAGCGTCGCTGGATGGTGGCGTCACGTGGGACGGCGGCAGGGAGCTGCTGGCTGGGCGCCGGTAGAAAAGTTGCGTAGTGTGCGGTCGTGGAGTCCTCTAGGTTGCCTTCGGGAGTGTTTGAGCGGCGGCTGTGCCAAGGAGCGCGTGCGAGGGATACAAATCGGGAAGGAGCGCAATTAGCAGCATTGTTAGCAAATTAAAAGATTGCAAACGGGGGCTGCGGAGCGCACGAAGGTTTGGCAGACCATGGTCTGGGTGCTGCCAGATTAATTGTACACGACGGCTGTTTTTTTGGGAGATGACCACCACAGCTTATTTTGTATATATATATGCTTTGTGTTTTATTTATGCGGAGCTGATTAATATCGCTTCTATTGTGCAGATTGGTAGCATAGGGGCAGATGCTATTTTTTGGGGTGAGATGAGTGGCGGAGCACTTGTCGCCTGCTCGTGAATCTGGAGTCGGAGTCAGTTTTTGAAGAGAGTTCATGCAGCCTTTATAAGATACTATTTGATAGTCGTCAATTCTGTAGGCAAGATTCAAGTAGCCTGACTATCACAAGTACCATTTCTGTGCGAGAACAATGTCAATCTTGGCGGTGTAAATTGCTCTTTTTCTGTCCCAGTTTACTCTCTTTTCTGGATGTGATTGATTTTCATGTACGTTTCGTCTTGTTTTGTTTAGATTGATGTGTGTATGTTTCTTTTTGTTGCTTGCTGATGTTTTCTTTTGCTTTCCATTGATTTTGTTTCCCTGGGCTCCTGAATTTATGATTTTGCTTATTCCGAGTCTTTTCTGGTTTGCGGGTAGATTGAGGCGCGTGGCGGGCGCTGGGTCGGCGAGGTGGATCGTTGTATTCCGGAGTCTCCCTCAAGCCTCACAATGTTGTGCACTAGTAATAATCGAATCTGGGCACGATGAATTAGACTGAGATTTAGACCGTACAAGTTCTCAAATGAGAACGGCCATACGTGCGACATTTCAACATGGTAAACCCCTTATTCGTTGCACGAATTTTGCAGGGATTTGTTGGAATTTCAAAATTTTAATGTCACGTTTGTAGTGTGATGTGTATGGGTTAGAGCGTAAACGGTCTTGTTTACCCGCAGCACGTGTCGTGTGGTGAACCGTTCCTAGCCTACTCGGACATCATCCAGTCCAATAGCGCACGGTTGCTCATGTTACCGTATGGGTGAACTATTCTTCGTTCATGTTACCATATGGATGAACTATTCTTCGTTCATACGGCGCTTGCACGGTGATCGGCATGTGGTGAACCGTTCCTGGCTACACGGACACCATCTAGTCCAATAACGCATGGTTGCTCACGTCGCCATATGGGTGAATTGTTCTTCGTCCACATGACGCTTGCACGGTGAGTTGATAGTTGTGCATACATGATAACTAGTTAATCGCACATGACAACTATGATTTAACCACATGTGACAACTAGTTAATCACACATGATAATTATGGTTGATCATATATGACAATCATGGTTTAACCACACGTGGCAACTAGTTAATACACATGCCAATTATGATTCACCATACCCGACAACTATGGTTTGATCATAGTGCCAACTATCGTTAATTAGACATGATAACTATAGTTAACCAAAATGACAAGTGCTATACGTGTGGCACCAAGTAACACAACAGAAACTAAATCCCAAAACCCAACTAAAATTACCATTGGGGAGAAAAACCAAAGCCCAAAGAAAACGAAATTTGTCATCCAAAAAGTTGTCATGTTTTACAACTAAAGTTGCCATCAAAAAAAATTCAGGACGGAATTGCTTCGTGCCACACGTACGAGGTGGGGATAAGCAGTTGTTGTTGGTTCGATGTGACATGAAGTACCTATGCCCGGATGTATGTATAGTTCTAATGTTCATCCACATAGATTGTTTGGGCTGGCCACTAATATGCCACAGAGGATCGTGTGGTCAAGTATTCATTATGCCACATATATGATGAATATCGCGACCCTAGTTCTTACTACCGGGTCCACTAGTTCAAGGTACTTTTATCACCTCGCCAGACATAGCTGGCACCCGCTTCATGCAGGTCATGAGTATTTCTTATTTCACGTCTTCATCACCAGAAAGTGTATTACCACTTCACGTATATCCTATGACCGAATCCTCTCCTGTGTATCGCCATGCGTTACAGTGCCGCCCGCTTGAGGTGCAGCTTGTCGGCTTATCACCACGCCGCTGCGTCAGAAAACTGTTTTTTTCTTCGAAATAATTCTTGTATATCACTGAAAGTTTGGTATTACAATCTCGTCCCACAATTTCCAGGACCTCTTCTAGGCCAGAGCCTAGCCAAACCGCGGTTCAGTCTTGCAACCTATCAAAATTAGCCATAAAATAACTAGCATTATTACAGTTCCAACGAGTGTGAGTAGTACAAAAATTACGTTCCCCCATACTATCAATAATCTCTCTAATGATAAAAGCATGCTTTGATTTGTTGTTGTTACTTCCTTGATCATTAAATAGTGACGAAGATATGTACCTAGGGTAGGGTCCTAGGCAAGGCCTACATACCCTATCTAAGGACACTACATCGGAGGACTTGAAGATCAAGCATAAACTTCCGAGTGGATTCCAGGAGATGTCCGACGTCACTCGGCAGGATATCCACTTGGAGACTCCTTCCTTTACTCGGCAGTCGCATGTCATTCGGAAGACCCCGTTCTCACTCGACGCCAGAATACCAGGAGCCACCATTAAGAGCCCAACGGGCAGACATTGATTCAATAGGCATTAATATTTTTTATTACGTACGTTACCAGTAACGGCAGACTTTAACCCCACGATCGGACCCTTAGATGCAGGGTAATTATGAGGGGCAACGAACTCTATATAAGCCGCCCCTCCCCTCCTGCACAAGGGTTCGCAACCATTGTAATCTTTATACTCCACACGACATAAGCTCCCGAAAACTAAGACGTAGGGCTGTTACCTCCACGAGAGGGGCCTGAACTCATACATCTGTGTGTACACCCTCGCCATAGCTAGGACTCTGCCCTCTCCTTACGTACCCCTACCATCTACTTTCAGGATTGTTCCCATGACAGTTGGCGCCCACCGTGGGGCAGGCATCTACGCGACTTCCGGCGAGGTTGCATTTACAGTTCTTCAACATGTCTTCCGGCGGTGTTTTTGCTTTGGGCCACGGGATCCGTTTCGGAGTGCTCAGCTTCATCGCCGACGATTCGGCATGGCTCCAGGAGACGCCCCTCGATGTCGAGGCGCTCCTGGTCCGCGGGGCCGCGCACTTCCGCGCGAGTTCCTGCGGTGTGTTGCTGCGTTAGCCTTCGACTCCCTACATGTCGGCTCCCCTCGCTATTCGTGGTCGCAAGCGGTCCGACCGCTCACGACTTCAGCGCTGGGTCAAACACGCAGTGGAACGTCAAACTTCTCCACAGATTGCAGCGCTCGAGCCCGTCGAGTCCCTCCACGGCGTGTTCGAGTCGGATCCCGATCTGTCCGACGTGCCTTTCGAGTGCGAGAGCTGCGATTCCGCAGCGGAGGTCCTGATGGCGGGCTCTCATCAGAGTTCACTGCCTGGCTTTGGCCGTGTCAGGCGCGAGCTTGGCGGTCCGTCGAATGATCAGCCATGCCGCGAGGAGGAGGTTCTTCATACTCCCATCGTTGGCGCGACTGCCGAGGCTCAAGCTTTGGAGGCTGCGCGCATTCGTTTGGAAGAACTCCAGGCAGAACTTGATGAGCACGCTCGCTAGCACCCGCCACGCCCCAGTCGATGTCAGCGATAGCTGTTTCCGACTGGATCTCACGACGACGTTGAGGTATATCGAACTCCTGTGTTAAATGTTGTTGCTGCTGCTAGGATAGCAGATTCCATTCAACCGTCCTGGTCAGAGGTTGGAAGAGGGTTGAGCAGATCAGAGCACTGTTAGATGCAGCGCAACGTCATAATTCAGTAGTTTCTCAGTCCCGCAATAGGATACATAGCAATTCACCCAGGATAGAGATCGTTCAGTCGGCACACAGCCCTGGATCACCCTTGCGCCGTCGGGGCGGAGGTTACCGTGAAAATCAGGTCAGAGATCAGTTTCACCGTGAAGACCACTGTCGAGTGCCCACTCCTCCGTGGAGTGGTTCGTACGCGCCCTGGCGCTAGGATGATAGGCTTTCCTTCGGTGATGAGCGGAACGCGGGCTTTGACCCCCGCGCCCTCCTCCTGCAGAAGCGGATTGACAGGGGCAGAGCCCACAGAGAAGGACATGACAGAGATTTTCAGAGTGGTAGCCCGGCTGTGGTTTCTGGTCCTGAGTGTTTCAGCAAAGCCATACGTTCTGCAGAGATTCCCCCCAACTTCAGGTTGGATCGGGAAGTTCACTGGCGAAACAAAGCTAGATACTTGGTTAGATGATTACCGAGTGGCTGTGCAAATTAGTGGCAGAAATGACAATGTTGCAATGAAGCACCTGTCCTTGATGCTAGATGGTCCAGCTCGAGCTTGGATGAATCGTTTGGCTCCTTCCAGTATACATTGCTGGGAGGATCTCACCCGAGTGTTTGTCCGAACCTTTGAGGGCACTTGCAAGCGTCCGGCGGGTCTGGTCGACTTACATCACTGTGTCCAGAAGCCCAATGAAACTTTGAGAGATTATATCCAACGATGGTCCACTCTGCATCATACAGTGGAGAATGTGTCAGAACACCAAGCCGTTTGTGCATTCAAGGCTGGTGTGAGATACAGGGAGCTATACCTGAAGTTTGGGCGGACGTGTGATATTTCACTCGGCAAGATGATGGAAATCGCCACTCGGTACGCCAATGGAGAAGAAGAAGACCGCCTCCGTAGCGACAAAGGAAAGACAGTCATCAATGAGGCTGGTGGCAGTAACAATCGGAAACAGAAGCGAAAGGTTGAAGATCCGGTTCAAGTAGAAGCAGCAGCACTGGTGACTCAGTCGAAGAACAAAGGCAAAGGTAAAGCGCAGTATGCCCCCAAGAAGGGGAAGAATCAGTCAGGAACTGATATCATGGATCAACCGTGTGTAATTCACACGAGGAAAGATGCTGAAGGCAATCTGATTTTGCCCAAGCACACCACTCGATAGTGTCGAACCCTCATCTAGCAATTCAAGGGGGACCCGTCGAGTGATAAATCTCCTGAGAAGGGAGATGAAGATGAAGACAAACAAACATTCCCGGATGTCACTGCTACTCTGGTGATCTTTGTTGATGTCGAGAGCAAGAGCCGTCTGAAAGTCATCCACAGAGAAATCAACATGGCTGTACCAGATACCCCCACCTACCTCAGGTTGTCCCAATACGCTATCACATTCGACCAGACAGACCATCTTGTTCATGTGGCCACTCCCGGTCGACAGGCTCTGGTAGTTGACCCGGTGGTTGGGGGGACTCGACTCAGAAAGGTCCTCATGGACGGTGGCAGCGGCCTAAACATTCTCTATGCGGATACCCTGAAAGGGATGGGCATTCCGATGTCCCGTCTGAGTGAAAGCAACATGCAGTTTCACGGGGTCATCCCAGGAAAGAAGGCCAAGTCACTCGGCCAGATAGCATTGGATGTGGCATTCGGGGCTGACAAAAATTTCCGAAAAGAAAAGTTGACATTTGAAGTCGTGAATTTCAAGAGTGCTTACCATGCCATTCTGGGTCGACCTGCGTATGCACGTTTCATGGCCCGACCATGTTACGTATATCTCAAGTTGAAAATGCCAGGCCTTAAGGGCGTGATCACGGTCACTGGCAATCGACATCGGGCCGAAGAATGCCTTCGGCAAGGCTCCAAGATCGCCGATCACCAGATGGCCATGGTTGAGTTGGAGGAGTACAAGAAAACCGCCGACCCTGCTGATTTGCTCCATGCAAAGAAGCCGGCTTCTGAGTCGGCATTTCAGTCGGTAGGGGAAGTGAAGAAGGTGCACATCCACCCGATGGATCCTACTGTTGCCCCGACGAATATCTCATCAACACTCGACAGTAAATAGGAATCCGAGCTCATGCAGTTCCTCCGTGAGAACTGGGATATCTTCGCATGGAAGCCTGCTGACATGCCGGGGATTCCCAGGGAGCTGGCTGAGCACCGTCTGCGAGTGGATCCGAAAGCCAAACCCGTCAGGGAGCATTTGCGTCGCTCGGCGGCGGAGAAGCACAAGGCAATTGGAGAAGAAGTGGCCCGTCTCTTGCAAGCCAAGTTCATTCGGGAGATTTACCACCCCGAGTGGCTCTCGAATGTTGTGATGGTTCCAAAGAAAGATAAGTCATTGCGCATGTGCATTGACTTCAAACATCTCAATAAGGTGTGTCCAAAGGATCATTTTTCACTCCCCCGCATAGATCAAATTGTCGACTCGACTGCGGGGTGTGAGCGTTTATCGTTTTTGGATGCTTACTTTGGGTACCAACAGATCCGTCTGTATGGCCCAGACGAAATAAAGACAACCTTCATCACCCCATTCGGGTGTTTCTGTTACATCACTATGCCTTTTGGTCTTAAGAATGTCGGCGCTACTTTTATGCACATGATTCAGAAATGTTTACTCGACCAGATCCCTCGGAATGTCAAGGCGTACATGGACGATATAGTGGCCAAGTCCCGCAAAGGTTCCGACCTGCTGGCTGACTTGGCCGAGACATTCGCCAATCTGAGGCAAATCGACATAAAGATGAATCCGGCCAAATGTACTTTCAGCGTCCCTGGTGGAAAATTGCTCGGGTTTCTCGTTTCCGAGCAAGGAATTGATGTCAACCCCGAGAAAATCAGCGCCATTACCCGTATGAAGACTCCCGTGCAAGTGCACGACGTTTAGAAGCCCACAGGTTGCTTGGCAGCATTTGTTAGGGAACACTGCATGGGAAACAAAAATTTTCCTACGCACACGCAGATCTATCCATGGTTATGAGCATCTACGAGAGGGGGAGTGGATCTACATACCCTTGTAGATCGCTAAGCGGGAAGCGTTAAGAAACGCGGTTGGTGTAGTCAAACGTCTTCCCGATTCAAATCGCCGAGTGTCCCGCGATCCAATCACGAACCGTCCCGCGATCCGATCACGAACCGTCCCGCGATCTCTTCACGATCCGTCCCGCGATCCAATCACGATCGTCTCGTGGCCTTGATCACGGTCCTTCCGATCTAGTACCGAACGGACGGCACCTCCGCGTTCAGCACACGTGCAGCTTGATGACGATCTCCGCCGTCTTGATCCATCAAGAGGGAGCGGAGAGTTAGAAGAGTTCACCGGCAACGTGACGGCGCTCTGGCGATGGTGGTGGGGCAATTCCGGTAGGGCTTCGCCTAAGCACTGCGGAAAACCGATCTAGAGGAGCACCGGTGGAACGGGTAGCACGTGGCCATAAAATCAAGTGCAAAACCCTCTAGTCCACCAATATATATAGGAGGAGAGGAGAGGCAGCCTTGGCGCAATGGCTGGTCCTCTAGGAGTCGGCCGAAGTGGGAGGTGGAGGAGGACTCTCCTCCTCCAATCCTAGTAGGACTAGGATTCCTCCTTTTTAGCCTTTTTCCACCTTTTTCCTTTGGGCCTTTTTCTCCCAACCGCATGGGCCTCTTGTGGTTGTTCCACCAGCCCACTAAGGTCTGGTTTCCACTCTCCCACGGCCCATGTAGCCTCTTGGGTCGAAATACCCCTCCCGGAGGTCTCCCGGTACACTACCGGCACTCCCGGTACACTACCGATGAGCCCGAAACTTTTCCGGCGACCAAAACGGGACTTCCTATATATATGAATATTTACCTCCGGACCATTCCGGAGCTCCTCGTGACGTCCGAGATCTCATCCGGGACTCCGAACAACCTTCGGTCACCACCATACATAACTCTATACTACCGAAACATCATCAAACCTTAAGTGTGCAGACCCTGTGGGTTCGAGAACTATGTAGACATGACCGAGACACCTCTACGGTCAATAACCAATGGAGGGACCTGGATGTCCACATTGGTTCCTACATATTCTATGAAGATCTTTATCGGTCGAACCTCGATGTCAAGGATTCAGTTAATCCCGTATAACGTTCCCTTTGTTCTTCGGTATGTTACTTGCCCGAGATTTGATCGTCGGTATCTCCATACCTAGTTCAACCTCGTTACCGTCAAGTCTCTTTACTCGTTCCGTAATACAAGATCTCGTGGCTAACACTTAGTCACATTGCTTGCAAGGCTTGTTGTGATGTTGTATTACCGAGTGGGCCCTGAGATACCTCTCCGTCACACGGAGTAACAAATCCCAGTCTTGATCCATGCCAACCCAACAGACACCCTCGGAGATACCTTCAGAGCACCTTTATAGTCACCCAGTTACGTTGCGACGTTTGATACACACAAGGTATTCCTCCGGTGTCAGTGAGTTGCATGATCTCATGGTCATAGGAACATATACTTGACTTGCAGAAAACAGTAGCAATAAACTTACACGATCACATGATACGTTTGTAGTTTGGGTCTTGTCCATCACATCATTCTCCCAATGATGTGATCCTGTTTATCAACTGACATCTTATGTCCATGGTCAGGAAACCATAACCATCTTTGACAAACAAGCAAGTTCACTAGAGGCGTAATAGGGACACTGGGTTGTCTATGTATCCACACATGTATTCATGTTTCCAATCAATACAATTCTAGCATGGATAATAAACGATTATCATGAACAAGGAAATATAATAAAAAACACTTTATTTATTGCCTCTAGGGCATATTTCCAACAACATTGAGACGATTCATTTCTCATCTTGGTTAGAAGGCCCTGCCTTTATATCAATTGATGAAGAAGTCCGACACGTTCGAATGGACTCCTGAAGCCGAAGCAGCATTTGTTGAGCCCAAAGGCCTGCTCTCCACCCAGCCGGTGCTTGCCGCTCCTGCCAGCAAAGAGCCCTTGCTCCTGTACATCGCGGCCACAAATCAGGTTGTCAGTACAGTACTAATTGTCGAGCGGGAAGAGGAGGGTAAAGCTTATAAAGTCCAGCGGCCAGTTTATTATGTCTCGGAAGTATTGTCTCCCTCGAAGCAAAGATATCGACACTATCAGAAGCTGGTTTATGGTATTTACCTATCAACAAAGAAGGTGGCGCATTATTTCCAAGACCACTCGACCTTAGTCGTCAGTGATGCTCCTTTGTCCGAGATTTTCAATAATCGAGACGCAACAGGTCGAGTGGCTAAATGTGCAATCGAGCTTGGACACTTTGACATCAGATTCGAAGCCAAAAAAGCAATCAAGTCTCAAGCATTGGCAGATTTCATGGCCGAGTGGATTTAACAACAACAGCCTATCCAAGTTCACTCGACTCCAAAATGTTGAATGGGTCTGGTGCTGGTGTTGTCCTGATATCTCCTAGGGGTGACAATCTCAGCTATGTCTTGCAAATTCACTTTGATTCCTCCAACAATGAGGCAGATTATGAAGCACTTTTGTACGGGTTGCGCATGGCTATCTCACTCGGCGTCAAGCGCCTGATGGTTTATGGCGACTCAGATCTGGTGGTGAATCAAGTGATCAAAGAGTGGGATGTTCGAAACCCTGCCATGACTGGATACTGCAATGTAGTCCGAAAGTTGGAGAAGAAATTTGAAGGCCTGGAACTTCATCATGTTCCCCGACTGAAAAATCAGGCGGCCGATGAGCTATCCAAGATTGGTTCCACTCGACGGCCTGTCCCCAGCGGTGTGTTCTTGGAGCACTTGCACACTCCTTCGGTTCAAGAAGATCCTTTCACCGAAGAGCCCCCACAGAAGTCAATGTCCCTGTAGTGTTTGATCTGGTCATGGAGATTCTGGTTATCACTCCCGATTGGACTGTACCTTACATTGCCTATATCCTCAGACAAGAGCTCCCTGAAGATGAAACAGAAGCTCGACAGATTGTGTGCAGGTCCAAGGCTTTCATTGTGATGGGAGATCATCTGTTCAGAGAAAGTGCGATTGGTGTTACACAGCGCTGCATTTCCCCCAAGGAAGTTCGAATGATTCTAGATGAGATTCACTCGGGAACTTGCAGCCATCATGCGTCCTCAAGGACGATCGTCGCTAAAGCATACCGAGCTGGTTTTTACTGGCCACGAGCTAATGAGATGGCTAAATACATTGTTGATCATTGTGATGGTTGCCAGTTTTACGCGAACTTGTCACACAAGCCAGCATCTGCTCTGAAAACAATTCCTCTCGCCTGGCCGTTTGTTGTTTGGGGACTCGACATGGTTGGTCCCTTCCGATCTGGAAAAGGAGGATTCACTCACTTCCTGGTAGCAGTCGACAAATTCACCAAGTGGATAGAAGCCAAGCCAATCAAGAAGCTGAACTCCCGCACGACGGTCACATTCATGAGAGAGATAATTTATCGATACGGCATTCCACACAACATCATCACAGACAACGACACTAATTTTGACTCAGAAGAATTGAGGAGCTTCTGTAACTCCCAAGGCATCCAAGTGGATTATGCATCTGTTGCGCATCCTCAAACCAATGGACAAGTCGAGCGGGATAATGGTCTCATCCTGCAAGGTCTGAAGCCTCGTCTCATGCGCGATTTGGATCATGCCGCCGGAGCCTGGGTAACTGAGCTTCCGTCTATTTTGTGGGGTCTAAGGACAACACCTAATCGGTCGACAGGACGTACTCCTTTCTTCCTGGTCTATGGTGCCGAAGCCATTCTGCCGAGTGACTTGTTTCACAATTCTCCTTGAGTGGAGCTGTATTCTGAGGCTGAAGCTGAACAAGCCAGACAGAATGGCGTAGATCTTCTGGAGAAGGAACGAGAGAGGGCTCTGATCCGGACAACTTCCTATCAGCAAGACCTGCGGCGCTTCCATGCGAAGAATATGAAGAGTCGGTCATTTCATGAGGCAGACCTGGTGCTTCAAGTGAATCAACACCGACCTCACAAGCTTTCTCCTGCATGGGAAGGTCCTTTTGTCGTCACCAAGGTGCTAAACAACGGAGCCTATAACTTGTACAATCTCATGAAGCAGATAGACGAGCCACGAGCTTGGAACGCAGATCTGCTCCGGCGTTTTTATACTTGAGACAGAAGAATCCTCTGATGTAATAAGAATACTTCATCAATGAAATTCACTTTTCTGCAATATATATTGTTGATTCCGATCGTTCATTTTCATTCTTGGGAATACTCCGAGTGATGAGCAATCCTCACATTTGGGGGCTTAGTTGCGAACATGCTTTCGCCTAAGTTAAAAGCCCTATCGGGTGGATAGCAGTCCATTCACTTGATGACCTATTTGCGAATCTGTCTTCGCTTAGGTTCAAAAATACTACGAGTGATGAGCAATCCTCACGCTCGGGGGCTTAGCTGCGAACATGTTTCACCTAAGTTAAAAACCCTGTTGGGTGGATAGCAATCCATTCACTCGACAACTTAGCTGCGAATCGACATTCGCCTAAGTTCAAAAATAACTCCGAGTAATGAGCAATCCTCACGCTCGGGGGCTTAGCTGTGAACATGTTTCGCCTAAGTTAAAAACCTCGTTGGGTGGATAACAATCCATTCACTCGACACCTTAGCTGCAAATCGACATTCACCTAAGTTCGAAAATAACTCCGAGTGATGAGCAATCCTCACGTTCGGGGGCTTAACTGCAAACATGCTTCGCCTAAGTTAGAAACCTCGTCGGGTGGATAGCAATCCATTCACTCGATAGCTTAGCTGCGAATCGACATTCGCCTAAGTTTTGAAATGCTCCGAGTGATGAGTGATCCTCACGCTTGGGGGCTTAGCTGCGAACATGCTTCGCCTAAGTTAAAAACTTCGTCGGGTGGATAGCAATCTATTCACTCGACAGCCCAGCGGCAAATCGACATTCGCCTAAGGTCGAAAATATCCCGAGTGGTGAGCAATCCTCACACTTGGGGTCTTAACTGTGAACACGTTTTGCCTAAGTTAAAAACAAACTCAGTCAATAGACGATTGAAAGCCAAATACGAATAAAATCCAAAGGGTAAACCACAGATAAACGTTTCGTACGAAAGCAAATGTGCTCAGGCCTAAGGCCTGAATGAAGTTTTAAGGGATACAATTCCACTCGGCATACCGAGGCAAATATAAGTGTTCCTTCCAAAGACCAAGTTTTTTAGACGGGTGACGGGCTTGCTGGCTCGACAAAAGTGTCCAAGTCGATGCCGTCGGCAATTCTGGTGGCTTCCTCAATGAAGGTTTCCATGAAGTCCTCAAACTGGAGTTTCTTCGTGTTTACCACCTGGAGCTCCTTCAGCTTCTCCTCCCTCACGTCCCTGCAATGGACCCTGACAAGTGATAACGCCATGTCGGCCCCGCAGCGAGCAGCAGATTTCTTCCAGGCTTGCACTCGGCTGGGAAGTTCATTCAGGCGAGCCATTATAGAGTTGAGGTCGAGCTAAAGAGTGTCCTCGAGCCATAGCTCCTTGTCGATTCTCTCCATTGCAGATTTCAGTCGGGCAATATATGCCTGGACACCTTGGAGCCGGAAGTTGAGTCTCAGCATGTTCATGGCCACTACATCGGCGACTGGTGACTTAGTGGGATTCAGATTGGGCTCAACCTCTTCTGTCTCCTTCTCGAAGTCTTGGTAGAATTCTGTTGAAGAGTTGGAATGGGAAGAGAATCAGTGAGCTGCGACCTTCAAAGGTTTTACAAACTTCAGTCGACAAGAAATACTTACCAGAATGGCATGGAGACATTTCTACGCACATCGCTGGTAAGTCGCCTGGGCACTCTTGAGCCCGAAAGGCATGGAGACATAGCAGAATGCTCCAAAAGGTGTGATAAACGATGTCTTCTCCTGATCCTTCACTGCCATCTGAATCTGATGATACCCAGAATAAGCATCCAAAAAACACAAGCTCTCACAACCGGCCGTTGCATCGATGATCTGATCAATACGGGGGAGTGCAAAGGGATCAGCTGGACAAGCCTTGTTGAGGTCCGTGTAATCTATGCACATACGCCAAGTGCCGTTCTTCTTAAGCACCAACACCGGATTGGCTAACCACTCCGGGTGAAAGACTTCAATTATAAACCCTGCCGCTAAGAGCCGGGCAACCTCTTCTCCAATGGCCTTGCGCCTCTCTTCATTGAACCGTCGTAGAAATTGTTTGACCAGCTTATACTTCGGATTAACATTAAGATTGTGCTCAGCGACCTCTCTCGGGACACCCGGCATGTCAAAAGGTTTCCATGCGAAGATGTCCCGATTCTCACGGATGAATTCGATGAGCATGCTTTCCTATTTGGAGTCCATGTGAGCCCCGATGATGAATTGTTTGTATGAGTCGCCAAGAGTGAAATCTACTGCCTTGGTATCATCCGCTGAAAACCTGAGTGGCGGCTCTGCCTCTGTAGTTGGTTTCTTCAATGGGGTCATGTCCTCTGGGTCAACGTTCTCCTTATAAAGTTTAAGCTCCTCCTGCGCACAGCTAGCTTCCACATACGCTGCATCCCCTTCCTCACACTCAATAGCCGTCTGTCGGTTGCCATGAACCGTAATCGTGCCGTTTAAGCCGAGCATTTTGAGTTGCAAATAGACATAACAAGGTCTAGCCATGAACTTGGCGTAAGCTGGCCGCCCGAACAACGCATTGTAAGGGCTCTTGATTTTTACCACCTCAAACCATAAGGTCTCCACCCTATAATTGTATTCATCGCCGAAAGCCACCTCCAAAGCAATCTTGCCAACGGGGTACGCCGACTTACCAGGCACCACACCGTGAAACACAGTAGAAGAAGCTTTAAGATCCTTGTCTAGCAACTTCATCCTCCGGAAGGTGTCATAATATAGGATGTTGATGCTGCTACCTCCGTCCATGAGCACCTTATTTACTCCATAACCATGTATCTGAGGGGCCACTACCAGAGCTAGCCGCCCTGGGTCATCTACCTATGGCGGGTGATCCGCTCGGCTCCATGTTATATCATACTCTGACCATGGTAAATATCATGGGAGAGCCAGTGCGGCCGCATTAACCGCTCTCCTCTGCAGTTTCTCATCTCGTCTGTTGTGGCGAGTCGTAAACACATGATACTGCCCTGAGCTGAGCTGCTTTGGGTTGCTCTGGAATCCGGACTGATTGCGCTGCTGTTGTTGTTGCTGATTGTTATGGTTGTTGTTGTTGCCAAGGTGCTGTTGATGCTGTTGATGCTGTTGATTGCCATGACCCGGATGCCCCGCTCCTGAGCCGCCAGCACCAAACCCGACACCTAACCCGCCATGGCTTGAGCCGCTGGGCCCTGAGCCGCCAGGCGGCCCACCGCCCTGATTATTGGGTGGTTGAAATTGTTGGTTCTTAAACCTATGCATGATAAAGCAATCGCCGCACGCTGCGTCGATGGCTTATCGGGCATACTGTGTTCGGGGCAAGGCTTCCTAAGTGCCACTTCCAAATTGAAAGGGGGCCTGTTGCCACACTGGTACGGCTTATATCGTCCATTCCCCTTAGGAACATTCGGGCCTGTGTTAGCATTCGCCACCAGCTCTGACCCGCCACCAGCGTTCCTCTGTCTGTTCTGATTTCCATTATTCCCAGAGCCCTTGGCTTGGCTGGTCTTCTTCCCCTGATTTGACTTCTCCTCGTCCGAGCCCGGGTCTTTGGTGTTGTCTGAGTCGGCATACTTCGTTAGAGCCGTCATGAGCTCCCCCATATCCTGACACGTGCGTTTAAGCCGGCCAAGCTTCTGCTTGAGCGGAACAAAGTGACAATTCTTCTCCAGAATGAGCACTGCCTAAGCCGCTGTAATCTGTTCTGATGAGTGGATAATGGTTGAGACCCGCCGGACCCAATGATGAGTCGACTCATTCTCCTGCTGAACGCAATGATCCAAATCCACAATGGTCATGGGTTACTTGCAAGTCCCTTGGAAATTTTTGATGAACTTCGCCCTTAACTCGGCCCAGGAATTTATAGTGTTGGGTGGTAAGCCCTTTAGCCATGTGCGAGCCGGACCTTCGAGCATCATGATAAAATATTTCGCAAAAACAGCTTCACCGACGTCCAACATCTCCGTAGCCAGCTCATAGCTCTCGACCCAAGCCTCAGGAGGGAGGTCCGCTATTTAATTTGGCACCTTACGGGGTCCCTTGAAATCCTTGGGAAACCTCTCACTCCGTAGAGCCGGAGTCAAGCACGGGACTCCCATGGCTCTAGCACTGCTAGTGGTTCCAGCCTCTATCAACACCGAGTGTTCATGACCCGGATGAACTATTGCCGCCTCTTGCTCTTGTCTACTTCTCGCCCGGTCCACAAGGGCCTGCGCGCCCGATGCTGCGCGCCCCCCTTCCGGCTCATAACGCGGGCCACTGCGGGAGGCCGCCGACAACTCATAACGCCGGCTGAAACTTCGACTAGGGAGAGGGGTAGAATGGACCCGGCTCCGGCTATGAGCATACTTATCTTGTTGGGCCATGGCCGTGTGTAAATATCCAATAGCATTCCTCACTTCCTCCGCAAAGGGTGCATCCTCTGGGATAGGGATCGCTTCGAGCCGGGTAGCGGCTGCTACCATGTTCTCGGCCGGATTAGAATAATGACCCGTCGGTATTGTGAACCCTCCGGTTGGGCCGTGTGAGCTGCCGCTCGTCCTTCCTCAGGGGCAGCCATCGCTCTCCCAGATCTGGGGGTGTTAAAGAGATTCCTCGCCTCGTAATGCTCCGGCAGACGAGATTGATGCCTCCTGCGGTGCACAGCCGCCGTGGACACTTGTTCCAGCCCCAAACGTAAAGCGTCAGCCTTGAGCTGCGCGGCCTCTGCCTCCATCCGGGTGTTCAGCTCAGCTATCCTCTGACGCTCCTCGACCATCTGGCCCTTGATCCTTGTGATCTCCACATTACGAGCCACTTGATTATCTGGTGTAACCTCCGTAGCTAGCAAGGCCTCAAGCTCATCCATCAATTCTACCAGACCCTGAGCTGGCGGCCCGGGGGGAGGGTTCGCCTATGATCCGGATGCCCCAGGCCCTGCCATGAACACTGCTGCATGAGACGGCCACTCCGGCCCATCTGATCCGCTATGCTCCGGCTCATGGTGGGTGTCGCCGTAGCCCCCAAGACCCCCGTTGGTAAGCCGATACTCAGATTCTGTTTCTCCGCTTGACGACTCATTATCGGAGTACACCAGAGTTCCTTGAGATCCAGAAGCCTCCAGATCCGTACCTTGAGTAAAACCCACGAAGACACGCTCCTGACCCGGACTGGCACGGGCAGGGCCTAACTTGCACGCAGGCTGGAGACGCCGGGCCGGCTCGACGATGTTGGTGCAGACATCCGGCCCGGGTGTAGACCCATCGATCTTTCCGATGAATACCTGGATCCCGCCGAACGGAACCCGAAACCATACTCCACAAAAGCAGCATCAGGCCCCCAGCCGGCGTCGTTGATGTAGAGCTGGCCTCGGTGACTCTTGCTCATCTTCCTAACTACATATCCCTCGAGCTCAGGAAGGGAGCCCCTTGAGAACTCAACACCACCGGACGTCTGCCCCATGGTGGGCGCCAACTGTCGTGGTTTTATCACGGCAGATGTCCGGGTTACCGAACTTGAGTTTAGAGCCGATGCCATGGTAGTGGACTCAAGAGGGTTGATCGGGACAAAGGACACGAGTTTACCCAGGTTCGGCCCCTCAAGTTGAGGTAAAAGCCTACGTCCTGCTTGTGTTGTTATTGCTTGTTGTATCGATTACAAGGTGCTAGAAGCTTGACCTAGTTCTCGATGACCTACCTCTAAGTCACCCCGGCTCTGCCTTTATATAAGAGGTCAGAGCCGTCGGGTCTTGCCATTGTACAGTCGGATCATGTTTACATCTCTGAGTCTATCTCTATCTTCTTACCCAAGTCACTTTTGATACGTCTCGTACACCCGGCTCGGCGCCGTCCGGCCCACGCCAAGAGCCGCCTATCATCTTGGGCCGTGAGTTGACACCGTCTTCATGGGCCGGCTTTACAGGTTGATGTTATTATCCGGAACCTCTCAGCCAGGTCATATCACGGGGTTATATTCCCAACATTAGGCCCCAGGTTGAAGTGAGCCAGCTCATTTCATCCTCGTCTTCCGGCTGTCTGAGAGTCGCCACGATATGACCCGGCGTGACGTCACACAATCTGCTGACGCACCACCGAATCTTTTGCATTTAACCGCTCACCAACAATCGAGGCGTCCATTTCGGCAAAACCGATGTTGTCGCCTGGGATTCCGTGCCTTATCATTTCCCCTCTTAAATAGGACCCGCACGGGTCATTGCTTTTCACTTTCCCGCTCGTGCGCCCTTCATCGTCCTTTCGCCGCCACCTCGTCGACTCCGAGCTCTGCTCCGCTCCGGCGTCGTCGTTCCTCGTCGTCGACCTTGGCCGCTGCATCAACCTGATCGATCCAGACTCGTCCGCCTCCGTCTCCAACTCCGGTAAGTCCTCCCGTCCCATAGATTAGGCTGTTAGGGGTAGGGTTTTCCGGTGCGGCCGCCGCCGCGCGCTTGGTCTCCGGCGCGGCCGTTGCCAACGCATTCCGGCGCTTTTTGCACCTCTTCAGACGACGTTAGCTCCACCGCCGCCGTATGCGGGCCGGCCGCACGCAATGCGCGGGCCACTCCGGTTTTAATCCATCGTCTTATTTCTTCGTTGTTCATCACTAGGTCGGAGTAAAATTGATTTTACCACCTCTGTAGATGCATAGTTTTAATAACAGTTGGTGAAAATGGTTCGTCCGAGTCTTAGCCAATTTCCGGCTCTTCTTTCGATAATGAGCCACCGGATTTCCTCCGGCTCTTATCAGCCGAGCGTAGTCTTAGAACCGTGTAGACTGTAAGCCGCTACATCCTTTTGCTTCCTCTGACTAGTCACCATTTTCCTTCACACAGTATTTTTAAGCCGCCCACATGGCACGCGCCAGTAACTCCTGCAATTGGGTCGGTTCTTGCATAACCGAGGAATATTTGTCAGAGCTCGTGACAGCAGGCACCCTTCCCCCAAAGGCTGATATCAACTGGCGGGCTCCGGGTGATGAGACCCGTCCTGCGCCAAAGAAAGGGGAGGTTATTGTTTTTACGGATCATATTGAGCGGGGCTTCGTGCCACCCGGCTCTAAGTTCTTCCGTGACATCCTTCATCTGTATAAGCTGCATCCGCAAGACCTGACGCCAAATTCAGTTTCCACGCCAAGAGCCGCTTATCATCTTGGGCCGTGAGTTGACACCGTCTTCATGGGCCGGCTTTACAGGTTGATGTTATTATCCGGAACCTCTCAGCCGGGTCATATCACGGGGTTATATCCCCAACATCTGGGGTGGTGACGGCATGGGCGGCGACAGCGTTGGGCGTGCGCGGACGGTGATCTCCTTTGTGGTCAAAGAGACGAAGCAAGTAGAGGGAAAATGAAAACAGTTCAAGTGCTGCTTATATAGGAGGACCTTTAGTCACGGTTGGTGGCTCCAATCGTGACTAAAGACCCCCCTTTAGTCGCGGTTGGAGCCACCAACCGCGACTAAAGGTGAATTTCAGCGGGCACGGGCGGTGGGAAGCGAAACCCTTTAGTTGCGGTTGGTGGCTCCAACCGCGACTAAGGGGGGGGGGGTCTTTAGTCATGGTTGGATCCACCAACCGCGACTAAAGGCCAGTTCCTGGCACGGGGCACTGCGATGGAAGTTTAGTCCCACCTCGCCAAGCGAGGGGCAGCCGCACTGGTTTATAAGCCACGCTGCGGCTCCTCCCTCGAGCTCCTCTCTAAGCAGGCCTATGTGGGCCTATCGAACCTTTGCGACCCTGTTGGGCCTATTGGGCCTGCATCCTGGCCCAAGTTGGGTTTCTAGTCGTATGCACGGCGTGGCGGCCCACTAGGCGGCCTATTGTTTTTTGCTTTATTTATTTTCTTTTGTATCTGAGTATTTTTATGCTTTATCGAGAGTTAATGAGTGAATCTTTTTGCGTTAGGTCATAAAAATTATAAACCTTCTGTTAGTGGCAGTAGTTTTCAAATTTGAATAGTTTAAATTTGAATTATTTGAAATTTATGTGAATCACTAGTTTGTGAATAACTTTACTTTAATAATAGATTTTCCAGTGATTCTTTTTTCTGTGGTTTCATATTATCGTGTTTTATCATATATCCAGTTTGGTAATTCTTAGGTTGTTTAAAAAATGAAATGCCTTTGTAACAGGCGAGTTTTCGTCTGAAACCCTGATAGTTCGAAGAGATTGTCCATTTTATACACGAAGTGCATCCAGTTTTTCCCGTAACTCTCTCAACTTTCTATAACATGCTATGTGGGTGAAATTATGATACCATGAAAACTTTCAAACTTTTCAGAGTTCATTTGAAGTGCTTTTCAATTTCGGGGTTATTTTGCTGAAAAAATCAGGAAATGCATGAAAAATAGCAAATGAAGTCAGAAAGGGTTGAAAAGTGATGACATGGCTTTTAATGGTGCATTTTGAACACACAAAAAGTATGGTGTTCAAATAAGTTAAAAAAATGAAATGCCTTTGTAACAGGCGAGTTTTCGTCCAGAACCCTGTTACTTCGAAAGAGATTGTCCAGTTTGTACACGAAGTGCATCCAGTTTTTGCCGTAACCCTCTCGACTATCTAGAACATGTTATGTGGGTGAAATGATGATACCATGCCAACTTTCAACCTTTTTGGAGTTCATTTGAAGTGCTTTTCAATTTCAGGGTTCTTTTGTTGAAACAAATCAGTAAGTGCATGAAAAATAGCAAATGAAGTCAAAAAGGTTTGAAAAGTGATGATGTGGCTTTGAATAGTGCATTTTGAACACACAAAAAGTATGGAGTTCAAATAAGTTAAAAAATGAAATGCCTTTGTAACAGGCGAGTTTTCGTCCGAAACCTTGATACTTCGAAAGAGATTGTCCATTTTGTACACGAAGTGCATCCAGTTTTTGCCGTAACCCTCTCAACTTTTTAGAACATTCTATGTGGGTGAAATTATGATACCATGCCAACTTTCAACCTTTTCAGAGTTCATTTGAAGTGCCTTTTATTTTTAGGGTTATTTTGCTGGAAAAAAACAGTAAATGCATGAAAACTAGCAAATGAAGTCAGAAAGGGTTGAAAAGTGATGATGTGGCTTTGAATGGTGCATTTTGAACATACAAAAGTATGGAGTTCAAATAAGTTAAAAAAATGAAATGCCTTTGTAACAGGCGAGTTTTCATCCGAAACCCTGATACTTCGGAAGAGATTGTCCATTTTCTACACGAAGTGCATCCAGTTTTTTCGTAACTCTCTCAACTTTTTATAACATGCTATGTGGGTGAAATGATGATACCATGCCAAATTTCAACCTTTTCAGAGTTCATTTGAAGTGCTTGTCAATTTCAGGGTTATTTTGTTGAAACAAATCAGCAAGTGCATGAAAAAATAGCAAATGAAGTCAGAAAGGGTTAAAAATTTATGACGTGGCTTTGAATGGTGCATTTTGAACACACAAAAAGTATGGAGTTCAAATAATTTAAAAAAATGAAATGCCTTTGTAACAGGCGAGTTTTCGTCCGAAACCCTGATACTTCAAAAGAGATTGTCCATTTTGTACACGAAGTGCATCCAGTTTTTGTCGTAACCCTCTCAACATTTTATAACATGCTATGTGGGTGAAATGATGATACCATGCCAACTTTCAACCTTTTCAGAGTTCATTTTAAGTATTTTTTAATTTCATGGTTATTTTGCTAAAACAATCAGTAAATGCATGAAAAATAGCAAATGAAGTCAGAAATGGTTGAAAAGTGATGATGCGGCTTTGAATGGTGCATTTTCAACACACAAAAAATATGGAGTTCAAATAAGTTAAAAAATGAAATGCCTTTGTAACAGGTGAGTTTTCGTCCGAAACCCTGATACTTCGAAAGAGATTGTCCATTTTGTACACAAAGTGCATCCAATTTTTGTCTTAACGCTCTCAACTTTTTAGAACATGCTATGTGGGTGAAATGATGATACCATGCCAACTTTCAACCATTTCAGAGTTCATTTGAAGTGCTTTTCAATTGAGGGTCATTTTAGCTCAAAATAAATCATGAAATGCATGAAAAATAGTAAATGAGGTCAGAAAAGGGTTGAAAAGTGATGATGTTGCTTTGAATCGTGCATATTGAATGCAGAAAAAGTCTTGAGTTAAAATGTGTTTAAAATTGAAACAACATAATAAATAGCAAAAATGAACATAGATGCGCTTATGTAGGGAAAATTCGACCTGAAATCAGACTGGAATTCAGTTTGATTTGAGGTCAAATTTCCCCATATAAGGGCATCTATTTTCAATTTGAGAGGAACTCGACAAGGCAGAGAAGGGTGGGCTTATAAACCGGTGCGAGCCACAGGCTGACCATGATCAACCTTCAATTTGGCGAGGTGGGACTAAACTCCCACCACAACCATGACCAACCTTTAGTCCCGGTTGGTGGCTCCAACCGCGACTAAAGGTTAGCCTATAGTCGCGGTTGGAGCCACCAACCGGGACTAAAGGTTCCCGTGGGGCCACAGGCTGACGCCAGCCTGCCACCACACCTTTAGTGCCGGTTGGAGCTACCAACCAGGACTAAAGGTCCGTAACGAACCGGCACTAATGATCCCCGTCACGAACAGACACTAATGATCACATTAGTGCTGGCTCAAAAGCCAACCAGGACCAATGATGCGGACAAAAGGTCGGTTTTCTACTAGTGCCAAGCCTCAGTATGAATGACATATTTTCTAATCTTTCTAATCTTCAAGCGCATTGCATCCATCTTGATCTTGTGATCACATCGGCAACATGCAACTCCAATCCCATCTTATCCTCCTCAATTCTTTTCAATTTTTTCTTCAAGTAATTATTTCCTTTTTCAACTAAATTTAACCTCTCGACAAGAGGGTCAGTTCGAATTTCCAGTTCACATACCTCCTAGATAAAAACATCTATGTCATGTTGGTCGGCATAATTGTCGTACACACTAAATCAAACAAATAATTATAAAAGATAATATACCACATCCAAATCATAGATAGGACGAGGACCGATGGGGACGGATACCCAAACCATGGCACTATACAATAACAAACAATAATAAAAGTATTAAAATTATACAAGTATCTATCTAAATCATACAAGTAAGAGTTTTTTATTTTGGAAAGAAGATAAGAACAGGAGGCTCACCACGGTGGTGCCGACGACGAGATCGACGCGGGAGATCGACGGTGGTGAGGATGGGGACGGGGATGTCACCCTACACATGTGCAGACTCTAAGAAGTTAATTGCATCTCTAATTGTGCGTCTAAATCAAATGAACTCCCACATACACCGCTCCACTAAAACCCACAAACCACACTCTACTTCTAGAGCATTTGAAATGAGCTAAACTAGCAGTGAGGGATAAAACGATGAAGTCGTTAACCTTTTAGAACACTTGTGTAAGTGCACCGCCAAACCTAAACAAATCTTAGAAAAAGTGTAGGTTGGAGGTCGAGCTTGGAGAGGAGAAAACTTAAGTGTATCTGTGGCATTTTATCGAACACCTCATGTGCATAGGAGGTGAGAACACAGAGCAACACACCTCCCAAACGCCGGCCGGCCAAAAAAAGAGGAGTGAGTGGGCAGGGGCGAGCATATATATAGGCGTTGTATAAGTCCCGGTTGGTGGCTAGCACCAAGACTAAAGGTGCCTCTTTAGTCCCGGTTCCAGCCACCAACCGGGACTAAAGGGGCTCGGCTTGAAGCGAGGCCCTTTAGTCCCGGTTCCTGTCTGGAACCGGGACTGGTTCCCGTCGAGGCCCAGCCGGCGCCCTGGCCTCACAAACCGGGACTAATGCACCCATTAGTTACGAACCGGGACTAATGCGATATTTTGGCCCGTTTCAAAGCCCTATTTTCTACTAGTGGTATGTATTAATCATATTATATTCCAGTTTGTGGAAATCATTCAAACTGAGCTTAATTAATATAAACTTAAAGAATCTATGTTTTCCTTAAGCTAGCCAAAATGTGCATTTGTTTCTAAAACAAAGGGCACATTCATGTTCAAAGAAGCCTGTGGGGTTTTCTGTACAATATTTGATACAATATTGTTAATAGGTGTAGATTTTAGGCAGTGGATTTTGCAAGCATGCTAGATTTAATCAAACTATTAATGAAAGGAATAGATGGTACAAATTTTAAATTGGAAAATATATTAATCCTTCTGAGCATAAAGTATCTTCCAAACTATTATTTGTGCGAATAAGTTAGAGCTCCAGGACATATTTGTAAATATGAGAAGGAACATGGATATATTATTTATGTATCATGTACTAACATTTCCTTTATTAACAGTGCGGGTATAGATCAATCACGCCATCAAAAAAATAACAAGACAAAAGAATATTAGTGTAACATAATTTGTAAACTACACATATATGGAAATAGTTTGTTTAGGAATTTATTTACTCATAAATCCATTCTACCACACTGTAAACAGTACACGTATTTGCATGTTATTGCTTGCAATAAATCGAAAATATACTACAATTAGTATTTCCCCTCTTAATTTCAAACAACTGTTACCATGAAAAATATATTAACATAAGTCCAAGCTTCCAATACGAGTGCGCCTAGATCTAGGATCCATCGAGTATTTTCGGTTGCAGCCCCCCTCTCCAGTCGTGAGTCGTGATACAAAGATTAAAGTTGAGCCGGCAAAATTAAAATTCTATGTAGATACTTTTTTTTTCATTACGACAATGCAAGTGATACTAGCAGTTGTACTATTTTCGGCATGGAATATTAATTAATAACTAGCTACCTTTTTTTACTTTGTATAATCACAAATATATGCAATTATCACCAACCAAATGTATGAGTTGTTCCTCAAAAAATTGCACAAAGTTGTAAGTTCAAACATTACTACAATTCTTTGTGCTTGTACTTGTGCTACTCATATAAATTCAACACTGTTTTCTGCTATCCAAAAAAGAAAATAAGATCAGCACTAGCACCCAAGACATAATTTTATAGAAGAAACCCATCAGGAATGAGGGGCCAGAAAATACAACCCGACGGGATTCGAACCTTGCTCGGGTAAGCCAGTGCCCTCCCTTGCCACTAGCATACAACCTAGTCCTCTATCCTCCTCAAACCGCATAGGGTTTTCTACTCCTGATGTGTTCTTATCGATTATAAAGATCAATCCTGCCTAATTTATTTAATACTACACTTCTGCTTCGGTACATCCCCTAAACACATCAAGGGCTAAGATGTGCCCATACCCCTTCGCTGCCACGGGCACGATCGTCTTAAGTTAGAAAATCTAGCCCGCGCGTTCCCCCCGCGCGGCGCGCCAGTGTATACCGCACCGCGGGGCGAGCCGAGCCAAGCCGAGCCGCTCAGCAGCCGTAAGGATGCGAGCCGAGCCGCACGCCTTGGGCCCACTATGTCAGACCGGTGGCGGCGTGCGTGTCGACGTGGCGCCGCGCGTGCGGGGTGGTTTGACCCCCTTGTCGCGGGAATAGCGCCGCGACTGGGGTGCTTTCCTCCCGAGGAGACCGCGCGCCTGCCGCTTCCGTCGCCCCGTCGCCTGCCGCCACTTTAATGCCGCCGTGTCCCATCACCTGCCGCCGCCTTGGCTGGCCGCGTTGACGCCTCGGCCGAAGCGCCGTCCGCCTCGGCTGCCGCGGCGCATCAATGCCCACAATCGCCCCCGGCCCCGGCCGTCCCTCCCCGTCGCTATATAAACCCACCCCGCGCCGCCGGGTCTTCCCACCGCCGCCTACCTCACCCCGACGCCCCTCCCTCTCTCACCCCGACGACCCTCCCTCTCTTCTCTCCCACGCCGCTCCGATGGCCTACAGCACCGGCAGTAGCTCCGGGCATGGCGGCGCGGCACCGGGCGGCTCATGGCCGGCGTCCCTGATGTGGAGGGACGCGAACAACCTCTGTCATTTTGGCCTCCTCGTCCCGCCGTCATCCCACCTGCTGCACGGGTGGCACGTCACCGCCGACGACTACGCCACCCTCGCCCCCGGCGCCATCGACGAGCAGCTGCGCAACCATCCCGGCGGCCGCTGGAACATCGGCAAGCGCCGACAGTTCTGGCACGGCCGCGACTACTGGGCGACGGTGGCCGAGTGACGCCGGGCAGCACGCGTCGGGCGCCGCAACGAGCCACCGGCCGCACCGCCCGCACCGGCAGTCGACGCGCCACCACCGTCGGCCGTGGAGGTCCTGCCGCAGCAGATGCTGCTGGCGCAGGAGGGCGACCCCGCCGACGTCCCCGGTCTACTGGCCATAGTTGCCGCGTCGGAGGAGGAGGCGGCATGGCCGGCGGCGGAAGAGGCGTCCGCGGTGGAGGCAGTGGCGGGTTTGGAAGACGAGGATGCTCCCATGGACGACATTGACTGGGAGCGTCTCGCGCAAAGTAGCGACGATGACAACGGCGACGACGGGGCCGGAGCAGCAGCAGACGGCGACGTGATCAACCTTGACGCGAGCGACGAGGAGAAGATTAGGATTTCCAAATAAGTTAGGTTTTTAATTTCAAGTATGGAGAAGTGTCGTATGGACTATGTTTTAATTTCAAGTACTATGTATACATTTATTTTGAGAAGTTTGAATGAAATAACGAGAAGTTCGTATGAAATATGTTTGAATTAAATTTCGACGGTATATTATTTATTTGTTTATTAGACTTTAATGACAACGGAAGAAAATAATTTTTTTATAAACGTACTACAAAAATTGTTAGTTATGTAAAACATATTTTTTTAGTTATATGAACGATGATGACCGGAGTTGTTACAAAAATAGAAAAAGGTTGAAACCAAAAATAGAGAAAAGTTTAAACAAACAAAAAAGGAAAATTTCAACAAAAATAAAGTTTGTATGAACTACATATTTTTGTCTTAGGGTTGAAACAAGAAACTTGTTTAAAAAATTATTTTCATTTTCTGTATGTTAGGGTTTTATCCCGGAAAATCATAGGAAATAATAGAAATTCATGCAATGCCAAATAGCTCCGAAACATTGCATGCATGCTTTTCATGATGGTACAAGGCCATGAAATCTTTTTGGGTTCATTTCAAAGATGTCGAAAAAAATGTCCCTCGAGACGGGCCCTTCGCTCCTTTCAGACAATCCGACAACTGTTTCTTAAGGTTTTCGAATGGAAAATCACAAAATTTTTTCCATCCGAACGGCCACCGTAGAACAAGGTCATTTTTTGGCCATTTTCAGATTGACCCCAGATTTTACAAGGGAGTGGGCATGCCCACCCTAGGACCCCACGTCAAATTTGAATGAAATCTGACAACATACGCCCGTTGCCGACCCTGCCAGAATGTTTCTTAGGGTTTTCGCATGGAAAATCACAGAAAATGCATGGATTGTCAGAAAATCAAAAAAATTGTCGTGCCACCTTGTGATGACCCACAGAGGTTGTGGAAAAAAATTGGGTCTGTTTCGTGGAGCGGAGAATCATGATCGCGTTGCAACCCCCCTTCCGCCCCTACCGACACCCTAGGGTTACACAGGATGTACATGCATACATGCATGAAGTCCACCCAACTTTTGCAAGCAAGTAAGCATGCCCACCCTAGGACCCCATGCCAAAAATGAACGAAATCGTAGACCAAACGCACGTTGCGTCACGTCCGGCAACTGTTTCTTAGGGTTTTCGAATGGAAAATCACAGAAAATGCATGGAATATCAGAAAATCAAAAAAATTGCCGTGCTACCTTGTGATCACCCACAGAGGTTGTGGAAAAAAATTGGGTCCGTTTCGTGGAGCGGAGAATCATGATCGCGTTGCAACCCCCCTTCCGCCCCTACTGACACCCTAGGGTTACGCAGGATGTACATGCATACATGGATGAAGTCCACCCAATTTTGGCGAGCACGTGAGCATGCCCACCCTAGGACCCCACACCAAAAATTATCGAAATTGTAGACCGAACGCATGTTGCGTCACGTCCGGCAACTGTTTCTTAGGGTTTTCGAATGGAAAATCACAGAAAATGCATGGAATGTCAGAAAATCAAAAAAATTGTTGTGCCACCTTGTGATGACCCACAGAGGTTGCGGATAAAAATTGGGTCCGTTTCGTGGAGCGATGATCGCGTTGCAACCCCCCTTCCGCCCCTACCGACACCCTAGTGTTACACAGGATGTACATGCATACATGCATGAAGTCTACCGAACTTTTATGCGCGCGTGAGCATGCCCACCCTAGGACCCCACGCCAAAAATGAATGAAATCGTAGACCGAACGCACGTTGCGTCACGTCCGGCAACTGTTTCTTAGGGTTTTCGCATGGAAAATCACAGAAAATGCATGGAATGTAAAAAAATCGAAAAAATTGTCGTGCCACCTTGTGATGACCCACAGAGGTTATGGAAAAAAATTGGGTCCGTTTCGTGGAGCGGAGAATCATGATCGCGTTGCAACCCCCCTTCCGCCCCTACCGACACCCTAGGGTTACGTAGGATGTACATGCATACATGCATGAAGTCCACCCAAATTTTGCGAGCGCGTGAGCATGCCCACCCTAGGACCCCACGCCAAAAATGAACGAAATCGTAGACCAAACGCATGTTGCGTCACGTCCGACAACTGTTTCTTAGGGTTTTCGAATGGAAAATCACAAAAAATGCATGGAATGTTAGAAAATCAAAAAAATTGTCGTGCCATCTTGTGATGACCCCCAGAGGTTGTGGAAAAAAATTGGGTCAGTTTCGTGAGCGAAGAACCATGATCGCGTTACAACCCCCCTTCCGCCCCTACCGACACCCTAGGGTTACGCAGGATGTACATGCATACATGCATGAAGTCCAGCCAATTTTTGCGAGCACGTGAGCATGCCCACCCTAGGACCCCACGCCAGAAATGAACGAAATCGTAGACCGAACGCACGTTGCGTCACATCCGGCATCATCGGGCACTACGTCTGGTTCTTCCTCTTGATCTTCAGCTTCCCCCATTGCAGCATCACCGTATTCAGGGGGATAGTTGTCATCATCCTCTTCTTCTTCATTGTCTTCCATCATAACCCCTCTTTCTTCATGCTTGGTCCAAACATTATAGTGTGGCATGAAACCCTTCTCAAGCACGTGGACGTGAAGGGTTTTCAAGTTAGAGTAATCCTTCGTATTCCCACAGATAGTACATGGACAATACATAAATCCATTCTGCTTGGTTGCCTCAGCCACTTCGAGAAAGTTATGTAGGCCCTTAATGTACTCGGAGGTGGGTCGGTCACCGTACATCCATTGCTGGTTCATCTGCGTGCATTATATAATTAAGTGTATCAAAAACCATTACAAAACAACATGACTAGAGAAGTGACCAAATTAATAGAAGTTGATCATCACATTAAAAGCAAAGTACAATAGTGACCAAAATAAATACATAAAGTTCATACATAGTTCTCTAAAGCACCTAATTAAAACATACATTGAAACTATGTAAAACATTTAAATTTAACAACAAATGTGATCATAACCGCAACTAAGGTAGCAATTGATCCAATGGCATAATGATACCACACTAGTGCAGAACCGGTGTATTGTCGCGGGTCGTAAGGTCCTTTAGTGCCGGTTCTCGAACCGACACTAAAGGGTGGGGACTAAAGCCTACCCCCCCTTTAGTACCGATGCAACATGGCCCGGCACCAAAGGCCCTCCACGTGGCGTTAACGGCGCCATGGGCTGGGGGGACCTTTAGTTCCGGTTGGTAACACCAACCGGGACTAACAGTATTGAGTTTTTTTAGTTTAATTTTATTTTTCCTTTTAATTATTTAGGGGTTTATGAATTAATTATGGTTTAATTTTCTTTTTAATATTGTGTTTTCGATTTAATTAATTTTCATTTCAAACATATATTACGCTATTACGTACATACTGTACACACGTTGTGCATGCGCATATATATAAATATAAATAGAATTTCTCGTAGAACCGTGATCATATATATATATATATACAATTTCTCCTACAATTTGAGGATCATTACATATATATATGCAGGCCCTGCAGAAATCCAGCTAATCGTCGTCCCGAGAGATCTTGTAATGGTATTCTTCTTTGAGATTTATGACCTCATCGAGCAGAAATCCAGCTAATTCCTCTTGAATTCCTCGTACCCGAGCCTCTGGTATGAGCTGGCCCCGCACCTCCGTCAGCTACAAGATGAAGATCAAGATGAATATATTAGCTGTGTGTATATATATTAGCTAGATCATGATAAAAAATTATGGATAGTGTTCTGGCAAACATATCTAAAGATTTCTTTCGTTCTGCTCCTTTTAGGCGTGATCATGCGAATGTACTCGCAAACGTAGTATCCACAGAAACTAGTCCCCTGCTCTTGCACCATGCACTTTACGAGAATAATATTTAATCAGGTAATAATTAATCAAGCATGATAATTGTATTGAAACTACAATTAAAGAGATGCACGGACCTAGCTAGCTAGCTACTAGTACTTAATTACCTTGGATCGCACCCATTTTAGTTGTGGTGCCCAGTCGCCTGGGACCTGTTTGATGAACTTCGCCCAAGCCCTGCCCGCCGGCAAAGAAAATGAATAAATGAGTTATTAACTAGTTGATATCAGGAAATGAAGTAATTATAGAGGCCGACATAGTGCGATAATGATTGAAATTACCTGTCGAGCAGCCCCCTCACGATTGCTTATTCGGATGCATCCTTTAATAGCGAGTGGAGTACTTCAACTTTTCCCTTGTCAACTTCAATGATTAACAAGATCCATTGGTAACTACATAACTCATTGACAACACTTATTAACATCTAGTAAGCAAAAAATAGAATTTGTAGTACAAGATATATATGGTTGGGTGTTTAGATGGATCAAAAATTCTAGCATTTTTTCTCGGTGTCTTTTCTCAAATGTGAAGTTTCCATATCTTTTGATTAATTGTATTTGGGTCAATGAACCCAACGCAATAGTGTCCAACTTGTTTCATTTCTTGCATCTTCATTCTGCACAATACCACAGAAATGAATATAGTGAGAATAATTCCAGGTAATGAACGAGAGCACAACTAGCTAGAGACTTTAAATTATAGAAAGAAATCACTTACAGACAATAACAACTGACTAAAGATTTATTGAGTGCGTCTTGATTGATTAACTAGAACAACTCTGCTTAATGAATCCACACATCATTTATAAAGAAGTAATGCCTCTCTTGGACTCTCACCATGAGGGACTCTTCATTGGTATTTGTTGTTAGTTGCATGTACCACGTATTCAATTCATACGTTCTCGTTGGTAGAAGCTTGACATCTTCAGGCTTGACCAGAGGTTTGCCGCAGACATATTGATATTTTACTTTTGACTCTTTAAGCACGGGCATTTCCTCAAGGCCTAGGAGTTGTTCAACAGTGACACCGGCCTCTTTAGCCATCCTAATATGTTCTTCGGTTACTTCTGGACGAATGGCGGTACTCACAGGTGTTTCTAAGCGGGGGGATCGATTGCACTGCCTGTTCTCCTAGCCGGGAGATAGTTTTCTTGCAAACTCCTTGGCTCGAGCTCGAGCTTGACTCCTTTTTTCCTGCAAGATATGACTTCTTGATAGACCGCACATAGTCCCCTAAACCCTAAGCGACTAAACAATTATTTGAGTGGCTAACTTACGAGTATAGAAAGTAAAGTATGGTGGTCTACGCATAACGGACGTGAACTAGTAATGATCACTAACTGATCCTGAACACCTACTTACGTCAAACATAACCCCACCGTGTTCTCTTTCGGATAAGGACTCACGAGAAGAGACAGTCATGGTTACACACACAATTGGTGTATTTTATTAGAGTTTACTTCAAGTTTGCTATGACCGGGTGTTAAACAAAGTATCCAAATTTTCCACATAACCACGGGCACGACTTCTCGAAAAGATTTAACCCTGCAGGGTGCTCCAACTCGTCCATCACAAATTAACCACACAAAGCGGGAATAACCTCAACCACGGATCTCGTGATCTTCCTAGGCAATTCCAAAGGAAATCCAACACCTTGAGATTGCCCGAAGAAGATCAGAATTCCTCACTCGAGACGTTCGAGAAAGGTAAAACAAATCCAGCAAGGCCACCCGGTGAGCCAGATCCGCAGCTAGAGCCGTGCGCTCTCTATCAACGGGCGTCATCCGTCTATGCGAAGTGGACGGTAGCCTGAAAATGCCTCAGTTGCCCCGAGGTGGCACCGCCGACTGCTAGGTAGGTGGACCAACACTCATGTGGAGCACTGGCCCAGGGGTTGATTAATTATCCACGGGGTTCAGAAAGTCCCTATGCAAGTTCATTAGTTATTAGGAAAATGTAGTACCAATGTTGGGCCTTGCCAGATAAGTTTTATCCCAAAACGAAAATCAAGGGGGTCCCCATAACAACCCCGAGCATGTTAGGAGCGCTCAATTATGGAACATAACACCGGTTCACAAGTAACTAGGGCGGCAAGAGTGGAACAAAACACCAAGCAAAAGGCCAAGCCTTCCACCCTTTACCAAGTGTACAAATGCATTAAATTAAATAGCAATAATATTGTGATATAACAAAAGAATGTCCATGTTGTCACATGGAAGCAATTGCACCTGCAGCTAGAAACGCTATAAGAGGGCTGAGCAAGCGGTAACATAGCCAAACAATGGTTTGCTGGGATGTGGAAGGGTTAGAGGCTTTTGATGGCAATGTTGGGAGGCTTGACAAACAAGTGGTAGGTAGCGTGACATAACGATAAAAATGAGACAACTAGCATAGCAATGATAGTAGTGGTATCCAGGGAAATGTGTCATCTTGCCTGAGATCCCGCTCGGAAGAAGACTGAGTCCATGAAGAAGACAAACCAACGTAGTCGAACGAATCCTCACACTCTGAACGCTTTCGGAACTCTATCGAGAAGAAGCAAACCAAAACAAACAATCAACACCAGATACACCACAACATATGCATGACACGATATGCAAACAAATATGATGCATGTCCGGTTTAATATGCAATGCATGACAATTCACATCAACCAACTTCTACACATTAAAGTGAAGCTCAATATGCAACGAGTTGCATATTGACGAAACTCCATGTTCGAATTATTTAATTCACTCTTGTTTATGTACTCATCAATATTAAATGTTTTTAAACATGGCAAGAGGTGAAGCATAAGTAAACTACACTATCTAGGCATGTTAAATGAGGCCGGAATCAACTTATAGTGTTTTCGAAACGACCTCATATGTTATTTTCGAAATCGGTCCAGATGTGAACTAATCATATTTTATATTTGTTAAACAGTGAAATTAATGTTACCGTGTGATTCTACACGTTATTCTAGTGGATTTACATATATGGAACATCTCAAACGGAGCTACGGCCTAAAAGATATGAGCAACACAAGATGCATATGTCATGAATGTAAATGCATGGAAAATACCATCACAAACATTTTAAGTCATGAATGTAGAAAGTTATTATGAAATTACATGAGAATCTAAGCAAGTTTCATATGCAACATGTTCAAAACGGAGCTACGGTCCAACAAATACAACCAACACAAGTTTTAGTTGAAATCTGCCCAAAACAGCAAGATAGCATTTTGCACGCATGAAAACAACAAGTTAGAATATTCTAAAATGCATAAACTAAGCATGGGGCAGTAGTATATAACACACACTTTATTTCATCTGCACAAATCATATTCAAAACATGCATGGATCACATGGTAGGTAGCTCACAAGGTGGCTACTTGAAAACAGTTTCAGGCTTAGTGAAAATAGCAGTTTTTGACAGTGCAGTTTTTATCACAAAGGCATATTGACAACAGTAAAACTATATGGTATATGGCATATTATGGCATGAAACTTAAAAGCATACTAAAGGACATTATCAACTTCAAATAACTCCATTACACCTACCATAAAAGGGTTCTAGATCACTAGGAAAAACACATGGCAAGGCGACAACAAACTATTACAGATTCCAGACTTAGAAATATTTTGGACCCTCAAAACAGCATAATTTTATAGCATGTTGACAACAACAAAATAACACCTAAACATGCGTTTCTACGACAAGCAAAATGTCCAGGGGCTAGGACACATATCAAAGGCACATCTCATGTTAAAAATTCTTTCATATCATGCATGTATTAAACCACACGAAAATAACAAAAGGGCATCACAGCAAAAATGACATGCACACAAAATGCTCAAATGACAAAACCAAATGCACAGATAAATTAGATGGATTTTTCTACCCCAAAAACATATATAATATGCATAGGTTCAAGTAGGGAAAGTATTTCATAATTAATTATGCAAGTTTATGGCATAATTTATTAGCAAGGATATTTATGCAAAATAAATGCAAACACCATGTCATCATTTTTATCATGCATGAAATGCGATGCTGACAATATGAACATTTTAGATATATGGTTTTATTTAATTCCGATGCATGTCAAGAAATTATGCGAAATGCCAAATCATGACAATTATGTGAAATAATAGAAAATGGCATGTTAAATATTTTAAGCATGGATGATAATGGCATATTATTAAACTACACATTTTTCTAAGCAGTTTACATGTTTAATTTTTTTATTACGAAGAATGGTTAATTATCTATAACATTTTAAATATGCAAACCGGCCTACACATAAAAATAAATAAAAAACGTAGGGGAGGGGCTGGCTGGGCTCACCCATGGGCCTGGCCCATTCGGTGGAGAGGGGCCTGGCTGGGCCGAAGGGAGGCTGGCCCACGCGGCGCTGACGCTCGGTCAACGGGAGCGGCTCGTCGTGCTCCCGCACTCTCTAGGAGCAGGGGCCATGGCGGCGGCGGCTGCCGGCCTGGGACGCGCCACGAGGAGGCGGGGACGCAAGGCGGTGGTGGGAACGGGCCGTGGGAAGGCAGATCCGGTAGGGGGAGCTACGGATCCTATCGGAGGGGAGGTCCTGCGGCGACGGAGCTTCGGCGGCGGCGACCTGCGGGAAGAACGAGAGCGCGCGGGGGGGGGGGGGGGAGGGGGTGAGAGGGAGAGAGAGAAATGGAGGAAGAAGGAGAGGGAGAGGGCGGGGGCCGACCAGGGGTGCTGGTCACCGGCGGCGGCTGCGGCGCGAGGCTCCCGAGCGGCGCGACCACGGGGATGGGAACAGCGGGAGGAGCTGCGGAAGCGCCATGGGAGGAACGGGAGGAGCTTGGGGACGGGCCCAGATGGGCTTTCTCGGGCTCAGATGGGCTCGGGCGGGCCTGACGGCTGGAGGAGGGAGAAGCTGGGGTTTGGCACGGGATTCGAGGGGATTAGGGTTAGCTGCCCAATTAGGAAGGGGAGGGGGTCTATTTATAGTTTCAGGGCTAGGATTGACGGTCTCTGTCCGTTTTTGGACCGTACGATCTTGATCGGACGGCCCAGAAGCGGAGGGGGCTACGGTGGCTGTGTAGATGGGCTAGGTGGGGAAGAGAGGGAAGTTTGCAACCCGTGACACGAAGTTTTAAAACACCGACAATGTCCGATAATAACCGATGACCGCATTGCTACAGATGACCGACGGGGTATCAAACGAACTCGGAACGCGACGAAATTCGACGGGCGGTCTACCTACAATATAACAAGACCGCACGCCAAGTTTCGACCCGATCCAAGAATATTTTAGCGTGCCTTTTGAAACATTTTTAAAACGATGCCGTGGGCGCATGCATGCGTGTGGTCGGTCTCGAAATAGGCAACAACAAGAACGGAGAGAACCGGCGACTACGAACGGATGCAAGTTTTTAAAAACAAGACACGATGCCATGCAGATGATGCGAATGATGCGATGATGAATGCGACAATAAAAGGAATCACAGACGAGAACGGAAACACAAGGGGAATCTTCTGGAATCTTCTAGAGCGTCGGTCCCAGGCTGTCACAACTCTCCTCTACTACACGAGGATCTCGTCCCAAGATCTAGAATGAAAAGGGGAAGAGGAAGAGGAAGAGGTAAACTTAGTTGCTTCTTTGACAAACGAGTGAAACCAATGAAAACATGAAGGTTGGAAGAGATGAAGAATGACATGAGGAACATGCAAGAATTCACAAGAAATTTCGGCAGCACTTCGGTAGGAAAGAGGGGCAAAAATTGATATGAAGGAAAGAAATTGAAAGAGATACACCAAACTTCAGTTGGATTCGAATCAAAACTTCATAAGACAGAAGGATCATGAAAGATTTTGTTGGGGAACGTTGCATGGGAAACAAAAAATTTCCTACGCACACGCAGATCTATCCATGGTGATGATCATCTACGAGAGGGAGAGTGGATCTACGTACCCTTGTAGATCGCTAAGCAGAAGAGTTAAGAAACACGGTTGGTGTAGTCGAACGTCTTCGCGATTCAAATCGCCGAGCGTCCCACGATCCAATCATGATCCGTCCCGATCAAGTGCCGAACGGACGACATCTCCGCGTTCAGCACAGGTGCAGCTTGACGACGATCTGCACCTTCTTGATCCAGCAAGAGAGAGCAGAGAGGTAGACGAGTTCTTCGGCAGCGTGACGGTGCCCCGGCGATGGGGGTGGAGCTGTTCCTGCAGGGCTTCACCTAAGCACTGCACAAAACCGATCTAGAGGAGAAACTATGCACTGGAGGCTAGGGTTGCACGTGGAAGAAGCACTTGTGCAAAAACTCTCAAACCCTCTACTATATATAAGAGGAGAGGAGTAGGAGGAGGAGGGTCTGGCTCAAGGGCCAAGCCCCACCTGATTCGGCCGGCTAGGGAGGAGTCCTCCTCTTCCCACTCCAAGTGGGATTAGGACTCCTTCCATATATAGCCCTTTTTGCATTTTTCCACCTTTTTCCTTTTGGGATTTTCTTCCCAGATGCATGGGCTTTGTGTGGGACTTATACCAGACCACTAAGGGCTGGTTTTCACCCACCTACAGCCCGTGTAGCCTCTTGGGTCGAAATACCCCTCCCGATGGTCCCCCGGTACACTACTGGCACTCCCGGTACACTACCGATTAGCCCGAAACTTTTCCGGCGACCAAAATAGGACTTCCTATATATCAATATTGACCTCCGGACCATTCCGGAGCTCCTCGTGACGTCTGGGATCTCATATGGAACTCCGAACAACCTTCGGTCACCAGCATGCATAACTCTATACTATCGAAACGTCACCGAACCTTAAGTGTGCAGACCCTGCGGGTTCGAGGACTATGTAGACATGACCGAGACACCTCTTTGGTCAATAACCAATAGCGGGACATGGATGACCATATTGGTTCCTACATATTCTACGAAGGTCTTTATCGGTCGAACCTCTATGTCAAGGATTCTGTTAATCCCGTATGATGTTCCCTTTGTTCTTCGGTATGTTACTTGCCTGAGATTCGATCGTCGGTATCTCAATACCTAGTTCAACCTCGTTACCGGCAAGTCTCTTTACTCGTTCTGTAATACAAGATCCCGTGAGTAACACTTAGTCACATTGCTTGCAAGGATTGTTGTGATGTTGTATTACCGAGTGGGCCCTGAGATACCTCTCCGTCACACAGAGTAACAAATCCCAGTTTTGATCCATGCCAACCCAACAGACACCCTCGGAGATACCTGTAGAGCACCTTTATAGTCACCTAGTTACGTTGCGACGTTTGATACACACAAGGTATTCCTCCGGTGTCAGTGAGTTGCATGATCTCGTGGTCATAGGAACATATACTTGACATGCAGAAAACAGTAGCAATAAACTGACATGATCATATGCTACGTTTGTAGTTCGGGTCTTGTCCATCACATCATTCTTCTAATGATGTGATCCTGTTATCAAATGGCATCTCATGTCCATGGCTAGGAAACCTTAACCATCTTGGATCAACAAGCTAGTTTACTAGAGGCATACTAAGGACACGGTGTTGTCTATGTATCCACACATGTATTTATGTTTCCGATCAATACAATTATAGCATGGATAATAAACGATTATCATGAACAAGGAAATATAATAATAAACACTTTATTTATTGCTTCTAGGGTATATTTCCGACAGTCTCCCACTTGCACTAGAGTCAATAATCTAGTTCACATCACTATGTGATTTACATTGTAATGAATCGAACACCCATGCAATTTTTGTGTTGATCATGTTTAGTCCTTGGAAGAGGTTTAGTCAATGGGTCTGCTTGTGCACTTTGCAAATATTTATGTCCTTCTCCTCGATGTAATATTGGATGGAATTGAAGCGTTGCTTTATGTGTCTGGTCCTCTTGTGAAACCTTGGTTCCTTGGCCAGAGCAATGGCACCAGTGTTGTCACAGAACAGAGTTATTGGATTCAGTGCACTAGGCACAACTCCAAGATCTGTCATGAACTGCTTCATTCAGACACCTTCTTTTGCCGCCTCCGAGGCTGCGATGTACTCTGCTTCGCATGTAGAATCGGCTACCACGCTTTGCTTGGAACTGCACCAGCTTACCGCTCCCCCGTTGAGAATAAATACGTATCCGGTTTGCGACTTAGAGTCATCCGGATCAGTGTTAAAGCTTGCATCGACGTAACCCTTTATGATGAGCTCTTCATCACCTCCATAAACAAGAAACATTTCCTTAGTCCTTTTCAGGTACTTAAGGATATTCTTGACCGCTTGCCAGTGCTCCATTCCAGGATCACTTTGAAACCTTTCGGCCATACTTTGCCTTCGGATTTGAGATAGAATGTATACCCGACCGTCTCTTTCGGGTATCCTATGAAGACACATTTCTCCGCTTTGGGTTCCAGCTTTTCAGGCTGAAGCTTTTTGACATAAGCATCACATCCCCAAACTTTAAGAAACGACAACTTTGGCCTCTTGCCAAACCATAGTTCATATGGCGTCGTCTCAATGGATTTTGATGGTGCCCTATTTAAAGTGAATGCAGCTGTCTCTAATGCATAACCCCAAAACGATAGTGGCAAATCGGCAAGAGACATCATATAACGAACCATATCTAATAAGGTTCGATTACGACATTCGGACAAACCATTACGCTGTGGTGTTCCAGGCGGTGTCAACTATGAAACAATTCCACACTGTCTTAAGTGACTGCCAAACTCATAACTCAGATATTCGCCTCCTGGATCAGGTCGCAGAAACTTAATCTTCTTGTTACGATGATTCTCAACTTCACTCTGAAATTGCTTGAACTTTTCAAATGTTTCGGACTTGTGCTTCATTAAGTAAATATACCCATATCTACTTAAGTCATCAGTGAAGGTGAGAAAATAACGATATCCACCGCGCGCTGTAACATTCATTGGACCGCACACATCAATATGTATGATTTTCAACAAGTCACTTGCCCGTTCCATTGTTCCAGATAATGGCGTTTTAGTCATCTTGCCCATGAGGCATGGTTCACTTGCGTGAAGTGATTCAAAATCAATTGACTCCAAAAGTCCATCAGCATGGAGCTTCCTCATGCGTTTTACACCAATATGACCTAAACGGCAGTTCCACAAGAAAGTGATACTATCATTATCAACTCTACATCTTTTGGCATCAATGTTATGAATATGTGTATCATCACTATCAAGATTCAATATGAATAAACCCCTCACATTGGGTGCATGACCATAAAAGATATTACTCATATAAATAGAACAACCATTATTCTCTGATTTAAATGAGTAACCGCCTCGCAATAAACAAGATCCAGATATAATGTTCATGCTTAACGCATGCACTAAATAACAACTATTTAGGTTCATCACTAATCCCGATGGTAATCTAAGAGGGAGCGTGCCGACGGCGATCACATCAACCTTGGAACCGTTTCCCACGCGCATCGTCACCTCGCCCTTTGCCAGCCTTCGTCTATTCCGTAGTTCCTGTTTTGAGTTGCAAATGTGAGCAACCGAACCGGTATCAAATACCCAGGCACTACAACGAGAGCTAGTAAGGTACACATCAATAACATGTATATCATATATACCTTGTTTGTCTTCGGCCGCCTTCTTGTTAGCCAGGTACTTGGGGCAGTTCCGCTTCCAGTGACCAATTCCCTTGCAATGAAAACACTCAGTTTCTGGCTTGGGTTTAGTCTTGGGCTTCTTTACAGGAGTAGCAACTGCTTTGCCATCCTTCTTGGTTTTACCCTTCTTGCCCTTGCCCTTGCCATTCTTCTTGAAACTAGTGGTTTTATTGACCATAAACACTTGATGTTCTTTCTGGATTTCAGACTCAGCGACTTTCAGCATCGCAAACAGCTCAGCGACTGATTTGTTCATCCCGTGCATGTTATAGTTCATCACAAAGCTCTTGTAACTAGGTGGCAGTGATTGAAGAACTCTGTCAGTGATCGCTCTGGTGGAAGGGCAATTCCCAGCTCCGCCAGACGAGTCGAGTACCCAAACATTCCGGGCATTCTTCTGAAAGATAAACTTCAACTCTTGGAACATCTCATATGCTCCATGACGTTCAAAACGTCTTTGAAGTCCTGGTTCTAAGCCATACAATATTGCACACTAAACTATTGAGTAATCTCCAGAACGTGCCTCCCAAGCGTTCTTAACGTCTTCGGATGACACGTCTTCGGGTTGGTCACCAAGTGGTGCATCAAGGACATATGATTTCTGGAAAGCCGTGAGGATTATCCTCAGATTACGGCCCCAGTCAACAAAGTTGCTTCCATCATCTTTCAAGTTAGCTTTCTCTAGGAACGCATTAAAATTCAGGGGTGCTACTGCGCAAGCCATTGATCTAAAACATAAATATGCAAAGGTTACTAAGACTATTGTTCAAGACAATGAGTTTAGTTAATGAAATTACTAAAGCTCCCACTCAAATTGACATCCCTCAGGTCATCTGAGTGTCACATGATCCAAATTAACCAACTCAAGTCCGATCATCACGTGAGTTGAGGTGGTTTCAATGGTGAACAACATCATGTTGATCATATCTACTATATGCCTCATGTTCGACCTTTCAGTCTCTTGTGTTCCGAGGCCATGTCTGTACATGCTAGGCTCATCAAGTTTAACCCGAGTGTTCCGCATGTGCAACACTGGCTTGCACCCGTTGTATGTGAATGTAGAGTCTATCACACCAAATCATCACGTGGTGTCTCGACACGAGACGAACTTTGGCAATGGTGCACACTCGTGGAGAACACAATTCATCTTGAAATTTAAGTGAGGGATTACCTTATAATGCTACCGTCAACCTAATCAAAACAAGGTGCATAAAAGGATTAACATCATATGCAATTCATAAGTGACATGATATGACCATGAACTTGTGCTTTTGATCTCCATCTTGAAAGCACTGGCATGATCTCCATCGTCACCGGCATGACACCATGATCTCCATCATCTTGATCTCCATCAATGTGTCTCCATCGGGGTTGTCGTGCCCACCATGCTTCTACTACTATTTCTACCGTTTAGCGATAAAGTAAAGCATTACATAGCGCTTAATGATTGACACGCAGGTCATACAATAACTAAAGACAACCCTATGGCTCCTGCCGGTTGCCGTACTCATCGACATGCAAGTCGTGAAATTCTATACATCACATGATCATCTCATACATCACATATATCTCATCATGTAATTGGCCATATCACATCACAACATACCCTGCAAAAACAAGTTAGACGTCCTCTAATTGTTGTTGCATGTTTTACGTGGCTGGTACGGGTATCTAGCAAGAACAATTCTCACCTACGCATAAACCACAACGGTGATACATAAATTGCTTTTCAACCTTCTCAAGGACCGCCTTTGTCGAATCCGATCCAACTAAAGTAGGAGAAACTGACACCCGCTAGCCATCTTTTGCAACAAGTGTAGTTGAGGGAACCGGTCTCTCATAAGCGTATGAGTAAGGTTGGTCCGGGCCGCTTCATCCCACAATACCGCTGAACCAAAACACGACCAAGGGAGGAAGAAATCTAAGCATCAACGCCCACAAACTCTTTGTGTTCTACTCGAGATCTCATCTACACATAGACCTAGCTCTGATACCACTGTTGGGGAAGGTTGCATGGGAAACAAAAAAATTCCTACGCACACGCAGATCTATCCATGGTGATGAGCATCTACGAGAGGGAGAGTGGATCTATGTACCCTTGTAGATCGCTAAGCGGAAGTGTTAAGAAACGCGGTTGGTGTAGTCGAACGTCTTCGCAATTCAAATCGCTGAGCGTCCCGCGATCCAATCACGATCCGTCCCGATCAAGTGCTGAACGGACGACACCTCCGCGTTCAGCACATGTGCATCTTGACGACGATCTCCGCCTTCTTGATCCAGCAAGAGAGAGCGGAGAGGTAGACGAGTTCTCTGGCAGCGTGACGGCGCTCCGACGATGGTGGTGGAGCTGTTCTTGCAGGGCTTCGCCTAAGCACCGTAGAAAACCGATCTAGAGGAGAAACTATGCACTGGAGGCTAGGGTTGCACGTGGAAGAAGCACTTGTGCAAAAACCCTCAAACCCTCTAGTATATATAGGAGGAGAGGAGGAGGAGGAGGAGGGGCTGGCGCAAGGGCCAAGCCCCACCTGATTCGGCCGACTAGGGAGGAGTCCTCCTCTTCCCACTCAAAGTGGGATTAGGACTCCTTCCATCACTACTAGGAAAAAGGCTATTAGTGGCGCACCTATTTTGGCTATTAATGGTGCACTATAGGTGCGCCACTATTATCATGCCACTACTAATAAATAGTAATGGCGCACGCCTGGTGCGCCACTGTTAATCGACATAACAGTGACGCACCACCTGGTGCGCCATTACTATCCCAAACACTAATGGCGCTGCTAAAGTGCGCCATTACTAGGCCCAGAAGTGCGCCACTGCTGTTACTCCAAGGGGCCATGTGTATCTTGTGCTCTGTGTTACTAATGGCACACTTTTAGATAATGCGCCACTGGGGTATTTATTTATGTGCGCCACTAAAGTGCAATATGGTGCACCACTACTCTGAATATTAGGAATTTTTTTTTGCTTTTCTGATATTTGCATAGGTTACAAAATACATTACAACACAAAATATAAACAACACAACATATAAACAGCAGATTTATCGAATACAATAGAAGATTAGTCTCCGAATACAATTCATCATATTAGTCTCCGAATTCAAAATACCGAACAAAGTTAGAACATTACAAGTCTCGAGACCGCGAGTAGCGAGTTTGTCTTCACATTACAAGTCGATATCTAAACTACCATCACATAGAAGAGGGTTGTGGTCACGATGATCATCATCCCGATGAAACTGATCTTCATCCGGTTCCTCAACCGCTCCCTCCTCTCTCCCGCTAGATAGCGCGCGTATCTAGCTTCCGCCTCCGCCCTAGTGGTGTACCCTTTGTAACTGTTACCGCTGAAACGGTGAACCTGTCTCCGACACTCCTCCGAGCCGTCGTAGACTCTGGGAACCTCACCCTTGTACACGACATACGATGACATCTCTATGCACTAGACAAACAAAACGTTAGTAGCAATTCACAAATAATATATAAGCAATATATAAGTATGCAACAAAAGGATCGGAAGAGAAAAGCAACACATTAATAGCACGATTCATGGTCCTATTAATAAATAGCATCAATTACATATAAGTTGAACGACTGTCCAAACTAAAGAGACATAAAAGTTCATTAAAGTTTAATTACAACATGAGCTAATCGATATTTCAGAACTACATAACATCAATACTTTCGACTCGACTCAGGGACCGGAGCGTGGATGAAGCCGCCGTCTTTCGTGATGGTCATGAATGTGCGGTCGTTGTTAGCCTGCATTTGTAGCGTTGTTTCTATTTCACTGTTGGATGGTTGACAGTTGAGGTAGAACTGCCCCGAGGTACGAAGGACATCTTGATAGATGATTTCTGCAAACTCCGAGTGGATGCGAAAGAATTCTTGTCTGATGTCCGCGTCCTGGATTGCTGACAAGCGTGCGGCCCATTCTTTGAGATTATTTGGTAGCATAAGGTGATGAAGGTCCCGTACGATTGCCCGCATGTGATGGAGGGCGTAGTAGGCATCCTTCTGACTGCCAGGCGGCTGCTTGACGCAGGGGAACATCGTTACGTGGGTGAACACGTGCTTGTCATACCTACAAATTGGCCTCTTGAAGGTGCCTCCAGATTTGGCGTAGCCGGGGAGAGCATCATCAAGAACTTTCTTGATATTTGTGTAGTCTTTCTTCGACTGACGGTCCAAGTCGAAATACGTGGCCATGGAATATCTCGGGCTTAAGAGAATGAGTGTGCAATGTGTGTCACTACACAAAACATGGAATGTTAGAAAAAAAAAGAACAATCGAAATCTAAGAAATCATATGTTACGGGGCGGTGAGGGGATGACTTACTCGGAAAAGTAAGGCACGAGGAAGTTATCCTTATCTGGGTTCGCCAGAATGACACCTTCGAGGTATGAACTCGCGACTTGCCGGTCCCCAGCGCTGCCCAAGATCTTGGCACGCTTGTAGAAGGGGTCGACTATCACGATGTCCGAGGTCTTGTCTCTAATGATCCGCATCTCCATACTGAGCGAAAATAGCCGAATGAAGGTGTAGTGCAGCGGATAAAGGTTAAACATAGCGAAGATGTCATCAAACCGCAGGACGATCATACGCCTGATGGTGCTATCGACAAAGCCCTTGCCCTTTGGCACCTTGGCCACGAAAACCGGGTATGCCACATCATTCTCGGAGAGACGCCGCTTCTCCATAGAAAGAACACCGTCATGCAGACTCCGCATAGCACGGTTGCAGCATTGAGCAGATTAGTCGGTAGCATCGTCCAACCCGCCACATGCACCCTCCTCGAGATATCCTTAGGCATTGGTGGCCCGTCCTGAGCACGGATCGTACTCGGTGCCGGCTGGCTCGCACCCTGGTTATTTTTTCTTTTCCGTCCCTTCTGCTTCTTCTGCTGTAATGGGATCGAGTTCTGCTTAGAGACTACCTTCTTGAGTGTGTTCGGGCTGATAATATTTCACACCTCGGCTATTTGAGTCTCGGTGAAGGCGACAGCTGGAGGCATCTCCTGAGAACTGAACAGATGACGCCTGCTGCAATTGGGTTTCTCCGCGGTACCAGCTAGATCGCGATCGTCTTTTGCAGGGTTGGGTTCTTGAGAAGGAAGCCCCAAGAATTCATCATCGTACCCATGTTCGTTGATGTACTTATCGACGTTGGAAAATGTACCGTTATCGTCGTCCGGATCCTATGCCATATGCATGTCCGGATCAGCTGACGGTGGTAGCGTTGAGGCGGTCTTGCCATGGCTTGGCGCCGGCACGACTGGCGGTGTTGTCTGTGGGGTGGTGTCCCCCGCCCCCAAACGAATCTGGCTCTTCGGCCAAAGCATGGACCAGTTTAAGCAGGCGCTGAGGGTCATCACATCATCTTCGTCGGCCCCAGGGGGTCGATACGAAGGTAACAAGTCATCGCAGCCCCGCAGCACCCGAACCAGTTGAACCCTATACACGATGGGTGGCATCGGATTACCGTGGAACATGCGGTTGCCTGGTTCAACGATTTTGGCCTTGGCGACATTGATCAACTCGCCGTCCACGAAGTGCAAGAGAGTGCATGGAACGTTGGTGGCGCCCTGCAAAAACATGTAGGGCGTCAGGGATGCCCAGTCAAAGGCAAGGAGATGAAGTCATCGGCCGAGGCTTAGTTACCGTGATGGCGTCGAGCTCGGCTAATGTCGAGGCACCGCCAACGGCGTGCGTGCAAGTGACGGAGGGGCCGCTTGCTATCGAGGTGCCGACCGGCGTATTCTTCCCACACTCGGGTGCATTAAGCTCCAATACCGGCGCCGACGCCAAAGACACCAATGCCGCCTCCGCCGGAGACAGTAATGTCGGCGCCTTGTGCGAGTTGCTGCCCGTGAAGCTGGGAATCAGGGGCGGCCCCTGTTGGCCGCCCGCAATCCACCCTCGCAGCCCCTCAAGCAAGGAAGGCATAATGGCAGTGATCGTCGCTCCCAGTTGGTCTCGCACTTGCTCTTGGACTATCTCCGGAATCCACACTACTTGTGCCTTGAGTTCTTTAACCTCACACTCCTGGCTTTCCGAGCTGGTCTTTCTCACCTTTCCCCCAGTCTTATAGTATTCCGACCATTTCGTGGACAAGCCTTCACCGGCCACACGACCAACTGACGACGGCTTACTGAACTTATCCTTGTGTTTCATTACGTTCAACGCCCTATTTAAAGTGGTGTCCCAAGGGGCAGATGGGGAGCTCAGAGACCCCGCGCTACTGCTTTCAGTTTCCTGCGGAAGGAACGTGAACCATTTAGAAATTTGGCTTCATTAATTAGAATGCAACCATATGGAGCTAATTACGCGGGGGTGTATTCCTTACCAGAACACGCTCAAGCCCCTTCACCTTCGGATCCGTGGTAAGCTCCTTTGTTATCGGGTCCACCTTGTATCAGGCCCTGACATAGTTCCTGGTCTACCTTTCATGGTATTTATCGAAGAGGGGCGATAGGCCTTGCTCGGCACGCTCCACGTCCTCCTTGTCCCATTTAGGTTCCGCCACTCTGTAACCGCCGGAACCGAGTTTGTGGACACCTAAGTTCAAGTACCGCATATCTTTCCCCCACTGACTTGATTCCGTGGATGCGTTGCTCTTGCACTTGATCTTGAACTCCAGCTAGTTAGATTCGCTGATCGAAGGATTTTTCTCCTTGATCTTCTCATAACTATCACCTCTTAGAATCCTTCTCTTCACCGCGGCTCTCCAAGTAGCCAGGGCCATGCTCATCTTCGTGAGGACGGCACCGTTCACTTTATTCCCTGAGAGGCGTGCGTTTGCGAAGTCACCGGGGAACTTGAATCGTTCGTGCAGCTTCGCGAAGAGGAGGTTGCGCAAATTCCCTCGGTCACGATGCCTTAGGCTCTCGGTGTTGATCGAGACGGTGATCTGGAGAATGCACCCGAGTTGTCCCGCGTACCCACCTACTAATTCTTTGGGCGCCGTTGGATGCCCATTGGAGGACACTTCGGTAAATTCCTCCTTGACGGTGCCGAGCACGCGTTCGGGCGCCGGTCCTTCCGTTGCCTCTTCGGTTGGCTGCCATCTGTGCATTCGCTGCCATCATCAGTTGTGGCATCCCCGACGGCACCATCAGTGGTGTCATCCCCGACGCCACTAGGGGTTGTGTAGTCGGGATCGATGTCTTCCGCAGCGTCCTCATAGCAGTGAGGTTCTTCCTTCATCTCCTGGGACAGCTCCCAGAATGGCTTGCCCGAACCGCCGGCCTCATCGTTGCCGTCCATGTTCGCTCTAAATAGGAAAAAAAAGGCTACTAGAGTTATTGGATGAGATCAGGGTAGTATCTATTCTTCTCAGATTTAGAGGAAAACTGAGAATAAAACATGCAAATTGATGCACACCCATAGGTAGAAATAACATTGTCTCTAAATGTTGATTAATTTTTGTTTCGGTTGAGACTCGGGCACCTTCTAGGTCAAGAAAATTGGGCATGACCTTTGCTAATTTTCTTGACCTAGGAGTGCCCCATTCTCAATCGAAACGGAAATTAATCAACATTTCAGGAAAAAGGGGTAACTATTTGTCCCTGCACAAAAAAAGGCCTACATATGTAGCCTGGAAGAACCTCAAGAAAAATTAATCAACATCTTCGAATATGTAGCCTTAATCCCCATCAAGAGTTGACAATTAATTACATATACTATGATCAAGTGGCGTTATAAGCAGAAAATCCCCATCTTTATTTTTCTTAATGAAGTACGGAAGCCGCTTCCTAAAATAGCATACGCACACATTCACAATCAATCAAGTCAGATAAACAAAGGGGGAGCCACACTGATGCAGATTATTACTTACACTATAATGGTTGGATGTGAGCAATGGCAAACTAGACCTAGTCTACTGACCCTGCTTCCACCCACATTCAGTTTGGCAAGCAATGGCAGATGGGCAACAAGGTGAAGAATCTGAAGTGGCCTAGAAAGATTTCTGAAGTTTATATCCATTCGCCTGGTAATATAGCAAAGGGGGAACCAGAAGTTGCTCCTCTTCCCCTGGTAATCAACATTGCTGATAACACGGGCTAACTAAATTTATATCCCTAAGGCAAACCTTAGTCAAGTGTAAGTGAATATTTATATCCCTGATTTATTCCCTTAGTGTAAACGGACTAAGGGAAGCAATCCCTGTTAACATGGAAACTTCATGTTAACAGTATGCAACAGCGCTTGACTGAATTTATATCCCTGATGACAATATGGACTGGAAGGTGCTCTATATTGAACTGAGATTAAATTCAAAAAGAACACTTAACTGAATTTATAACACTTAATTGAATTCAGACAACACGTTACTGAATGGGTCTGTCTAGGGCTCATCTAGATGTTTTCTAGACAGACCCTATTGGGATCATATTGTCTAAATTGACAATATGATCATATTGACAATATGATCCTCAATGTATAACATTTGATGGAATTTATACAACATCACTTAACTGAATTTATAAAACAACATTTGACAGTATACAGCAACACTTCAATTCAGAAAGTGTAATTAACTGAATTCAGAAAGCTGTATACAAAGCAAATAGTATAAGAAACGAGCCGGTAACCGTATTGTACTAGTATATTTTACTGAACGTTTTTTTTTCTTCAAATCAAATACAATGACATGAGCGAGACAGTCGATTCCAATGACAATCAATTTTCCAGATGGACTTTTGAAACAACTACCCACTAGATGATAGCAGTCAGGCGAGCGGTGAGCTCAGCCACCACCACCAACCTAGCCAATATCTTGAGAATGGTCTCAAGATCTCGCCAAAAGTACTTTTGGAATATAAGAAAAACCACAACTAGTTTCTCACGCCTTTCTTTGTCTTGGCCCAGTGAAACCTTTTCACACCCCTGCTTACAAACTTTTCCTGTTGTGGATGAATGAACTAAATGGACATGAGTTTCTGCTCCCGAGCTCCAGTGCATCTTGCAAACAGTAAAATCAAAACAAATAACTAAACAAAAATATTCCTAATGCCCTGAGGAAAATATATTCTGGAGTACTGATTTTGTTATTTCCCCCCGACCTTCATGAATGTGATTTTATCATCTAAATTTGCATGCAGGTAGAAAACAAAGAAATGGTTGTTGAAAAATTCAGATTTTTTTCTTCAGTTTTTAAAGTATTTTTGGATCTTATATTACAGTTTATGTAGGAGCATTTTACGTTGAGATTAGAACGACACTTTCGCCCTCACCTCACCCACTCCATTCACTCGGTTGCCATAATGCAGTAATATAGCGTCCCTAGTAGGGGAGCTAGCCAGAGATCCAGTCGGGGCCTTTTAGGGGTGCGGGGCAAGGGGAGGAGCGCGCGTCGGTGCCGGCCACCGCACCGGAGATGAAAGAGACGCCAGCGGGAGGAGGGCAGCGTGCGGCGCGGTTGGTTGAGGTGGGTATAAAGGTGGACGGCGGGGTAGGAGCAAGGAACGGGTGAGGTGAGGAGGAAGGGGGGCATACCATGGCGGCGGAGACCACCGGAGCGGAGCAGATCACGGCCGCCTGAGACGGGCAACCAGAGCAGAGCAGAGGAGGAGGCGGATGTGGGTGGACGGAGACGCGCGCGCGCGGGAGGGGTGGCCGGAGGGGGGGCCGCAGGGGGTTGCCGGCGGCGAGGGGCGGCGCGGTGGCGGAGGGCTGATCGGCGGGGAGAGGAGTGAGGTGGAGGATGGATTCGAGGAGGGGAGATTGGCGTCGGGTGAAAGAGAGAGAAGCAGATGCGGTAGCGGGGGGATAATGCCTTGGTGCGGGGAGGGTTAGCAATGGCGCATATTTTAGGGGTGCGCCATAAAAATTGGTATATCAATGGGCGCACCTTTTAGGGGTGCGCCCATAAATACTGTGATAGCAATGGCGCATCTTTTCCTGGTGCGCCATTACTAACTTTTTTTTTATTTTTTTGGATTTTTAGTTGCATGTAATAATTTAAGATTTGAGATAAAAGAAAAGGAAAATGCAAATGGAGTGATAAAACCATTGTGCAAAGATTTAGAATTAGATGACATGGTTGAAATCAAGTGACATGAAATAACAGTCATCAAAGATTGAGCTTGCCACTGACATACACACGCGGCCGACACGTCGTGATTCGATCTTAGCTATCTTTTCACAATCTTTTTGCCCTTCTTTCTCGCGGTTGAATAATTTAGCCCCGGAATCCCTTGAGTTCTTCTCTTGAACGGACGTCCTTTAGGTAGGGTGGTCCTGCTTCTTCTTGTGGTGTATGGTACTTCATCGTTGTCGTCATCTTCCATCTCCGGGTCGTCGTACTTGTCGAAGTCTTGCTCATTGGTGACTTCATCCATTCCAATGATGTTCCTTTTGCCTCTCCTCACGACAACACGACTGGGCTTTGACGGGTCGATAATGAAGAAGCATTGGTCCACTTGGCAAGCCAGTACCCATGGCTCATTTTTCGCGGTGAAGTTTGCGCTCGCGGTCTTGGATTTGGCTTCGGGTATAACCATGGTGGTGAAATACCGGTCTTCTTTTAGGACGCTCTTGGCCCATCTGACACGGAACATCGGGACCTTCTCTCCAGCGTAGCTCAGCTCCCAGATCTCCTCGATCCTTCCGTAGTATCTGTCCAAGTCATTACCGGTGTAGGATTCCATCGTTACCCTAGAGTTCTGATAATCGCTCTTCATGAACTTTTCCTCGGTGTAGAATGTGTAGCCGTTTATATCGTACGCCTCATAGGTCATTAGGTTGTGCTCGGCGCCCTGTGACAAGGCGAATATGAGTTTTTCTTCCGCGGAAGAATCCTCATGTAAAGGATACGACAGAAGCTTGTCCTTGAACCAACATGTGAAACATGAGTTGTGCTCTTTGATTATATCTCCGTCCGTCCTCTGTTGGCCTCGGTCAGTGTACGTCTTCTCAATAAAGGTTTTGTGCTCTACCACCCAAGGATCGACCATGTCTATGTGTTGTAGCGCAACTAGGTTTGCTCTTTCAAAGTCGGCGAGTAGACCCTTGAAGTCGACATGCATTTCGCGGAGACCCTCGCGGTGACCCCATCTAGCGAGCCTGCCGAGGTGCCTGTTGACGGGCATACCAACGGGGTTCTCGATGCCTAGATAATTCGTGCAGAAGGAGATGCACTCTTCGGTCAGAAAGCCCTTGGATATGCTTCCATCTGGACGTGCCCTGCTGCGAACGTATCCTTTGATGACACAATTCATCCTTTTGAACGGCATCATGCTGTGCAGGAACGTCGGCCCGAGTTGGATGATATCCTCCACGATATGGACCAGCAGATGCACCATAACGTCGAAGAATGCGGGTGGGAAGTACATCTCAAGCTCGCATAGTATCACCACGATCTCTTTCTGTAGCCTTCTGAGTTGCTTCACGCCAACCAACTTCCGAGAGATGACGTCGAAAAAGTTGCATAGGCCAAATAGCGTTTCACGGACATGCGCGTCCATGATCCCACGGATTGCAACTGGAAGTATCTACATCATCAGCACGTGACAGTCGTGAGACTTCATCCCGCTGAACTTCTGCTTCGCTGAGTCTAGGTATCTGCTTATCTTTCCCGCATAACCATAAGGAAGTTTTACTCCTACGAGGCAGGTGAAAAACTGCTCGATCTCCTTCTGTCTTAGAGTGAAGCACGCGGGAGGGCATTCATATTCGATCTTCTTGGCCTTTTTGCCTTTGCGATGACTTTCCGTGTCCTTCCCCTCATGATCATCATCATCATCATTAGGGCGTTTTGCGTGAAGCTCCTCCCTGATGCCCATTGATTGCAAGTTTGCCCTTGCTTTCGGCCCATCTTTGGTCCTCTCTGGCATGTTGAGCAGGGTACCAAGCAGACTCTCGCACACGTTCTTCGTGATATGCATGACATCAAGGCTGTGAGGCACACGGAGGATATTCTAGTACGGCAAGTCCCAGAAAACAAACCTCGTTTTCCATACCTTTAGCAGCGGCTCTGGTGCCTTTCGCTTCTTTCCCGGCGGTGGGCACTCTTTCCAATTTTTCAACAGCTCGTCTATTTCCTCGCCACTCCTCGTACGTGGGGGTCTTCGGGGTTCGATTTCACCATCGAACAGATCCTTGCGTTTTCTCCATGCGTCATCGTCGCGAAGCCACCTCCGATGTCCGATGAACACGATTTTCGAAGACCCGGGATCTCTATCTAGCTGGCGAACGTCGTGTCATCAATGCACCTGACGCACGCACTAAATCCGTGGACCACCTGCCCCGTGACATATCCGTAACCGAGATAGTCGTGCACCGTCGTGAGCAGTGCGACTCTCATAGGGAAATATTGTTTCGCTGCGGCGTCCCACGTATTGGCTGGCGTTTTCCACAGCATGTCTACCTCCTCTTTCAGCAGCCCCAGATATAGATTGATGTCATTCCCTGGTTGTTTCGGCCCTTCAATTAGCATATTCATGTGAATGTACTTCCTCTTCATGCACATCCAGGGGGGAAGGTTGTACATCCCCACAAACACAGGCCTGGTGCTATGTGTGCTTCTCTGGCTGCCAAACGGATTGACCATCGGTGCTCGCGCCCAGCATGATGTTCCTTGGATCGTCCCCAAGTTCTGGGTGTTCGAAGTTCAACGCTTGCCACTGGCTCGCATCCTTAGGGTGACTCAGCATCTTGTCTTTTTTATTTATCTCCGGATCATTTCCGTCATCTTCTCACTTCTTCTCCTCCCTATCCGCGTGCCAACGCAGGAGCTCTGCTTGCTTAGGGTCCGCGAAATACCGCTACAGACGAGGAGTGATCGGAAAGTACCACACCACTTTTTGAGGAGCTTTCTTCCTCTTCTTGTATCGAGTGACGCCGCACACCGGACATATGGTAGACTCCGCGTGCTTGTCCCGATAAATGATGCAATCGTTCATGCACACATGGTATTTCACGTGCGATAAATCTAGAGGACACACGATTTTCTTCGCCTCCTCGAAACTGGTTGGGCACTTGTTCCCCTTGGGAAGATGTTCGTGCCAGAATGACATGTTCTCGTCGAAGCATGTGTCGGTCATTTTGTGTTTTACCTTCATCTCTAGAGCCATGAGCGTTACTTTCAGGCGGGTATCCTCGGGCGTGCATCCTTCATACAATGGAGTAACCGCGTCTATCTCCAGTTGATCCAGCTTAGCTTTTTCTCGGGCGACAACTCTTGCGTTACCCGTCTGCTTGAGAAGCAGCTCTTGAATATGAGGGTCCTGCACCCAGCCCATCGATGGTCCATCGTCGTCTTCTCTGGCATCTTCATCTTCATGATCATGCCCTTCGTATTGATCTTCCTCATCATCATGTCCGACATCTTGTACATGATGACTGTGTCCTTCATCTACTTCGTGATCATGTCCTGGAGATTCTTCGTCTTCTCGCTCGCCCTCGTCGCTATTGTCTTGCTGCCCTTCCTTATTTCTTGCCCGGCCCCCATGGACGACTTCATAATCATCTTCATCACCTTGCCACCGATAGCCATCCATGAAACCACGCACAAGAAGGTGGTCCTGCACCTGTCTATAATCCGGGTCCATAAGGCTCTTCAGCTTGCATCTTCGACACAGACATCTTATCTCCGTCTCGTTATTTCGAAGCATCTCGGCCTTCGCGGAGCTCAAAAACCTATTCACGATGCCTTCGGTCATCGTGCGGACCATGGTCGCCTGTGGGGTAGAGCAAAACGATATTTTTGAACCAAATTTTTTTTGGCATGACTTTGCCTAAAAGTAGGACCAAAAAGAATGCAGAGTGCCAAATTCTCGCCGAAACGGAAATGAATCAACATTCCGGCAAAATATTGGCAACTATCGCATTTCAAATACCGGTACCTTCAAACACAAACATATGCAACACCACAAACATACGTAGATCTAGGCCATAAAAAGTGTGTACGTTGGAGGGAGAAAAAAGTAGATCTAGAACATAAAGAAAGCTTTCCCCTTACTTACCTATCAAAAGAAGGAAATTTAACCACTTAATTTGGGTGAATCTATGGTGCAAATGAGGTGAGGAGGAGGAGGAAGCCGAGACCAAGCTTGGTAGAGGTGGAGAGAATGAAGTGGGGAAAGTGAGTGTGGTAGGTGGCTGTCAAAAATATCTAGCCGCTCTCAGGTTACCCATGGCGCACCTCCTAAGAGTGCGCCATTGGTAACCAGGGTTACTAATGGCGCACCTGGTGTGTGGTGCGCCATTACTAGTTTTGAAAAAAAATTGAATTTTTTTTGTTAGTAATGGTGCACCGTGGGTGTGGTGCTCCATTACTAGTTAAAACTAGTAATGGCGCACTTTCCCTTGGTGCGCCACTGCTAAGTCTGGGAAGGGTGTGGGGCCAGGACAAAACTAGTAATGGCGCACCACACACCAGGTGCGCCATTAGTAATATGGCCATTAATGGCTCACCTATATCTGGTGCGCCACTACTATATAGCAATGGCGCACCACATACATGGTGCGCCATTAGTGTCCACATTAGCTATAGCCGTTTTTCTAGTAGTGCATATATAGCCCTTTTTGCCTTTTTCCACCTTTTTCCTTTTGGGATTTTCTTCCCAGCCGCATGGGCTTTGTGTGGGACTTCCACCAGCCCACTAAGGGATGGTTTTCACCCTCCTACAGCCCATGTAGCCTCTTGGGTCGAAATACCCCTCCCGATGGTCCCTCGGTACACTACCGACACTCCCGGTACACTACCGATTGGCCCAAAACTTTTCCGGCGACCAAAATAGGACTTCCTATATATCAATCTTTACCTATGGACCATTCCGGAGCTCCTCGTGACGTCCGGGATCTCTTCCGGAACTCCGAACAATCTTTGGTCACCAGCATGCATACTCTATACTACCGAAACGTCACCGAACCTTAAGTGTGCAGACCCTGCGGGTTCGAGAACTATGTAGACATGACCGAGACACCTCTACGGTCAATAACCAATAGCGGGACCTGGATGACCATATTGGTTCCTACATATTCTATGAAGATCTTTATCGGTCGAACCTCTAGGTCAAGGATTTAGTTAATCCCGTATGATGTTCCCTTTGTTCTTCGGTATGTTACTTGCCCGAGATTCGATCGTCGGTATCTCAATACCTAGTTCAACCTTGTTACCGGAAAGTCTCTTTACTCGTTCCGTAATACAAGATCCCGTTACTCACACTTAGTCACATTGCTTGCAAGGCTTGTTGTGATGTTGTATTATCGAGTGGGCCCTGAGATACCTTTCCGTCACATGGAGTAACAAATCCTAGTCTTGATCCATGCCAACCCAACAGAGACCCTCGGAGATACTTGTAGAGCACCTGGAGCACCTTTATAGTCATCCAGTTACGTTGCGATGTTTGATACACACAAGGTATTCCTCTGGTCTCAATGAGTTGCATGATCTCATGGTCATAGGAACATATACTTGACATGCAGGAAACAGTAGCGATAAACTGACACGATCATATGCTACATTTGTAGTTTGGGTCTTGTCCATCACATCATTCTTCTAATGATGTGATCCTGTTATCAAATGGCATCTCATGTCCATGGCTAGGAAACCTTAACCATCTTTGATCAACAAGCTAGTTCACTAGAGGCATACTAGGGACACGGTGTTGTCTATGTATCCACACATGTATTTATGTTTCCGGTCAATACAATTATTGCATGGATAATAAACGATTATCACGAACAAGGAAATATAATAATAAACACTTTATTTATTGCGTCTAGGACATATTTCCAACAGATTTCACAGCACTTCGGTTAAATGAATAAGCAGGAAAGAACATGAACTTGATCAAACTAAATGCGAGATGAAAGGGGCAACACCAAATGCCTCTGGAACAAAAGAATGGAAGCTAGATCTTTGAAGAGAAGAGAACCGAGCAGAAAATGACAACTTCTAGCACAAATGGATTTGAAAGCATATTTAGGAAGAAGAGATAGAATGGGGTTGTTGGAACAACAACAACAAAAGAACAAGCTTGTTGTGGACTTATGGAGAACATCTCAAAATTATGAGGTGACAACCTACCACAATAGAAACAATTGCTTGCTTGAGGTCAACAAGATATGAAAACTTCTTTCACCCATAAGAGGAGGAGACACTTGAATCATTTATGACACCATGATAGCAACAATCCTTAGGAAAAGCTTAGGTGAAATCTAGCCCAAGATAACTCCAAGATAACAAGATGGGTTTACTTATCTCATTCTTGACACTATTTTCTTCGAGACTCCTCATAATCAAGAATTTAATAACACCATCTCAAAAGACAGTGGAGAAGGAATTGAACTGCGACATCCAAGATAAAGAACAGTTGAGCACCTCCAACAAGAATCTTGAAGAACACTTGACAATGAAAGAAATCTTGATGAACCACCATGAAGAACCTCCGGAAGAACTCTTAAACGAAAGGATGATAGAAAGAATTGAAGGATGCAAAGGAACAAGATTGAGGCCTTCCAATGAATTAGATGAAGCTTCGGGACAAGATACTTGAGCAAAACTAGGAACTCCGGAAAAGAAAGATGACCACTTGGGATAAGGAATTTGATATCATGAACAACTCCAGAAGAATGATTGAAATCACTTGGATGAAACAAGAGTAAGAATTATAATATGCTTATCCTTCATCAAGTTAATTTGATGACAAACAACGGATTTTGCATACCACTTATCCTTCTTGCAAGGAATTGAAGAAAGAGAGAGATAGATCACAAACTTGAAGAAGTCTTGAATGAGAACACTGGTAAGACTTCAAAATGAAAGAGGATAATGCAAATGGATGATATAACATGAGAACAAAGAGAGCATGATCCACCTAATGGAAAACTTCACGAGGCACCGAAAAGAATTAGAAACTAAAGAGGACACATGAGAATGAAGAGATCAAGATTGCCTAATAGAAACCGAAAGAGGCACCGGAATAATTAAGATACGAACGAAGGAACAACAATTCAGAAGAATTTGAGAACAAAAGCTGAAAGCTGAGAACAAAGAAATCTTCTGAAATGATGGCCTTCGGGAGGAACGGGAAATGAGAACAACTATGAATGCACCGGATAGATCTGGGAGAAATTACTCATGATCAAAACAATTTGAGATGAAAGCAACAAGCTGAAACCATGAATCTTTGAAAAAACGAACAACGGTTTAAGAGAAACTCTCCTTCGGTCTTCAATGCTGAGAATGAAGACGAGAAACAACACGATGAATTACTGAGACACTCCGGCAGAATGAATAGGGAAAGGTTGAGCCAACAATGAAAATGATTTAGAAGCGATCTTCGAGAAGGCACATGACTGATGAAATTCATTCTTACATCACATTGAAAAGAATTTGAGGACATCTCCGGAACAATTAGAAGAGCCAGGTAAGATCCTAGGGAAAAACCTGTGGGTTATGGGCCCACTCAAAAGAAACCATCGTTGAAACAATTTCTTAAAAGAGAGATTGCGCCAGTACAAATTAAGGACTTGATGATATGAGACCCTTGAAATAATTTAAGAGGACAAGAATGAAAATGAATGTCTTCTGAGATATCTTCAACACTCTGGATAGAATAGAGATAAGAATAAGCAAGAGAGGCTTGATAAAGAATTCCAACATGGGAGAGCAATTAGAGAATCAAAATGATATGATGAACACCACGAACTTGAATTGAATCCACCGGAAAAGAAAACAAAGATGAATACTACTAAATGATAACTTGAGCACTGAGCATCATCGTAAAGAATCACCAGAGAAGAATAACAACAAGAACAAAGAATATGAGGATAGATTTTGAAATTGAAACTCTTGAAAATCTCCACAAGAATTCGCTGGAAACAAGATGAAGAAATGATAGCGAAGCATTTATGAAGAGAAAGCCCTTGGATGAGAATTTACTCATTGAAGAAAAAGGGCGGGAGGGCGGGAAAACAAAGAAAACTTGGGACAGATGAGAAGAACTTCGGAAAGAAACATGAGGATTGATCTTGCAATATTGAAGAGGATAGAATATCTTGAAGAGAAGCACACTGGTAGGAAAAGAATTGATATGATAACTTGATTGAGCACAAGAATTAGAAATCCCATAGAAATATGAGAACACTTGGGAAAGATATGAAATCACCACTTGACATCGAAGCAACTCGAATTACCGTTTTCAAAACAAAACGAAGGATGAGGCTTATGAAACAAGCCGGAACAAATACATAACAGAGATTTCGTCCGATATTTTTGTGGTAAGGTTTGTACGGGCTCGATCGTACATTGGATTGTCATATTGAAATGACGCTCGAATATGCTCCCTAGGTGTAGCGAACTACAAGGCTTGACGAAGCATATCTGATGACATATATCGAGACTGTCCTCTGTAAGAAAGACCGTGAACAAACGAATCCACTAGATATCAAACCCTAACCTCACATCATTGTCTGTTGAAAGATATCCTAGGTAACTACTTGAATTCCCACCTAAGAACTTCCGAAAACTTTCTTGGTTATGCAATCGAGTTTCGTGGATACAAGGAGGAAATATCTCACACACTAGAAATCCTACACCCCAACTGTATCCAACCTTCACACATAACCAGAGGCTTTCACAACTTCACCTAACTCAGATCCTCGAAAGCACAACGATACTAAACCATGGTGGTACCCCGGACGCCTCCCCAGTATTGGGTGACTCTGACCTTATCTCACAACGACAAGTACTAAAGCAATTCCGAACACCCTCCATCCTGAGATACTAAGGAAGTTGAATGATAACGATGTGCCAAGAATTCCCTGGAGCTCAACTCCCCGGAAGAAATCAAGTCAGACAGGAGGCACCAAGACAGAACTCCGTCACATCGACATCATATAGTTTCCAAAATACCCGCGTGATCCTAAATTTTTTTTGAGCGAGAAGAGGAGTAGAAACAAAATTCCTAAGTCGAATACCTCACCAGAGTATGGAAGAGGAGTAAAAAGAATCTACTCTCCGATATAACTAGACTCAAAACAGTTTTTCACTAGACATGACTCGGCCAAGTTCGATCAATCAAGGGGCTCCCAGGTCGGTACAGGCTCTGATACCAACTTGTCATGCCCAAGATGCGGTCCTATCCTTATTTCGGCACGAGGGCCTCGACAGGGATAGAAGCGCATCTCGTTGTGTTGCAAGAATGGATATCATTACAAGTACATGTACAAAAGAGATGATTATATGTAATTGGCTTACACTCACCACAAGCTACATCAAAGTCACATCAATACAACAACATACTCAACCATCATACAGAAGAGCAGGGTCTGACTACAGACGAAAACAAATGACAAAATGACATCCATCCTTGCTATCCCAGGCTGCCGCCTGGAACCCATCCAAGATTGATGAAGAAGGGGAAGAAGAACTCCAAATCAAATCAAGCAACATGCTCACATCAAATCATCGCATTACCTGTACCTGCAACTGTTGTTGTAGTAATCTGTGAGCCACAGGGGCTCAGCAATCTCATTTCCAAGGGTATCAAGACTATTAAAGCTTAATGGGTGAGGTATGGTTAAGTGGTGAGGCTGCAACAAGCGACTAAGCAATTATTTGAGTGGCTAACTTACGAGTACATAAAGTAAAGTATGGTGGTCTACGCATAACGGACGTCAACTAGTAATGATCACTAACTGACCCTGAACACCTACTTACATCAAACATAACCCCATCGTGTTCTCTTTTGGATAAGGACTCACGAGAAGAGACAGTCACGGTTACGCACACAGTTGGTGTATTTTATTAGAGTTTACTTCAAGTTTGCTATGACCTGGTGTTAAACAAAGTACCCAAATTTGCCACATAACCGCAGGCACGACTTCTCAAAAAGATTTAACCCTGCAGGGGTGCTCCAACTCGTCCATCACAAATTAACCACACACAGCAGGAATAAACTCAACCACGGATATCGTGATCTTCCTAGGCAATTCCAAAGGAAATCCAACACCTCGAGATAGCCCGAAGAAGATCAGAATTCCTCACTCAAGATGTTCAAGAAAGGTAAAACAAATCCAGCAAGGCCTCCCGGTGAGCCAAATCCACAGCTAGAGCCATGCCCTCTCTATCCACGGGCGTCATCCGTCTATGCGAAGTGGACGGTAGCCTGAAAATGCCTCGAGTTGCCTCGAGGTGGCACCGCTGACTGCTAGGTAGGTGGACCAACACTCATGTGGAGCACTGGCCCGGGGGTTGATTAATTATCCATGGGGTCCGGAAAGTCCCTATGCAAGTTCATTAGTTATTAGGAAAATGTAGTACCAATGTTGGGCCTTGCCAGATACGTTTTATCCCAAAACGAAAATCAAGGGTGTCCCCATAACAACCCCGAGCATGTTAGGAGCGCTCAATTATGGAACATAACACCGGTTCACAAGTAACTAGGGCAGCAAGAGTGGAACAAAACACCAAGAAAACGACCAAGCCTTCCACCCTTTACCAAGTGTATAAATGCATTAAATTAAATAGCAATAATATTGTGATATAACAAAATAATGTCCATGTTGTCACATGGAAGCAATTGCACCTGTAGCTAGAAACGCTATAAGAGGGCTGAGCAAGCGGTAACATAGCCAAACAATGGTTTGCTGGGATGTGGAAGGGTTAGAGGCTTTTGATGGCAATGTTGGGAGGCTTGACAAACAAGTGGTAGGTAGCGTGACATAACGATAAAAACGAGACAACTAGCATAGCAATGATAGTAGTGGTATCCTGGTAAATGTGTCATCTTCCCTAAGATCCCGCTCGGAAGAATACCGAGTCCATGAAGAAGACTAACCAACGTAGTCGAACGAATCCTCACACTCCGAATGCTTCCGGAACTCTATCGAGAAGAAGCAAACCGAAGCAAACGATCAACACAAGATACACCACAACATATGCATGACACGATGCGCAAACAAATATGATGCATGCCCGGTTTAATATGCAATGCATGACAATTCACATCAACCAACTTCTACACATTAAAGTGAAGCTCAATATGCAATGAGTTGCATACTGACGAAACTCCATGTTCGAATTATTTAATTCACTCTTGTTTAGGTACTCATCAATATTAAATGTTGTTAAGCATGACAAGAGGTGAAGCATAAGTAAACTACACTATCTAGGCATCTTAAATGAGTCCGGAATCAACTTATAGTGTTTCCGAAACGACCTCATATGTTAATTTTGAAATCGGTCCAGATCTGAACTAATCATATTTTATACTTTTTTAAACAGTGAAATAAATGTCACCGTGTGATTCTACATATATGAAACATCTCAAACGGAGCTACGGCCTAAAAGATACGAGCAACAGAAGATGCATAAGTCATGAATGCAAATGCATGGAAAATACCATCACAAACATTTCAAGTCATGAATGCAGCAAGTTATTATGAAACTACATGAGAATCTAAGCAAGTTTCATATGCAACATGTTCAAAACGGAACTACGGTTCAACAAATACAACCAACACAAGTTTTAGTTGAAATCTGCCCAAAACAGCAAGATAGCATTTTGCACGCATGAAAACAACAAGTTACAATATTCTAAAATGCACAAACTAAGCATGGGTCAGTAGTATATAACACACACTTCATTTCATCTTCACAAATCATATTCAAAACATGCATGGATCACATGGTAGGAAGCTCACAAGGTGGCTACTTGAAAACAGTTTCAGACAGTGAAAATAGCAGTTTTTGACAGTGCAGTTTTTATCACGAAGACATATTGACAGGAGTAAAACTATATGCTATAGGGCATATTATGGCATGAAACTTAAAAGCATACTAAAGGACATTATCAACTTCAAATAACTCCATTACACCTACCACAAAAGGGTTCTAGACCACTAGGAAAAACACATGGCAAGGCAGCAACAAAATATTACAGATTCTAGACTTACAGATATTTTGGACCCTCAAAACAGCATAATTTTATAGCTTGTTGACAACAAAAAAATAACACCTAAACATGCGTTTCTATGACAAGCAAAATGTGCAGGGACTAGGACACATGTCAAAGGGCACATCTCATGTTAAAAATTCTTTCATATCATGCATGTATTAAACCACACGAAAATAACAAAAGGGCATTACAGCAAAAATGTCATGCTCACAAAATGCTCAAATAACAAAAGTAAATGCACGGATAAATTAGATGGATTTTCTACCCCGAAAACATATATAATATGCATATGTTCAAGTAGGGAAAATATTTCATAATTAATTACGCAAGTTTATGGCATAATTTATTAGCAAGGATATTTATGCAAAATAAATGCAAACACCATGCCATCATTTTTTATCATGCATGAAAATGCGATGCCGATATTATGAACATTTTTGATATATGGTTTTATTTAATTCCGATGCATGTCAAGAAATTATGCGAAATGCCAAATCATGACAATTATGTGAAATAACAGAAAATGGCATGTTAAATATTTTAAGGATGGATGATAACGACATATTATTAAACTACACATTTTTCTAAGCACTTTACATGTTTAAAATATTTTATTACGAAGAATAGTTAATTATCTATAACGTTTTAAATATGCAAACCGGCCTACACATAAAAATAAAAAAAACGCAGGGGAGGGGCTGGCTGGGCTCACCCATGGGCCTGGCCCATTCGGTGGAGAGGGGCCTGTCTGGGCCAGCCCACGCAGCGTTGGCGCTCGGTCAACGGGAGTGGCTCGTCGTGCTCCCGTGCTCTCCAGGAGCAGGGGCCATGGCGGCGGCGGCTGGCGGCCTGGGACGCGCCACGAGGAGGCGGGGACGCAAGGCGGCGGCGGGAACGGGCCGTGGGGAGGCAGATCTGATGGCGGGAGCTGCGGATCCGGCAGGAGGGGAGGTCCTGGCGGCGGCAGAGCTCCGGCGGCGGCGACCTGCGGGAAGAACGAGAGCGCGGGGGGGAGGGGGTGAGAGGGAGAGAGAGAAATGGAGAGAGAAGGAGAGGGAGAGGGCGGCGACCAGCCAGGGCTGCTGGTCGCCGGCGGCGGCTGCGACGCGGCCACGGGGACGGGAGCAGCGGGAGGAGCTGCGGGAGCGCCATGGGAGGAACGGGAGGAGCTCGGGCACGGGCCCAGATGGGCTTTCCCGGGCTCAGATGGGCTCGGGCGGGCCTGACGGCTGGAGGAGGGAGAAGCTGGGGTTTGGCACGGGATTCAAGGGGATTAGGGTTAGCTGCCCAATTAGGAAGGGGAGGGGGTCTATTTATAGTCCGATAATAACCGATGACCGCACTGCTACAGATGACCGACGGGGTATCAAACAAACTCGGAACACGACGAAATTCGACGGTACATCTACCTACAATATAACAAGACCGCACGCCAAATTTCGACCCAATCCAAGAATATTTTAGCGCGCCTTTTAAAACATTTTTAAAACGATGCCGCGGGCGTGTGCATGACAAGAACGGAGAGAACCGGCGACTACGAACGGATGCAAGTTTTCAAAAACAAGAGACGATGCCATGCGGATGATGCGAATGATGCAATGATGAATGCGACAATAAAACAAATCACAGACGAGAAAGAAAACACAAGGGGAATCTTCTGGAATCTTCTGGAGCATCGGTCCCGGGCTGTCACATCGACGGAGCACACTGACGGAGTCGGGTGACGCGGTGCTGGACTTGGAGGAGGAGGAGTCGGCTGACGCGGTGCCAGACCTGGAGGAGGAGGAGTTGGCTGACGCGGTGTTGGACTTGGAGGAGGAGTCGGAGTCGATTGATGCGGCGACAGACTTGGAGGAGGAGGAGTCGGTGGCCTTGGAAAGACGATGCAATCCTTTTTCCATAGAATGATACGATGTATGGCCTCTCCCAGTGTTCTCTCCTCGTCACCTCTAGGAATGTCAAGTTGTAGCTCGTGATATCCTGACATCACTTCATCAACCCCGATAAGAGCATAGCCAGCTGAAATGGGATTGCAATGGAAGGTTGCTTCTGGGGGATTTGCTACAACATAGCCGTCCGCCACCTTCATGGATAAGTTCTTCACTTTCATGTGTACCTCACAGTTAGTCCTGTCTTTGATATCATCCACAGGGTACCTAGCTAGCAGTGCATCGTCATCGATATCAGCCGAGGCGGAACCCAAGCTGCTTCTCGGCATAGATGGCATGGTGGTATCCAATGCTGGATCGATCTGCTCATGCTGCCGCTGAGACGCCCTTTTCTGGATAAGTGAGTCGATCTGCTCCTGCTGTTGCCAGACTCTGGATTCCAACTCCAGGTGGTTTGATTCGAGGCCTTCAAGGCGGAGTGCTTCCTCCTTCTTCTTTCGCTCCTCCTGCATCTTCTTTCTCACACGGCTTCTGTAGTCATCGTTCCAACCAGCAAACCCCTCAAACCATGGAACAACGCCTTTCCCTCGTGTTCTTCCCGGGTGTTTAGGATTCTGCAGGGCGCGCGTAAGCTCGTCGTCCTCTCTGTTGGGCGTGAAAACCCCCATTCGAGCTTCTTCTGTTTTTATCAGAATTTCATCTGTCACTTTTTTAAGACTTGCCTTCACCATAATAGCCCATGTCTTTGGGTCCAACTTCCCTCCATGCGCGTAAAACCATGTCCTACACCTCAGGGGCCAGGTCACTATAACTGGAGTGACATTTGCACTAATCATATATTTCCCGGATTGATCCCACTCAGGCAGGGCCGTCTAGTAGCCACCTGGCCCCAGAGTATGGTGCCACTCCTTTTTCACAACATTAATCTTGTTCTTTCTCGACCATTCCTTAGCTACTTCCGATTCCTTGAACTTCACGAAATAGTCTCAGTGATCTTTTGCTTTCACCAGTGCTCCCTCGAATTTTGGACTCGTCTTGTTTTCTTTGACGTACGTAGCCCATGCATTTTTCTTGAAGGTCTTGAATGCGATCGCCATCTTTTTAAGAGCATAGCATCTGACTTTATTCAGATCTGCATCTGCCAAGTTTTCTGGTAGTGTGAAATGTGAAAGCAGCTCGGTCCAAAGCACATCTTTTGCTTTTTCATCGATGAAAGTAACTCCTTGTCGATCTCCCTTTGATGGCTTTTTCCATTCTTGTGTGGAGATCGGAATTAGGTCCCAGACAAGATCGATTCGTTAATACATATACAACTCAATTAAGACATGTAATGATCACCAGATGGCTTATATAATAAATATACCTCCCCGGTCTTTATTATTTGAAGAACATTTTCTTGGTCAACATCGTTGTCGGATTCATCTATTCTTTTGTCTTCATCAAACATACAACCCTCACCGGAATTGTTCAGATATTGCGAGTTGTCATCATCTTCATGTTCATGCTCTCGGCTCGTGGAGCGTATGATGGCGAACAGAGCCTCTTCTCCTTCTCTGTCGATATTGTACATGGATTATATTTAACTAACCTAGAAGGAATATAAAAAATTTAGTATTCAAATTAGAATGCATGCAATCAATAAGGAAAACTGAATCATAGTACATAATATGCATCATCGAATATAATCTCAAATAAATCGTCTCGAATATTATCGAATATAATCTCTAATACATCTCGAATATTATTACCAATACATCTCGAATATTATTGATTATATAATGTCACTACTACAGATACAGTTGATGTCTCGCGCGGCAGTCGGTGGACACCCAAAGAGAAGGAACTATGACAGGATCATAGTTCGGGTGAGATCCCTGAAGAACCTGCCAGGTATTGGAGAACCTAACGTCCAACGCATCCATGTATTGACGGACGTGCTCGTCCTCCTCCTTGACACGGTGATGTACCACCTCCGGCGGGGCCGGCTACCTCCGCACCGAAAGTGGCCCACGCGAACGCCACCAAAGAAGCTCCGGGTCGACGACGGGACCCGGGTTCCTCACCAAGCATAGCACCTCCCAGTGCCAGCCAGGCGGGGCCCATGTCGTCGCGAACGAGTCGACGACGAGGATGGGGGCCAAGCATCGTTGACTCCGAGAAAAAAATTCTTATGAAAACAAATTCCTCTAACATTTAATTAACATTCAAAATTCATCTAATTAACATCTAATTAAAATTCATCTAACATCTAATAAACATCTAATTAACATCTAATATACATCTAACATCTAATATAAATCTAATTCATCTAACATCTAATTAATTAACATATAATTAACATTCAAAAATCAACTAATATATATCTAATTAACATCCAATATACATCTAACATTTAATTAACATCTAATTCATCTAACATCTAATTAACATTCAAAATTCACCTAATTAACATCTAATTAATAACTAATATATATTTGATTAACATATAATAGATCTAAAATTCATCTAATTATTAAGAAAAAAATCCAGAGGCGAGTCAGGGGCTCACAGCGGGGCGACGGCCGGCGAGGCGACGGCGACGGCAACGGCGCGCGAGCTCGAGGAGGCGGGGCCGGGTGGCGCGCGATGGGGCGCGGCTCGTCTGTGGTGGTGACGGCGTGGGCGGCACGTCGAAGGCGATGGTGTGGGCGGCGACGGCGTCGGGCATGCGCGGGCGGTGATCTCCTCTGTGGTCGAAGAGACGAAGAAAGCAGAGGGAAAATGAAAAAAGTTCAAGTGCTGCTTATATAGGAGGACCTTTAGTCGCGGTTGGTGGCTCCAACCGCGACTAAAGACCCCCCTTTAGTTGCGGTTGGAGCCACCAACCGCGACTAAAGGTGAATTTCAACGGGCGCAGGTGGGGGGAAGCGAAACCCTTGAGTCGCGGTTGGTGGCTCCAACCGCGACTAAGGGGGGAGTCTTTAGTCGTGGTTGGATCCACCAACTGTGACTAAAGGCCAGTTCCTGGCATGGGGCACTACGGTGGAAGTTTAGTCCCACCTTGCCAAGCGAGGGGCAGCCGCACTGGTTTATAAGCCACGCTGCGGCTGCTCCGTCGAGCTCCTCTCTAAGGAGGCCTATGTGGGCCTATCGAACCTCTGCGACCCTGTTGGGCCTATTGGGCCTTGCGGGCCTGCATCCTGGCCCAAGTTGGGTTTCTAGTCGTATGCACGCCGTGGCGGCCCAGTAGGCGGCCAATTTTTTAATTATTTTTCATTTTTTGTGTTTTTTGCTTTATTTATTTTCTTTTGTATCTGAGTATTTTTGTGCTTTATTGAGAGTTAATGAGTGAATCTTTTTGCGTTAGGTCATAAAAATTATAAACCTTCTGTGAGTGGCAGTAGTTTTCAAATTCGAATAGTTTAAATTTGAAGTATTTGAAATTTATGTGAATCACTAGTTTGTGAATAACTTTACTTTAAAAATAGATTTTCCAGTGATTCTTTTTTCTACTGTTTAATATTATCGTGTTTTATCATTATATCCAATTTGGTAATTCTTAGGTTATTTAAAAATTGAAATGCCTTTGTAACAGGCGAGTTTTCGTCCGAAACCCTAATACTTCGAAAGAGATTGTCCATTTTATACACGTAGTGCATCCAGTTTTTCCGTAACCGTCTCAAATTTTTATAACATGCTATGTGGGTGAAATGATGATACCATGTCAACTTTCAAACTTTTCAGAGTTCGTTTGAAGTGCTTTTCAATTTCAGGGTTATTTTGCTGAAACAAATCAGTAAATGCATGAAAAATAGCAAATGAAGTCAGAAAGGTTTGAAAAGTGACGACATGGATTTGAATGGTGCATTTTGAACACACAAAAGTATGGAGTTCAAATAAGTTAAAAAATGAAATGCCTTTGTAACAGGCGAGTTTTCGTCCGAAACCCCTATACTTCGGAAGAGATTGTCCATTTTCTACACGAAGTGCATCCAGTTTTTGCCGTAACTCTCTCAACTTTTTATAGCATGCTATGTGGGTGAAATGATGATACCATGCCAAATTTCAACCTTTTCACAGTTCGTTTGAAGTGCTTTTCAATTTCAGGGTTATTTTGCTGAAACAAATCAGCAAGTGCATGAAAAATAGCAAATGAAGTTAGAAAGGGTGGAAAATTGATGAGGCTTTGAATGGTGCATTTTGAACACACAAAAAGTATGGAGTTCAAATAAGTTAAAAAAATGAAATGCCTTTGTAACAGGCGAGTTTTCGTTCGAAACCCTGATAATTCGAAAGAGATTGTCCATTTTGTACACGAAGTGCATCAAGTTTTTGCCGTAAACCTCTCAACTTTTTATAACATGCCATGTGGGTGAAATGATGATACCATGCCAACTTTCAACCTTTTTAGAGTTCATTTGAAGTATTTTTTAGTTTCAGGGTTATTTTGCTGAAACAAATCAGTAAATGCATGAAAAATAACAAATGAAGTCACAAATGGTTGAAAAGTGATGATGTGGCTTTGAATGGTGCATTTTCAACACACACAAAATATGGAGTTCAAATAAGTTAAAAAATGAAATGCCTTTGTAAGAGGCGAGTTTTCGTTTGAAACCTTAATACTTCGAAAGAGATTGTCCATTTTGTACACAAAGTGCATCCAGTTTTTGTCGTAACCCTCTCAACTTTTTAGAACATGCTATGTGGGTGAAATGATGATACCATGCCAACTTTCAACCATTTCAGAGTTCATTTGAAGTGCTTATCAATTGAGGGTCATTTTAGCTCAAAATAAATCATGAAATGCATGCAAAATAGTAAATGAGGTCAGAAAAGGGTTGAAAAGTGATGATGTTCCTTTGAATCGTGCATATTGAATGCAGAAAAAGTCTTGAGTTAAAATATGTTTAAAATTGAAATAACATAATAAATAGCAAAAATGAACATAGATGCGCTGACGTAGGGAAAATTCGACCTGAAATCAGACTAGAATTCAGTTTGATTTGAGGTCAGTTTGATTTGAGGTCAAATATCCCCATATAAGGGCATCTATTTTCAATTTGAGAGGAACTCAACAAGGCAGAGAGGGATGTGCTTATAAACCGGTGTGAGCCACAGGCTGACCATGATCAACCTTCTGTTTGACGAGGTGGGACTAAACTCCCACCACAACCATGACCAACCTTTAGTCCCAGTTGGTGGCTCCAACCGCGACTAAAGGTTACCCTATAGTCGCGGTTGGAGCCACCAACCGGGACTAAAGGTTCCCGTGGGGCCACAGGCTGACGCCAGCCTGCCACCACACCTTTATTGCCGGTTGGAGCTACCAACCGAGACTAAAGGTCCGTAACGAACCGGCACTAATGATCCCCGTCACGAACCGGCACTAATGATCACATTTGTGCTAGCTCAAAAGCCAACCGGGACCCGTGATGCGGACAAAAGGTCGGTTTTCTACTAGTGCCAAGCCTCAGTATGAATGACATATTTTATAATCTTTCTAATCTTCAAACGCATAACATCCATCTTGATCTTGTGATCGTTGACGACATCGGCAACATGCAACTCCAATTCCATCTTATCCTCCTCAATTCTTTTCAATTTTTTCTTCAAGTAATTATTTTCTTTTTCAACTAAATTTAACCTATCGACAAGAGGGTCGGTTCGAATTTCCGGTTCACATACTTCCTAGATAAAAACATCTATGTCACATTGGTCGGCATAATTGTCGTACACACTAAATGAAACAAATAATTATAAAAGATAATATACCACATTCGAATTATAGACAGGACGAGGGCCGATGGGGACGGATACCCAAACCATGACACTATATAATAACAAACAATAATAAAAGTAAGAAAATTATACAAGTATCTATCTAAATCATACAAGTAAGATTTTTTTTCTTTTAGAAAGAAGATAAGAACAGGAGGCTCACCACGGTGGTGCCGGTGACGAGATCGACGCGGGAGATTGACGACGATGAGGACGGGGATGGGGATGGCACCCTACACATGTGCAGACTCTAAGAAGTTAATTTCATCTCTAATTGTGCGTCTAAATCAAATGAACTCCCACATACACTCCTCCACTAAAACCCACAAACCACACTCTACTTCTAGAGCATTTGAAATGAGCTAAAGTAGCAGTGAGAGATAAAACGATGAAGTTGTTAACCTTTTAGAACACTTGTGTAGTTGGTGCACTGCCAAACCTAAACAAATCTTAGAAAAAATGTAGGTTGGAGGTCGAGCTTGGGGAGGAGAAAACTTAAGTGTGGCTGTGGCATTTTATCGAACACCTCATGTGTATAGGAGGTGAGAACACAGAGCAACACACCTCCCAAACGCCGGCTAGCCAAAAAACAGAGGAGTGAGTGGGCAGGGGCGAGCATATATATATATAGGCGTTATATAAGTCCCGGTTGGTGGCTAGCACCGGGACTAAAGGTGCCTCTTTAGTCCCGGTTCCATCCACCAACCGGGACTAAAGGGGCTCGGCCTGGAGCGAGGCCCTTTAGTCCCGGTTCGTGTTTGGAACCGGGACTAAAGGGGTCATACGTGTTGGAAATATGCCCTAGAGGCAATAATAATTTGGTTATTATCATATTTCCTAGTTCATGATAATCTTTTATTATCCATGCTATAATTGTATAGCTCGGAAACAAAGATACATGTGTGGATACATAGACAACCCAGTGTCCCTAGTATGCCTCTAGTGAACTAGCCTGTTGATCAAAGATGGTTAAGGTTTCCTATCCATGGACATAAGATGTCATTTGATGAAGGGATCACATCATTAGGAGAATGATGTGATTGACAAGACCCAAACTACAAAAGTAGCAAATGATCGTGTCAGTTTATTGCTACTGTTTTCCGCATGTCAAGTATATGTTCCTATGACCATGAGATCATGCAACTTAATGACACCGGAGGAGTACCTTGTTTGTATCAAACGTCGCAACGTAACTTGGTGACTATAAAGGTGCTGAACAGGTATCTCCGAGGGTGTCTGTTGGGTTGGCATGGATCGAGACTGAGATTTGTTACTCCATGTGACGGAGAGGTATCTCAGGGCCCACTCGGTAATGCAACATCACAACAAGCCTTGCAAGCAATGTGACTAAGTGTTAGCCACGGGATTCTGTATTACGTAATGAGTAAAGAGACTTGCCGGTAACTAGGTTGAACTAGGTATGGAGATACCGACGATCGAATTTCGGGCAAGTAACATACCGAAGAACAAAGGGAACGTTATACGGGATTAACTGAATCCTTGACATAGAGGTTCAACCGATAAAGATCTTCATAGACTATGTAGGAACCAATATGGTCATCCAGGGCCCGCTATTGGTTATTGGCCGTAGAGGTGTCTCGGTCATGTCTAAATAGTTCTCGAACCCGCAGGGTCTGCACACTTAAGGTTTGGTGACGTTTCGGTAGTGTAGAGTTATGTATGGTGGTGACCGAAGGTTGTTCGGAGTCCCGGATGAGATCCCGGACGTCACGAGGAGCTCCGGAATGGTCCGGAGGTAAAGATTCATATATAGGAAGTCCCAGTTTGGTCGCCGGAAAAGTTTCGGGCTCATCGGTAGTGTACCGGGAGTGCCGGTAGTGTACCGGGAGACCTCCGGGAGGGGTATTTCGACCCAAGAGGCTTCATGGGCTGTGGGAGAGTATTAACCAGCCCTTAGTGGTCTGGTGGAATAGCCACACAAGGCCCATGCGGCAGGAGGGAAGCAATCCAAAAGGAAAAGGTGGAAAAAGGCCAAAAAAGGAGCAATCCTAGTCCTACTAGGATTGGAGGAGGAGAGTCCTCCTCTCCCTCCTTGTCTTGGCCGAAATCCAAAGGGAGCCAGCCCTTGAGGCCAGCCTCTCCTCTCTTCCTATATATATTGGTGAAATAGAGGGTTTTTGGACAAGTTTTTACGGCCACGTGCTACCCGTTCCACCGGTGCTCCTCTAGATCGGCCCCGCCGGAATTGCTCCACCACCATCACCGGAGCGCCGTCATGCTGCTGGTGAACTCTTCCTCCTCTCCACTTCCTCTTGCTGGACCAAGACGGTGGAGATCGTCATCAAGCTGCACGTGTGCTGAACGCGGAGGTGCCGTACGTTCGGTACTAGATCGGAAGGACCATGATCAAGACCACGAGACGATTCACGACGTGATCGCGGGACGGCTTGTGATGAGATCGCGGGATGGATCGTGATGAGATCGGGGGACGGATCGTGATGTGTTCATGGGACGGATCGTGATGAGATCGCGGGATGGATCGTGGGACGCTCGGCGATTTGGATCGCGAAGATGCTCAACTACACCAACCGCGTTTCTTAACGCTTCCCGCTTAGCAATCTACAAGGGTACGTAGATCCACTCCCCCTCTCGTAGATGCTCATCACCATGGATAGGTTTGCGTGTGCGTAGAATTTTTTTTGTTTCCCATGCAACATTCCCCAACAATACGAACCGGGACTGGTTCCCGTCGGGGCCCGGCCGGCGCCCTGGCGTCACGAACCGGGACTGATGCACCCGTTAGTTATGAACTAGGATTAATGCGATATTCTGGCCCGTTTCAAAGCCCTGTTTTCTACTAGTTGTATGTATTAATCATATTATATTCCAGTTTGTGGAAATCATTCAAACTGAGCTTAATTAATATAAACTTATAGAATCTATGGTTTCCTTAAGCTAGCCAAAATGTGCATTTGTTTCTAAAACAAAGGGCACATTCATGTTCAAAGAAGCCTATGGGGTTTTCTATACAATATTTGATACAATATTGTTAATAGGTGTAGATTTTAGGTAGTGGATTTTGCAAGCATGCTAGATTTAATCAAACTATTAATGAAAGGAATAGATGGTACAAATTTAAATTGGAAAATATATTAATCCTTCTGAGCATAAAGTATCTTCCAAATTATTATTTTTGCGAATAAGTTAGAGCTCCAGGACATATTTGTAAATATGAGAAGGAACATGGATATATTATTTATGTATCATGTACTAACATTTCCTTTATTAACAGTGCGGGTATAGATCAATCACGCCATCAAAAAAATAACAAGACAAAAGAATATTAGTGTAACATAATTTGTAAACTACACATATATGGAAATAGTTTGTTTAGGAATTTATTTACTCATAAATCCATTCTACCACACTGTAAACAGTACACGTATTTGCATGTTATTGCTTGCAATAAATCGAAAATATACTACAATTAGTATTTCCCCTCTTAATTTCAAACAACTGTTACCGTGGAAAATATATTAACATAAGTCCAAGCTATACATACAGCTATCAGAAATAGGCCCGTGCGGATGCTGGTGTGTTCTTATCGATTATACATACAATTAGTTTAAGCCTGAAATTGTTTGTTTAGGAATTTTCGGTGAGTATAAACATTACATTAATAGGTGTGACACAAAGGAAATTAGAGTAGGCTAATTTAGAATATACACGAAAAGTCAATTTCAACAATGTGTAGCAAATCTAGCAGCGCAAATGCGCAGGTCACCCGCTAGTTTTATTAACTATTGCTTCCAATACGAGTGCGCCTAGATCTAGGATCCATTGAGTATTTTCGGTTGCAGCCCCCCTCTCCAGTCATGAGTCGTGATACACAGATTAAAGTTGAGCCGGCAAAATTAAAATTCTATGTAGATACTTTTTTTTTCATTACGACAATGCAAGTGATACTAGCAGTTGTACTATTTTCGGCATGGAATATTAATTAATAACTAGCTACCTTTTTTACTTTGTATAATCACAAATATATGCAATTATCACCAACCAAATGTATGAGTTGTTCCTAAAAAAATTGCACAAGTTGTAAGTTCAAACATTACTACAATTCTTTGTGCTTGTACTTGTGCTACTCATATAAATTCAACACTGCTTTATGCTACCCAAAAAAGAAAATAAAATCAGCAATAGCACACAAGACATAATTTTATAGAAGAAACCCATCAGGAATGAGGGACTAGAAAATACAACCCGACGGGATTCGAACCGTTCTCGGGTAAGCCAGTGCCCTCCCTTGCCACTAGCCTACAGCCTAGTCCTCTATCCTACTCAAACCGCATAGGGTTTTCTACTCCTGCTGTGTTCTTATCCATTATAAAGATCAATCCCGCCTAATTTATTTAGTACTACACTTCTGTTTCGGTACACCCCTAAACATATCAAGGGCTAAGATGTGCCCATACCCGTTCGCTGCTAGGGGCACGGTCGTCTTAAGTTAGAAAATCTAGCCCGCGCCCCCCCGCGGCGCGCCCGTGTATACCGTACCGCGGGGCGAGCCGGGGCGAGCCGAGCCGCTCAGTAGTCGTAAGGACGCGAGCCGAGCCGCACGCCTTGGGCCCACTATGTCAGACCGGTGGCGGCATGTGTGTCGATGTGGCGCCGCGCGTGCGGGGTGGTTTGACCCCCTCGTCGCGGGAATAGCGCCGCGACTGGGGCGGTTTCCTCCCGAGGAGACCGCGCCCCTGCCGCTTCCGTCGCCCCATCGCCTGCCGCCGCTTTAATGCCGCCGTGCCCCGTCGCCTGCCGCCGCCTCGGCTAGCCGCGTTGATGCCTCGTCCGAAGCGTTGCCCGCCTCGGTTGTCGCGGCGCATCAATGCCCCCAACCGCCCCCGGCCCCTGCCGCCTCTCCCCACCGCTATATAAACCCACCCCGCGCCGCTGGGTCTTCCCACCGCCGCCTACCTCACCCCGACGCCCCTCCCTCTCTCACCCCGACGCCCCTCCCTCTCTTCACTCCCACGCCGCTCCAATGGCCTACAGCGCCGGCAGCAACTACGGGCACGGCGGCGCGACACCGGGCGACTCATGGCCGGCGTCCCTAACGTGGAGGGACGTGAACGACCTCTATCGTTTCGGCCTCCTCGTCCTGCCGTCGTCCCACCTGCCGCACGGGTGGCACATCACCGCCGACGGCTACACCACCCTCGCCCCCGGCGCCACCGACGAGCAGCTGCGCAACCATCCCGGCGGCCGCTGGAACATCGGCGAGCGCCGACAGTTCTTGCACGGCCGCGACTACTGGGAGACGGTGGCCGAGTGCCGCCGGGCTGCATGCGCCGAGCGCTGCTACGAGCCACCGGCCGCACCGCCCGCACCGGCGGTCGACGCGCCACCACCGACGGCCGTGGAGGTCCCGCCGTAGCAGATGCTGCTGGCGCAGGAGGGCGACCCCGCCGATGTCCCCGGCCTGCTGGCCGTACTTGCCGCGTCGGAGGAGGAGGCGGCATGGCGGGTGGCGGAAGAGGCAGTGGAAGAGGCGGCTACGGTGGAGGCAGTGGCGGGTTTGGAGGACCAGGACGCTCCCATGGATGACATCGACTGGGAGCGTCTTGCGCAGAGAAGCGGCGATGACAACGGCAACGACGGGGCCGGAGCAGCAGCAGACGGCGACGTGATCGACTTCGACACGAGCGACGAGGAGAAGATTAGGGTTTCCAAATAAGTTAGGTTTTTAATTTCAAGTATAGAAAAGTGTCGTATGAACTATGTTTTAATTTCAAGTACTATGTATAAATTTATTTCGAGAAGTTTGAATGAAATATCGAGAAGTTCGTATGAAATATGTTTGAATTAAATTTCGACAGTATATTATTTATTTGTTTATTAGACTTTAATGACAACGAAAGAAAATAAATTTTTTATAAACGTACTACAAAATTGTTAGTTATGTAAAACAGAAAAGAAATTGTTAGTTATATGAACGATGATGACCGGAGTTGTTACAAAAATAGAAAATGGTTGAAACAAAAAATAGACAAAAGTTTAAACAAACAAAAAAGGAAAAGTTTCAAAAAAAATGAAGTTTGTATGAACTACGTATTTTTGTCTTAGGGTTGAAACAAGAAACTTGTTTAAAAAAATATTTTAATTTTCTGTATGTTAGGGTTTTATCCCCGGAAAATCATAAAAAATAATAGAAATTCATGCAATGTCGAATAGCTTCGAAACTTTGCATGCATGCTTTTCATGATGGTACAAGGCCATGAATTTTTGTTGGGTTCATTTCAAAGATGTCGAAAACAATGTCATTTTTTGGCCATTTTCAGATTGACCCCAGATTTTACAAGGGAGTGGGCATGCCCACCGTAGGACCCCACGTCAAATTTGAATGAAATCCGACAACATACGCCCGTTGCCGACCCTGCCGAACTGTTTCTTAGGGTTTTCGCATGGAATGTCAGAAAACCAAAAAAATTGTTGTGCCACCTTGTTATGACCCACAGAGGTTGTGGAAAAAATTGGGTCTGTTTCGTGGAGCGGAGAATCATGATCGCGTTGCGACCCCCCTTCCGCCCCTACCGACACCCTAGGGTTACGCAGGATGTACATGCATACATGCATGAAGTCCACCCAACTTTTGCGAGCGCGTGAGCATGCCCACCCTAGGACCCCACGCCAAAAATGAATGAAATCGTAGACCAAACGCACATTGCGTCACGTCCGGCAACTGCTTCTTAGGGTTTTCGAATGGAAAATCACAGAAAATGCATGGAATGTCAGAAAATCAAAAAAATTGTCATGCCACCTTGTGATGACCCATAGAGGTTGTGGAAAAAAATTGGGTCTGTTTCATGGAGCGGAGAATCATGATCGCGTTGCAACCCCCCTTCCGCCCCTATCGACACCCTAGGGTTACGCAGGATGTACATGCATACATGCATGAAGTCCACCCAATTTTTTCGAGCACGTGAGCATGCCCGCCCCAAGGACCCCATGCCAAAAATGAACGAAATCGTAGATCAAACGCACGTTGCGTCATGTCCGACAACTGTTTCTTAAGGTTTTCGCATGGAAAATCACAGAAAATCCATGGAATGTCAGAAAATCAAAAACAATTCTTGTGCCACCTTGTGATGACCCACAGAGGTTGTGGACAAAAAATGGGTCCGTTTTGCGGAGCGAAGAATCATGATCGCGTTGCAACCCCCTTCCGCCCCTACCGACACCCTAGTGTTACGCAGGATGTACATGCATACATGCATGAAGTCTACCCAACTTTTGCGAGCGCATGAGCATGCCCACCCTAGGACCCCACGCCAAAAATGAACGAAATCGTAGACAGAACGCACCTTGCGTCAAGTTCGGCAACTTTTTCTTAAGGTTTTCGCATGGAAAACCACAGAAAATGCATGGAATGTCAAAAAATCAAAAAAATTGTTGTTCCACCTTGTGATGACCCACAAAGGTTGTGAAACAAATTGGGTCCGTTTCGAGGAGCGGAGAATCGTGATCGCGTTGCAACCCCCCTTCCGTCCCTACCGACACCCTAGGGTTACACGTGATGTACATGCATACATGCATGAAGTCCACCCAATTTTTGCGAGCGCGTGAGCATTCCCACCCTGGGACCCCACGCCAAAAAATGAACGAAATCGTAGACCGAACGCACTTTGCGTCACGTCCGGCCACTATTTCTTAGGGTTTTCGCATGGAAAATCATAGAAAATGCATGGAATGTTAGAAATTCAAAAAATTGTCATGCCACCTTGTGATGACCCACAGAGGTTGTGGAAAAAATTGGGTCCGTTTCGTGGAGCGGAGAATCATGATCGCGTTGCAACCCCCCTTCCGCCCCTACCGATACCCTAGTGTTACGCATGATGTACATGCATACATGCATGAAGCCTACCCAACTTTTGCGAGCGCATGAGCATGCCCACCCTAGGACCCCATGCCAAAAATGAACGAATCATATATTGAACGCACGTTGCGTCACGTCCAGCAACTGTTTCTTAGGGTTTTCGAATGGAAAATCACAGAAAATGCAGGGAATGTCAGAAAATCAAAAAAGTTGTCATGCCACCTTGTGATGACCGGCAGAGGTTGTGGAAAAAAATTGGGTCCGTTTCGTGGAGTGGAGAATCATGATCGCGTTGCAACCCCCCTTTCGCCCCTACCGACACCCTAGGGTTACGCAGGATGTACATGCATACATGCATGAAGTCGACCCAAATTTTGTGAGTGTGTGAGCATGCCCACTCTAGGACCCCATGCCAAAAATGAACGAAATCGTAGACCGAACGCACGTTGCGTCACGTCCAGCAACTGTTTCTTAGGGTTTTCGCCTGGAAAATCATAGAAAATGCATGGAATGTCAGAAAATCAAAAAAAATGTCATGCCACCTTGTGATGACCCGTAGAGGTTGTGGAAACAAATTGGGTCCATTTTGCGGAGCAGAGAATCGTGATCGCGTTGCAACCCCCCTTCCGCCCCTACCGACACCCTAGTGTTACGCATGATGTACCTGCATACATGCATGAAGTCTACCCAACTTTTGCGAGCACGAGAGCATGCCCACCCTAGGACCCCACGCCAAAAATGAACGAAATCGTAGACCGAACGCACCTTGCGTCACGTCAGGCAACTTTTTCTTAGGGTTTTCGCATGGAAAATCACAGAAAATGCATGGAATGTCAAAAAATGAAAAAAATTTGTTGTTCCACCTTGTGATGACCCACAAAGGTTGTGGAAAAAAATTGGGTCCGTTTCGAGGAGCAGAAAATCATGATAGCGTTGCAACCCCCCTTCCGTCCCTACTGACACACTAAGGTTACACGTGATGTACATGCATACATGCATGAAGTCCACCCAATTTTTGCGAGCGCGTGAGCATGCCCACCCTGGGACCTCACGCCAAAAAATGAACGAAATCGTAGACCGAACGCACGTTGCGTCACGTCCGGCCACTGTTTCTTAGGGTTTTCACATGGAAAATCATAGAAAATGCATGGAATGTTAGAAAATCAAAAAAATTGTCATGCCACCTTGTGATGACCCACAGAGGTTGTGGAAAAATTGGGTCCATTTCGTGGTGTGGATAATCATGATCGCGTTGCAACCCCCCTTCCGCCCGTACCGATACCCTAGTGTTACGCATGATGTACATGCATACATGCATGAAGTCTACCCAACTTTTGCGAGCGCAGGAGCATGCCCACCCTACGACCCCACGCCAAAAATGAACGAATCATATACTGAACGCACGTTGCGTCACGTCCGGCAACTGTTTCTTAGGGTTTTCGAATGGAAAATCACAGAAAATGCAGGGAATGTCAGAAAATCAAAAAAGTTTTCATGCCACCTTGTGATGACCCACAGAGGTTGTGGAAAAAAATTGGGTCCGTTTCATGGAGCGGAGAATCATGATCGCGTTGCAACCCCCCTTTCGCCCCTACCGACACCCTAGGGTTACGCAGGTTGTACATGCATACATGCATGAAGTCCACCCAAATTTTGCGAGTGTGTGAGCATGATCACCCTAGGACCCCACGCCAAAAATGAACGAAATCGTAGACCGAACGCACGTTGCGTCACGTCCGGCAACTGTTTCTTAGGGTTTTCGCATGGAAAATCATAGAAAATTCATGGAATGTCAGAAAATCAAAAAAATGTCGTGCCACCTTGTGATGACCCATAGATGTTGTGGAAACAAATTGGGTCTATTTCGCGGAGCGGAGAATCATGATCGCGTTGCAACCCCCCTTCCGCCCCTACCGACACCCTAGTGTTACGCATGATGTACCTGCATACATGCATGAAGTCTACCCAACTTTTGCGAGCACAAGATCATGCCCACCCTAGGACCCCACGCCAAAAATGAACGAAATCGTAGACCGAACGCACCTTGCGTTACGTCAGGCAACTGTTTCTTAGGGTTTTTGCTTGGAAAATCACAGAAAATTCATGGAATGTCAAAAAATCAAAAAAATTGCCGTTCCACCTTGTGATGACCAACAAAGGTTGTGGAAAGAAATTGGGTCCGTTTCGAGGAGCGGAGAATCATGATCGCGTTGCAACCCCCCTTCCGTCCCTACCGACACCCTAGGGTTACACGTGATGTACATGCATACATGCATGAAGTCCAGCCAATTTTTGCGAGCGCAAGAGCATGCCCACCCTGGGACCCCACGCCAAAAAATGAACGAAATCGTAGACCGAACGCACGTTGCGTCACGTCCGGCCACTCTTTCTTAGGGTTTTTGCATGGAAAATCATAGAAAATGCATGGAATGTTAGAAAATCAAAAAAATTGTCATGCCACCTTGTGATGACCCACAGAGTTCGTGGAAAAAATTGGGTCCGTTTCGTGGAGCGGAGAATCATGATCGCGTTGCAACCACCCTTTCGCCCCTACCGACACCCTAGGGTTACGCAGGATGTACATGCATACATGCATGAAGTCCACCCAAATTTTGCGAGTGTGTGAGCATGCCCACCCTAGGACCCCACGCCAAAAATGAATGAAATCGTAGACCGAACGCACGTTGCGTCACGTCCGGGAACTGTTTCTTAGGGTTTTCGCATGGAAAATCATTGAAAATGCATGGAATGTCAAAAAATCAAAAAAAATGTCGTGCCACCTTGTGATGACCATAGAGGTTGTGGAAACAAATTGGGTCCGTTTCGCGGAGCGGAGAATCATGATCGTGTTGCAACCCCCCTTCCGCCCCTACCGACACCCTAGTGTTACGCATGATGTACCTGCATACATGCATGAAGTCTACCCAACTTTTGCGAGCACGAGAGCAAGCCCACCCTAGGACCCCACGCCAAAAATGAATGAAATCGTAGACCGAACGCACCTTGCGTCACGTCAGGCAACTGTTTCTTAGGGTTTTCGCATGGAAAATCACAGAAAATGCATGGAATGTCAAAAAATCAAAAAAATTGTCGTTCCACCTTGTGATGACCCAGAAAGGTTGGGGAAAAAAATTGGGTCCGTTTCGAGGAGCGGAGAATCATGATCACGTTGCAAGCCCCCTTCCGTCCCTACCGACACCCTAGGGTTACACGTGATGTACATGCATACATGCATGAAGTCCACCCAATTTTTGCGAGCACGTGAGCATGCCCACCCTGAGACCCCACGCGAGAAAATGAACGAAATCATAGACCGAAGGCACGTTGCGTCACGTCCAGCCACTGTTTCTTAGGGTTTTCGCATGGAAAATCATAGAAAATGCATGGAATGTCAGAAAATCAAAAAAATTGTCATGCCACCTTGTGATGACCCACAAAGGTCGTGCAAAAAAATTGGGTCCATTTCATGGAGTGGAGAATAATGATCGCATTGCAACCCCCCTTCCGCCCCTACCGACACCCTAGTGATATGCAGGATGTACATGCATACATGCATGAAGTCTACCCAACTTTTGCGAGTGCATGAGCATGCCCACCATAGGACCCACGCCAAAAATGAATGAAATCATAAACCGAACGCACGTTGCGTCACGTTCGGAAACTGTTTCTTAGGGTTTTCGCATGGAAAATCACAGAAAATGCATAGAATGTCAGAAAATCAAAAAAATTGTCGTGCCTCCTTGTGATGACCCACAGAGGTTGTGGATAAAATTGGGTCTGTTTCGTGGAGCGGAGAATCATGATCGCATTGCAACCCCGCTTCCGTCCCTACCGACACCCTAGTGTTACGCAGGATATACGTGCATACATGCATGAAGTCCACCCAACTTTTGCGAGCGTGTGAGCATGCCCACCCTAGGACCCCACGCCAAAAATGAACGAAATCGTAGGCCAAACGCATGTTGCGTCACGTCCGGCAACTGTTTCTTATGGTTTTCGAATGGAAAATCACAAAAAATGCATGGAATGTCAGAAAATCAATAAAATTGTGGTGCCACCTTGTGATGACCCACAGAGGTTGTGGAAAAAAATTGGGTCCATTTGGTGGAGCGGAGAATCATGATCGCGTTGTAATCCCCTCTTCCGCCCCTACTGACAGCCTAGTGTTACGCAGGATGTACATGCATACATGCATGAAGTGCACCCAAATTTTGCGAGCACGTGAGCATTCTCACTCTAGGATCCCACGCCAAAAATGAATGAAATCGTAGACGGAACGCACATTGCGTCACGTCCGACAACTGTTGTCGAAGAAAACCTCACTTGGACGTGTAAAAAATCATGTAGTGTGGACGGATTCACCACGGAAGACTGATGTAAAGAATTGCTGTGACACTTCATGATTTTGAAAAGTGCCAGAGCATTTTTTTACAATAGTATTTTGTGGAAAACCCGCCACACTAAACGATTCGACATTGTACGTGGACAATGGTATTTAAACAGGTGAATAACGTTGACCAAAAGAAATGTGGGACTAAACAAATAGCAGTTTCGGTGGTGGCCGTCGTGGCTTGGCTGCATGGGTCCGCCCGTGTGCGGCGCATATGTTTTTTAATTGGGTTGGTTGTTGGCCCGTGCATGCAGGGCGTCGATAACGACGTGCATGTAGGGCATCGGTAGTCACGCCGCCCCCATGTCGCACGCCGCAACCCCGCACACATAGGATCGCCAAACCCCGCCGCCTACACGTTCCCATCTCCCGCCGCCTCTACGCCTACGCCGGACCACCGCCGCGCCTCCACGCCGACGTCGGCCCCCCGCCGCCTCCACGCCGACGTCGGACCCCCGTCGCCTCCACACCGTATGCAGCAACTGCGCCCGCGCACGGTTGCCCGACGCCGCCTCTCTCGCGGACGCTGCCAGGAAGCATAATGATGCCGTGCCAGATCAACAACCGCCGCGGCGATCTTGCCCTGCACCCATACCCTACGGTGGGGCGCCGGACGCCGCGGTTCTGTACGTCGCCATATTGTCGGAAGGTAAAGTCACGTATTTTTTTAATAATTTGTTCAGGCCGTTATCATGTTCCAACAAATTATTGTGGAAACTTTCGTTTAGGATGAATGATTATGGAGACGTATACTGTTCCGCGGAGAAGTGGTTTTCTTTGGCCGAAAAACTCACACCTAGGTAGAAATCTCGGTTTAGTTGCACTAATTTGCACGTCATGTTGAGAATCCCTTCCGTGCTAATGCGGAAGAATTTATTACAATTCATGATAACAGCGTATGATGTCCATACAAAACGATTTGTTCTTGGGCCGAAAGGTGGTGACATCACTGTTCGACATGAAGATGTTTATCATATCTTCGGGCTTCGAAACGAGGGTGATAATATCATGCCATTGATTGCATCAGTAGATCTAGACGCCAAAAAAATTGTGCCGCGTCGTTTCATTGAGAAAAGAACGGAGATGATACTCATAGATGACTTGATAAAAAAACATTCTTGATAGTCAAACATACGATGACGATTTTGTTAGAAGGGCCGTCTTGGTTCTGGTTGGTACGGTCGTAGCCCCACAATCGACCAAATTTGTTCCTTACCGGTATTACAAATTGGTGGAGAATATTCATGCCATCAAGACATTTAATTGGAACACATTCACATTGGAAGTTTGCATGGATGCTATTGGAAAAACAGTGCTAGATATTGAGAAATTCAAGTGGCCTATTGGAAACTTGGCGCTTTTCCACGTAAAGCTCATTAAAGAATTCTTCATATTTATGACGCATTTTTTTATATTAGACCATGTGATACTAATTTGATTATATTATGCAGTACATCTACTGGGAGAAAGTGCAGCCTAATGATATGAAAAGTTTTGATGCACTGTCGCGTGTGTATCCACTCATGTTGAACTGGGGTGAAGATGTCGCAAAGAAGCGAGACGACTATGACAACATCCACGGTCATGGTACCAGCATCGTAAGTAATTAAATGTAGTTGTTATTTATTGCACGTAGTAATTTAGTAGGTTGTTATTCAATTTAATTTCTTGTGTACTCTATAGATTGACACGTTGAGATTACCCTCTAGTTCGTAGTTCCTCCTCTGGATCGATTTCAACGGTGCTTAGGCGAAGCCCAACTGAGATTACTCCACCACCATCGCTGCAGCGCCATCACGCTGCCGAGAACTCGTCTACCTCTTAGCTTCCTCTTGCTGGATCAAGAAGGCGGAGATCATCATCAACCCGTATATGTGCTGAACGCGGAGGTGCCGTCCGTTTGGTGCTAGATCGGGACAGATCATGATTGGATCGCGGGACGCTCTGCGATTTGGATCGCGAAGACGTTCGACTACATCAACCGCGTTTCTTAACGCTTCCCTCTTAGGGATCTACAAGGGTACGTAGATCCACTCTCCCTCTCGTAGATGCTCATCACCATGGATAGATCTTGCGTGTGCGTAGGAATTTTTTTGTTCCCATGCAACGTTCCTCAACAGTTTGTTGTTGGCCGCCTTCTTGTCAGACAGATACTTGGGGCAGTTCCAATTCCAATGACCAGTTCCCTTGCAATGAAAGCACTTAGTTTCTGGCTTGGGTCCAGCCTTGGGTTTCTTCATGGAAGGGGCAACTGTTTTGCCACTCTTCTTGGAGTTACCCTTCTTGCCCTTGCCATTTTTCTAGAAACTAGTGGTTTTATTGACCATCAACACTTGATGTTCTTTCTGGATTTCAGACTTAATGACTTTCAGCATCGCAAACAGCTCGGCGACTGTCTTGTTCATCCCGTGCATGTTATAGTTCATCACAAAGCTCTTGTAGCTAGGTGGCAGTGATTGAAGAACTCCGTCAGTGATCGCTTCTGGCGGAAGGGGCATTCCCAACTCCGCCAGACGAGTCGAAATAACCGGACATTCTGAGCATATGTTCACTGATAGACCCATTCTCCTCCATTTTGCAAGCATAGAATTTATCGGAGGTCTCATACCTCTCAATCTGGGCATTCTTCTTAAAGATAAACTCCAACTCCTAGAACATCTCATATGCTCCATGATGTTCAAAATGTCTATGAAGTCCCGGTTCTAAGCCATACAATATTGCACACTGAACTATTGAGTAATCTCCAGAACGTGCCTCCCTCTTAACGTCTTCGGATGAGATCTCTGCGGGTTGGTTACCAAGCGGTGCATCAAGGACATATGACTTCTGGAAAGCCGTGAGAATAATCCTCGGATTACGGGCCCAGTCCACAAAGTTACTTCCATCATCTTTCAACCTAGCTTTTCTCTACGAACGTATTAAAATTCAGGGGTGCTACTGCGCGAGCCATTGATCTACAACATAAATAAGCAAAGGTTACTAAGACTATTGTTCAAGATAATGAGTTTAGTTAATCAAATTACTAAAGCTCCCACTCAAATTGACATTCCTCAGGTCATCTGAGTGATACATGATCCAAATTCACCAACTCAAGTCCGATCATCACGTGAGTTGAGGTGGTTTCAATGGTGAACATCATCATGTTGATCATATCTACTATATGACTCATGTTCGACCTTTCGGTCTCTTGTGTTCCGAGTCCATGTTTGTACATGCTAGGCTCGTCAAAGTTAATGCGAGTGTTCTGCACGTGCAACACTGGCTTGCACCCGTTGTATGTGAACATAGAGTCTATCACACCCGATCATCACGTGGTATCTCGACACGACGAACTTTCGCAACGGTGCACACTCCGGGAGAACAAAATTTTACCTTGAAATTTAAGTGAGGGATCACCTTATAATGCTACCGTCGTCCTAAGCAAAACAAGGTGCATAAAAGGATTAACATCACATGCAAATCATAAGTGACATGATATGGCCATGAACTTGTGCTTTTGATCTCCATCTTGAAAGCACCGACATGATCTCCATTGTCACCGGCATAACACCATGATCTCCATCATTGTGTCACCATCGGGGTTGTCGCGCCCACCATGCTCATACTACTATAGCTACCGTTTAGCGATGAAGTAAATCATTACATAGCGCTTAATGATTGACACGCAGGTCATACAATAATTGAAGACAACCCTATGGCTACAGCCGGTTGCCGTACTCATCGACATGCAAGTCGTGATATTCTATACAACACATGATCATCTCATACATCACATATATCTCATCTTGTAATTGGCCATATCACATCACAACATACCCTGCAAAAACAAGTTAGACGTCCTCTAATTGTTGTTGCACGTTTTACGTGGCTGCTACGGGTATCTAGCAAAAACAATTCTCACCTACGCAAAACCACAATACATAAATTGCTTTCCAACCTTCTCAAAGACCGCCTTTGTCGAATGCGATCCAACTAAAGTAGGAGAAGCAGACACTTTGTGCAACAAAGTTACACGTCAGTCGAGGGAACCGGTCTCTTGTAAGCATAAGAGTAAGGTTGGTCCGAGCCTCTTCATCCCACAATACCGTTGAACCAAAACACGGCCAAGGGAGGAAGCAATCTCAGCATCAACGCCCACAAACTCTTTGTGTTTTACTCGAGATCTTATCTACACATAGACCTAGCTCATGATACCACTGTTGGGGAACGTTGCACGGGAAACAAAAAATTTCCTATGCTTCACCAAGATCAATCTAGGAGATGAGCATCTATGAGAGGGGAGAGTGGATCTACATACCCTTGTAGATCGCTAAGCAGGAAGCGTTAAGAAACGCGGTTGATGTAGTCGAATGTCTTCGCGATCCAAATCGCCGAGCTTCCCGCGATCCAATAACGATCCGTTCCGATCTAGCACCGAACGGATGGCACCTCCGCATTCAGCACACGTACGGCTTGATGACGATCTCCGCCTTCTTGATCCAGCAAGAGGAAGCGGAGAGGCAGATGATTTCTCTGGCAGCTCAATGGCGTTGCGGCGATGGTGGTGGAGTAATTCCAGCAGGGCTTTGCCTAAGCACTACTGAAAACGATCTAGAGGAGAAACTACGGACTAGAGGAGAGGGCAACACGTGGCTAAAGTTCTGTGTCAAATACCCTCAAAACCTCTAGTATATATAGGAGGAGGTGAGGGAGGAGACTTGGCTCCCAACGAGCCGAATCTAGTTCGACCGAAGTGGAGGGAGGAGTCCTCCTCCTCCACTCCTAGTACGATTAGGAGTCCATCCTTATTTTCCACTTTTGCCTTTCTTTCCACCTTGGGTTTCTTCCCTAGCCACATGGGCTTCCTGTGGGCCTTTGGACAGCCCAGTAAGGGCTAGTATTCCTTCTCCCAGAGCCCGTGTAGCCTCTTGGGTCGAAATACCCCTCCCGATGGTCCCCTGGTACCCACCCGACACTCCCGGTACACTACCGATGAGCCCGGAACTTTTTCGATGACCAAAACAGGACTTCCTATATATCAATCTTTACCTCCAGACCATTCCAAAGCTCCTTGTAATGGCCGAGATCTCATCTGAGACTCCAAACAACCTTCAGTCACCACCATGCATAACTCTATACTACCAAAACGTCACCAAACCTGAAGTGTGCAGACCCTGCAGGTTCGAGAACTATGTAGACATGACCGAGACACCTCTACGGTCAATAACCAATAGCGGGACCTGGATGCTCATATTGATTCGTACATATTCTATGAAGATCTTTATCGGTCGAACCTCTTTTTCAAGGATTTAGTTAATCCCGTATGATGTTCCCTTTGTTCTTCGGTATGTTACTTGCCCGAGATTTGATCGTCGGTATCTCCATACCTAGTTCAACCTCGTTACCGGCAAGTCTCTTTACTCGTTTCCATAATACAAGATCTCGTGACTAACACTTAGTCACATTGCTTGCAAGGCTTGTTGTGATGTTGTATTACCGAGTGGGCCCTGAGATACCTCTCCGTCACACGGAGTAATAATCCCAGTGTTGATCCATGCCAACTCAACAGACACCCTCGGAGATACCTGTAGAGCACCTTTATATTCACCCAGTCACGTTGTGACGTTTGATACACACAAGGTAATCATCCGGTGTCCGTGAGTTGCATGATCTCATGGTCATAGGAACATATACTTGACATGTAGAAAACTGTAGCAATAAACTGACACGATCATATGCTACGTTTAGAGTTTGGGTCTTGTCCATCCCCTAATTCTCCTAATGATGTGATCCCATTATCAAATGACATCTCATGTGAATGGCTAGGAAACCTTGACCATCTTTGATCAACGAGATAGTCTACTAGAGGCACATTAGGGACAAAGTGTTGTCTATATATCCACACATGCAATGTGTTTCCAATCAATACAATTATAGCATGGATAATAAACAATTATCATGAACAAGGAAATATAATAATAAACACTTTATTTATTGCCTATAGGGCATATTTCCAACAAATACCTTACATTCAGCCAACACAGAATGTAAGGCATGGGAGGTTAGGCATGACTTGATCACTTATACTTCCTGCAGGCAGTTTTGATAACTTCATCGATGAATTCTCGTGTTGAAGTCCGCTTGTTGAAATCTCCATTCGTCACCCAGTTCCACGTCATATTTTACGAAGCTCGACAACACTTGCCTTTGAGATGGTCAAAACCTTTCTTCCTTCCAACTTTGCGAGGTATTCCAACATGTAGAATCCACAATCATACCTGCAGCAAATAAAAAAGAAAACGTTCTAGCAAACCGAGGATCATTTAGGATAAAGGACAAAAAATGTTTTTGCTTATATGATGCATCCTTACTCGTTGCCTTGCTTATCGGTCAGGACATACTCGATTGGAAAGTGGCTGATCTGCACCTTTGAGTTTCCATAATGACGGTTCCACATTTCCTTGAGGTTGTTCCCGAAGAATTCAGCATGGGAAGTGAGGCTGGTATCATCTCCTGAACGAATGGAATCGAGCACCGCGAACTGTTGGTGCTTGAGGTCAAGGCATATGGTGTAGTAGCGACCGCACTTATCTACTGGGTTTTCAGGCTCAAGGAATTGGAACATGGGGAACATGACCTATAATGGGGAAAAATAAGAACGAGAAATGTTAGCATCTAAAAACCTGTGGACATAGTTGCCATGTGGTATTCATTGCATTTGCCATGAAAACTGCATGAATGAACAAAGTGTCTAACTAACCATCTTTTCTAAATACTAGAAAAAAGAGAAGTTGGTGCCATCTTATGTGAGCATATGACTTGTAGTTGCTTGGTGCAAAATAAAAATAAATGCCATGTGTGTCATAGTGAAGTTGCCACCAGTTCATGTTAAAAAAGTTACCACTAAATTAAGACAACGTATGACATTAAAAAAATGTACAAAAACATAGACATGTGACAAGAAGGTACGAGCAATAACAACATGTATAACACAGAAAAAAGAAAAACAACAAGGTTTAACGCTCACAAAATGTTTCATTGTGAGCTTCAAATTGCCATGTGCGGCGAATTTTTTCATGATAATGGAATGATGGAAGTCACCGTACCATATTTTGCACGTCACGATGTTAGGACATGATGATCTTATCAACACAAATGTCCATGTGATTCTTGATGTAGTCGATCCCACAAGCAGATACATTCAGCGATGTTTTACCAGTGGGCTTCACAAACTCAGCAAGATCATCAAGGTCAACGTACGTCGACTCACATTGAATGATTTTAGTTCTGTCCAAACATTAGCTGTAGGAAAATGATATTACATGAAAGAAAATAAATCTTCGGAAAGGAACAATTAAACAAGAACATGGGATGGGAGTGAGTTTTGCATGGTGCATTACTCTTTCAACTGCTTCATGTGTTTGCTGCTCGCCCTTGCATTACCGAAACGCTTGACAGTACCATATAGACCAGTCTGCTCCCTGGTAACCCTCAGCTCGGGCTGCCAATCATCAGCTACTGGTGCATGAATGGTCCTTGTGTGCTTCATAGAACCAGGGGTTGCACTTCTGATGGCGCCATCCTGCACTAAGTCAGCAGGGTCAGCGGACATCAGTTTGCCCTGATTGCACAAAGACCTCTTATAAATGGCATTCTGCTCAATCCTGCGGAAAGCTTCTTCAAGTGATGGCAAAATCTCCTCTGGAATTGCTGTTAAAAAAGTGCACAACAAAATTAATGCACAGACGCATAAAGTTGGCATCCAAAAAAGCAGTTATTGTATGAAATCAGTATACTATGTTATTTTAAAGTTCTCATGCATATATTATGAAAATGACAACAACAAAGAATGGAGTTGGCACTTAAAGTCCGGTATGAAAATGCCATGTGCAGCACATAATATGAGCGATCACAATTTCGAACATAGTGTTGCCACGTGAGATCATCATATTCTGCCATGTATAATTAACTAAAAATGCCATCTGACAGTGAGAGCAATGACCATATGAGATCGTTATTAAAAAGGGGATGAAAATATCAACAAAAAACTAGAGTTGCCATCCAAAATCAACTGCAAACGCCATGTACAACAAATCAGATTTGCCATGCAGTGTGAAACAAAGTTGCCATGCATATAACAAAAAAAAACACACAGCTTACCTTGTACTACAGGCTCTACAAACTTCACGGCCTTCCGATATCAATGATGGGTTGTGCCATTGTAGGGGCCATGCCTCCAGAAAAAGCAAAAGCAACCAGAACGGGATCAATTGGTGGTTCATCCTGACTGCGATCTATACCAAGGCTGCAACTTGATGGGGTGAAATCCATGGGGTGCCTCTCGTGCAGCTCAGACGGGTTCCGCATGAACTGATTAGCAAAATCTAGAGGTGAAAGATGAACAAACATATCACCATCAAATGTTGCATGAGAATCAGGCTTGTTGGTAGGACGAGCCGAGCTGTTGGTGATTTCAATCACATCCTTCTTCCCTGTCTTCTTGTTAGGATTGTACGGTACGCGAACGTTGACAGGAATCTTGGAAGTTCGCAAATTCACAATGGGTCCTTCTGGGTCGTACGAGGCGCCGTCTGTTGTGTACGTGCAACTCCATCCGTAGAGTCATGCTTACCCTGTGTGGCATCTCCGGAAGTCCCGACTTCCACCGTCTCCGATGACTTTCTTTGATCGACAGGTGGGAATAGAGTTGAAGCAGACACGAAACCCGTGTTAGTTCTGCTTTTGACAATCTCCATTGCAGCAGATGCTTTTGTAGGATTTTTGTGAGGATTGTGCCTAGGAGGCAGGCCAGCTCGCAAAACCTTTGCTGGAGCAGCCTGGGCAATGTGAGCTGATATAGGAGTTGTGTGGCGAATGTCGCCCGTGGATGCGCTCTCATCATGAATTTCAGCCGCAGCACCATGTTTCGTGGGCATAGCAGTACCATCAGCCACACACGTGGAATCCGTACCAGATGAGCGGGAATCTTCCTTGTTAAACATAAGATCTGGAGGAGTGACTTCATCACTTGCCGAGCGGCTAGGTGGTATAGTGGTAGCATCCCTCATTGAACAACAGCATAGGTACCACCTCGACAATCCTCGCAGACACTGTCTCATCGCAGCCAGACAGGCGTGCCTCAGACATATCAATTGTTCAACTAAGCATAGTTAATTGAGAGAATAAATGTTTCAATGAGTACGGAACACGGTAATGTTGCTTTGTACATCGCCTCATATCATGTTTAGGGATTTGTGCCTAACGCCCATCATATTTTATGGCAAGAATCATCAACCAGCGTTTAACAGTCTACTGTTGCTAATGAACCTACAGCATGACGAGTGCCATAGGGAATAAAATAAGAACTTTGCATGTGCATGTATTTTTTCCATGCGGTCAGCACTGTTCAACATTTTGTATTGCTTCGTTATGTGCAATAGCATCGTTATTCCTTGTTTACATGTCTGTACATGCTTATTTGGGTCATCTATATCTTTAGAAATTCTTGAAAAATAAAATCGCAGCAACAACAGTATAGAGATGGTTATGTGAAAGCACGTGAAATCTGAAAAATTCATTTTTGAGCCAAGGCTCATCTGCACCCGCGTTGAATAAAAAATTCAAAACAAATACGAAAAATCTTGATGCATGAGGTTCGGTCAAATTTGATGCATGAGGTTCGGCCATCTGTTCAAATTATCTACCATCCAAAAAAATTGGATTTTTTTATTTTTTTAATATTTGTTGTGATTATTTTTTAACGGGTGCAGATGAGCCTGTGCACCGAAACGCCGCGCTCGTGAAATCTTTCCCCCTAATCAAAAGACAGAAGATATAGTATCTCGGGTTGACAGTTCTTTCGCAGATCTAGATGGATCGGGTGATGATCCGAGGCGGAGAACAGGACGAGAACAGGGAGCAGCATAGCGGAGCCTCTCTCATATCAGATCACGATGACATGATCGCTACTTTGGACGGCTCGATGTGCCGACTGGCGTGTCGCTTGGATTATTGGGGGCTGCCGGCTGCGATCGCTACGAAGGTGACAGGGACGTGGGTTATATAGTATACGTACGTGATACGTGCCCGTGTTGCCCGATAAGTATGTGGTAGATTAGATATCTCGATGAGCACGGTGTGGATTGAAAGAACTTCTGCTGATTAATCTCATATTAGATAAGTATGGTAAATGTATGACGCAAAGGCCGAATGTGTCAACCACTTTTCCTAAACGAAATAAGCCGATCTCTCTCCCTGACTGTATCAGTTCAGTGGTCGGCAGTCGGCAGTCGACGGGTATCATTTCAAGCCAGGCAACTGCCTGGAGCCTACCGCATACGAGAAGGCAAGAAATGCCGGCGAGAAATAAAACAGGGGAAGCAAGAACAATTATCATGGAGTGTGTACTGCCACTACATTCGAGATACTACTACGTTTGTACATCCATGCACCTTCATGTCGATTGAGTGATTAGTTTGAGGTACCATATTGCACCAAGCTTGCGCAGTTGCAACCAGATCAAACAGCCCTGGTGGTCGGCATCGTCGTTTTTCTGAGATGCCAAAGCAATGGAAAACGGAGGCGTTATCATGTCTCTGTGCGGCATAGAAATATAAGAAATATAAGAGTAAATGGCACTGGCGGTCTGAGAACTTGCGGGGCGGGTGTGCACCTAAGTCACGGTACTTGCAAACCCGTCATAGAACTTTCATTGCGGTTGCAGATAGGTCACATATGCCATCTGAACTGGCCAGCTGCTTCATTTAATAAAAATCCATCGTACAACTTGTGTTGTGGGTGCAAATATGTCACATATGCCATCTGAACCTGGCAACTGCTTCATTTAGATAAAATGTCATAAAACTTGTGTTGCGGGTGCAAATAGGTCACACATGCCATCGGAATCTTTTTTTCCTCCCTCACGGTCACACATGGCGCACGTGATCTTGACTGGGGTTGATTATTTTCTAGAAAAGACCCTATTATTTTAGTACAAGAGCCATATTGCAAATCTGATCGCTTAAAAAAAGGAGTCATTCTCTCTCATTCCCAAATTTCGAACCTGGTCTTCTTCTTGTTTATAGGGCTTAGTATGAGTGCTGGCAGTTCAAGGCAACCTTTTTATGCAATGTCATCTTCCTCATGTTGCGTCTCTCTTTTTCACATCATTCGCAAACAAAACAAGGACCTTTCAGTGCACAGAGCTCTTGCCATTTTTAGACAATCAACTTCAAAGTCAATTCTAACCAAATCATCAAGTGTTTTACTAGGTGGCCACCAAAACACAGTATCAAGCTCACCAGGTGAATAATTTAACTGTCCAAGCATTGAGTCAATCATATCATTACAGAAAGTGGTCATGTCCACGTTATCAAACCATGCTACCTTTTTACTGAATCAGACCCTACATTGGACTGAGTCAGACTTTACATTGATCTAAGCTCTGCGATTTCACTGAATCAGACCACACATTGGACAATGAGTTTATGATCAGTGGCAGCAAACTTTAGTGATCCCAACAGGAAGCCCAAAAATGCAATGTTGTGCATAAATCCTTCAAGACCACGAGTTTAAACTAACTAACTACTACTGATTCACCTGCAAAACCTACCTAAAAATACTTGGATGGAGCGCTGACCGTCATCTTCGACTGCGGCAGAAAACCCTACCAGGTGGGGGAAAATGGGACTCACCATAAATCGTTTGTTCATGCCCATCGGTTCTCGGATGCGGCAACTCTAGCTTAGGTGGCTGCAGCGCAACCAGCCTCCTCTCCCGTCGACAACGAACAAAAAAGACAGATAGAGGAAGCAAGACGTCAATACACCATTACCTATGAAGCTAGGGGCTTTTGTGCTAAAAAAATGAGGCCGGCCAGTGACGAGCGACGCGTGCAAATTTTTGCGCCCAACCAACCTCATGTGCGTCGTGCTTGAACGTTGGAACGATAAAACCGGGCAGCCGGTCGGTTTAGATGGCCAATGTGACCTATTTGCATCCGCAACGCAAGTTCTATGACGGGTTTTTCTAATTTGCATGTACCATGACCTAAGTGCATGCACAGTGCAAGTTCTATGACCGCCAGTGTCATTTACTCAAAATATAATGGCTCGCTTTTATGAAAATTAATCTTGGGCATGATGAGTTGCTTCAACGCATTTAAACAAGCTCGAGGCATCTTTCAAGTCGTGTATAAAGACGATATCCTAACACTACATCATTGCACTGCTATTTTATTTACAGAAAAACTTATTATCTAGTATTTATCAATTGTGATGACACTATAAAAAAGACCAAAAGCAACAGAAGCTACACCAAGGTTCTAATACTACCTAACAATGACTACAATCACTAAAAGCGAGCCGAAGGCATGTTGTCATAATTGCCCCTGCCTGACCGAAGCCGGACAAAACCTTGTTGTAGTACACAGTCACTAAGACGTCTTGCTAAAGCTGTTGGAATTACGTGTCCTGCAAATGTATTCAAGAAAATAGAAATTTTCAATATTTGGAATACCTCATTATAAAACTATACACATATTTATACATGAAATTACTTTACAGGATTTATCATGGAATTATCACTTGTTGTATGGTACTTAAGTTATATGCTTGTAAGGAAGCTGATCGATTATTAGTGAAATACAATATACTATTTATATTGGAAAGACTACCTAGGTACAGTGATAATCGGAAGGAGCTAGATCGTATAGTTAGATTACAACCCTAATGTTGATCTACATAATTAGAGGAATTTACACTCTATTATGGCGTGTTGCTCACAAGCGTGTGCTTCGGGGACATAACGGGGTAGAATCCATAAACATATAAATATGATCGTGGTTGGTAATTTGCTCTCGACTCTATCCCGAAAACTAATGGAAAATACTACAAATCTTATATCTGTATAAGAGGTGGACTCTTTGGAAAGACAATATAAAAAGATCACTACCCCCTAGTGTCGGATATGCAAACTGTGAGCGGCACCACGGATAAGCGCAGAGGAATAGCGGGTAGACCATAAATCCTAAATTTCTAACAAAAGCGTCACTGGACCAGCGTACCAGAACAACAACAATCGCCGATGAACAGAAGCATAGATCATAAAGATTCAACCTATAGGTACAAGGAGGTCCACCCAAGACCAACACCGATCGAATCTCACAAGATCCACCAGATACACATCCAGGTGGCCTTCGATGACACTAGACACACCATCGAAATAGGGGTTTTGCAGGGAGGACCTTACTCCTTGTTCAGGGAGTCGCCACTGCCTCACCTTCCTAAGCAGGGACACAAACCCTAATCGACATAAAAACACCTAAAAAACGAAGCAGGATCCCTTCTACCGGCAAGGTCCATGCTTCACCACGCCTCCATGGTCCTAAGGCCACATGATATGAACGAGCTAGGCTATGACGCCAACGGGGTTGTCTTTCATGGATAGGAAGAAACTTGCACTCAGTTGCACCAAACTGACATCGGTGAAAGTTATTTTACATCATTGCACTACTAAAATACTAGTAGTGCATGCCGATAAATGTCAACGAGTGTTCTCTATGTTCCTGATATCTCTCAAACTCGCGATTTGGAAACGCGCGCAACAACGACGCAGCAATGCACGCTTAATCCTTCTAGCAGGTTACCAATTGTCATGATGTGCCTCGAATATTATTTTTCTACAAGAAGAAATTGCCATGCATGGCTCGTCTTTGTCACTGACATTGGCTCAATTGAACTCTCGACTAGATTGCATTATAAATAAACAAAATCAGCATTCCAACAAAAGTTATTTTGTGGAGAGGTGCCAAGCGGATGAAGGGAAAATTTTGAGTAAACAACTATTGCAAGTTTGCTTCTCATGGCTTTTACCTACTGGTTTTACATCACTAGGCTACTCACCACCTTCACATCACAATATGATCACAATGTCCTGCTCATCGCTATTCAAAGAAGTACTGTATGTATAGTATTGTATCATACTTGTAAGCACTAAGTTAATTATGATAAATCAGACACTAGCGGGCAATCACATTCCTTTCACTACACGACACCGTTTCCAGGCTTTCTTCCACCCTTTTAGAATCGGCATTTCATAGACTATATAAAGTATCATAAAACTTAGGTAACTCAGGGGTATTGTCTGATGCCATACGACATACAAATATTTATGCATACATGTCTACATAGTCATCTATTGCGCCCTCACCAAAGTGGAACAGCTCACTTTTACGAAAGGAAATCTGAAGCCCCATGTGTTCTTGAAAGCACTCAAAACCACCTTCGTGTATGTGGTTGTTTCTAACATATTCCTCGCCAGGCTTGCGTGATTAATTGAGGTACCGTATCGCAATTAATTTGTGTCTAGATTAATTGAGTGATTAATTTGAGGTACCATATCGCACCAGGTTTGCGCAGCTGCTACCAGATCAAACAGCCATGGTGGTCGGCATCGTCCGTTTCTAAGATGCCGAAGCAATGGGAAAACGGAAGCGTTATCATGTCTGCGTGCCGCATAAAAATACAATGGCTCGCTTTTATCAAAAAAAATTAGCTCTTCGGCATGATGAGTTGCTTCAAAGCATTCGAAACATGCTCGATGCATCTTTCAAGTCATGTATAAAGACGATAGCCTAAGACTATCATTGCACTACTATTTTTTCAGGGAAAAAACTTCTGATCTATTCATCAATTGTCATGAGACTACGAAGACCAGAAGTAGTAGAAATTATATTCAGGTTCTTAGACAACATAGAGACGACTACAATCACTGATACAAGCCAAACGTGCGCCACCGTTACCGTCCCTCCCTCACCTGAGTCAGACAAAATCTTATTGTAATAGACAGTTAGGAAGTCGTTGTGTTAAGGCCCCATTGAACCAACAAATTAGAACAACAGTCGTTGCCGACCAAGAGAAGTATCGATTAAAAGGACTCAATCTATAGACACACGAACACAAATGAACGGAGACAGAATCCTCCCTGCCTCGAGGAAAAACTATGCGACCGGCTATCTACAGCCGGCTGGAGCACAGCCGACTGTGAAGATCGCCGGCTGGCTCACGGACGGCTAGTCGAGGTGCCAGCTCTACCCCCGGCCGGCTGGGCATGACCGGCTGCCTCCGGGCCGCCTCCTCCGTTGACCCCAGGGCGGACAAGCAACGCCCCATCCCTCTGCGCACGGGCACTACAAGAAATATGCTATCTTGTGACCTTCACTATTGGTCACCAAATGGTCACTGTTTTTCATTTACGACGTTTTTGTGACCAAAAATTGATGATCAAAAGCTGAGGGTCAAGAATGGAAATTAAGGACCTTTCTTCTGAAAAGGTCGTAGACATTTACGAGCAAAAAAAGGTCGTAGGTTCTACGACCAATTATTTTGGTCGTTAGAAGTCTGCCCACGCCACGGCGGATCCACCGTGGCAAGCTAACATGGCAGAATTAGGACCAAATGAAAAGGTCGTAAATTAGAATAAGCCCGGTCCATTCCGGCCGTCTACATGGGCCAAGCCCAGTAATTCAGCCCATTTAATGTTTTCTCTCTCTTTATTTTGCTTAGTTGCATGGGCCTAGCCCAATAATTTGGGCTTCTCTATTTTCTTTGCGTCATCCACTTATTTGGGCATTGGCCTTATTAGATTTCTTTTTGTTTTTGTTCCAGAACTTGGTTTCATTTTATTTTTTAGGCCTTTTCAGCCCAATTATTTGTCCAGTATTAAATCCAACACTATTTCATATTCAAATCAAGATAACTCCAAGTCGAATTTAAATCTTCCATCATATAACATCACATAATACATCTCTCAGATTTACATAACACAATAAGTCATCTCATGAATACATTTCCTTACACATGAATATTACAGAAACGAACAAAATTGCACAATAGAACAATGGCACACCTGCTACTGTCCCAGTAGTACAATGGACTCCATTCCACTCTCCTACGAGACATGCTCGAGATGCGACAACTTGTCATCCTACAAGGACATTACACTGCACATGAATCAATCAAAAGGAAAGAAACATAAAAAATAGGCTCCAATAAAGGAGCATTCAAAAAGTTATAAAACTGTTGCTAGTCAGTTTAGGATTTAGTTCGAACATAACAAAGAAAAATTTCTGAAGATAAGTATTAGACCAATCTTGAAGATATGCAATATCAATTCTGAAAATATGTTCTTGGTATTTGCAGCATTTGAAACACATGAAAAATTCTAGTAGGAGAATTACGTTTAAATTTATTTAAGCATGTGTTTTGTACCATCAAATTTCCATACTTCCACACAAATAATATTCCAATAGATGAATGCAATAAAAATTCTAGCGGGATAAGGTTCCATTTGTGGAGGTTAAACCTCAATAGAAACAGCCGGAGGAAACCCATCATCCACTTGTAAGGTTCCATTTGAGCAGCACACATCAACCTGATGCACATAACCACGAAGTTAGCAACCTTACACTTTCATCACACTAGGCATCATGCACATGTTTATATAAACGACAAAATCCTTACAATGTCACACTGACAGCAAAACTAGAGAGTCCCATTTCAGTTAGTTAACAAGCAATTTACCAGTGTACAAACAACTGAGTGTGGAAGCTTTTTATTAGTGAGATATTTAAGCTGCAGACTAGGTTCAAACAGCAGCAGTTTTCCAAATAGTTAACAAACAGCAGGAGTTTTACTACTAGAGATAAGTAGCCGTTTTTCAATTTACAGATAACAAACAACAGCAGATTTACTACTGAGATAAACATCAGTTTTTTTCAGTTTACAAAAATAGCCAGCTAACAAACATCAACAGCTGTCATGTATACCTCCAATGTATACCTCGAATGAGGGCTATACAATGGAGGCTCACTTAGCAGATTTACAAAGAAATTCCAAGCAAAGTCATCAGAGTTACAAACAATCAAAGGAAAACAAACAAATACAAAACTAGGTAGGAAGCAGCGAGCTCACCATGACTATAAGAAAAATCAAATAGGAATTCCCATCCCAATTGCGAAACATCACCTGTAACACATGTAACTCGAAAGGCAACAGATTTTTCTAGAGCAGGACCCCTTCAAGCTTAGCTGTGTCTACATCAATTTCTCCTAAGAATAGCAGGAATGTACTAATAATGCTCTTAAACATCTAAATTTAGCATGCCCTATATGCAGGCTTTGACCAACACAAATTCAGAACACTACTTGCCATTTGTGTTAAGAAACACGTCCTCAGCATAGTTTACAGTTCATAGTTTCAACAAGGTTGCAAAGTATCTCCTTCCTGATGAACATTATGTGGTGATGATATATATACTGACCTTGGGGTCCTTGACGTTGTGATAAAAGGGAGAAGCCGTGTGGAAGACACAATCAGAACCGACAATGGCATCATCAAAAGTGCCTTCTTCCAACAAGCTTGCTTTGAACAAGTGTAGCCTATCCTTGGCACCATCCAGGGCCTGCAGGTGCAACATTTTCTTGGGGTCTGCTGGAAGAAGGAACCGTCAATTCAGTTAGCACCGCAACAATTATGTTGATTTTGGACTCCAACAATCTAGCAACAGTATTATGGGAAATCAGTTATGCAGTGTTAAATTCACAAGTCAGAATGGCTTCCCCTTGACTCTTCTTAGACTCAGATTTATATATACATATAATAGTTGCAGTGGGGAGATGGCGTTGACTGCCAGCACTACCGCTCGTTCACAGCATGCTGAGTACGTACGTAATTCAGTACTAGTGGTATACAAGGGAGCTAACAAGATCCATCCTTTTATCAAAAAATTAGTTGCAATTTCGCTACCTGAACAAAAACCTAGTCACCCACCACCCCACTGAGTCGACGAATCCCACACGGCCGCCCTGCTGGCCGGCCAACCGGATCTATAACCAGCCGATAATCATGGATCCACTGCCTAGAGCAGGCGGGGGGATGGAGGGAAGGGTGGGGAGGGGATCCTTACGGGTGTCCCGGACGGTGGCGCGGATGGTGTAGCCACGGTGGAGGAGGAGCTTGACGAGCAAGGAGGCGATGTAGCCCGAGGCGCCGGTGACGCACACCACCTTCCCCATACCGGAGCTCATCTCGCCGCGCTCTTCCGGCCGCCGGTGGTGCTCTGCTTTGGATGGGTAGGTAGGAGCAGGACCGTGGAGTGATCCACACGGCTTGCCTCGATCGGATCTATGGGATCGAGGGGATGGGGAGGGTGGGTGGGTAGGTTAGGGTTTTTGTTTCTCGCGAGAAGCTCCACCGTTGGATGGATGCGTGATGTATGGCTCACATTGCTCCAATTTGGTGATCCGTGTGAAGGCGGTTCCTCGCGTCTTGAATATCAAAAAATTAAACTCAAATCTGTGATTTTTTATAAAAAAAACATAACAATGGCATAGTTTGTCAAAATGATCTCGTATTTTGCATAAGTGTGCATCTTGGAATGGTAAACAATGTTGCCAAATAGATCTTTCATTTTCTTTGCATAACAAAATTATTTTTCCATTTTTCGACTGCGCAAAATGAGCTTTTTTGTTAAGGACCTACCAAATATTCGTTGCAAAATTAGACAAAATAGTTTTTATAAAATATTAGGCCATATTTAATGCACAATTGACCAAATGGTTGGGGCCAAAAGCTTTCGATCCACCTCTAGTGCAAAAGACAAAACTCTGTCGATTCAGCTGGAAGTGAGTCAAATTTGAACTAGAGGTGCCTCATAGTTTGCTCATAATTTTTCCCAAAAATCATTTATATGTAAAGAATTATATATTTAATCATAGATACAACAAAATTATGGCAAGATTCAACCCCTAGCTAAGAAGCGTCATGCCCGTCGTGTTGTGTCATCATATGTGACGAAGTTACCAGGAAAAATAACAAACTTGTAATAGGGTAATTATTTTAGAAAAGTGTTCTTAGAAATGAGCTATCATGTGTGAAGATTCATGACTTTGAAGCCAAATGATCAATATTATGGCCAAATTCATGGAATAGTTTGTTCAAATGATGTCATATTGTGCACAAGGGTGCATGTTGAAATGGAAAAAAATGTTGCCAAAGGGATTTTTCATTTTCTTTGCACAAAAAATAACTTTTCTTTTTTCGAGTGCCCAAAATGAGTTTTTGTTGTGAAGGACCTACCAAATATTGGTTGAAAAATTGGACAAAATCATTTTTATAACATATTAGGCCATATTTAATGCACAATTGACAAAATGGTCAGGTGCAAAAGCTTTCGATCCACCTCTAGTGAAAAAGACAAAACTCTGCCGATTCAGTTGGAAGCGGGTCAAATTTGAACTTGAGGTGCCTCATAGTTTGCTCATGATTTTTTCCAAAAATCATTTATAGGTAAATAGGTATCTATTTAACCATAGATACAACAAAATTATGGCAAGATTCAACCCCTAGCTATGAACGGTCATGCCCGCCATTTCGACCGCATTTTGAAACGGGCATAAATAATTCAAACAAAAAAAATCAAAAAATGCAAAACCTTCGCGTTGTGTCATCATATGTGACCAAGTTACCAGGAAAAATAACAAACTAGTAATATGATAATTATTTTTAAAAAGTGTTCTAAGAAATCAACTATCATGTGTGAAGATTCATGTCTTTGAAGCCAAATGATCAATCCAATGGCCGCATTCATGCCATAGTTTGTTCAAATGATCTCATATCAAGCAAGTGTTTGATTAGCGGTACGGGAAATACACATGGCCAATGAGCGTGAGTTTTGGCTGAGGATGATCATCTACTAAGAAGACTGTCTTCACAATTTTTTAGCTCAAATGGACGAGCTTAGGCGGTACTTCCTTTGCAAAGTACCACACTGGACAAAAATATGAATGTTGGAGCTGGGCTCAAAATAATGAATGGATTGAGCTGAATATTGGCATGTGGAAATTATTTGGATATGGAAGATCGCTTAATAAGTTTGAGGGCAATACGACGAGTCTATAGAGCACTTGCTTTGCAATGTGCCAATCTAGACAGAAAGTAGAAATTGAAGCTGGGCTCACATAGATGATTGGATTACGCTAAAATTTGTAGGAGGATGATAATTTGGGCATATCAAGGCACTGCAAAATTTCATACTATTTGGGTAAATAAAAATGGTACTTGCTTCAAATGCTCTCCACTGAAGAGAATATTAGGAAAAACGTTGAGGGAAATTGGCTAAATTAAATGAGGTAAAATTTGGTGGAGGGAGGTTCTGTGATCATTGTCATGTACTTGTAAAGTTTCAACAATTATAAAGAAATATAAAATATAGTTGCTTCACAAACTAAAAATATTACTAGAAACAAAGACTGGATGGTGAGCTCACATGGATTGTTAGAGAGGGCTTAAATTTTGTGGATAGCTATTATTTGGGCATACAAGATCTGGGAAAAATTCAAGTTGTTATGATATGCATAGCTAGTACTTCCTTCACAAAGCTTCTAGGTGAACGAATATTTTGGAAATTTGCCGAGGTTGATTTACTGGGCAAATGGCACTAAATTTTCCCTTGAGGCAATGATTTGGATAGGAAAGAGTTCCCAAATTTTTTGAGGGCAATCAAGAATATATAAGTAGCACTTCCTTCACAAAGTGTTGTTTTGAGCAGAATAGGAAAATGAATAATTTTGAATTATTTTTGAACTAGGCAAGGAAGGTTTTTGCCATATTTGATGAAGATATGATACAAAGAATTTATGAGAATTGTTTGGGAATTTTGGGAATAATAGAGATATAGGTTGCTTCACAACCTAGGGAAAAAATTGAAACATGGACATGACATGTAGGCAAAAATTGACACATGGACATGACACATAGGCAAAACTGATGAGGTGCTGCCGAGTCATAGCTTACGACCATTTATATTGGTCATTATCAGCTAGAAATAAGGCAGTGGACCGGTGTTATTCGCTTTATGACCATTTCAATTAAGGAAATTACGACCTTTCTGACCAAAATGGTCGTTGGTGTTTAGGGTTAGGACCCCTCCGAACAGCTTATGACAAATTTGCCTCAAAAGGTCATAGAGTGACGAGCATTTTTTCCAAGGTCACTGACAGAAGGTCACAAGATAGCATATTTCTTCTAGTGGGGTACGGCGACACGACGTGACCGCCACCGAAGGGCGCCATTACAGCCACAATGGCCGCTGACGCACGGGTGCGCATGGCTACAGTCCGGCCGTCTAGGCCGCCGACCTTGGCAACCGCGACCGGGCGGGGAAACAGTGCCGGCACGCCTCCACCCACTCGATTACCTGCCCCGTCGTGGCTATAGTGCAGTCGGCGTACCGAAGACATTGGCCGGCTGGCACTAGACGACGCCTCCCGGGCGACCCGTGCCGCGGCAGGTGGGTGAGGGCCAATCACGGAGCCAGCTGGCAGGCCCCAGCGGACGATGGGACCGCGCTGCTGGTGGACCCTATAGGCAATGACATGGCTCGAGGGACGGGACCCCCTGGTCAGCCAAAGAGGCTGCCAGACGGGTCCCCCCCTTGTGTACCCCAGGAATATTGTAAGCCGGGGGGTTGGCCTGTAAACCCCCCCGAGTCCCCCATGCAACGGGGATGACAAGTCTCATGCACACACCTACGGGATAATTCCCACACATTCTCACACTCGGTAGAGGAGGAAGGCGAGCCGGCCGCTCCCTCTTCCTCCTCTAGACTCAGCTCCAAGAGCCACCCTGTAAACATACCCATCGATCAAACTAGACCAAGCAGGACTAGGGGTATTACCTCCCATGAAGGGCCCTGAACCTGGGTACATCGTGTGTCATCACCGCTTGTACCTAATCCCGCTCCCGGAGCCCATAGGCGTTCTCCGGCCCCAACCACCTATGATAATCCTACCCATGGCATCTGTCGTGAGAAAATGACGACAATCCGCCGGGGACATATATCGACACACTGCCCGCCCAACCTTCCTAAACATGGCACAAACCTTAATTTACCTAAAGGACACAAAAAACGGATCAGGATCCCTACCACCAGCAAGGGTCGAAAGTTTACCATGCCTCCGTTGAAGCCGACCGACTATGGCGCCGCTGGGAGGCAGGAATCCCTTGTCGTCTTTGAGTCGCCTTTCTTGGGAGGAGAACACTTGTACTCAGTTGTACCAAATGTATGTCGTGGAACTTATTTTACATCATTGCACTACTAAAATACTAGTGGTGCATGTCCAATGTTGCCAGCAAGTAGTCACCATGTTCCTGTACGTGTCAAACTCACAATTCCGAAAATATTTTAAATTTCGGTTATAATAAATGTTAAGAACATCATGGTGAACTTGCATTTCTCTTGCTTCTCTGCTTCCTTTCTCACATTTAGCCTCCTCAACTTTTGCTCTAAGTCGCCTTTTGTAATAAGGCTCGGTTGGGCATGGGTATATAATATGCCACAAAATAAATGCAGATGCATGTAGTTGCTCAGATAACAAGAAATAACTTATGATTCCCTTCTTCTGGTATGGACATATGTGTAGAGAATACGTGGTTGATCTCTTCTCTACTCTCTAAAATTTCTCATGAAATTTTCCATATTTGTATCTTAAATATCACTTTTCGTGCCTGAAAAAAGACCGGTTTACATTGAATCGTGGCGTTGGGGATGGGGGGGATGGGGGGGGGGGTTGGGTTCTTGTCACATAGTTGATATTGAATTAAACAATGACCATGTGTCGACTGGGAATTCTTCCATCCACCATGGTTTATGGACTTTTTTATTCAAGTAAATCGGCACCTCTAAAACATGTCAAACTAGTATTTTTCGTAAATAAGAAGCAAATCAGTGTTGCATGTCAATACAGTCAAATTAATCTGTTTGGAGTTGCACATTAGGATATTGACATCATTGTCACGATGTGTCTAGAATATCATTTCACTACAAGAACAAATCGCCGTTGGTAGGTTGTATTTTTCATTGATAGTGGATCCATTGAACTCCCGATGAGATTTCATAATAAGGTCAACTTTCCAACAAAAGTTATTTGTGGAGATGTACCGAGAAGATGAAGGAAAACTTTCAAATACATACCTAATACAAGTTTGCTTCCCATGGAATTTACCTCCTCGTTCTATGTCACCACCCTACTCAGCACGTTCCATACCACCAAGGTCAAGGCGTGACATGGTCTCAGTCTCCTCCTCATAGGTAATGTCCTATCTTTGGCCGCAAGGGATTCAAAGAACTATATTTAGTATAATATTGTATCATACTAGTAAGACATAAGTTAATTATTATAGATGTTACACTATAAGAAAATCACTTTCCTTTCACAACACGGTACCACCTCCTATCTTTCTTCCACCCTTTTACGATCACAATTTCAGATTCTACGGTAAAGTATCATAATACTTGGGTAACATAGGGGTATCTATATGATTCCACATCCAAACAATTATGCATGAATGTCTACATATTCATATATTGCACCATCGCCAAAACGTAATAGCTCACTTTTATGGAAAGAAACCTTCAGTGCGAGGTGTTACTTGGACTCACTCAGAACCACCTTGTGGTATGTGGTCATTTATAACTTATGCCGAAATGTGGTAACCTATGCCTACATACTTGCAGCACTAACAAATGAATTCTACATCTTCAGAGAAGGCAGTAAGTGATCTCTAACTTCTCGACACCTCTCAAGCTTAACACTTGATCCTTTTTGGTTTGTGTCCGAATCAATGTTCGAACCATGGAGACGAACTTTTGTATCCATTCCTTCCCTTCTTCACACTAGCCCCCCTCATGTTTGCGCTAGGACATGTTTTATAAAAAAAATTGGTTGTGAGCCTGTGTACAATGTTCCATAAAATAAATGCATATGAGTATTGTAGCTCACATAGAAAATAATGACTTGTATAGATTTTTTTGTTCTTTTGCAGGCATATTGGACGAGGACACGCGGTTGATCACTTCTCTAATACCGCATAGCTCTTATGTTGGTCCACATGTTTTATTTTCTCTTAAAGATAGTTTTTTGTCTCTTAAAGATACTTGATGTGGTTCTCAATACCTAAAATGAATATCCAAGCATCCAGTGGACTACGGGTGGGGGGAGCCAAGTGGGGTCAATATCGTGTTGTCTTAAGCAGTCTTGATATGTTAATGTCGGTCGGAAAGCAGAGCGTCATGGTTCTTGTGTCCGTGATGCTTGACCGGGATGCATGAGCTCCTTCGAGGCTATCTGCTTGTCACAAGTTTGGGCATGAATATGTGAGAGTCAAAGAGTGACCAAGCTCAGTGGTGTGGAAATCAGACCGTATATTGTGGAAATATTCATAATTATATTTTCTTTCTTTCTTCTTGCATAAGAGAAAGCGAATCCGTACCTTGAATATGTCTACATTTGTCTCAAACAAAGAAAAGAAACAAATTAGATAAATTGGGCAATGAACATTGTATGTGGAACCATTCAACTCAATGCATGTACCTTGAATACTACATGAATATCAGAACACCCATGTTAGAGGAATGGCCCATACGTAGCTTCTTGGATCACTAGTATGACTACGTCAAAATGTGGAGATTGCCTGAAGGGAACAAAATCATGCAATCAGCACTACTAGGGAAAACCCTAGCAGTAGCGCGGGGCTAGGAGGTAGTATTAGCGCGGATGGCCGCGCTACTGCAACAGCGCTACATCTAACTTCGAGCAGTAGCACGTATGAGTTGCTGCCTATTCGTCTGTATTTTATTTCTTCATATTATATTGTATTTATACACCGATATATAAATTTTTATACAGTAGTAATTAATAGGTTGTTATATCATATGATAATGATGAACTGTTATATCATTGGGTGGAAGAAACACTGATTAAATTTTCGTGGCTGGATGCAAGTGACCAAGTTGATTTAGTAGTATGATATCGTCCTACTAATCCAACTTGGTCATTTTGATTCATCCACTTTATTCTAGTATGTGTTTCTTCCACCCAATTATATAATAACTCATCATTATAATAATGATATAATAATTAATAAATCATCATCTTAGTCATATAACAACTCTTAGTATAACAACTCATCATCTGTAGTCATATAATACTCACCATCAATATAGCACATGACAAGTTAATAAACACTAGCGAATTGTTAACCAACACAAGGTGCTCATCATCATTGTAGCACATGATGAGTACTATCTAGGACATACTCCTCTTTCTTGGTAAAATAGCATAAAGTAGGTAAACCCCTCCATCTCTCTTATGGATAATATAGATCCACCTATTTTCAACTCGTGGCCTGCGTAAATCAATGTTGTCCCCAAGTGGTTGCCTGTGTGCATTCATCACTTTGATCCATTCTTTGATTTTGTGGTTTTCGTCCTTTTGAGAAATCGAGTATGCACTGTGAAAACCCACCGGTAGACTAGCACTACTAGCAGAAAGGATACTAGTAGCGCTAGAAATACCCATATTAGTAGAGCTGGTGGCAGCGCTACTGCTAAGGCACTACAGCTAAGTTGTAGCAGTAGCTCTGGAAAACAAGCGCAATTGGTAAGTATGGTTAGAAGTAGCACTGCTTCAACAAGCGCTAGTACTAACGTAGCTCCACACCACAACAAACGTTGCTGCTAAATCAGCGCTGCTGCCAGACGCCTACCAGTGCTCCGGCTAATATTCCTGCTTTCATAGATTTATTTCCCCTCTACGTATTTGTGCTGTATTTTTGCATGATCTATATAGTAGTTTCATCAATCATAATAAACATACATTATTCTCATCATATCATACACATATAGTAGTCTCGTCATACCATCATCATCATCATCATCCAACACAAATATCATCACATCTCGAAAATAGCAATACACAAGTCATGTCTCGAATAAATACAACTGCATGGTCATGACACACACAAGTTTCATCATCTCTATCTAAACCACGATGTAGAAGAGAAGAGCGATTAGTATGAGCAAGAGCGCGACTATGTAGTACTACTTGAGGCACCGGTTTCGCTCCCTCTCTTGTCGGAGCGTCCACCTCAAGTATCTATTTTCTGCTTCAGCTCTGTTATCGAACCCTCTGCGGCTACCGCCCTGGTACCTGTCCACCTGGGCCTAAGCGTCTGGCTAGTGGCCGTACACTCCTGGAACCCTCCCAATGACTACGGCATAGCTGTTCTTGGCCATCTCTTATCTATGTACGTACATCGCCAGTTGATGAATTCAACGATAATATGCAACGTAATGTACTTGAGAAACACAAAGAGGCATAGTTAGAATAATGCAAGCAACCTATAGTAAACATAAATAGCGAATTTCCTCATACCCAAACTAATTAACTAGAGCGATCTATGCTAGTTCATAGAAAGACAGTAGTGACTAATTAAACATACACATTGTCATTGTCAATCACTCCTCCATTTCGTTGCTCCAATCTTCATAGTCAGGGAGGAAGCACCCGAGCTTCGTGAATGGCTTCAGGTCCAGACGCTGAGTGAGTAGCAGTGTTCGGACATCATCCCGCGTTTTTAGCCCATGGTAGAACATCCCTGTTTGTTCGAGGACCTCCTTCACGGTCACTTGGGCAAGTTCACACTGTACGCGATAAAACTCAGCTCGGATTTGATGATCCAGTGTCCTTCCTATGCTTGTCGCCCAGTTGACAATCTCGGTATCGCTGGAAGGTAGCTGACATGCGAAGGCATTGATTATCCCTTCTGTACTCGGTCATGTGATGCATGAGGTAGAATCCATCAGGCTACTATGGTTCGGTTGCTGGATGCAGCCGAAGTCGGTCTTATGGCTGAAACACGGCCCATTCTTCATGTACTTTTTCACCTGGATATATCCACCACACATGCTGAAGGTTAAAATGGCACTATCGAGAACAATATTTATGTGCATGTAATCCCTTTTCTTAACGTTCTTTGCTGAGTCCAAGTACAAAGCATGGGAGTATTGTGGGTATAGAGAGATGAGGACCCCCCCGCGCTGCGCAAAATAATTACACCTCAAATTAGCCTCCATGCTTGCAAAGAATGATTAAAAGTTACGAAAGGATATCCGCAAATGACTTATGTGGGATGATAAGGCAGGCGAATCGTTTCCTTGTCCTTATTAGCGATCATGAACTCGCCGATGTACTTGCTCGCATAGTCATAGTGCACTTTGCAGACTGCCAAGAAGCTCTCGTGTATATAGTATGGGTCCACGACGGAGATATATTTTATGTTCTCACGCCTGATGATGTGGTTGAGATACAACGCATACATGCGGATGAACTAAAAATCCAGCTTGGTCATGTGGAAGAAGTCGTAGATGTAGTAAAATCGCAGGATGAACTTATCCACGGGCCATCTCTCGACGTACAACTTCCCACCCGGCACCTGAGCCTCATAAAGCGAGTATCCTGAATTTTCCAAGATGAGAAGGTTTTTCTGTCTGGCCAGCACATCTTCATGAAGTCTCCTTAGATCATTGTTCATTATGTCTTCTAGGGCTTTCGGATGTAGGATCGGGTGGTCGGTGACATGGAAACGCTCCGCAACTACGACAGGTATTTTGTCGACCACTCGGGGCTTTAGAGGTGGCTGGCTGCTTGAAGCAGCTCTGGCGCCTTTAATTAGAGCCTTTCTTGTCCGGTCTCCTCCTTTGCTTCTTGGCGGGTGGCGGTAGTGAGCCCACCATACCTCTCCTAACCACCACCCCCAGTGTCGTCGGGCTATTAAGTGGATGGCCCTCGCGTTGTTCTTGCTGGGTAGAGGCGGCATCTGGAGGCGTCTCCTGCAAGGATCGCATGAAGAGAGACTTTTTGCAATCAACCTTAGGACATTCCGGCTCCAACAAATCAGGCAACATCCACTACTGGAATCAGAAGATTTGTCGTCTGCCACCTCTTTGTCCTCTGCTAGCGGACAACAAAGAGTGGCTTTGCCATCAGCTAGAAGAAATCAGACGACAAAGAGGTGGCAGACGACACCCTCGACAGCCCGACCCGGACAAGACACCCCCCGACACCCCGACCCCGACACGACACCCCGACCCCGACACGACACCCCGACACCCCGACACGGGACCCCTGACCACGACACAGCACCCCTACCCCGACACGACACCCCCGACACCCCGACCCCGACACGACACCCCGACAACCCAACACGGGACCCCCGACCACGGCACAACACCCGTACCCCGACACGACACCCCCGACACCCCAACCCTGACGGACCCCGACACGGCACCCCCGACACCCCGACCCTGACAAGGCACCCCTGACACCCCGACCCCGACATGACACCTCCGACACCCCGACCCGGACACGACACCCTGACACCCCGACATGGCACCCCTGACCACGACACAACACCCCTACCCCGACACGACACCCCCGACACCCCGACCCCGACACGACACCCCTGACACCCCGACCCCGACATGACACCCCCGACACCCCGACCCTGAGACGACACCCCAGACACCCCGTCCCCGACACGACACCCCCAACACCCTGACCCCGACACGACACGGGTCATATATTTGTGAATTATGAGTTAGGTCATATATTTTTTGATTTTGTTATACAAAACATCATATTTATATATGTTGATTAGGTGGATTTAAATGTGCGGTTGTTTCGTCGCTGCGAGGGTCTGTGCGTTCGACAAGCTCCGCCCCTGCATTCGTGGGTCAGCACAAATGACATATCCTCCTGCCCCCTTCATTTCCTCTGTTTCGGTCTTCGTGCCCATGAAACTTGGTAGCTATATGTGTCTTCAATCATCATTATGCGTGACCACTATGCGTCTCCCGTTTGAAAGGGTTACATATATAAATATGCATTCATCAGCATATTTATAACCATGATTCTTTCGAATTGTCCAACGTTATCCATGGACAGTCCGAGTATGTGTAGATTGGGTTCGTTTTCCCATATGCTCTGCTCCAGATCCGATGCAGAATTTTGTGAGTGCCTCCCTGTTGTTCTCCGGGTACACATCCTCTCTGCTTATTGCCGAGACGTGTATCAGGAGAACAGCAGGGAGGTGTTGCCAAAATTGTACGTCGGATCCGGAGCGGAGCATGGGAAAACGAACCCAATCTACACATACTCGGGTTTAATTAGGACCTATCTTTACCTACTAGCGTCTAGGTTGCATCGACATAATGAAACTAACAAACTCTATTAACTGATGAATATGGTTTGCTGAATTATGTATATATTTTGTGTGTATCCAGTAGCTAGGCAAGATGAGTGATCGTGGGTGGATGTACACCGGTCACACTAGTCAGAAACACATGACCCGTGAATGGTTAACAAAAACCAAGGAGTTTGTGAGAGTCGCCTTTGCAAATGGACAGAAAACAACCTGGTGCCCTTGTGTCTATTGCAACAACTGTAAGAAGAAGTCAGAGTTTGAAATGATCAAACACATGCAGAAGTGGGGTTTTACGCCTAATTATACTATGTGGACATTTCATGGTGAGTCTGCTCAACGTGCCAGAGCTGAGGTGGTTCGTCGTTGCACCAACGAGCATGGTACCGGGATCGAAGACATGATGCAAGACTTTGATGATGCTCGGGATTCGGACGATGAGATGGAGGAATCTGCAAAGGCCTTTTATGAAATGTTGGAGTCTTCAAAACGTCCTCTCCACGAGCACACTAAGCTTTGTCAGCTGGATGCCATCGCGCAAGTAATGGCTCTAAAGGCTAAGTTCAACCTGGGCAGAGAATGCTACGACGCGATGATGACGATATTTGGACGCTTTCTACCCAAAGGCCATGTATTGCCACCAAACCTGTACCAGTCAGACAAAATCCTACCTACACTTAAGATACCCTATGAGAAGATAGATGCCTGTGAGAATGGATGTGCCTTATTGAGGCTTGAGTATGCGGGCTTGAACTATTAACCCATTTGCAATGCTTCCAGGTATGTTCTGGTAGACAACGGTATGGGTGAGAAGAATCGGATCAAAATCCCCATTAATGTTCTTCGGTATCTGCCAATCATACCAAGACTTCAATGTCTTTTAATGGTCAAAGAGACGGCTAGACAGATGACGTGACATAAATTGGGCAAAAGAATAGAACTGGATGCAGATGGGAATCCGATGTTGGGACACACTTCAGACGCTTTTCCGTGGAAGCACTTCTATGCATCACATAAGGATAAAGCGGCAGATCCAAGGCATCCTCGAGTTGCCATGAGCACGGATGGGTTCAATGTGTATGGTATGACGGCAGCACAATACAGTTGTTGGCCTGTATTTGTCATTCCACTCAATCTCCCCCCTAGAGAGAGATTATGAAAAGAAAGAACATTTTCCTGACGTTGATAATTCCAGGGCCCAAATATCCGGGGAAGAATATGAATGTGTATAGGCAACCGCTTAAGGATTAATTGCTAGAATCCTGGGATAATGGGATCAAGACATACGACGCCGCTACAAAAAACTTCAAAATGCATGTGTGGTACATGTACTCGATGCATGACTTGTCGGCGTATGCGCTATTCGTTGGTTGGTGTGTGCATAGAAGGTTTCCATGCCCCACTTGCATGGCAGCTCTTCAGTTCCGTTGACTGGAGGCGGGTCGCAAGTTTTCTTGCTTTGATATGCATAGACAATTCCTGGATCCTGACCATAAGTTCAGAAAAGACAAGAAGAATTTCATCAAAGGTAGAGTTGTCAAAAACACTACACCATCTGCGTTGATAGGCCAACAGATCCTGGATCAGATAAACGCTCTCGAGCTGGATTCAGATCATCGAGGGTATTTCAAAGGGTATAATACGGAACACGCCTAGACTCACAAGATATGTTTGTGGGATCTGCCTTACTTTAAAGACCTCCTTTGCCCACACAACATCGACGTGATGCACACTAAAAAGAATATCACGGAGGCCCTTTTTGGTACATTGTTCGGCATAGAGGGGAAGTCGAAGGATAATCCTAAGGCTAGAGTCGACCAGGAGGCTCTATGTGATAGACCGTTAGAAAACATTCGACAACCAAAAGGAAAGAAGAACTGGAGGCAAAGGCATGGTACAATCTTGGAAGGCCAGCTATGAGGGAAATGATCTTGTGGGCAAAAATGCAGTTGATGTTCCCCGATGGGTTTGCAGCGAATCTAAAGAGGGGAGCGAGTCTTGACAAATTGAAAATATTTGGTCTCAAGAGTCATGATTCGCACATATGGCTTGAGCGGGTAATGCCGGTGATGTTGCGTGGCTTTATCGGTCATGATGAATGGCTAATACTGGCAAAGCTAAGCTATTTCTTCCGTGCTCTTTGTGCGAAAGAACTATCGCCTGGCGTGCCAGACGAACTAGAAGAGTTGGCGCCAGAGTTGATCTACAAGTTAGAAAAGATCTTTCCGCCGGGCTTCTTTAATCCAATGCAGCATTTGATTTCGCATCTCCCGAACGAGGCAAGATTGGGGGGGGGGGCGTGCAAAATCGTTGGTGCTTCTCAACTGAGAGGATGCAGAAGACGCTTCGAGCAAAATGTAAAAATAAACGTAGAGTTGAAGCATAGATGGCCGAGGCATTCTTTACTGTGGAGGCGGCAAACTTTGTGATAGCAAGCTACACAGCCCAGAATCGTCATTTGCATAATCCGAAGCCTCGGTACAATGATGGCGACTGTGAAAAAGGTCGATCCAACCTCAGCCTATTCAAAGGGAAGCTCGCACCAGCTGGTGCTTCGAAACCAATAGGGTTGGATGTCGAAGAATGGCGAACCATTTCGTTGTATATCTTCAACACCCTAACAAGTGCGGCCGTACATCGAGTAAGTTCTCGGTACATTGTTTTGCAACTTCTAATTCCTTTGAAATGCTCTTATTTCTGGATATGTGATACGGTCGATACGTCGCCAAATTCTCGGATGGAGCGGTGATCCAAAAGGATTCCATCGAAGAGTATGAGCTTCTGGCAAAGCATGGAGGCGGCTATCCCGGTTTCATCTCTTGGTTCAAGCAAACGGTAATTTCCATTAATTAGACGATTTCATTTCTTTGCCTAGTTTGTGGCTAATGCAACAATCCTTTGGTATTAAACGTGTAGGCTAATGTAGAGTCTATGGTCTCCGAATTGAGACAAGTCGCTAATGGTTTTGACTTTAAGGTCCGTTCATTTGACAAATACGACATCAACGGGTATCACTTCAGTACTTTTGGCAAAGAGCTATCTATGGCCGACCGAAAGTCTACAAATTGTTGTGTCTCCGCTGTCGGCGAAGGAGGGGTCGAGTATTATGGAAGAGTTGAAGCAATTTATGAACTTACATTCTTTGGTGAAAACCCACCAAACATCGTAGTCTTGAAATGTTACCGGTTCTAGCCGAAGGAGACTAGAAGGACTCATGAACATATAGGGCTAGTTGAAATCAAACAAAGCACCCATTTAGATGTTCCCGATGTCTATATTACGGCTTAACAAGCGACCCAAGATTTCTATCTACCATGGGCCTGCCAAACGGATCCAAATTTGAAAGGTTGGGATGTCGTTTGTGATGTGCCGCCACATTTTAGACCACCTCCCCTCAATGATGATGATTATAAACCTCACATTAACCCAAACTCATATGAAGGAGAATTCTTCCAAGAAACACGTGTTTCCAAAAAATGTTTCAAGAACCGCTCTACTTCACCCCAGAACATTGAGGTCGACAGCGACAGTGAACCAGACTTCACCCCTGAGTAGGAACAAGAAGATACGGAAGAAGAAGAGGTTACTGCTACGGATGACCTGACAATGCTGGACCGATTACATAGAGGCCTTCCACATGTTGATGCATTTATTGATGATGCTGATGAGCATGTCATTACTGATAGTGATGATGATTATGCTTTTGTTGATCCCGGAGCTTATATAGACGATGAAGATTAATATATGTAAAGTGAGGTATTCAATTATTACTATGTACATATGTATTATTAATTAGTTCATGTTATTAGGTATTCAATTTTTTTATGTTGAACTAATTTCATTCACTCTTTGTCATTGCAGGTGTTGACAGATGGTGGGCGGGGGTCGAGAGCGCTCTGAGTCTCCTTCCTCGCCGCGTGCTGGGAGGGGTGCTATTTTTCCACCCCAGCAACCCCGGAGAGTGCTGGTACACAACATGCAGACACCAACGGGCGCTTCTTCTTCGACCGGGAGAGGTCGGGGGAAGCCGAAGAGAGGTGCTAGAGGTAGGAAGGCTGCTGCGCCTTCCTCGCCGCCACCCCCAGCTGATTCTCCTGACCACGGGAGTGCTCCGTCTTAGGTGGACCTGTCTGACTTGGACCCATCTCGGACTTCGGTCCACGAGCCTCGGGTCACCGAGCCTTCATCCCAAGAGACTCCGGTCCCAGAGTCTTCGTCCCAGGAGACTCGGGTCCCAGAGTCTTCGTCCCACGTGACTCCGAAGGCTAGTGGCCATGCTGATGGTGGCAAGGACAATTACTTGTCTAAGGACACCTATAGCGAGGGCGAGCTGGTTGAGGAGGGCAAGAAGGTCTACCAGCGTGGTTGTACAAAGCTGTCGCCCGTGCCGATGACCCACGAGCAGAGGTGGTTGATTGTGCCTAATGAGGATAAGTAACTGGATTTACTCTTTTTTAACCTTTTGCCTTCATGTTTCTTCAAATTAATATCTAATGCGTTGGCCTTGTCCTACTGTAGGGGTTGGAAATACGAGCGTGGTGTCCGCAGGCCCAACCAGGTCCTTGGTGTGCTTCTCCGGCACCACTTCCAGGGGAAGGTCCAGTTGCCCGGTGAGGGTGAGTCTCCACAGGTAGCACTGACCTGGGAGCTGTACAAGGCTGCCCCGGCCCCGCCAGAGGAGATGGTCGATGGTGTCTTGTGCCAAACGGTGGTTGACATTGTGATCCGTCGCTTTTGGGTAATTTCTCCTTTACAGAATTAAAAATCAACAACACCTAGTGATTGTACTAATCAGTGTCTAATGTGTTGTCTTGTTTGATTGCAGACCTTCTACAGGTGTCTTGAGGAAGACGAGGTGAAAGCGCCTATTGTTCTCGAAGCCGAGTGCAAGCGCCTACTTTAGAACTTACGGCACCAGGCTCGGGTGCAGGCTATTCGAAACTACTACGCCTCGAGTAATATTAAGAGGGCCAAGAAGAAGTGCCGCAAAAATTATTTGATTAAGCAAAAGTTTATGAAGGTAATTATCTATTCTTAAGGCCTTGTACTTAGTTTATTTGATTTGATTCGTAGGCGTAGTGCTGAAATTTCTCTTGTCTAACTTAGGTGCCCCCGATATGGTGTGCGGATTGGATGGACTGTTGGGAGGCATTGGTGGATGAGTGGTGCTCTCCCGAATGGCTATCCGAACACAACAACGCTAAGGATAAGCGTGCCCAGATGAGATGTGTGCCACACCATCAACGGAGCTCCAACCTGTTTGAGTACGGGGATAACTGGGTTTGTGGTTTGCTTCATGATTCATGCAATTTCATTCTTCATGCTAGCTTGAGCCCTTAACTAATATTTTGTTCCTCTCTTTTAGGCGCGAGAAAACAAGACGGAGGTGCCACCTCTGTTTGACCTCTATGCCATGGCCCATACTGCCTCGTACAAGAAGGCCAAGGCATTCTCTGAGGATGACCTCGATCATCTAGAGAGCTTCAGCAACATCTCGTCCCACAACAAGCTCGTGAGGTACAGAGATGAGGGGAAGGCAAGGAAAGGGGAGGACTTCAACCTGAGCCAGAGTCCTTTTGATCCAGAGATCGTGATGATATCTAGTGGTGGGGGGCTTCATGGCTCGATAGCCATTGGTGATGGACTGGTACGTTGTCCTAGAACTCTCCGAGAGATCAAGAAGTGCCAGACGAGCTCTGATCTTGAGATAAGGCCTCATCCATGGTGAATGGAGCTCGCCATTGAGGCTAGGGCCCAGGAGCTACTGGCGGCGGCGAACAGGCAGGCGGCACAGAGGGAGAGGGACTTGGAGGAGAGGACGGCTAGGCTATTGGAGGAGGAGAGGAACTGGAACGACGCGTCTCACCGAGCCCTATACGAGCTCCTCGTGGTAAGTTTCTCCTGCATATTAACCAAATCATGCACGTAATGTTCGTTTCATCACGAACTAATATGAATGACTCGTGAAAACAAAATGTGCAGACCATGTGCCAGAACAATGGTCACACCCCTATGGTGATGCTCCATATTGCTATAGCACCCACGGTGAGTTTCATTTAAATGGTCATTAGTTACTAGTATTCACATTTGAGTTGCATCATGCTAAGGAGACATTGCAAATGATCTTTGGTGCAGCGTGCCTCCCGACAAGCATCGACCGATCCTTCTGCGTCTGCCGCAACCCCGATCGGTCCTTCTACGTCTCACCCTGGCACAAACCCTACTAGTCCTTCACCTCCGTGTTGATGGTAAGTTTTCCCAAGTGTTTTCATTAACAAATGCATACTTAGCTTAAGAAATGACCTACTTAGCTCCAAAATGACCTATACTTAGCTTATTTTCATCAAAAATGACTTGATATGCTTAGTTAGCTAGAAAATGGTATATTCTACCTAGGATACCTATAAAGTGACCTATACTTACCAGTTTTTCCACCAAAAGGACTTGATATGCTTAGTTAGCTAGAAAATGGCATTACTACCTAGTATAGCTCAATAAAGATCTATAGCTAGCTTAGCTAGTTCATTTATGACATAATTAGCTCACTTAGGTACAAAATGGCATAACTACCTAGGATAGCTCAATAATGATCTATAATTAGCTTAGCTAGTTCATTTATGACATAATATGCTCACTTAGGTAAAAAATGGCATAATAACCTTGGTTTAGCTCCAAAATGACTGATACTTAGCTTATTTTCCTCAAAAATACATAATAACCTTACTTACCTCCAAAATGATATATTCTACCTAGGATAGCTATAAAATGACCTATACTTAGCATTTTTTCCTCCAAAATGACTCGATATGCTTAGGTAGCTAGAAAATGGCATTACTACCTTGGAGAAGAGGAGAGGAGAGGAGAAAAAGAGAGAGAACATAAATTCTTCTTCTTCTTCTTCTTTTTCTTCTTTTTCTTCTAGCAAGTGTTCTTCTTCTTCTAACTCTCATCTTTCCTACTTTGCAGGTTTGCTATAGATGAGGAAGCTTGCATTGATGGAGTGTACTCTTCTACTTCCGCTTCCTTTGTGTTTATGGAAACTTGTTTTGGATATGTATGTATGGATATGTTGTTGGAAACCATTGTGTGTTGTTGGAAACTTGTATGTTGGACTTGTATGTTGGATATGGTTGTTGGAACTTATTCTTGGTATATGCTTGTTTCAATTTATTGTAGGTATGCTTGTATTGTTGAAACTTGTATTGTTGAAACTTGTATTGTTGATATGTTGGATATATATGTGATATTCTGTCAAAAAAAACGGACTATATAGCCACTTTGCCGTTTGCTGGCAGACGACAAAGAGCTTTGCCGTCAGCCAGCAGATGGCAAAGCCGCCACATGGCAGCTACCTATGCAACCTGGGGCTGGCCTAGGTGGGTTCTTTGCCGTCCGCTGGCAGACGGTAAAGGCCTTAGTTCTTTGCCGCCTGCCAGCAGACGACAGATAACCCACCTAGGCTGGCAAAAAAGGTGATTGGTCTTTGCCGTCTGCCAGTGGACGACAAAGCACGCCGTTAAGCCCTTAACGGAGCTAAGTTGCCACGTGTGCCGTCTAGGCCCTTTGCCGTCCGCTGGCAGACGGCAAAGATTCAAAGGTGTTTGCCATCCGCCAGAAGACGGCAAAGCGCCCTTTACCGTGGCTTATTCAGTCGGACAGTTGGCCGTGTGCTGGCAAACGGCAAAGCCTTCGCCGTCCGAGATGGCTGACGGCAAAGTGCCTGATTCCTGTAGTGATCAAGTCATCTCCATGCTCATAGCCTGAGTCATAGCCATTGGGGATGGACTGATATGTTGTCCTAGAACTCTCCCGGAGATCAAGAAGCGCCAGACGAGCTCTGATCTTGAGATAAGGCCTCGTCCACGGCGAATGGAGCTCACCATTGAGGCTAGGGCCTAGGAGCTTCTGGCGGCGGCAAACAGGCAGGCGGCACAGAGGGAGAGGGACATGGAGGAGAGGACGGATATGCTATTGGAGGAGGAGTGGAACCGGAACGACGCGTCTCATCGGGCCCTATACGAGCTCCTCGTGGTAAGTTTCTCCTGCATATTAACCAAGTCATGCACGTAATGTTCGTTTCATCACTAACTAATATGAATGACTCACGAAAACAAAATGTGCAGACCGTGTGCCAGAACAATGGTCAGACCCCTCCTTCGATGCTCCATATTGCTATAGCACCCACGGTGAGTTTCATTTAAATGGTCATTAGTTAGTAGTATTCACATTTTTGTTGCATCATGCTAAGGAGAGATTGCAAATGATCTTTGGTGCAGCGTGCCTCCCGACAAGCATCGACCAATCCTTCTGCGTCTGCCGCAACCCCGATCGGTCCTTCTACGTCTCTCCCTGGCACAAACCCTACTAGTCCTTCACCTCCGTGTTGATGGTAACTTTTCCCAAGTGTTTTCATTAACAAATGCGTACTTAGCTTAAGAAATGACCTACTTAGCTCCAAAATGACCTATACTTAGCTTATTTTCATCAAAAATGACTTCATATGCTTAGTTAGCTAGAAAATGGTATATTCTATCTAGGATACCTATAAAATGACCTATACTTACCAGTTTTTCCTCCAAAAGGACTTGATATGCTTAGTTAGCTAGAAAATGGCATTACTACCTAGTATAGCTCAATAATGATCTATAGCTAGCTTAGCTAGTTCATTTATGACATAATTAGCTCACTTAGGTACAAAATGGCATAACTACCTAGGATAGCTCAATAATGATCTATAATTAGCTTAGCTAGTTCATTTATGACATAATATGCTCACTTAGGTAAGAAATGGCATAATAACCTTGGTTTAGCTCCAAACTGGCTGATACTTAGCTTATTTACCTCAAAAATACATAATAACCTTACTTACCTCCAAAATGATATATTCTACCTAGGATAGCTATAAAATGACCCATACTTAGCATTTTTTTCCTCCAAAATGACTTGATATGCTTAGGTAGCTAGAAAATGGCATTACTACCTTGGGGAAGAGGAGAGGAGAGGAGAAAAAGAAAGAGAAGATAAATTCTTCTTCTTCTTCTTCTTCTTTTTCTTCTTTTTCTTCTAGCTAGTGTTCTTCTTCTTCTAACTCTCATCTTTCCTACTTTGCAGATTTGCTATAGATGAGGAAGCTTGCATTGATGGAGTGTACTCTTCTACTTCTGCTTCCTTTGTGTTTATGGAAACTTGTTTTGGATATGTATGTATGGATATGTTGTTGGAAACCATTGTGTGTTGTTGGAAACTTGTATGTTGGACTTGTATGTTGGATATGGTTGTTGGAACTTATTGTTGGTATATACTTGTTTCAACGTATTGTTGGTATGCTTGTATTGTTGAAACTTGTATTGTTGATATGTTGGATATATATGTGATATTCTGTCAAATTGAATGATTTTCAGAAAAATCAAAAAAAACAGGGACTATATAGCCACTTTTCCGTCTGCTGGCAGACGACAAAGAGCTTTGCCATCAGCCAGCAGATGGCAAAGCCGCCACATGGTAGCTACCTGTGCAACCTGGGGCTGACCTAGGTGGGTTCTTTGCTGTCCGCTGGCAGACGACAAAGGCCTTAGTTGTTTGCCGTCTGCCAGCAAACGGCAAATAACCCACCTAGGCTGGCAAAAAAAGGTGATTTGCCGTCCGCTGGTAGACCCCAAAGACCTAAGGTCTTTGCCGTCTGCGAGCGGACGACAAAGCACGCCGTTAAGCCCTTAACGGAGCTAAGTTGCCATGTGTGCCGTCCAGCCCCTTTGCCGTCCGCTGGCAGACGGCAAAGATTCAAAGGTCTTTGCCGTCTGCCAGCAGGTGGCAAAGCGCCCTTTACCGTGGCTTATTCAGCTGGACGGTTGGCCGTCTGCTGGCGGACGGCAAAGCCTTTGCCGTCCGAGATGGCTGATGGCAAAGTGCCTGATTCCTGTAGTGATCAATTCATCTCCATGCTCATAGCCTAAGTCATAGTCCCGAGCCATCAATCCTCCATCGTGATAGGCAGTATTGATATACTGATAGGGTCATCATCATACTCCTTCATGACATCATTAGCATTCGCCTCTTCGACGGGGCGACGTCTTCTGGCACTAATGGAGGCTCTCCCTCGCGTCGTTCGCTATCACCCGCCGCGACAGGCGCAGGTAATTGGGTAGGTGGGGTGGTGTTCATACCTTGTTGAGGAGTTTTCATTGGTGTGCTATCACGCGCCTCGACACGAAGAAGAGTATTCGGCCAATGTAAGAACCAGCTCTTGCATGCGCCAATCCGTTTAGGGGACTCGTTGTCAGCAACTGGTACCGTAGGAGGCAAATCCTCAAAGCACGCTTTGACACTGGCCAGGCAACCCTTGAAGACGCTATGGGGCATCTATCGGTTGTGGAACATGTGGTCCTTCGGATTCACAATCGTTGCCTTTCCCACGTCCACCTTTTGGCCATTGATGTCATACGGCCTGCGAAGACATCTCTGCGACGTCAATCATCCGAAAGGCAACTAAAACGGAAGACTATAGATATGCTGGTGAAGAGGGTATGACATGTAATTACCATGAGGATGTCGAGCTCATCCAAAGACGAGACCCGGCCGAGCACGCCAGAGACGGAGGATGGGTTGCTATGAATAGGAGTGGGGCCAGGTAGGGGAGCATGTGCGGTGGCGTGAGCCGGTGCTGGTGGTGCGATGTTCACCGAATTGCTCCCGGCATAGCTCGGAAGGGGAAAGTCTGCTGGCCCTTTATCTGGATTGTTACTCGTACAATCGATAATTGTCGGAATCAAGCTTTTAATAGAAGATGTGAAGTTAGCCATGACGCCAGCTACCGCTGCATCGACTACCTTGACCAACTCTTCTTTGGTCTTAGCTTTGGTATTATTGATCGCAATGTTGGAAATATGCCCTAGAGGCAATAATAATTTAGTTATTATCATATTTCCTTGTTCATGATAATCGTTTATTATCCACGCTATAATTGTATTGATTGGAAACTCAAATACATGTGTGGTTGCATACACAACATTGTGTCCCTAGTATACCTCTAATAGACTAGATCGTTGATCAAAGATGGTCAAGGTTCCCTAGCCATAAACATGAGATGTCATTTAATAACAGGATCACATCATTAAGAGAATGATGTGATGGAAAAAACCCAAACTATGAACATAGCATATGATCGTGTCAGTTTATTGCTATTGTTTTCTGCATGTCAAGTATCTGTTCCTATGACCATGAGATCATGCAACTCACTGACACCAGAGAAATACCTTGTGTGTATCAAACGTCGCAACGTAACTGGGTAACTATAAAGATTTGTTAGGGAACGTTGCATGGGAAACAAAAAAATTCTACGCACACACAGATCTATCCATGGTGATGAGCATCTACGAGAGGGGGAGTGGATCTACATACCCTTGTCGATCACTAAGCGGGAAGCATTAAGAAATGCGATTGGTGTAGTCGAACGTCTTCGCGATCCAAATCGCCGAGTGTCCCGTGATCCAATCACGAACTGACCTCACGATCCGTCCCGATCAAGCACCGAACGGACGACACCTCTGCGTTCAGCACACGTACAACTTGATGACGATCTCCGCCTTCTCGATCTAGCAAGAGGGAGCGGAGAGGTAGAAGAGTTCTCCGGCAGCATTACGGCGCTTCGACGATGGTGGTGGAGCTATTCCGGCAGGGCTTTGCCTAAGCACTGCAGAAATCCGATCTAGAGGAGAAACTGTGCACTGGAGGAACGGGTAGCACGTGGCTTAAAATCTAGTGCAAAAACCCTAAAACCTCCAGTATATATAAGAGGGAGGGAGAGGAGGAGGCTTGGCCGTCGACCGAACCAGGTGGAGAAGTGGAATCCACCTCCAATCCTAGTAGGACTAGGATTCACCCTATTTTTTCCTTTTTCCACCTTTTTCCTTTGCGCTTTTTCTCCCTAGCTGCATGGGCCTTGTGTGGGAGTTCCACCAGCCCACTAAGGGACGGAATTCACTCTCTCACAGCCCATGGAGCCTCTTGGGTTGAAATACCCCTCTCGGAGGTCTCCCGGTACATTACCGGCACTCCCTGTACACTACCGATAAGCCCAAAACTTTTCCGGCAACCAAAACAGGACTTCTTATATATGAATCTTTACCTCTGGACCATTTTGAAGCTCCTCGTGACGTCCAGGATCTCATCCGGGACTCCGAACAACCTTCGGTCACCACCATACATAACTCTATACTACCGAAACATCACCAAACCTTAAGTGTGCAGACCCTACGGGTTCGAGAACTATGTAGACATGACTGAGACACCTCTACGGTCAATAACCAATAGCGGGACCTGGATGCCCATATTGATTCCTACATATTCTATGAAGATCTTTATCGGTCGAACCTCTGTGTCAAGGATTTAGTTAATCCCGTATGATGTTCCCTTTGTTCTTCGGTATGTTACTTGCCCGAGATTTGATCGTCGGTATCTCCATACCTAGTTCAACCTCGTTACCGGCAAGTCTCTTTACTCGTTTCTGTCATACAAGATCCCGTGACTAACACTTAGTCACATTGCTTGCAAGGCTTGTTGTGATGTTGTATTACCGAGTGGGCCCTGAGATACCTCTCCATCACACGGAGTAATAAATCCCAGTATTGATCCATGCCAACTCAACAGACACCCTCGGAGATACCTATAGAGCACCTTTATATTCACCCAGTTACGTTATGACGTTTGATACACAAAAGGTACTCCTCCGGTGTCCGTGAGTTGCATGATCTCATGGTCATAGGAACATATACTTGACATGCAGAAAACTGTAGCAATAAACTGACACGATCATAAGCTACGTTTATAGTTTGGGTCTTGTCCATCCCCTCATTCTCCTAATGATGTGCTCCCATTATCAAATGACATCTCATGTCAATGGCTAGGAAACCTTGACCATCTTTGATCAACGAGCTAGTCTACTAGAGGCACATTAGGGACAAAGTGTTGTCTATATATCCACACATGCAATGTGTTTCCAATCAATAAAATTATAGCATGGATAATAAACAATTATCATGAAGAAGGAAATATAATAATAAACACTTTATTTATTGCCTCTAGGGCATATTTCCAACAAATACCTTACATTCAGCCAACACAGAATGTAAGGCGTGGGAGGTTAGCCATGACTTGATCACTTATACTTCCTGCAGGCGGTTCTGATAGCTTCATCGATGAATTCTCGTTTTGAAGTCCGCTTGTTGAAATCTCCATTCATCACCCAGTTCCACGTCATATTTTACGAAGCTCGACAACACTTGCCTTTGAGATGGTCAAAACCTTTCTTCCTTCCCACTTTGCGAGGTATTCCAACATGTAGAATCCGCAATCATACCTGCAGAATATAAAAAAGAAAACGTTCTAGCAAACCGAGGATCATGTAGGATAAAGGACAGAAAATTTTGTTGCTTATATGATGCATCCTTACTCATTGCCTTGCTTATCGGTCAGGACATACTCGATTGGAAAGTGGCTGATCTGCACCTTTGAGTTTCCGTAATGATGGTTCCACATTTCCTTGATGTTGTTCACGAAGAATTCAGCATGGGAAGTGAGGCTGGTATCATCTCCTGAACGAATGGAATCGAGCACCTCGAACTGTTGGTGCTTGAGGTCAATGCATATGGTGTAGTGGCGACCGCACTTATCTACTGGGTTTTCTGGCTCAAGGAATTGGAACATGGGGAACATGACCTATAATGGGGAAAAATAAGAACGAGAAATGTTAGCATCTAAAAACCTATGGACATAGTTGCCATGTGGTATGCACTGCATTTGCCATGAAAACTGCATGAATGAACAAAGTGTCTAACTAACCATCTTTTCTAAATACTAGAAAAAAGAGAAGTTGGTGCCATCTTATGTGAGCATATGACTTGCAGTTGCTTGGTGCAAAATAAAAATAAATGCCATGTGTGTCATAGTGAAGTTGCCACCAGTTCATGTTAAAAAAGTTACCACTAAATTAAGACAACGTATGACATTAAAAAATTGTACAAAAACATAGACATGTGACAAGAAGGTACGAGCAATAACAACATGTATAACACATAAAAAAGAAAAATAGCAAGGTTAAACACTCACAAAATGTTTCATTGTGAGCTTCAAATCGCCATGTGCGGCGAATTTTTTCCTAATAATGGAATGGTGGAAGTCACCGTACCATATTTTGCACGTCACGATGTTAGGACATGATGATCTTATCAACACAAATGTCCATGTGATTCTAGATGTAATCGATCCCACAAGCAGCTACATTCAGCGACGTTTTACCAGTGGGCTTCACAAACTCAGCAAGATCACCAAGGTCAACGTACGTCAACTCGCATTGAATGATTTTAGTTCTGTCCAAACATTAGCTGTATGAAAATGATATTACATGAGAGAAAATAAATCTTCGGAAAGGAACAATTAAACAAGAACATGGGATGGGAGTGAGTTTTGCATGGTGCATTACTCTTTCAGCTGCTTCATGTGTTTGCTGCTCGCCCTTGCATTACCAAAACGCTTGACAGTATCGTATAGACCAGTCTGCTCCCTGGTAGCCCTCAGCTCGGGCTGGCAATCATCAGCTACTGGTGCTTGAACGGTCCTCGCGTGCTTCACAGAACCAGGGGTTGCACTTCTGATGGCGCCATCCTGCACTGAATCAGCAGGGTCAGCGGACATCAGTTTGCCCTGATTGCGCAAAGACCTCTTATAAATGGCATTCTGCTCAATCCTGCGGAAAGCTTCTTCAAGTGATGGCAAAATCTCCTCTGGAATTGCTGTTAAAAAAGTGCACAACAAAATTAATGCACATACGCATAAAGTTGGCATCCAAAAAAGCAGTTATTGTATGAAATCAGTATACTATGTTATTTTAAAGTTGGCATGCATATATTATGAAAATGACAACAACAAAGAATAGAGTTGGCACTTAAAGTCGGGTATGAAAATGCCATGTGCAGCACATAATATGAGCGATCACAATTTCGAACATAGTGTTGCCACGTGAGATCATCATATTCTGCCATGTATAATTAACTAAAAATGCCATCTGACAGTGAGAGCAATGACCATATGAGATCGTTGTTAAAAACGGGATGAAAATATCAACAAAAAACTAGAGTTGCCATCCAAAATCAACTGCAAACGCCATGTACAACAAATCAGATTTGCCATGCAGTGTGAAACAAAGTTGCCATGCATATAACAAAAAAAACACAGCTTACCTTGTACTACAGGCTCTACAAACTTCACGGCCTTCCGACCATCAATGATGGGTTGTGCCATCGTAGGGGCCATGCCTCCAGAAAAAGCAAAAGCAACCGGAACGGGATCAATTGGTGGTTCATCCTGACTGCGATCTATACCAAGGCTGCAACTTGATGGGTGAAAACCATGGGGTGCCTCTCGTGCAGCTCAGACGGGTTCCGCATGAACTGATTAGCAAAATCTAGAGGTGAAAGATGAACAAACATATCACCATCAAATGTTGCATGAGAATCAGGCTTGTTGGTAGGACGAGCCGAGCTGTTGGTGATTTCAATCACATCCTTCTTCCCTGTCTTCTTGTTAGGATTGTACGGTACGCCAACGTTGACAGGAATCTTGGAAGTTCGCGGATTCACAATGGGGTCCTTCTGGGTCGTACGGGGCACCGTCTGCTGTGTACGTGCAGCTCCATCAGTAGAGTCATGCTTATCCTGTGTGGCATCTCCGGAAGTCCGACTTCCACCGTCTTCGATGACTTTCTTTGATCGACAGGTGGGAATAGCTTTGAAGCAGACACGAAACCCGTGTTAGTTCTGCTTTTAACAATCTTCACTGCAGTAAATGCTTTTGTAGGATTCTTGTGAGGATTGTGCCTAGGAGGCAGGCCAGCTCGCAAAACCTTTGCTGGAGCAGCCTGGGCAATGGGAGCTGATATAGGAGTTATGTGGCGAATGTCGTCCGTGGATGTGCTCTCGTCATGAATTTCAGCCGCAACACCATGTTTCGTTTGCATAGCAGTACCATCAGCCACACGCCTCATATCATGTTTAGGGATTTGTGCCTAACGCCCATCATATTTTATGGCAAGAATCATCAACCAACGTTTAACAGTCTAGTGTTGCTAATGAACCTACTACATGACGAGTGCCATAGGGAATAAAATAAGAACTTTGCATGTGCATGTATTTTTTCCATGCGGTCAGCACTGTTCAACATCTTGTATTGCTTCGTTATGTGCAATAGCATCGTTATTCCTTGTTTACATGTCTGTACATGCTTATTTGGGTCATCCATATCTTTAGAAATTCTTGAAAAATAAAATCGCAGCAACAACAGGATAGAGATGATTATGTGAAAGCACGTGAAATCTGGAAAATCCATTTTTGAGCCAAGGCTCATCTACACCCGCGTTGAATAAAAAATTCAAAACAAATACGAAAAATCTTGATGCACAAGGTTTGGTCAAATTTGATGCATGAGGTTCGGCCATCTGTTCAAATTATCTACCATCCACAAAAAATGGATTTTTTTTATTTAATATTTGTTTTGATTATCTTTTAACGGGTGCAGATGAGCCTGTGCACCGAAATGCCGCGCTCGTGAAATCTTTCCCCCTAATCAAAAGACAGAAGATATAGTATCTGGGGTTGACAGTTCTTTCGCAGATCTAGATGGATCGGGTGATGATCCGACGCGGAGAACAGGACGAGAACAGGGAGCAGCATAGCGGAGCCTCTCTCATATCAGGTCACGATGACATGATCGCTACTTTGGACGGCTCGATGTGCCGACTGGCGTGTCGCTTGGATTATTGGGGGCTGCCGGCTGCGATCGCTACGAAGGTGACAGGGACGTGGGTTATATAGTATACGTACGTGATACGTGCCCGTGTTGCCCGATAAGTACGTGGTAGATTAGATATCTCGATGAGCACGGTGTGGATTGAAAGAACTTCTGCTGATTAATCTCATATTAGATAAGTATGGTAGATGTATGACGCAAAGGCCGAATGTGTCAACCACTTTTTCCTAAACGAAATAAGCCGATCTCTCTCCCTGACTGTATCAGTTCAGTGGTCGGCAGTCGGCAGCCAACGGGTATCATTTCAAGCCAGGCAACGGCCTGGAGCCTACCGCCTACGAGAAGGCAAGAAATGCCGGCGAGAAATAAACACAGGGGAAGCAAGAACAATTATCACGGAGTGTGTACTGCCACTACATTCGAGATACTACTACGTTTGTACATCCATGCACCTTCATGTCGATTGAGTGATTAGTTTGAGGTACCATATTGCACCAAGCTTGCGCAGTTGCAACCAGATCAAACAGCCCTGGTGGTTGGCATCGTCGTTTTTCTGAGATGCCGAAGCAATGGAAAACGGAGGCGTTATCATGTCTCTGTGCGGCATAGAAATATAAGAAATATAAGAGTAAATGGCACTGGCGGTCCGAGAACTTGCGGGGCGGGTGTGCACTTAAGTCACGGTACTTGCAAATCCGTCATAGAACTTTCATTGCGGTTGCAGATAGGTCACATATGCCATCTGAACTGGCCAGCTGCTTCATTTAATAAAAACCCATCATAGAACTTGTGTTGTGGGTGCAAATATGTCACATATGCCATCTGAACCGGCCAGCCCAGCTGCTTCATTTAGATAAAAATGTCATAGAACTTGTGTTGCGGGTGCAGATAGGTCACACATGCCATCGGAATCTTTTTTTTCTCCCTCACAGTCGCACGTGGCGCACGTGATCTTGGCTGGGGTTGATTATTTTCTAGAAAAGACCCTATTAGTTTAGTACAAGAGCCATATTGCAAATCTGATCGCTTAAAAAAAGGAGTCATTCTCTCTCATTCCCAAATTTCGAACATGGTCTTCTTCTTGTTTATAGGGCTTAGTATGACTGCTGGCAGTTCAAGGCAACCTTTTTATGCAATGTCATCTTCCTCATGTTGCGTCTCTCTTTTTCACATCATTCGCAAACAAAACAAGGACCTTTCAGTGCACAGAGCTCTTGCCATTTTTAGACAGTCAACTTCAAAGTCAATTCTGACGAAATCATCAATTGTTTTACTAGGTGGCCACCAAAACACAATATCAAGCTCACCAGTTGAATAATTTAACTGTCCAAGCATTGAGTCAATCATATCATTACAGAAAGTGGTCGTGTCCACGTTATCAAACCATGCTACCTTTTTACTGAATCAGACCCTACATTGGACTGAGTCGGACTTTACATTGATCTAAGCTCTACGATTTCACTGAATCAGACCACACATTGGACAATGAGTTTATGATCAGTGGCAGCAAACTTCAGTGACCCCAACAGGAAGCCCAAAAATGCAATGTTGTGCATAAATCCTTCAAGACTACGAGTTTAAACTAACTAACTACTACTGATTCACCTGCAAAACCTACCTAAAAATACTTGAATGGAGCGCTGATCGTCATCTTCGACTACGACAGAAAACCCTACCAGGTGGGGGAAAATGGGACTCACCATAAATCGTTTGTTCATGCCCATCGATTCTTAGATGCGGCAACTCCAGCTTAGGTGGCACCATGGTCATCATTGGTTCACTTGCCACTGATGAGCTCGACGTGGCTGCAGTGCAACCAGCCTCCTCTCCCATCGGCAACGAATAAAAAAGACAGATAGAGGAAGCAGGACGTCAATACACCATTACCTATGAAGCTAGGGGCCTTCGTGCTAAACAAATGAGGCCGGCCAGTGACTCATCTGAGCGACGCGTGCAAATTTTTGCGCCCAACCAACCTCATGTGCGTCGTGCTTGAACGTTGGAGCGATAAAACGGGGCAGCCGGTCGGTTTAGATGGCCAATGTGACCTATTTGCACCCGCAACGCAAGTGTTATGATGGGTTTTTCTAGTTTGCATGATGAGTTGCTTCAAAGCATTCAAACAGGCTCGAGGCATCTTTCAAGTCGTGTATAAAGACGATATCCTAACACTACATCATTGCACTGCTATTTTAATTACAGAAAAACTTATTATCTAGTATTTATCAATTGTGATGACACTATAAAAAAGACCAGAAGCAACATAAGCTACACCAAGGTTCTAATACCACCTAACAACGACTACAATCACTAAAAGCGAGCCGAAGGCATGTTGTCATAATTGCCCCTGCTTGACCGAAGCCGGACAAAACCTTGTTGTAGTAGACAGTCACTAAGACGTCTTGCTAAAGCTGTTGGAATTACGTGTCCTGCAACTGTATTCAAGAAAATAATTTTTTTCAATATTTGGAATACCTCATTATAAAATTATACATATATTTATACATGAAATTACTTTACAGGATTTATCATGGAATTATCACTTGTTGTAACGTACTTAAGTTATATGCTTATAAGGAAGCTGGTCGATTATTAGTGGAATACAATATACTATTTATATTGGAAAGACTACCCGGGTACAGTGATAATCGGAAGGAGCTAGATCGTATAGTTAGATTACAACACTAATGTTGATCTACATAATTAGAGGAATTTACACTCTATTATGGCGTGTTGCTCACAAGCGTGTGCTCCAGGGACATAACGGGGTAGAATCCGTAAACATATAAATATGATCGTGGTTGGTAATTTGCTCCCGACTCTATCCCGAAAACTAATGAAAAATACTACAAATGTTATATCTGTATAGGAGGTGGACTCTTTGAAAAGACAATATAAAAAGATCACTACCCCCTAGTCTCGGATACAAACTATGAGCGGCACCACGGATAAGCGCAGAGGAATAGGGGGTAGACCATAAACCCTAAATTTCTAACAAAAGCGTCACTGGACCAGCGTACCAGAACAACAACAATCGCCGATGAACAGAAGCATAGATCATAAAGATTCAACCTATAGGTACAAGGAGGTCCATCCAAGACCAACACCGATCGAATCTCACAAGATCCACCAGATACACATCCAGGTGGCCTTCGATGACACTAGACACACCGCCGAAATAGGGGTTTTGCAGGGAGGACCTTACCCCTTGTTCAGGGAGCCGCCACTGCCTCACCTTCCTAAGCAGGGACACAAACCCTAATCGACATAAAAACACCTAAAAAACGAAGCAGGATCCCTTCTACCGGCAAGGTCCATGCTCCATCACGCCTTCATGGTCCTAAGACCACATGAGATGAACGAGCTCGGCTATGAAGCCAACGGGATGCAGGAATCTCTTGTCGTCTAAGAGTTGTCTTTCATGGATAGGAAGAAACTTGCAGTCAGTTGCACCAAACGGACATCGGTGAAAGTTATTTTACATCATTGCACTACTAAAATACTAGTAGTGCATGCTCCACAAGTGTTCTCTATGTTCCTGATATCTCTCAAACTTACGATTTGTAAAACAGTTTTAGTGTCAGTCATAATCAATGTTCGGAACACAAAGATGAACTTCGGTTCCACTTACTTCTCTGCTTCCTATCTCACATTTAGCCTCCTAAGTTTTGGTACTGTCACCTTTTATAACAGGGTTTGGTTCAGCACGAGTATACAATATTTCACAAAATAAATGCAGATGCATGTTTTGTAGCTCAGATTGAAAATAATGGCTTTTGAACCTCTTGTTCGGGTATGGACATATGGGTAGAGATCACGTGGGTTAACGTGTCTCTTGTGTCCAAAAGTTTCCATGTAATTTTGTAAATATTTGTTTTCTTAAAGATCATTTTGCATGTCTGAAAATTACTCGGAGCGACTCCCAACACACATGTAAGTAACCGGTGGACTTTGGATTGTGGTGTTGGGAGGGGGCTAGGTTCTTGTCACATGTTTGAGGTTGAATTAAACAGTGACCATTTGTCGACGGAGAATTCTTGCATCCACTATGGTTGATCAACTTTGATTCAAGAAAATCGGCATCTAAAACATGTCAACTACTAATTGTTGTAAATAAGCAGCAAATCAGTGCCACATGTCAATGCAGTCAACACAATCTCTGCCGAGTAGCATAATCCTCTATAACACTAAACTTCCTAGGATTGAAGGCCTCACAATCAATTGAGGTCTTCAATTGAAATTTTGTCCCAATTTTAACCAGGTCAACAATTTCTTAATAAACCCTCGCATTAAATTCTTCTAATTCACCATGCTCCTTAATTTTGGAGCTTTTTGATTTGATTGAGGTATTCGATTTGAGATTTGGTTCACGATTTTGACTCGGTCAACGATTTTTTAAATCAATCGGGAGCAACCGACTTATAAAAATATATCAATTCCATGCACCCCACGCCACCTAGAAATATATTACCATAGCATCGAAACAGTACATGCAGATAGTGACGCGAATTTTTTTCCGACATATATATCGGTTCATTAGCACGTAACATAGAATCACACCACGAAAGACCCATCAAAACACCGTATTATAAATAAAATAAAATAAATTACTCCACATCACTCACACTAGCCAAATAAAATTCTCCCTCGGTTCCAAGATATAAGGTGTATTTTTTTATTGAATACTCAAATTTCTTAAACTTTGACTAAGTTCGGAATAAAAATATCGACATCAACAATACAAATAAATAAAATATGAAAATCATTTCATGATTAATTTAATTATGACAACTTGATATTATGGATATTAATATAGTTCTCTAAAAATTTGGTCAAACTTGAAGAGTTTTGACTTTTAAAAAATCTAATACACCAATATTTTAAAACAAAGACTAATTTATTTTATAAAAACACAACAACACCAACCACGCAGCAACGCGCGCTTAATCCTTCTAGCAGGGTACCAATTGTCATGATGTGCCTCGAATATTATTTTTCTACAAGAAGAAATCGCCATGCATGGCTGGTGTTTGTCACTGACATTGGCTCAATTGAACTCTCGACGAGATTGCATTATAAATAAACAAAATCAGCATTCCAACAAAAGTTATTTTGTGGAGAGGTGCCAAGCGGATGAAGGGAAAATTTTGAGTAAACAACTACTGCAAGTTTGCTTCCCATGGCTTTTACCTACTTGTTTTACATCACCAGGCTACTCACCACCTTCACATCCCAATATGATCACAATGTCCTGCTCATCGCTATTCAAAGAAGTACAGTATGTATAGTATTGTATCATACTCGTAAGCACTAAGTTAATTATGATAAATCAGACACTAGCGGGCAATCGCATTCCTTTCACTACACGACACCGTTTCCAGTCTTTCTTCCACCCTTTTACAATCGGCATTTCATAGACTATATAAAGTATCATAATACTTAGGTAACTCAGGGGTATCGTCTGATGCCATACGACATACAAATATTTCTGCATGCATGTCTACATAGTCATCTATTGCGCCCTCACCAAAGTGGAACAACTCACTTTTACGAAAGGAAATCTGAAGCCCATGTGTTCTTGAAAGCACTCAAAACCACCTTGTGTATGTGGTTGTTTCTAACATATTCCTCACCAGGCTTGCGTGATTAATTGAGGTACTGTATCGCAATTAATTTGTTTCTATATTAATTGAGTGATTAATTTGAGGTACCATATCGCACCAGGCTTGCGCAGCTGCTACCTGATCAAACAGCCATGGTGGTCGGCATCGTCCGTTTCTAAGATGCCGAAGCAATGGGAAAATGGAAGAGTTATCATGTCTGCGTGCCGCATAAAAATATAATGGCTAGCTTTCATCAAAATTATTTTTCTCTCTTCGGCATGATGAGTTGCTTCAAAGCATTCGAAATATGCTCGATGCATCTTTCAAGTCATGTATAAAGACGATAGCCTAAGACTATCATTGCACTACTATTTTTTCAACGAAAAAACTTTTGATCTATTCATCAATTGTCATGAGACTACGAAGACCAGAAGTAGTAGAAATTATATTCAGGTTCTTAGACAACATAGCGACGACTACAATCAGTGATACAAGCCAAACGTGCGCCACCGTTACCGTCCCTCCCTCACCTGAGTCGGGCAAAATTTTATTGTAGTAGACAGTCAGGAAGTCATCGTGTTAAGGCCCCATTAAACCAGTACATTAGAACAACAGTCGTTGCCGACCAAGAGAAGTATCGATTAACAAGACTCAATCTATAGACACACGAACACAAATGAACGGAGACAGAATCCATGAAGATCAATCGAAAGCCAAAACTAACCAAATCCCACAAGATCCGTGACGGGGTTATTACCCCTAGGTAGGCCAAAGCAACGAGATTCTCCTCCCTGCCTCGAGGAAAAAATATGCGACCGGCTGTCCACGGCCGGCTGGAGCACAGTCGACTGTGGAGATCGCCGGCTGGCTCACGGACGGCTGGTCGAGGTGCCGGCTCTACCCCCGGTCGGCTGGGCATGACCGGCTGCCTCCGAGCCGCCTCCTTCGTTGACCCCAAGGCGGACAAGCAACGCCCCATCCCTCTATGCACGGGCAGTACAAGAAATATGCTATCTTGTGACCTTCACTATTGGTCACCGAATGGTCATTGTTTTTCATTTACGACGTTTTTGTGACCAAAAACTGATGGTGAAAAGCTGAGGGTCAAGAATGGAAATTAAGGACCTTTCTTCTGAAAAGGTCGTAGACATTTACGACCAAAAAAATGTCGTAGGTTCTACGACCAATTATTTTGATCGTTTGAAGTCTGCCCACGCCACGTCGGATCCATCGTGGCAGAATTACGACCAAATGAAAAGGTCGTAAATTAGAATCAGCCCGGTCCATTCCGGCCGTCTACATGGGCCAAGCCCAATAATTCAGCCCATTTAATGTTTTCTCTCTCTTTATTTTGCTTAGCTGCATGGGCCTAGCCCAATAATTTGGGCTTCTCTATTTTCTTTGCGTCATCGAGTTATCTGGGCATTGGCCTTATTAGACTTCTTTTTGTTTTTGTTCCAGAACTTGGTTTCATTTTATTTTTTAGGCCTTTTCAGCCCAATTATTTGTCCAGTATTAAATCCAACACTATTGCATATTCAAATCAAGATAACTCCAAGTCGAATTAAAATCTTCCACCATATAACATCACATAATACATCTCTTAGATTTACATAACACAATAAGTCATCTCATGAATACATTTCCTTACACATGAATATTACAGAAACAAACAAAATTGCACAATAGAACAATGTCACACCTGCTACTGTCCCAGTAGTACAATGGACTCAGTTCCACTCTCCTACGAGACATGCTCGAGATGCGACAACTTGTCATCCTACAAGGACATTACACTGCACATGAATCAATCAAAAGGAAAGAAACATAAAAAATAGGCTCCAATAAAGGAGCATTCAAAAAGTTATAAAACTTTTGCTAGTCAGTTTAGGATTTAGTTCGAACATAACAAAGAAAAATTTCTGAAGATAACTATTAGACCAATCTTGAAGATATGCAATTTCAATTCTGAAAATATGTTCTTGGTATTTGCAGCATTTGGAACACATGAAAAATTCTAGTAGGAGAATTACGTTTAAGTTTATTTAAGCATGTGTTTTGTACCATCAAATTTCCATACTTCCACACAAATAATATTCCAATAGGTGAATGCAGGAAAAATTCTAGCGGGATAAGGTTCCATTTGTGGAGGTTAAACCTCAATAGAAACAGCAGCAGGAAACCCATCATCCACTTGTAAGGTTCCATTTGAGCAGCACACATAACCCTGATGCACATAATCACGAAGTTAGCAACCTTACACTTTCATCACACTAGGCATCATGCACATGTTTATATAAACAACAAAATCCTTACAATGTCACACTGACAGAAAAACTAGAGAGTCCCATTCCAAACAGTTAACAAGTGGTTTACCAGTGTACAAACAGCTGAGTGTGGAAGCTTTTTATTAGTGAGATATTTAAGCTGCAGACTAGGTTCAAACATCAGCAGTTTTCCAAATAGTTAACAAACAACAGGAGTTTTACTACTAGAGATAAGTAGCCGTTTTTCAATTTACAAATAACAAACAACAACAGATTTAGTACTGAGATAAGCATCAGTTTTCAGTTTACAAAAAATAGCCAGCTAACAAACATCAGCAGTTGTCATGTATACCTCCAATGTATACCTCGAATGAGGGCTATACAATGGAGGCTCATTTAGCAGATTTACAAACAAATTCCAAGCAAAGCCATCAGAGTTACAAACAATGAAAGGAAAATAAACAAATACAAAACTAGGCGGGAAGCAATGAGCTCACCATGACTGTAAGAAAAATCAAATAGGAATTCCCATCCCAATTGCGAAACATCACTTGTAGCATGTGCAACTCGAAAGGCAGCAGATTTTTGTAGAGCAGGACCCCTTCAAGATTAGCTGTTTCTACATCAATTTCTCCTAATAATAGAAGGAATGTACTAATAATGCTCTTAAACATCTAAAGTTAGCATGCCCTATATGCAGGCTTTGACCAACACAAATTCAGAACACTACTTGCCATTTGTGTTAAGAAACATGTCCTCAGCATAGTTTGGAGTTCATAGTTTCAACAAGGTTGCAAAGTATCTCCTTCCTGATGAACATTATGTGGTGATGATATATATACTGACCTTGGGGTCCTTGACGTCGTGATAAAAGGGATAAGCCGTGTGGAAGACACAATCAGAACCGGCAATGGCAGCATCAAAAGTGCCTTCTTCGAACAAGCTTGCTTTGAACAAGTGTAGCCTATCCTTGGCACCATCCAGGGCCTGCAGGTGCAACGTTTTCTTGGGGTCGGCTGGAAGAAGGAACCGTCAGTTCAGTTAGCACCGCAACAATTATGTTGATTTTGGACTCCAACAATCTAGCAACAATATTATGGGAAATCAGTTATGTAGTGTTAAATTCACAAGTCAGAATGGCTTCCCCTTGACTCTTCTTAGACTCAGATTTATATATACATATAATAGTTGTAGTGGGGAGATGGCGTTGACTGCCAACACTACCGCTCGTTCACAGCATGCTGAGTACGTACGTAATTCAGTACTAGTGGTGTACAAGGGAGCTAACAAGATCCATCCTTTTATAAAAAAATTAGTTGCAATTTCGCAGCCTGAACAAAAACCTAGTCACCCACCACCCCACTGAATAGACGAATCCCACGCGGCCGCCCCGCTGGCCGGCCAACCGGATCTATAACCAGCCGATAATCATGGATCCACCGCCTAGAGCAGGCGGGGGGAGGGAAGGGAAGGGAGGGGAGGGGATCCTGACCGGTGTCCCGGACGGTGGCGCAAACGGTGTAGCTGTGGTGAAGGAGGAGCTTGACGAGCAAGGAGGCGATGTAGCCCGAGGCGCCGGTGACGCACACCACCTTCCCCATACCAGAGCTCATCTTGCCGCGCTCTTCCGGCCGCCGGCGGTGCTCTGCTTTGGATCGGTAGGTAGGAGCAGGACTATGGAGTGATCCACACGGCTTGCCTCGATCGGATCTATGGGATCGAGGGGATGGGGAGAGGCCGAGAGGGTCGGTCAGCGGTGTGTGGGTGGCGTTGGGGGATCGAGGGGAGGGTGGGTGGGTAGGTTAGGGTTTTTGTTTCTCGCGAGAAGCTCCACCGTTGGATGGATGCGTGATGTATGGCTCACATTGCTCCAATTTGGTGATCCGCGTGAAGGTGGTTCCTCGCGTCTTATTGGTCGGCTGTCCCACGCTTGAATATAAAAAAATTGAACTCAAATCTGTATTTTTTTTTTCAAAAAAACATAACAATGGCATAGTTTGTCAAAATGATCTCGTATTTTGCATAAGTGTGCATCTTGGAATGGTAAACAATGTTGCCAAATAGAGCTTTCATTTTCTTTGCACAAAAAAATTATTTTTCCATTTTTTGAGTGCGCAAAATGAGCTTTTTTGTGTAGGACCTACCAAATATTCGTTGCAAAATTAGACAAAATATTTTTTATAAAATATTAGGCCATATTTAATGCACAATTGACCAAATGGTTGGGGCCAAAAGCTTTCGATCCACCTCTAGTGAAAAGGACAAAACTCTGCCGATTCAGTTGGAAGCGGGTCAAATTTGAACTAGAGGTGACTCATAGTTTGCTCATGGTTTTTTTCCAAAAATCATTTATATGTAAAGAAGTATCTATTTAATCGTAGATACAACAAAATTATGGCAAGATTCAACCCCTAGCTATGAAGCGTCATGCCCGCCGTTTCGACCACATTTTGAAACGGGCATAAATAATTCAAAAAAAATCCACAAATGTAAAACCTTCGTGTTGTGTCATAATATGTGACCAAGTTACCAGGAAAAATAACAAACTTGTAATACGGTAATTATTTTAGAAAAGTGTTCTCACAAATGAGCTATCATGTGTGAAGATTCATGGCTTTGAAGCCAAATGATCAATCTTATGGCCAAATTCATGCAATAGTTTGTTCAAATGATGTCATATTGTGCACAAGGGTGCATGTTGAAATGGCAAACAATGTTGCCGAAGGGAGTTTTCATTTTGTTTGCACAAAAAATAACTTTTCTTTTTTCGAGTGCCCAAAATGAGTTTTTTTGTGAAGGACCTACCAAATATTGGTTGCAAAATTGCACAAAATCAATTTTATAACGTATTAGGCCATATTTAATGCACAATTGACCAAATGTTTGGGTCCAAAAGCTTTCGATCCACCTCTAGTGAAAAAGACAAAACTCTGCCGATTCAGTTGGAAGCGGGTCAAATTTGAACTAGAGGTGCCGCATAGTTTGCTCATGGTTTTTTCCAAAAATCATTTATAGGTAAATAAGTATCTATTTAACCATATATACAACAAAATTATGGCAAGGTTCAACCCCTAGCTATGAACGATCATGCCCGCCGTTTCGACCGCATTTTGAAACGGGCATAAATAATTCAAAAACAATTCAAAAAATGCAAAACTTTCGCGTTGTGTCATCATATGTGACCAAGTTACCAGGAAAAATAACAAACTTGTAATATGGTAATTATTTTTAAAAAGTGTTCTAAGAAATCAACTATCATGTGTGAAGATTCATGGCTTTGAAGCCAAATGATCAATCTAATGGTCGCATTCATGCCATAGTTTGTTCAAATGATCTCATATTGTGCACAAGGGTGCATGTTGGAATGACAAACAATGTTGGAAAATAGAGTTTTCATTTTCTTTGCACAAAAAAATCATTTTCCTTTTTTCGAGTGCCCAAAATGAGATTTTTTGTGAAGGACCTACCAAATATTTGTTACAAAATTGGACAAAATCATTTTTATAAAATATTAGGCCATATTTAATTCACAATTGAAAAAATATTTGGGTGCCAAAAGCTTTCGATCCACCTCTAGTGAAAAAGACAAAACTCTGTCGATTCAATAGGAACCGAGACAAATTTGAACTACAGTTGCCTTATAGTTTGATCTTTATTTTTTCAAAAAATCATTTCTAGTTACGTAAGTATCTATTTAATCATAAATACATGGTTTAGTGGCGATACATCGAGGTTTGGACGGTGGCTGATGGCCCAAACTCTAGAGCGCGTAAACTCGCATGCCCGCCGCGTGGTCACCCCATGACCGTGGCATTGCCATGCGTTCTAGACGGCATAGGCATGTATAGTAGGATGTACACTCCCCAGGTAGGTGCTAGGAATAAAATGGCAACACAAGATTCTCACGAGGAGACCAAACTATGCTCAAACATGAATTAGCAAGCAAGTGTTTGATTAGCGGTACGAGAAATGCACATGGCCAATGGGCGTAAGTTTTGCCTGAGGATGATCATCTACTAAGAAGACTGTCTTCACAAATTTTCAGCTCAAATGGATGAGCTTAGGTAGTACTTCCTTTGCAAAGTACCACACTGGACAAAAATATGAATGTTGAAGCTGGGCTCAAAATAATGAATGGATTGAGCTGAATATTGTCATGTGGAAATTATTTGGATATGGAATATCGCTTAATAAGTTTGAGGGCAATACGACGGGTCTATAGAGCACTTGCTTTGCAATGTGCCAATCTGGACAGAAAGTAGAAATTGAAGCTGGGCTCACATAGATGATTGGATTACGCTAAAATTTGTAGGAGGATGATAATTTGGGCATATCAAGGCACTGTAAAATTTCATACTATTTGGGTAAATAAAAATGGTACTTGCTTCACAATGCTCTCCACTGAAGAGAATATTAGGAAAGATGTTGAGGGAAATTGGCTAAATTAAATGAGCTAAAATTTGGTGGAGGGAGGTTCTATGATCATGGTCATGTACTGGTAAAGTTTCAACAATTATAAAGACATATAAAATGTAGTTGTTTCACAAACTAAAAATATTACTAGAAACAAAGACTGGATGGTGAGCTCACATGGATTGTTAGACAGGGCTTAAATTTTGTGGATAGCTATTATTTGGGCATATACAAGATCTGGGAAAAAATCAACTTGTTATGATATGCATAGCTAGTACTTCCTTCACAAAGCTTCTAGGTGAACGAATATTTTGAAAAATTGTCGAGGATGATTTACTGGGCAAATGGCGCTGAATTTTGCCATGAGGCAATGATTTGGATAGGAAAGAGTTCCCAAAATTTTTGAGGGCAATCAAGAATATATAAGTAGAACTTCCTTCACAAAGTGTTGTTCTGAACAAAATAGGAAAATGAATATTTTTGAATTATTTGTGAACTAGGCAAGGAAGGTTTTTGACATATTTGACAAAGATATGATACAAAGAATTTATGAGAATTGTTTGGGAATTTTGGGAATAACAGAGATATAGGTTGCTTCACAACCTAGGGCAAAAACTGAAACATGGACATGCCACGTAGGCAAAAATTGACACATGGACATGACACATACGCAAAACTGATGAGGTGCTGCCAAGTCATAGCTTACGACCATTTATATTGGTCATTATCAGCTAGAAATAAGGCAGTGGACCGGTGTTATTCGCTTTATGACCATTTCAATTAAGGAAATTACGACCTTTCTGACCAAAATGGTCGTTGGTGTTTAGGGTTAGGACCCCTCCGGACAGCTTATGACCAATTTGCCTCAAAAGGTCATAGAGTTACGACCATTTTCTCCAAGGTCACTGACAGAAGGTCATAAGATAGCATAGTTCTTGTAGTGGGGTACGGCGACACGACGTGACCGCCATGAAGGGCGCCATTATAGCCACATTGGCCGCTGACGCACGGGTGCGCATGGCTACAGTCCGGCCGTCCAGGTCGCCGACCTTGGCAACCGCAACCGGGCGGGGAAACAGTGCCGGCGCCTCCGCCCACTCGATTACCTGCCTCGTCGTGGTTACAGTGCAGCTGACCGTACCGAAGACATTGGCCGTCTGGCACTAGACGACACCTCCCGGGCGGCCCGTGCCGCGGCAGGTGGGCGAGGGCCAATCACGGAGCCAGCTGGCGGGCCCCAACGGATGATGGGACCACACTGCTGGTGGACCCTATAGGCAACGAGACGGCTCGAGGGACGGGACCCCCTCGTCAGCCAAAGAAGCTGCCAGTCGGGTCCCCCCACTTGTGTACCCCAGGAATATTGTAAGCCGGGGGTTGGCCTGTAACCCCCCCCCGAGCCTCCCATGCAACGGGGATGACAAGTCTCACGCACACACCTACGGTATACTTCCCACACATTCTCACACTCGGTAGCGGAGGAAGGCAAGCCGGCCGCTCCCTCTTCCTCCTCTAGACTCAGCTCCAAGAGCCACCCTATAAACATACCCATCGATCAAACTAGACCAAGCAGGACTAGGGGTATTACCTCCCACGGAGGGCCCTGAACCTGGGTACATCGTGTGTCACCACCGCTTGTACCTAATCGCGCTCCCGGAGCCCATCGGCATCCTCCGGCCCCAACCACCTACGATAGTCCTACCCATGACATCTGTCGTGAGAAAACGACAACAATCCGCCAGGGACATATATCGACACACTGCCCGCCCAACCTACCTAAACATGGCACAAACCTTAATTGACCTAAAGGACACAAAAAACGGATCAGGATCCCTACCACCAGCAAGGGTCAAAATTTTACGACGCCTCCATTGAAGCCGACCAACTATGCTGACGCTGGGAGGCAGGAATCCCTTGTCGTCTTTGAGTCTCCTTTCTTGGGAGGAGAACACTTGTACTCAACTATACCAAATGTATGTCGTGGAACTTATTTTACATCATTGCAATACTAAAATACTAGTGGTGCATGTCCAATGTTGCCAACAAGTAGTCACCATGTTCCTGTACCTGTCAAACTCACAATTCCGAAAATATTTTAAATTTCGGTTATAATAAATGTTAAGAACATCATGGTGAACTTGCATTTCTCTTGCTTCTCTGCTTCCTTTCTCACCTTTAGCCTCCTCAACTTTTTCTCTAAGTCACCTTTTGTAATAAGGCTCGGTTGGGCATGGGTATATAATATGCCACAAAATAAATGCAGATGCATGTAGTTGCTCAGATAACAAGAAATAACTTATGATTCCCTTGTTCTGGTATGGACATATGTGTAGAGAATACGTGGTTGATCTCTTCTCTACTCTCTAAAATTTCTCATGCAATTTTGCATATTTGTTTCTTAAATATCAGTTTTCGTGCCTGAAAAAGGACCAGTTTACATTGAATCGTGGCGTTGGGGCTGGGTGGGGGGGGGCTGGGTTCTTGTCACGCATTTGAGATTGAATTAAACAATGACCATGTGTCAACTGGGAATGGTTCCATCCACCATGGTTTATGGACTTTTTTATTCAAATAAATCGGCACCTCTAAAACATGTCAAACTAGTATTTTTCGTAAATAAGAAGCAAATCAGTGTTGCATGTCAATGGAGTCAAAATAATATGTTTGGAGTTGCACATTAGGATATCAACATCATTGTCATGATGTGTCTAGAATATCATTTCACTACAAGAACAAATCGCCATTGGTAGGTTGTATTTTTCATTGATAGTGGATCCATTGAACTCTCGATGAGATTTCATAATAAGGTCAACTTTCCAACAAAAGTTATTTGTGGAGATGTACCGAGCAGATGAAGGAAAACTTTCAAATACATACCTAATACAAGTTTGCTTCCCATGGAATTTACATCCTCATTCGATGTCACCACCCTACTCAGCACATTCCATACCACCAAGGTCAAGGCGTGACATGGTCTCAGTCTCCTCCTCATCGGTAATGTCCTATCTTTGGCCGCAAGGGATTCAAAGAACAATATTTAGTATAATATTGTATCATAGTAATAAGACATAAGTTAGTTATTATAGATTTTACACTATAAGAAAATCACTTTCCTTTCACAACACGGTACCGCCTCCTATCTTTCTTTCACCCTTTTATGATCACAATTTCAGATTCTATGGTAAAGTATCATAATACTTGGGTAACATAGGGGTATCTATATGATTCCACATCCAAACAATTATGCATGAATGTCTACATATTCATATATTGCACCATCGCTAAAACGGAATAGCTCACTTTTATGGAAAGAAACCTTCAGTGCAAGGTGTTACTTGGACTCAATCAGAACCACCTTGTAGTATGTGGTCATTTATAACTTATGCCGAAATGTGGTAACCTATGACTACATACTTGAAGCACTAACAAATGAATTCTACATCTTCAGAGAAGGCAGTAAGTGATCTCTAACTTCTCGACACCTCTCAAGCTTAACACTTGATCCTTTTTGGTTTGTGTCCGAATCAATGTTCGAACCATGGAGACAAACTTTTGTATCCATTCCTTCCCTTCTTCACAGTAGCCCCTCTCATGTTTGCGCTAGGACATGTTTTATAAAATAAATTGGTTGTGAGCCGGTGTAGAATGTTCCATAAAATAAATGCATATGAGTATTGTAGCCCACATAGAAAATAATGACTTGTATAGATTTTTTTGTTCTTTTGTAGACATATTGGACGAGGACACGCGGTTGATCATTTCTCTAATACCGCATAGCTCTTATGTTGGTCCACATGTTTTATTTTCTCTTAAAGATAATTTTTTGTCTCTTAAAGATACTTGATGTGGTTCTCAATACCTGAAATGAATATCCAAGCATCCAGTGGACTACGGGTGGGGGGAGCCGAGTGGGGTCAGTATCGTGTTGTCATAAGCAGTCTTGATATGGTAATGTCGATCGGAAAGCAGAGCGTCATGGTTCTTGTGTCTGTGGTGCTTGACCGGGATGCATGAGCTCCTTCGAGGCTACCTGCTTGTCACAAGTTTGGGCATGAATATGTGAGAGCCAAAGAGTGACCAAGCTCAATGTTGTGGAAATCAGACCATATATTGTGGAAATATTCATAATTATATATTTTTTCTTTCTTCTGGCATAAGAGAAAGCAAATCCGTACCTTGAATATGTCTACATTTGTCTCAAACAAAGAAAAGAAACAAATTAGATAAATTGGGCAATGAACATTGTATGTGGAACCATTCAACTCAATGCATGTACCTTGAATACTACATGAATATAAGAACACCCATGTTAGAGGAATGACCCATACGTAGCTTGTTGGATCACTAGAATGACTACGTCAAAATGTGGAGATTGCCCGAGGGAAAAAAATCATGCAATCAACACTATTTGGGAAAACCCTAGTAGTAGCGCGGTGCTAGGAGGTAGTATTAGCGCGGATGGCCGCGCTAGCAACGGCGCTACATCTAACTTTGAGCAGTAGCACGTATGAGTTGCTGCCTATTGGTCTGTATTTTATTTCTTCATATTATACTGTATTTATACACTGATATATAAATTTTTATAGAGTATTAATTAATAGGTTGTTATATCATTATGATAATGATGAACTGTTATATCATTGGGTGGAAGAAACATAGATTAAATTTTCGTGGCTGGATGCAAGTGACCAAGTTGATTTAGTAGTATGATATCGTCCTACTAATCCAACTTGGTCATTTTGATTCATCCAATTTATTCTAATATGTGTTTCTTCCACCCAATTATATAATAACTCATCATTATCATAATTATATAATAATTAATAAATCATCATCATAGTCATATAACAACTCTTAGTGTAACCACTCATCATCTGTAGTCATATAATACTCACCATCAATATAGCATATGACAAGTTAATAAACACTAGCGAATTGTTAGCCAACACAAGGTGCTCATCATCATTGTAGCACATGATGAGTACTATCTAGGACATACTCCTCTTTCTCAGGTAAAATAGCATAAAGCAGGTAAACCCCTCCATCTCTCTTATGGATAATATAGATCCACCTATTTTCAACTTGCGGCCTGCGTAAATCAATGTTGTCACCAAGTGGTTGCCTGTGTGCATTCATCACTTTGATCCATCCTTTGATTTTGTGGTTTTCGTCCTTTAGAGAAATCGAGTATGCACTGTGAAAACCCACCGGCAGACTTGCACTAATAGTAGAAAGGATACTAGTAGCGCTAGAAATACCCATATTAGTAGAGCTGGTGGCAGCGCTACTGCTAAGGCGCTACAGCTAAGTTGTACAAGTAGCTCTAGAAAACAAGCGCTACTGGTAAGGATGGTTAGAAGTAGCACTGCTTCAACAAGCGCTAGTACTAACTATCTATAGCGTCGCACCACAACAAACGTTGCTGCTAAACCAGCATTGCCGCCAGACGGCTACCAGCGCTACTGCTAATATTCCTGCTTTCATAGATTTATTTCCGCTCTACGTATTTGTGCTGTATTTGAGAAACACAAAGAGGCATAGTTAGCAAAATGCAAGCAACCTATAGTAAACATAAATAGCGAAGTTCCTCATACCCAAACTAATTAACTAGATCAATCTATGCTACTTCATAGAAAGACAATAGTGACTAACTAAATATACACATTGTCATTGTCAATCACTCCTCCATTTCGTTGCTCCAATCTTCATAGTCAGGGAGGAAGCACCCGAGCTTCGTGAATGGCTTCAGGTCCAGACGCTAAGTGAGTAGCAGCGTTCGGACATCATCTCGCGTTTTTAGCCCATGATAGAACATCCCTGTTTGTTCGATGACCTCCTTCAGGGTCACTTGGGCAAGTTCACACTGTACACGATAAAACTCATCTCGGATTTGATGATCTAGTGTCCTTCCTATGCTTGTCGCCCAGTTGACAATCTTGGTATCGCTGGAAGTAGCTGACATGCGAAGGCATTGATTATCCCTTCTGTACTCGATCATGTGATGCATGAGGTAGAATCCATCAGCCTTACTATGGTTTGGTTCCTAGATGCAGCTGAAATTGGTCTTATGGCTGAAACACGACCTGTTCTTCATGTACTTTTTCACCTGGATATTTCCACCACACAGGCTGAAGGTTAAAATGGCACTATCGAGAACAATCTTTATCTGCATGTAATCCCTTTTCTTAACGTTCTTTGCTGAGTCCAAGTAGAAAGCATGGGAGTATTGTGGGTACAGAGAGATGAGGACCCCCCCCCCCCCCGCGCTGCGCAAAATAATTACACCTCAAATTAGCCTCCATGCTTGCAAAGGAATGATCAAAAGTTATGAAAGGATATCCGCAAATGACTTACGTAGGATGATAAGGCAGGAGAATCATTTCCTTGTCCTTATTAGCGATCATGAACTCGCCGATGTACTTGCTCACATAGTCATGGTGCTCTTTGCAGACTGCCGAGAAGCTCTCGTGTATATAGTATGGGTCCGTGAGGCAGATATATTTTATGTTCTCGCGCCTGATGATGTGGTTGAGATACAACGCATACATGTGGATGAACTAAAAATCTAGCTTGGTCATGTGGAAGATGTCGTAGATGTAGTAAAATCGCAGGATGAACTTATCCACGGGCCATCTCTCGACGTACAACTTCCCACCCGCCACCTGAGCCTCATAAAGCGAGTATCTTGAATTTGCCGAGATGAGAAGGTTTTTTTGTCTGGCCAGCACATCTTCATGAAGCCTCCTTAGATCATTGTTCATTATGTCCTCTAGGGCTTTCACATGTAGGATCGGGTGGCCGACGACATGGAAACGCTCTGCAACTACGACAGGTGTTCTGTCGACCACTCGGAGCTTCAGAGGCGGCTGACTGCTTGAAGCAGCTCTGGCGCCTTTAATTAGAGCCTTTCTTGTCCGGTCTCCTCCTTTGCTTCTTGGTGGGTGGCGGTAGTGAGCCCACCATACCTTCCCTAACCACCACCTCCAGTGTCATCGGGCTATTAAGTGGATGGCCCTCGCGTTGTTCTTGTTGGGTAGAGGCGGCATCTGGAGGCATCTCCTGCGAGGATCGCATGAACAGAGACTTTTTGCAATCAACCTTAGGACATTCCGGCTCCAACAAATCTGGCAGCATCCACTACTGGAATCAGAAAATTTGTCGTCTGCCACCTCTTTGTCGTCTGCTAGCGGACTGCAAAGAGTGGCTTTGCCATCAGCTAGAAGATAGCAGACGACAAAGAGGTGGCAGACGGCACCCTCGACAGCCCGACCCCGACACGACACCCCTGGACACCCCAACCCCGACACGACACCCCGACACCCTAACACGGGACCCCCGACCACGACACAGCACCCCTACCCCGACACGAAACCCCCGACACCCCGACCCCGACACGACACCCCGACACCTCAACACGGGACCTCCGACCACGGCACATCACCCCTACCCCGACACGACACCCCCGACACCCCGACCCCGACACAACACCCCGACCCCGACACGGCACCCTCGACACCCCGACCCCGACAAGGCACCCCTGACACACCGACCCCGACACGACAGCTCCGACACCCCGACCCCGACATGACACCCTGACACCCCGACATGGCACCGCCGACCATGACACGACACCCCCAAAACCCTGACCCCGACACGACACCCCTGACACTCCGACCCCGACATGACACCCCCGACACCCCGACCCCGAAACGACACCCCCGACACCCCGACCCCGACACGACACCCCCAACACCCTGACCCCGACACGACACGGGTCATATATTTGTGAATTATGAGTTAGGTCTTATATTTTTCAATTTTGTTATACAAAACATCATATTTATATATGTTGATTAGGTGGATTTAAATGTGCAGTTGTTTCATCGCTGTGAGGGTCTGTGCATTCGACGAGCTGCGCCCCTGCATTCGTGGATGAGCACAAATGGCATCTCCTCCTGCCCCTTCATTTCTTCTGTTCCGGTCTTCGTGCCCATGAAACTTGATAGCTATAGGTGTCTTCAATCATCAGTATGCGTGACCACTATGCGTCTCCCGTTCGAAAGGGTTACATCTATAAATATGCATTCATTAGCATATTTATAACCGTGATTCTTCCGAATTGTCCAACGTTATCCATGGACAGTCCGAGTATGTGTAGATTGGGTTCGTTTTCCCATATGCTCTGCTCCAGATCCATTGCAGAATTTCGTCAGTGCCTCCCTGTTGTTCTCCGGGTACACATCCTCTCTGCTTATTGCCGACACGTGTATCAGGAGAACAACGGGGAGGTGCTCCCAAAATTGTGCGTCGAATCCGGAGCGGAGCATGGGAAAACGAACCCAATCTACACATACTAGGGTGGGATTAGGACCTATCTTTACCTACTAGCGTCTAGGGTGCATCGACGTAATGAAACTGACAAACTCTATTAACTGATGAATATGGTTTGCTGAATTATGTATATATTTTGTGTGTGTCCAGTAGCTAGGCAAGATGAGTGATCGTGGGTGGATGTACACCGGTCACACTAGTCAGAAACACATGACCCGTGAATGGTTAACAAAAACCAAGGAGTTTGTGAGAGTCGCATTTGCAAATGGACAGAAAACAACCTGGTGCTCTTGTGTCTATTGCGACAACTGTAAGAAGAAGTCAGAGTTTGAAATGATCAAACACATGCAGAAGTGGGCCTTTACGCCTTTATACTATGTGGACATTTCATGGTGAGTCTGCCCAACGTGCTAGAGCTGAGGTGGTTCGTCGTCGCACCGACGAGCATGGTACCGGGATCGAAGACATGATGTAAGACTTTGATGATGCTCGGGATTCGGACGATGAGATGGAGGAATCTACAAAGGCCTTTTATGAAATGTTGGAGTCTTCAAAACGTCCTCTCCACGAGCACACTAAGCTTTGTCAGCTGGATGCCATCGCGCAAGTAATGGCTCTAAAGGCTCAGTTCAACCTGGGCAGAGAATGCTACGACGCGATGATGATGATATTTGGACGCTTTCTACCCAAAGGCCATGTATTGCCACCAAACCTGTACCAGTTAGACGAAATCCTACCTGTGCTTAAGATACCCTATGAGAAGATAGATGCCTGTGAGAATGGATGTGCTTTATTTAGGCTTGAGTATGCGGGCTTGAACTATTGCCCCATTTGCAATGCTTCTAGGTATGTTCTGGTAGACAACAGTATGAGTGAGAAGAGTCAAACCAAAATCCCCATTAATGTTCTTCGGTATCTGCCAATCATACCAAGACTTCAACGTCTTTTCATGGTCGAAGAGACGGCTAGATAGATGACGTGGCATAAATTGGGCAAAAGAACAGAATTGGATGCAAATGGGAATCCGATGTTGGGACACACTTCAGACGCTTTTGCATGGAAGCACTTCGATGCATTACATAAGGATAAAGCGTCAGATCCAAGGCATCCTCGAGTTGCCATCAACATGGATGGGTTCAATGTGTATGGTATAATGGCAGCACAACACAGTTGTTGGCCTGTATTTGTCATTCCACTCAATCTCCCCCCTGGAGAGATTATGAAAAGAAAGAACATTTTCCCGACATTGATAATTCCAGGGCCCAAATATCTGGGGAAGAATATGAATGTGTACATGCAACCGCTTAAGGATTAATTGCAAGAAGCCTGGGATAATGGGATCAAGAGATACGACGCCGCTACAAAAAAGAACTTCAAAATGCATGCGTGGTACATGTACTCGATGCATGACTTGCCGGCGTATGCGCTATTCATTGGCTGGTGTGTGCATAGAAGGTTTCGTGCCCCACATGCAAGGCAGCTCTTCAGTTCCGTTGGCTGGAGGCGGGTCGCGAGTTTTCTTGCTTCGAAATGCATAGACAGTTCCTGGATCCTGACCATACGTTCAGAAAAGACAAGAAGAATTTCATCAAAGGTAGAGTTGTCAAAAACACTGCAACATCTGCGTTGACAGGCCAATAGATCCTGGATCAGATAAATGCTCTCGAGCCGGATCCAGATTGTCGAGGGTATTTCAAAGGGTATAATACGGAACACGCCTGGACTCACAAGATATGTTTGTGGGATCTGCCTTACTTTAAAGACCTCCTTTGAACACACAACATCGACGCGATGCACACTGAAAAGAATATCACGGAGGCCCTTTTTGGTACATTGTTCGGCATAGAGGGAGTTGAAGGATGATGCTAAGGCTAGAGTCGACCAGGAGGCTCTTTGTGATAGACCGTTACAAAGCATTCGACAACCGAAAGGAAAGAAGATCTGGAGGAAGCCAAAGGCATGGTTCAATCTTGGAAGGCCAGCTATGAGGGAAATGATCTTGTGGGTGAAAATGCAGTTGATGTTCCCCGATGGATATGTAGAGTATCTAAAGAGGGGAGCGAGTCTTGAAAAATTGAAAATATTTGGTCTCAAGAGTCATGATTGGCACATATGGCTTGAGCGGGTAATGCCCGTGATGTTGCGTGGCTTTATCCCTAAGGATGAATGGTTAGTACTGGCAAAGCTAAGCTATTTCTTCCGTGCTCTTTGTGCGAAAGAACCATCGCCTGGCATGCCAGACGAACTGGAAGAGTTGGCGCCGGAGTTGATCTGCAAGTTAGAAAATATCTTTCCGCCGGGATTCTTTAATCGAATGCAGCATTTGATTTTGCATCTCCCAACCGAGGCAAGATTGGGGGGGGGCATGCAAAATAATTGGTGCTTCTCAACTGATAGGATGCATAAGACGCTTCAAGCAAAATGTAAAATAAACGTAGAGTTGAAGCATAGATGGCCGAGGCATTCATTAGCGAGGAGGCGGCAAACTTCGTGATAGCACACTACACAACCCAGAATCATCATTTGCATAATCGGAAGCCTCGGTACAATGATGGCGACCGTGAAAAAGGTCGATCCAACCTCAGCCTATTCAAAGGGAAGCTCGCACCAGCCGGTGCTTCGAAACCAATAGGCTTGGATGTCGAAGAATGGCGGACCATTTCGTTGTTTATCTTCAACAACCTAACAGAAGTGTGGCTGTACATCGAGTAAGTTCTTGGTACATTGTTTTGGAACTTCTAATTCCTTTGAAATGCTCTTATTCCTGGATATGCGATACAGTCGATACGTCGCCAAATTCTCATATGGAGCGGTGATCCAAAAGGATTCCATCGAAGAGTATGAGCTTCTGGCAAAGCATGGAGGCGGCTATCCCGGTTTCATATCTTGGTTCAAGCAAATGGTAATTTCCATTAATTAAACGATTTCATTTCTTCGCCTAGTTTGCGAATAATGCAACAATCCTTTGGTATTAAACGTGTAGGCTAATGCAGAGTCTATGGACTCCGAATTGAGACAATTCGCTAATGGATTTGACTTGACGGTCCGTTCATTTGACAAATACGACATCAACGGGTATCGCTTCCGTACTTTTGGCAAAGAGCTATCTATGGCCGACCGAAAGTCTACAAATTGTTGTGTCTCCGCTGTCGGCAAAGGAGGGGTCGAGTATTATGGAAGAGTTGAAGCAATTTATGAACTTACATTCTTTGGTGAAAACCGACCAAACGTCGTAGTCTTCAAATGTTATTGGTCAGCCGAAGGAGACTAGAAGGACTCATGAACATATAGGGCTAGTCGAAAACAAACAAAGCACCCATTTAGATGTTCCCGATGTCTATATGACGGCTTAACTGGTGACCCAAGTTTTCTATCTATCGTGGCCTGCCAAACGGATCCAAATTTGAAAGGTTGGGATGTCGTTTATGATGTGCCGCCACATTTTAGACCACCTCCCCTCAATGAACATGATTATAAACCTCACATTAACCCAAACACATATGAAGGAGAATTCTTCCAAGAAAAACTTGTTTCCAAAAAACGTTTCAAGAACCGCTCTACTTCACCCCAGAACATTGAGGTCGACAGCGGCAGTGAACCCGACTTCACCCCTGAGCAGGAACAAGAAGAGACGGAAGAAGAAGAGGTTACTGCTGCGGATGACCTGACAATGCTTGACCGATTACATAGAGGCCTTCCACATGTTGATGCATTTATTGATGATGTGTATGAGCATGTCATTACTGATAGTGAAGATGATTATGCATTTATTGATCCCGGAGCATATATAGACGATGAGGATTAATATTAGTAATATGAGGTATTCTATTATTATTATGTACATATTTATTATTAATTAGTTCATGTTATTAGGTATTCAATTTTTTTATGTTGAACTAATTTCGTTCTCTCTTTGTCATTACAGGTGTTGACAGATGGTGGGCGGGGGTCGAGAGCGCTCTGAGCCTCCTTCCTTGGTGCGTGCTGGGAGGGGTGCTATTATTCCACCCTAGCAACTCCGAAGAGCGTTGGTACATAGCATGCAGACACTAGCGGGCGCTTCTTCATCGACCGGGAGAGGTCGGGGGACGCCGAAGAGAGGTGCTAGAGGTAGGAAGACTGCTGCGCCTTCCTTGCTGCCACCCCCAGCTGATTCTCCCGACCACGGGAGTGCAACGTCTCAGGTGGACCTGTCTGACTTGGACCCATCTCGGACTCCGGTCCATGAGCCTCGGGTCGACGAGCCTCGGGTCACCAAGCCTTCATCCCAGGAGACTCCGGTCCCAGAGCCATCGTCCCAGGAGACTCGGGTCCCAGAGTCTTCGTCCCATGTGATGCCAGAGGCTAGTGGCCATGCTGATGGTGGAGAGGACAATTACTTGTCTGAGGACACCTATAGCGAGGGCGAGCTGGTTGAGGAGGGCAAGAAGGTCTACCAGCGTGGTTGTACAAAGCTATCACCCGTGCTGATGACCCGCGAGCAGAGGTGGTTGATTGTGCCTAATGAGGAGAAGTAAGTACATTTACTCTTTTTTAACATTTTGCCTTCATGTTTCTTCAAATTAATATCTAATGCGTTGGCCTTGTCCTACTGCGGGGGTTGGAAATACGAGCGTGGTGTCCGCAGGCCCAACCAGGTCCTTGGTGTGCTTCTCCGGCACCACTTTCCAGGGAAGGTCCAGTTGCCCGGTGAGGGTGAGTCTCCACAGGTAGCACTGACCTGGGAACTGTACAAGGTTGCCCCGGCCCCGCCGGAGGAGATGGTCGACGGTGTCTTGTGCGAGACGGTGGCTGACATTGTGATCCGTCACTTTTGGTTAATTTCTCCTTTACAGAATTAAAAACAAACAACACCTAGTGATTGTACTAATCAGTGTCTAATGTGTTGTCTTGTTTGATTGCGGACCTTCTACAGGTGTCTTGAGGAAGACGAGGCGAAAGCAACTATTGTTCTCGAAGCTGAGTGCAAGCGCCTACTTCAGAACTTACGACACGAGGCTCGGGTGCAGGCTATTCGAGACTACTACGCCTCGATTAATATTAAGAGGGCCAAGAAGAAGTGCCACAAAAATTATTTGATTAAGGAGAAATTTATGAAGGTAATTATCTATTCTTAAGGCCTTGTACTTAGTTTCTTTGATTTGATTCGTAGGCGTAGCGCTGAAATTTCTCTTGTCTAACTTAGGTGCCCCCGAGATGGTGTGCGGATAGGATGGACTATTGGGAGGCATTGGTGGATGAGTGGTGCTCTCCCGAATGGCTAGCCGAACACAACAAGGCCAAGGATAAGCGTGCCCAAGGGAGCTCCAACCTGTTTGAGTACGGGGATAACTGGGTATGTGGTTTGCTTCATGATTCATGCAATTTCATTCTTCATGCTAGCTTGAGCCCTTAACTAATATTTTGTTCCTCTCTTTTAGGCGCGAGAAAACAAGACGGAGGTGCCACCTCTGTTCGACCTCTATGCCATGGCCCATACTGCCTCGTACAAGAAGGCCAAGGCATTCTTTGAGGATGACCTCAATCATCCAGAGAGCTTCAGCAACATCTCCTCCCACAACATACTCGTGAGGTACAGAGATGAGGGGAAGGCAAGGAAATGGGAGGACTTCAACCCGAGCCAGAGTCCTTTTGATCCAGAGCTCGTGATGATATCTGGTGGTGGGAGGCCTCATGGCTCGATAGCCATTGGGGATGGACTGATACGTTGTCCTAGAACTCTCCCGGAGATCAAGAAGCGCCAGACGAGCTCTGATCTTGAGATAAGGCCTCGTCCACGGCGAATGGAGCTCACCATTGAGGCTAGGGCCTAGGAGCTTCTGGCGGCGGCAAACAGGCAGGCGGCACAGAGGGAGAGGGACATGGAGGAGAGGACGGATAGGCTATTGGAGGAGGAGTGGAACCGGAACGACGCATCTCATCGGGCCCTATACGAGCTCCTCGTGGTAAGTTTCTCGTGCATATTAACCAAGTCATGCACGTAATGTTCGTTTCATCACTAACTAATATGAATGACTCACGAAAACAAAATGTGCAGACCGTGTGCCAGAACAATGGTCAGACCCCTCCTTCGATGCTCCATATTGCTATAGCACCCACGGTGAGTTTCATTTAAATGGTCATTAGTTACTAGTATTCACATTTTTGTTGCATCATGCTAAGGAGAGATTGCAAATGATCTTTGGTGCAGCGTGCCTCCCGACAAGCATCAACCAATCCTTCTGCGTCTGCCGCAACCCCGATCGGTCCTTCTACGTCTCTCCCTGGCACAAACCCTACTAGTCCTTCACCTCCGTGTTGATGGTAAGTTTTCCCAAGTGTTTTCATTAACAAATGTGTACTTAGCTTAAGAAATGACCTACTTAGCTCCAAAATGACCTATACTTAGCTTATTTTCATAAAAAATGACTTGATATGCTTAGTTAGCTAGAAAATGGTATATTCTATCTAGGATACCTATAAAATGACCTATACTTACCAGTTTTTCCTCCAAAAGGACTTGATATGCTTAGTTAGCTAGAAAATGGCATTACTACCTAGTATAGCTCAATAATGATCTATAGCTAGCTTAGCTAGTTCATTTATGACATAATTAGCTCACTTAGGTACAAAATGGCATAACTACCTAGGATAGCTCAATAATGATCTATAATTAGCTTAGCTAGTTCATTTATGACATAATATACTCACTTAGGTAAAAAATGGCATAATAACCTTGGTTTAGCTCCAAACTGGCTGATACTTAGCTTATTTACCTCAAAAATACATAATAACCTTACTTACCTCCAAAATGATATATTCTACCTAGGATAGCTATAAAATGACCCATACTTAGCATTTTTTTCCTCCAAAATGACTTGATATGCTTAGGTAGCTAGAAAATGGCATTACTACCTTGGGGAAGAGGAGAGGAGAGGAGAAAAAGAAAGAGAAGATAAATTCTTCTTCTTCTTCTTCTTTTTCTTCTTTTTCTTCTAGCTAGTGTTCTTCTTCTTCTAACTCTCATCTTTCCTACTTTGCAGATTTGCTATAGATGAGGAAGCTTGCATTCATGGAGTGTACTCTTCTACTTCTGCTTCCTTTGTGTTTATGGAAACTTGTTTTGGATATGTATGTATGGATATGTTGTTGGAAACCATTGTGTGTTGTTGGAAACTTGTATGTTGGACTTGTATGTTGGATATGGTTGTTGGAACTTATTGTTGGTATATACTTGTTTCAACTTATTGTTGGTATGCTTGTATTGTTGAAACTTGTATTGTTGATATGTTGGATATATATGTGATATTCTGTCAAATTGAATGATTTTAAGAAAAATAAAAAAAAAACAGGGACTATATAGCCACTTTTCCGTCTGCTGGCAGACGACAAAGAGCTTTGCCATCAGCCAGCAGATGGCAAAGCCGCCACATGGTAGCTACCTGTGCAACCTGGGGCTGACCTAGGTGGGTTCTTTGCTGTCCGCTGGCAGACGACAAAGGCCTTAGTTGTTTGCCGTCTGCCAGCAAACGGCAAATAACCCACCTAGGCTAGCAAAAAAAGGTGATTTGCCGTCCGCTGGTAGACCCCAAAGACCTAAGGTCTTTGCCGTCTGCGAGCGGACGACAAAGCACGCCGTTAAGCCCTTAACGGAGCTAAGTTGCCATGTGTGCCGTCCAGCCCCTTTGCCGTCCGCTGGCAGACGGCAAAGATTCAAAGGTCTTTGCCGTCCGCCAGCAGATGGCAAAGCGCCCTTTACCGTGGCTTATTCAGCCGGACGGTTGGCCGTCTGCTGGCGGACGGCAAATCCTTTGCCGTCCGAGATGGCTGATGGCAAAGTGCCTGATTCCTGTAGTGATCAAGTCATCTCCATGCTCATAGCCTAAGTCATAGTCCCGAGCCATCAATCCTCCATCGTAATAGGCAGTATTGATATACTGGATAGGGTTATCATCATACTCCTTCATGACATCATTAGCATTCGCTTCTTCGACGGGGCGACGTCTTCTGGCACTAATGGAGGCTCTCCCTCGCGTCGTCCGCTATCACCTGCCGCGATAGGTGCAGGTAATTGGGTAGGTGGGGTGGTGTTCATATCTTGTTGAGGAGTTTTCATTGGTGTGCTATCTGGCGCCTCGACATGAAGAAGAGTATTTGGCCAATGTAAGAACCAGCTCTTGCATGCGCCAATCCGTTTAGGGGACTCATTGTCAGCAACTGGTACTAGAGGAGGCAAATCCTCGAAGCACGCTTTGACACTGGCCACACAACCCTTGAAGACGCTATGGGGCATCTATCGGTTGTGGAACATGTGGTCCTTCGGATTCACAATCGTTGCCTTTTCCACGTCCACCTTTTGGCCATTGATGTCGTACAGCCTGTGAAGACATCTCTGCGACGTCAATCATCCGAAAGGCAACTGAAATAGAAGACTATAGATATGCTGGTGAAGAGGGTATGATGCGTAATTACCATGAGGGTGTCGAGCTCATCCAAAGACGAGACCCGGCTGAGCAAGCCAGGTACGGAGGACGGGTTGCTATGAATAGGAGCGAGACCAGGTACGGGAGCATGTGCGACGGCGTGAGCCGTTGCTGGTGGTGCGATGTTCACCGAATTGCTCTTGGCATAGCTCGGAAGGGGAAAGTCTGCTGGCCCTTTATCTGGATTGTTCCTCATACAATCGATAATTGCCGGAATCAAGCTTTTAATAGAAGATGTGAAGTTAGCCATGACGCCAGCTACCGCTGCACTGACCGCTGCATCGACTACCTTGACCAACTCTTCTTTGGTCTTAGCTTTGGTATTATTGACCGCAATGCTGGAAATATGCCCTAGAGGCAATAATAATTTAGTTATTATCATATTTCCTTGTTCATGCGAATCGTTTATTATCCATGCTATAATTGTATTGATTGGAAACTCAAATACATGTGTGGTTACGTAGAAAACACTGTGTCCCTAGTATACCTCTAATAGACTAGATCGTTGATCAAAGATGGTCAAGGTTCCCTAGCCATAAACATGAGATGTTATTTGATAACGGGATCACATAATTAAGAGAATGATGTCATGGAAAAGACCCGAACTATGAACATAGCATATGATCGTGTCAGTTTATTGCTATTGTTTTCTGCATGTCAAGTATCTGTTCCTATGACCATGAGATCATGCAACTCATTGACGCCGGAGAAACACCGTGTGTGTATCAAACTTTGCAACGTAACTGGGTGACTATAAAGATTTGTTGGGGAACGTTGCATGGGAAACAAAAAAAATTCTACGCACACACATATCTATCCATGGTGATGAGCATCTACGAGAGGGGGAGTGTATGTACATACCCTTGTCGATCACTAAGAGGGAAGCATTAAGAAACGCGGTTGGTGTAGTCGAACGTCTTCGCGATCCAAGTCGCCGAGGGTCCCGCGATCCAATCACGAACCGTCCTCACCATCCGTCCTGATCAAGCACCGAACGGACGGCACCTCCGCATTTAGCACACGTACATCTTGAAGACGATCTCCGCCTTCTCGATCTAGCAAGAGGGAGCGGAGAGGTAGAAGAGTTCTCCGGCAGCATTACGGCGCTCCAGCGATGGTGGTGGAGCTATTCCGGTAGGGCTTCGCCTAAGCACTGCAGAAATACGATCTAGAGGAGAAACTATACATTGGAGGAACGGGTAGCACGTGGCTGAAAATCTAGTGCAAAAACCCTAAAACCTCTATTATATATAAGAGGGAGGGAGAGGAGGAGGCTTGGCCGTCGGCCGAACCAAGTGGAGAGGTGGAATCCACCTCCAATCCTAGTAGGACTAGGATTCACCCTATTTTTGCCTTTTTCCACCTTTTTCCTTTGGGCTTTTTCTCCCTAGCCGCATGGGCCTTGTCTGGGAGTTCCACCAACCCACTAAGGGCTGGCATTCACTCTCCCACAGCCCATGGAGCCTCTTGGGTCGAAATACCTCTCCCGGAGGTCTCCCGGTACACTACCGGCACTCCCGTTACACTACCGATAAGCCCGAAACATTTCCGGCGACCAAAACAGGACATTCCGGAGCTCCTTGTGATGTCCAGAATCTCATCCGAGACTCCGAACAACCTTCGGTCACCACCAGACATAACTCTATACTACCGAAACATGACCAAACCTTAAGTGTGTAGACCCTGCGGGTTCAAGAACTATGTAGACATGACCGAGACACCTCTACGGTCAATAACAAATAGAGGGACCTGGATGCCCATATTGCTTCTTACATATTCTACGAAGATCTTTATCGGTCGAACCTCTATGTCAAGGATTCAATTAATCTCGTATGATGTTCACTTTGTTCTTCGGTATGTTACTTGCCCGAGATTCGATCGTCGGTATCTCCATACCTAGTTCAACCTCGTTAATGGCAAGTCTCTTTACTCGTTCCGTAATACAAGATCCCGTGACTAACACATAGTCACATTGCTAGCAAGGCTTATTGTGATGTTGTACTACCGAGTGGGCCCTGAGATACCTCTCCGTCACGCGGAGTAACAAATCCCAGTCTTGATCCATGCCAACTCAACAAACACCCTCAGAGATACCTTTAGAGCACCTTTATAGTCACCCAGTTACGTTGCGACATTTGATACACACAAGTCACTCCTCCGGTGTCCGTGAGTTGCATGATCTCATGGTAATAGGAACGTATACTTGACATGCAGAAAATAGTAGCAATAAACTAACACGATCATATGCTACGTTTGTAGTTTGGGTCTTGTCCATCACATCATTCTCCTAATGATGTGATCCCGTTATCAAATGACATCACATGTCAATGGCTAGGAAACCTTGACCATCTTTGATCAACGAGCTAGTTCACTAGAGGCATACTAGGGATAGAGTGTTGTCTATTTACCCACACATGTAATGTGTTTCCAATCAATACAATTATAGCATGGATAATGGACAATTATCATGAACATGGAAATATAATAATAAACACTTTATTTATTGCCTCTAGGGCATATTTCCAACAGTCTCCCACTTGCACTACAGTCAATAATCTAGTTCACTTCACTATGTGATTTACATTGTAATGAATCGAGCACCCATGCAGTTCTGGTGTTGACCATGTTTTGCCCTTGGAAGAGGTTTAGTCAACAGGTCTGCAACATTCAGAGCCGTGTGCACTTTGCAAATATTTATGTCCTTCTCCTCAATGTAATCGCGGATGGAGTTGAAGCATCGCTTTATGTGTCTGGTCCTCTTGTGAAACCTTGGTTCCTTGGCTAGAGCAATGGCACCAGTGTTGTCACATAACATGTTCATTGGATTCAGTGCACTGGGCACTACTCCAAGATCTGTCATGAACTGCTTCATCAAGACACCTTCCTTCACCGCCTCCGAGGCTGCGATGTACTCCGCTTCGCATGTAGAATCAGCTACCACGCTTTTCTTGGAATTGCACCAGCTTACCGCTCCCCCGTTGAGAATAAATACGTATCCGGTTTGCGACTTATAGTCATCCGGATCAGTGTCAAAGCTTGCATCGACGTAACCCTTTACTAAGAGCTCTTCATCACCTCCATAAACGAGAAACATTTCCTTAGTCCTTTTCAGGTACTTAAGGATATTCTTGACTGCTGCCCAGTGCTCCATTCCAGGATCACTTTGAAACCTTCCATCCATACTTACTACAAGGCTGACATCGGGTCTTGTGCACAGAATTGTATACATGATAGAGCCTATGGCTGAAGCATAGGGGATGACACTCATCTTTTGTCTATCTTCTGTAGTCACTAGGCATTGAGTCTTACTCAACTTCACACCTTGTAACACAGGCAAGAACCCCTTCTTGGACTGATCCATTTTGAACTTCGTCAAAACTTCATCAAGGTATGTGCTCTGTGAAAGTGCTATTAAGCGTCTCGATCTATCTCTATAGATCTTAATGCCTAATATGAAAGCAGCTTATCCTAGGTCCTTCATTGAAAAACTCTTGTTCAAATATTCCTTCATACTTTCCAGCATTTCTATATTGTTTCCAGTCAGCAATATGTCATCCACATGTAATATTAGAAACGCTATAGAGCTCCCACTCACTTTCTTGTAAATACAAGCTTCTCCATAAACTTGTATAAACTCAAAAGCTTTGATCACCTCATCAAAGCGCTTATTCCAACTCCGAGATGCTTGCACCAGTCCCTAAATGGATCGCCGGAGTTTGCAAACTTTGTCAGCATTCTCTGAATCGACAAAACCTTCTGATTGCATCATATACAACTCTTCCTCAAGGAAACCGTTGAGGAACGCTGTTTTAACATCCATCTGCCAAATTTCATAGTCGAAATAAGCAACTATTGCTAACATGATTTTGACAGACTTAAGCATTGCTACGGGTAAGAATGTCTCATCGTAGTCAACTCCTTGAACTTGTGAAAAACCCTTTGCCACAAGTCAAGCTTTATAGATGGTGACATTACCGTCTGCGTTCGTCTTCTTCTTAAAGATCCATTTGTTCTGAATGACCTTTCGCCCTTCAGGTAATACTTCCAAAGTCCATACTTTGTTTTCATACATGGATCCCATCTCGGATTTCATGGCCTCTAACCATTTCTCGAAATCCAGGCCCATCATCGCTCCTCCATAGCTCGTAGGTTCATTGTTGTCCAACAACATGACCTCCAAGACAGGGTTGCCGTACCACTTAGGAGCAGTACGCACCCTTGTCGACCTACGAGGTTCAATAGTAACTTGATTCGAAGCTTCATGATCATTATCATTAACTTCCTCTTCAACCGTTGTAGGTTCCACAGAAACATCTTTCTGCGCTGCGCTACATTCTAGTTGAAGTAAAGGTTCAATAACCTCATCAAGCTCTATTTTCCTCCCACTCAATTCTTTTGAGAGAAACTCTTTCTTGAGAAATGTTCCGTTGTTAGCAACAAACACTTTGCCTTCGGATCTGAGATAGAAGGTATACCCGACTGTCTCTTTCGGGTATCCTATGAAGATGCATTTCTCCGCTTTGGGTTCTAGCTTTTCAGGCTGAAGCTTTTTGACATAAGCATCACATCCCCAAACTTTAAGAAACGACAACTTTGGCTTCTTGCAAAACCACAGTTCATATGGCATCGTCTCGACGGATTTCGATGGTGCCCTATTTAAAGTGAATGCAGCTGTCTCTAATGCATAACACCAAAACGATAGTGTTAAATCAGCAAGAGACATCATAGAACGCACCATATCCAATATGGTTCGATTACGACATTTGGACACACCATTACGCTGTGGTCTTCCAGGAGGTGTCATCTATGAAACAATTCCACACTATCTTAAGTGACTGGAAAACTCATAACTCAGATATTCACCTCCTCGATCAGATCGCATGAACTTAATCTTCTTGTTACGATGATTCTCAACTTCACTCTGAAATTGCTTGAACTTTTCAAATGTTTCAGACTTGTGTTTCATTAAGTAAATATACCCATATCTACTTAAGTCATCTGTGAAGGTGAGAAAATAACGATATCCACCGCGTGCTGCAACACTCATTGGACCACACACATCAGTATGTATGATTTCCAATAAGTCACTTACCCGTTCCATTGTTCGAGAGAACGGCGTTTTAGTCATCTTGCCCATAAGGCATGGTTCGCATGTGTCAAGTGATTCAAAATCAAGTTACTCCAAAAGTCCATCGGCATGGAGTTTCCTCATTCGTTTTACACCAATATGACCTAAACGGCAGTGCCACAAGAAAGTGGTACTATCATTATAAACTTACATCTTTTGGCATCAATGTTATGAACATGTGTATCATCACTATCAAGATTCAATATGAATAAACCCCTCACATCGGGTGCATGACCATAAAATATATTACTCATATAAATAGAACCGCCTTTGTCGAATCCGATCCAAGTAAAGTGAGAGAAACTGTCACACGCAAGCCATCTATGCAACAAGTTGCGGTTGAGGGAACCGGTCTCTCGTAAGCGTACGAGTAATGTTGGTCTGGTCCGCTTCATCTCACAATACCGCTGAACCAAAATCCAACCAAGGGAGGAAGCAATCTAAGCATAAACGCCCACAAACCTTTTGTGTTCTACTCGAGATCTGATCTACACATAGACCAATCTCTTGATGCCAATGTTGGGGAACGTTACGTGAGAAACAAAAAATTTCTGACGCACACACAGATATTTCCATGGTGCTGAGCATCTACGAGAGGGGGAGTGGATCTACATACCCTTGTAGATAGCTAAGCGGGAAGCGTTAAGAAACGTGGTTGGTGTAGTCGAATGTCTTCGCGATCCAAATCGCCGAGCGTCCCGCGATCCAATCACGAACCGTCCTCACGATCCTTCCCGATCAAGCACCGAACCACGGCACCTCCGTGTTCAGCACACGTATAGCTTGATGACGATCTCTTCCTTCTCGATACAGATAGAGGGAGCGGAGAGGTAGAAGAGTTCTCTGGCAGCGTGACGGCGCTCCGGTGATGGTGGTGGAGTTATTCCGGCAGGGTTTCGCCTAAGCACTGCAGAAATCCGATCTAGAGGAGAAACTATACATTGGAGGAATGGGTAGCACGTGGCTGAAAATCTAGTGCAAAAACCCTAAAACCTCTATTATATATAAGAGGGATGGAGAGGAGGAGGCTTGGCCGTCGGCCGAACCAGGTGGAGAGGTGGAATCCACCTCCAATCCTAGTAGGACTAGGATTCACCCTATTTTTGCCTTTTTCCACCTTTTTGCTTTGGGCTTCTTCTCCCTAGCCGCATGGGCCTTGTGTGGGAGTTCCACCAGCCCACTAACGGCTGGCATTCACTCTCCCACAGCCCATGGAGCCTCTTGGGTCGAAATACCTCTCCCGGAGGTCTCCCGGTACACTACCGGCACTCCCGATACACTACCGATAAGCCCGAAACTTTTCTGGCGACCAAAACAGGACATCTTATATATGAATCTTTACCTTCGGACCATTCTGGAGCTCCTCGTGATGTCCAGAATCTCATCTGAGACTCTGAACAACCTTCGGTCACCACCAGACATAACTCTATACTACCGAAACGTGACCAAACCTTAAGTGTGTAGACCCTGCGGGTTCAAGAACTATGTAGACATGACCGAGACACCTCTACGGTCAATAACAAATAGAGGGACCTGGATGCCCATATTGCTTCTTACATATTCTACGAAGATCTTTATCGGTCGAACCTCTATGTCAAGGATTCAATTAATCTCGTATGATGTTCACTTTGTTCTTCGGTATGTTACTTGCCCGAGATTCGATCGTCGGTATCTCCATACCTAGTTCAACCTCGTTAATGGCAAGTCTCTTTACTCGTTCTGTAATACAAGATCCCGTGACTAACACATAGTCACATTGCTAGCAAGGCTTATTGTGATGTTGTACTACCGAGTGGGCCCTGAGATACCTCTCCGTCACGCGGAGTAACAAATCCCACTCTTGATCCATGCCAACTCAACAAACACCCTCAGAGATACCTGTAGAGCACCTTTATAGTCACCCAGTTACGTTGCGACATTTGATACACACAAGTCACTCCTCCGGTGTCCGTGAGTTGCATGATCTCATGGTAATAGGAACGTATACTTGACATGCAGAAAACAGTAGCAATAAACTAACACGATCATATGCTACGTTTGTAGTTTGGGTCTTGTCCATCACATCATTCTCCTAATGATGTGATCCTGTTATCAAATGACATCACATGTCAATGGCTAGGAAACCTTGACCTTCTTTGATCAACGAGCTAGTTCACTAGAGGCATACTAGGGACACATTGTTGTCTATTTACCCACACATGTAATGTGTTTCCAATCAATACAATTATAGCATGGATAATAAACGATTATCATGAATGAGGAAATATAATAATAAACACTTTATTTATTGCCTCTAGGGCATATTTCCAACATGATTCTCTACAGGTATCTTCGAGGGTGTCTGTTGAGTTGGCATGGATCAAGACTGGGATTTGTTATTCCGTGTGTCGGAGAGGTATCTCAGGGCCCACTCGGTAATACAACATCACAACAAGCCTTGCAAGCAATGTGACTAAAGTGTTAGCCACTGGATCTTGTATTATGGAACGAGTAAATAGACTTGCCGGTAATGAGATAGAAATAGGTATAGAGCTACCGACGATCGAATCTCGGGCAAGTAACATACCGAAGAACAAAGGGAACAACATACGAGATTAACTGAATCCTTGACATAGAGGTTCAACCGATAAAGATCTTCATAGAATATGTGGGAACCAATATGAGCATCCAGGTCCCTCTATTGGTTATTGGCCATAGAGGTGTCTCGGTCATGTCTACATAGTTCTCGAACCCGCAGGGTCTGCACACTTAACGTTCGGTGATTTTTCAGTATAGTAGTTATGTATGGTGGTGACTGAAGGTTGTTCGGAGTCTCAGATGAGATCTTGGACATCTAGAGGAGCTCCAGAATGGTCCGGAGTTAAAGACTAATATATAGTAAGTCCCGTTTTGGTCACCGGAAAAGTTCTGGGTCCTTCAGTAGTGTACCGGGATTGCCGGGAGGGGTAGCGAGGACCATCGGGAGGGGTATTTCGACCTAAGGGGCCCCATGGGCTGTGGGAGGAGCCAAGCTAATCCTTAGTGGTCTGGCCAATCCCCCCACTAAGGCCCATGTGGCTGGAGGTGGAAAAAACCAAAAGGTGGAAAGTGTTTCCATGTGGGGAGGAGGAATCCTACTCCTAGTAGGATTGGAGTAGGACTCCTCCACCTCCAATTTCGGCCAGCCCTTGAGGATTTGAGGCTGCCTCCTCCCCTCCCTACCTCCTATATATATTAGAGGATTTAGAGGAGAAAAATAACCCTAATTGCCACGTGATCCCTCTACTTCATCTAGATTGGTTTCTCCTCTAGTCTAGATTCATCGGGGCTTAGGCGAAGCCCTGCCGGAATTGTTCCACCATCATTGCCACCGTGCCGTCATGCCGCCAAAGAACTATTCTACCTCTGTGTTCCCTCTTGCTGGATCAATAAGGTGGATATCGTCATCGAGTTGTATGTGTGCTGAACGCGGAGGTGTCGTCCGTTCAGTGCTAGATCGCAAGGATCGTGATCAGGATCACAAGACCGTTCGTGATTTGATCGCAAGACCAATCGTGATTGGATCGCAAGACAGATCATGATTGAATCGTGGGATTCTCGGGGATTTCGATCGCGAAGACATTCGACTACATCAATCGCTTTTCTTAACGCTTCTCGCTTAGCGATCTACAAGGATATGTAGATCCACTCTCCCTCTCATAGATGCTCATCACCATGGATAGATCTTGAGTGTGCGTAGGAAAATTTTTGTTTCCCATGCAAGGTTCCCTAATAGTGGTATCAGAGCTAGGTCTATGTGTAGATGAGATCTTGATTAGAACACAAAGGAGTTTGTGGGCGTTGATATTCAAATTGCTTCCTGCCTTGGTCTTTTCTTGTTTCGACGGTATTGTGGGATGAAGCGGCCCAGACCAACATTACTCGTACGCTTAAGAGAGACCGGTTCCATCAACTGACATGTAACTTCGTTGCATAAAGATGGTTGGCGGGTGTCTGTTTCTCCCACTTTAGTCGGATCGGATTTGACAAAGGCGGTCCTTGAGAAGGTTGAATAGCAATTTTTGTATCACCATTGGGGTTTTTACGTAGGTAAGAATTGTTCTTGCTAGATACCCGTAGCAGCCAAGTAAAAATTGCAACAACAATTAGAGGGCGTCTAATTTTTTTTGCAGGGTATGTTGTGATGTGATATGGCCAATTACATGATGAGATATATGTGATGTATAAGATGATCATGTATTGTATAGAATATCACGACTTGCATGTCGATGAGTATGGCAACCGGCAGGATCCATAGGGTTGTCCTTAATTATTATGGCCGTTTTTGCTTTACTTTATCACTATGAGTTAACAATAGTCTTTGAAGCAACAGTCGGCACAACAACCTCATGGCGACACATTGATGGAGATCAAGTTGATGGAGATCATGGTGTTATGTCGGTGACAATGGACATGATGCCGGTGCTTTGGAGATGGAGATCAAAAGCACAAGTTCATGACCATATCATGTCACTTATGATTTGCATGTGATGTTAATACTTTTATGCATCTTATTCTTCTTAGGACGACGGTAGAATTATAAGGTGATCCCTCACTTAAATTTCAAGATAAATTGTGTTCTCCCTGAGTGTGCATCGTTGCGAAAGTTCGTCGTTTTTAGACACCACGTGATGATCGGGTGTGATAGACTCTACGTTCACATACGACGGTTGCAAGCGAGGGTTGCACATGCAGAACACTCGGGTTAAACTTGACGAGCCTAGCATGTACGTACATGGCCTCGGAACACAAGAGACATAAAGGTCGAACATGATTCATATAGTACATACTATCAACATGAAGATGTTCTTCATTGAAACCACCTCAACTTACGTGATGATTGGACTTGAGTTGGTGGATTTGGATCATGTGACACTCGAATGACCTGAGGGATGTCAATTTGAGTGGGAGTTTTTATGTAATATGATTAACTAAACTCATTATCATGCACATAGTCAAAATGTCTTTGCAAATTATGTTGTAGATTACTAGCTCGTGCTGTAGCTCCCTTGAATTTTTTATTGTTAGAAATATGCCCTAGAGGCAATAAATAAAGTGTTTATTATTATATTTCCTTGTTCATGATAATCGTTTATTATCCATGCTAGAATTGTATTGATTCGAAACATGAATACATGTGTGGATACATAGACAACCTAGTGTCTCTAGTACGCCTCTAGTGAACTAGCTTGTTTGTCAAAGATGGTTATGGTTTCCTGACCATGGACATAAGGTGTCATTTGATAAACAGGACCACATCATTGGGAGAATGATGTGATGGACAAGACCCAAACTACAAACGTAGCATGTGATCGTGTAAGTTTATTGCTACTGTTTTCTGCATGTCAAGTATATGTTCCTATGACCATGAGATCATGCAACTCACTAACACCAGAGGAATACCTTGTGTGTATCAAATGTCGCAACGTAACTGGGTGACTATAAAGGTACTCTAAAGGTATCTCCGAGGGTGTCTGTTGGGTTGGCATGGATCGAGACTGGGATTTGTTACTCCGTGTGACGGAGAGGTATCTCAGGGCCCACTCGGTAATACAACATCACAACAAGCCTTGCAAGAAATGTGACTAAGTGTTAGCCACGGGATCTTGTATTACGGAACGAGTAAAGAGACTTTCCGGTAACGAGGTTGAACTAGGTATGGAGATGCCGATGATCAAATCTTGGGCAAGTAACATACCGAAGAACAAAGGGAACATTATACGGGATTAACTGAATCCTTGACATAGAGGTTCGACCGATAAATATCTTTGTAGAATATGTAGGAACCAATGTGGACATCCAGGTCCCGCCATTGATTATTGACCGTAGAGGTGTCTCGGTCATGTCTACATAGTTCTCGAACCCGCAGGGTCTGCACACTTAAGGTTTGATGACGTTTCGGTAGTATAGAGTTATGTATGGTGGTGACCGAAGGTTGTTCGGAGTCCCGGATGAGATCCCGAATATCACGAGGAGCTCCGGAATGGTCCGAAGGTAAATATTCATATATAGGAAGTCCCGTTTTGGTCGCCGAAAAAGATTCAGGCTCATCGTTACTGTACCGGGAGTGCCGGTAGTGTATCGAGAGACCTCCGGGAGGGGTATTTCGACCCAAGAGGCTACATGGGCTGTGGGAGAGTGTAAACCAGCCTTTAGTGGGCTGGTGGAACAACCACAAGAGGCCCATGCGACTGGGAGAAAAAAGTCCAAAGGAAAAAGGTGGAAAAAGGCTAAAAAGGAGGAATCCTAGTCATACTAGGATTGGAGGAGAGTCCTCCTCCACCTCCCAATTTGGCCGAAGCCAAGGAGGGCCTAGCCCTGCTCCAAGGCCTCCTCTCCTCTCCTCCTATATATACTGGTGGACTTGAGGGTTTTGCACTTAATTTCATGGCCACGTGCTACCCGTTCCACCGGTGCTCTTCTAGATCGGTTTTCCGCTGTGCTTAGGCGAAGCCCTACCGGAATTGCTCCACCACCATTGCTGGAGCGCCATCATGCTGCTGGTGAACTCTTCCTCCTCTCCACTTCCTCTTGCTGGATCAAGACGGTGGAGATCGTCATCAAGTTGCACGTGTGCTGAACGAGGAGGTGCCGTCCGTTCGGCGCTAGATCGGAAGGATCGTGATCAAGGCCACGAGACGATTCATGATTGGATCACGGGACGGTTCATGACGAGATCACGGGACGGTTCGTGATTGGATCGCGGGACGGTTCGTGATTGTATCGTGGGACGGTTCGTGATTGGATCGCGGGACACTCGGTGATTTGAATCGCGAAGAAGTTCGACTACACCAGCCGCGTTACTTAACGCTTCCCGCTTAGCGATCTACAAGGGTACGCAGATCTACTCCTTCTCTCATAGATGCTCATCACCATGGATAGATCTGCATGTGTGTAGGAATTTTTTTGTTTCCCATGCAACATTCCCCAAGAGTGGCATCATGAGCTAGGTCTGTGTGTCGATGAGATCTCAAGTAGAACACAAAAGGTTTGTGGGCGTTGATGCTTAGATTGCTTCCTCCCTTTGTTGTATTTTGGTTCAGCGGTATTGTGGGATGAAGCGGCCCGGACCAACATTACTCGTACGCCTAAGAGAGACCGATTCCATCAACTGACATGTAACTTCATTGCATAAAGATGGTTGGTGGGTGTCTGTTTCTCCCACTTTAGTCGGATTGAATTTGACAAAGGCGGTCCTTGAGAAGGTTGAATAGCATTTTTTGTATCACCATTGGGGTTTTTACGTAGGTAAGAATTGTTCTTTCTAGGTACCAGTAGAAGCCACGTAAAACTTGCAAGAACAATTAGAGGACGTCTAACTTTTTTTTGCAGGGTATGTTGTGATGTGATATGGCCAATTACATGATGAGATGTATGTGATGTATGAGATGATCATGTATTGTATAGAATATCACGACTTGCATGTCGATGAGTATGGCAACCGGCAGGAGCCATAGGGTTGTCTTTAATTATTATGGCCGTTTTTTCTTTACTTTATCACTATGAGTTAGCAATAGTCATTGAAGCAACAGTTGGCGCAACAACCTCATGGCGACACATTGATGGAGATCAAGATGATGGAGATCATGGTGTTATGCCGATGATGATGGACATGATGCCGGTGCTTTGGAGGTAGAGATCAAAAGCACAAGTTCATGACCATATCATGTCACTTATGATTTGCATGTGATGTTAATCCTTCTATGCATCTTATTCTGCTTAGGACGATGGTAGCATTATAAGGTGATCCCTCACTTAAAATTCAAGATAAATTGTGTTCTCCCTGAGTGTGCACCGTTGCGAAAGTTCGTCGTTTCTAGACACCACGTGATGATCGGGTGTGATAGACTCTACGTTCGCATACAACGGGTGCAAGCCAGTGTTGCACATGCAGAACACTCGGGTTAAACTTGACGAGCCTAGCATGTACATACATGGCCTCGGAACACAAGAGACATAAAGGTCGAACATGAGTCATATAGTATATACTATCAACATGAAGATGTTCACCATTGAAACCACCTCAACTTACGTGATGATCGGACTTGAGTTGGTGGATTTGGATCATCTGACACTCGAATGACCAGAGGGATGTCAATTTGAGTGGGAGTTTTTAAGTAATATGATTAACTAAACTCATTATCATGAACATAGTCAAAATGTCTTTGCAAATTATGTTGTAGATTACTAGCTCGCGTTGTAGCTCCCTTGAATTTTTTATTGTTGGAAATATGCCCTAGAGGCAATAAATAAAGTGTTTATTATTATATTTCCTTGTTCATGACAATCGTTTATTATCCATGCTAGAATTGTATTGATTGGAAACATGAATACATGTGTGGATACATAGACAACCTAGTGTCTCTAGTACGCCTCTAGTGAACTAGCTTGTTTGTCAAAGATGGTTATGGTTTCCTGACCATGGACATCAGATGTCATTTGATAAACAGGATCATATCATTAGGAGAATGATGTGATGGACAAGACCCAAACTACAAACGTAGCATGTGATCGTGTAAGTTTATTGCTACTGTTTTCTGCATGTCAAGTATATGTTCCTATGACCATGAGATCATGCAACTCACTGACACCAGAGGAATACCTTGTATGTATCAAACGTCGCAACATAACTAGGTGACTATAAAGGTGCTCTACAGGTATCACCGAGGGTGTCTGTTGGGTTGGCATGGATCGAGACTGCGATTTGTTACTCCGTGTGACGGAGAGGTTTCTCAGGGCCCACTCGGTAATACAACATCACAACAAGCCTTGCAAGAAATGTGACTAAGTGTTAGCCATGGGATCTTGTATTAAGGAACAAGTAAAGAGACTTGCCGGTAAAGAGGTTGAACTAGGTATGGAGATGCCGACGATCAAATCTCGGGCAAGTAACATACCGAACAACAAAGGGAACGTTATACGGGATTAACTAAATCCTTGACATAGAGGTTCGACCGATAAAGATCTTTGTAGAATATGTAGGAACCAATGTGGACTTCCAGGTCCCTCCATTGGTTATTGACCGTAGAGGTCTCTCGGTCATGTCTTCATAGTTCTCGAAACCGCAAGGTGTGCACACTTAAGGTTTCATGACGTTTCGGTAGTATAGAGTTATGTATGGTGGTGACCGAAGGTTGTTCGGAGTCCCGGATGAGATCCCGGACATCACGAGGAGCTCCGGAATGGTCCGGAGGTAAATATTCATATATAGGAAGTTCCGTTTTGGTCGCCGGAAAAGTTTCGGGCTCATCGGTAGTGTACCGGGAGTGCCAGTAGTGTACCGGGAGACCTCCGGGAGGGGTATGTCGACCCAAGAGGCTACATGGGCTGTGGGAGAGTGTAAACCAGCCTTTAGTGGGCTGGTGGAACAACCACAATAGGCCCATGCGACTGGGAGAAAAAAGTTAAAAGGAAAAAGGTGGAAAAAGGCTAAAAAGGAGGAATCCTAGTCCTACTAGGATTGGAGGAGGAGAGTCCTCCTCCACATCCCACTTCGGCCGAAGCCAAGGAGGGCCTAGACCTGCGCCAAGGCCTCCTATCCTCTCCTCCTATATATACTGGTGGACTTGAGGGTTTTGCACTTAATTTTACGGCCACGTGCTACCCATTCCACCGGTGCTCCTCTAGATCGGTTTTCCGCAGTGCTTAGGTGAAGCCCTGCCGAAATTACTCCACCACCATCGCCGGAGCACCGTCATGCTACCGGTGAACTCTTCCTCCTCTCCACTTCCTCTTGCTGGATCTATACGGTGGATATCATCATCAAGCTTCATGTGTGCTGAACGTGGAGGTGCCGTCCGTTCGGCGCTAGATCGAAAGGATCGTGATCAAGGCCACGAGACGATTCGTGATTGGATCACGGGACGGTTCATGACGAGATCGCAGGACAGATCATGATTGGATTGTGGGACAGTTCATGATTGGATAGCGGGACGGTTTGTGATTGGATCGCGGGACACTCGGCGATTTGAATCGCGAAGAAGTTCGACTACACCAACCGCGTTACCTAACGCTTCCCGCTTAGCGATCTACAAGGGTATGTAGATCCACTCCCCCTCTCGTAGATGCTCATCATGATGGATAGATCTGCGTGTGCGTAGGAATTTTTTTGTTTCCCATGGAACATTCCCCAACATTTATATGTTCCTTGAGAAATAGAGTTGAAAGATAATGGTAGCAATAATGCGAACTGGGTTTGTGATCTGAGGATTGTCCTCATTGCTGCACGGAAGGCTTATCTCCTTAATGCACCGCTCGGTGTGCCACACCCTCAAGCATCGTCTATAGATGTTGTGAACATTGGACAGGCACGTTCTGATGACTACTTTATAGTTCAGTGAGTCATGCATTACGGCTTAGAATTGAGGCTCCAAAACGTTTTGAATGTGACAGAACATATGAGATGTTCTAAGAGCTTAAATTGAGATCTCAGGCTCGTGCCCGTGTTGTGAGGTATGAGACCCCCAACAAGATTCTTTCCCTGCAAGATGAAGGAGAATAGATCAATCATTGAGCATGTGCTCAGATTGTCTGGGTGCTACAATTGCTGGAATCGAGTGGGAGTTGATCTTCCCGATAAGATAGTGATTGATATAGTTCTCCAAGTCACTATCACTAAGCTACTAGAGCTTTGTAATGAACAATAAAAGGAAAGGGATGGAAATAATGATCCCTGAGCTATTCGCGATGTTTGACATCGCGAAGGTAGAAAACAAGAAGGAGCATCAAGAGTTGATGGTTAGTGAAACCACTAGTTTCTAGAAGGGCAAGGGCAAGGAGGGAAACTTCATGGATGCCAAGCCAGTTGCTGCTCCAGTGAAGAAACCCAAGGTTGAACCCAAATTCGAGACTGAGTGCGTCTATTATGAGGAGAACGGTCACTGAAGCGGAGCAACCCTAGATAGTTGGTAGATAAGAAGGCTGGCAACATCAACAAAAGTATATTTGATATACTTTTTGTTCATGTGTACCTTAGTACTCCTAGTAGCACATGGGTATTAGATACCGGTTCAGTTGCTAAATGTTGGTAACTCAAAATAAAAGCTATGGAATAAACTGAGACTAGCTAAGGGTGAGGTGACGATGAGTGTTGGAAGAGTTTCCAAGGTTGATGTGATCACCATCGCACGCTCTCTCTACCTTTGAGATTAGTGATGAACCTAAATAAATGTTATTTGGTGTTTGCGTTGAGCATGAACGTGATTAGATCATATTTATTGCAATACGGTTATTCATTTAAGTTAGAGAATAATGTTTATTATATTTACATGAATAATACCTTTAATGGTCATGCACCCAACGAGAATGGTTTATTGAATCTTAAACTCGGGGCCGTTAATATTGGAACATTAAAATAACAACGAATATACATGTATAAAAAGCTTTTAATATATAAATAAAAATTAAATGCAGCCAAAACCATTGTGGATATCAAATAATTTATAGTACTACGTATTGCCTTAAGTTTTCTTTTACTATCTGTCAATGCAAAGTCACTTATGATGAGCTCGATATCAATCTCATCCAATAATTTATGTCAATGCATAATGTTGCTAAACCATTTAGTCTCTCGGGATTCATTATTGACCCGAGATAGTTCTTCAATAATTTCTGTCGGAAGCACTTACATTGTTATCACTGATGTTGGTGTTGACATTTTATATTTTATTGCTGATCAGATTCTTGATTTCCATCAGTTGATTGCTCTTCCTCTATGGCAACCATGGTTAACTCACGATCTAGGTTTACTGAAGCACTGGAAGCACCAGTAGTACTCACCTTCTTTTATTTTCCTCTTATCTCTACCTTGATGGATACTTTCTAAACGACATCAACGATGCTGGAAAATGAAACGCATGAATTATTGAACGGTGCCAGCTATGCATCGAAGGGAGTAGTAGTATGAAGTACCTCGGTGATGTATCTCAAATTATTAATGCTTGTGCCCACCTATATATACAGCGAGGTATGTAGACAAAGTCATGGAGAGCAAGTAATCTGGCGTGAGAATGGGGCACCCTCATTCCCTTAAATCGGCGGCGGTGGACAACGACGGTGAACAGGATCAGGAAGGAAATTAGGAGAGGAGGTGGCCGGAAGTATGGCATCTGCAGCCTGGGGCTAGGAATCCATGTGTTATGCAAATGTGGAATAGGAAGGGGCCGATCTGAGGAAGGGGTCTGCGGCCTTATTTAGCGCTCTTTTTTTTACGAAGGAAATCAAGGAATTGGTCGCTGCTATTAGTTTTTGTGAGCAAAATAAACAGATTGCTCGGACCGATCCAGGAGCTCCTATTGGACGCATTCTGTGTCCAATAGGTGCGGCTTCGCACAGACTTCCTGGTGGCAGGCTTTCCTGGGCCCTTTCAAACTGTTTCATTTTGTTCCCGCCCCCTGTTTCACCAGTTTTGTTCCTGCCTGTTTCTTTTTCTGTTTCTCCTGTTCCAGCCACCTTCAAACTGTTTCTACGCGCTGAATGCTTGAAAGGTCATCAGGTTTTCTAACTGTTTCTACTGCTTTCAGTGTTCTAATTTTTTCACTGTTTCATGGTGTTTACTTCAATAAACTGCGGGTAAGAATGTAAGTAAATTTCTACCAGCCTGTATAAATATAAGGAAATTCTAAAACTATTGGTTGGTTCTATAGTTTTTAAAAAGGAAGGAAAATTTGAAACATCTAGTTGTACAATTTAATATACACAAATATTAGACCATTGTTTATCAGTTTATTCTAGAATTTGCCTCTGCTGGCTTTCTCTTCTTTACAACTCTCCTCCTGAAATAAGAACATTGTTTATGATGTTTTTGAATATTCTTCCCAGCTGAAGATCACACTTTCCCTTTGAGCAGCAAGACAAAAAAAGGAAATTGTCTCGAACATTTTCCGTTGGAGTTCTTCCTTTCAGTTGATACATCCTTGAAGTTTAGTATTAACAGCACTAACACCCTTCATAATAGCAAGGTGGAACATGTCATTCGGAATTATATATTCAAATTGTAAAAAAAGGTGCAAAAATAAATTTGAAAACCTGTTAAACCTTGTTTTGGTTAAACATGTTGTAGTACAACATGCGTACTGAATATGAAACAAGCTATAAAATATTTATATGAGCAAACTCAATAGAAACAGAACCTAATATGCAAAAGGAAAAATTGATTGGCATTGAAAGCTTCAATTTAATATATGGAAACCCTGTAGAAATAGACAAATGTGACAAAAATAAGTTCGTAACAGAAAGTACTTTTCAGTTTTGTACTAATAGGGTGAAACAAAGTTAATAGGGGACTTACATGACTTTGTAGAAAAGAAGATACTAATGGAAGTTGAATTTCATTGTCATTGCAAGTTACGATCTCGAAAAGGAACTTCTCAGAGCTTGTATATCATCATGCATTATTTTATATGAAGGTTCATTTTAAAACCTTATTTTTTGCAAAAGAAATGACCAAAAAGGAAATAGGTGCATATCATTTACCATAGAAAGACACTCCAATCCAACATATTTGTACTTGCTAATGAATGAAGAAGGAATATTCATGAGTCTTATATGGAACAATAATAAAAGGTAGAATTAGTAGTGGAATTACTTTGAATTTGTGATACTTTTGAAAATCTATTTCCAAAAAACATATGTTTCCATATCATTTTAAATCTGTTTTTTGTCTGCATAGAAAAAAACTATTGAATTCCATGGAATACGCACCTAAAAATCACCTTCGGAGATGCTACAAATCTTGATTCGAAATTTCCTATGTTAAAAGAAGTAGAATTTCCATATGTAGCAGAGAACAAAGTCTTGAAGTTGTAGAGAACAACACTAATTTTTCGTAGGAAGGTATCACCATTGTAGTATGGGTTCATAATATAAAAAAAATTGGCTCTAAAGTTAGCAACTATTAAAATCCATTGCTTCTCCTTGAACACAGACATTTTTACCTATGTAATAGTATGAATGAACAAAGTATTAGTACAATCTCTTTCAATCAATCAAAAAATATAAGAGCATTTTGTACAAATAACTTTTCTTACCAAACAAGCATTCAATAAATAGAAGACAACGGTACTTTCATGTAAAATTTGTTTGTTTCGAGGATCTGAATGATTTAGCACTAGGTTCATTAGCTTCTCCTAGATAATTTTTCCCAAGGAAATAATTGATATTAAAGAAAAGGGGAATGTCGATGAATTGAACACGAAAACTGACGAAAAGATGACAAAATGTATATTGACCATGTCATCAATGCTAACTATGTGCTCTACTAATTCAGTGTTTAGTAGGAGGCCTTTTCTTCCTCAGTTCGGCTGGTCTTTGTTCTTTAGTTTTGTGAAACAGCCAACAACTCGAGGATTAATCCAACCACCTATTTTGAAGGATAGAGTTATAGTGTTCTGGTCCACCCAAACTCCTTGAACCTCAAAAATCCTTTGGCTTTTCATTGCAGAAGATATGACGACGGGGATAATGTTAATTGGGAAACACAAATTCTTAAAAGAAGGTGAAAAAACATTTAATCAATTATATTCTTTGGGTGATAGGTGTTATAGTACAACATGTTTAATGAGACATACTTCATGTGAACAAGCTATAAAAATGTTCATGTGTACAAACCAATCAGAAGGCAAATCAAAGTGGATATTAGAGAGATGTTTATGTTCAAATTAAATCAAGCTTAACAAGTTTATGTTAAGAAATAATGTAAAGCACACAGGTTGTTTGTACGTACCTATGAGTTAACTTTGGAAGAATTCCAACCATTAATTGGTAGAAATCATTCTCTATTCCGTTTGACGGGATGACTTTCTTACTTGATAGTGGTTGTTCTTGAATTACTAGTTTCCCAGATTGTCCTTCATGTTGTTCGGGTACTTGGACTAGCATAGGATCTTCAATTGGTGTGCCAATATTTTTTGGGTAGCCTTTAGGTGATATGAAATCCAGTATCCTTATTGGGTTCTCAGTTGCAGGAACATTGGGGTTCACACGACTATTAGAATGTGCTTTACGGTTATTTGTTTGGAGGCTGAACTGACTAGTGGAACCACATGCAAATGATGTAGCAACTTCTGATGGAATACTATCATAATTCAAAGGATCATTTTCAAGTATGTGAATTAAATTGCTGATTCCATCAAAAGAAGGAGCATCTGCGGCTTCATATTGACTGCTGTTAATAGGCTCTGCCTTTGAATTGCCATAAAGCAAGCAGCCTTTATCCAGTTCATCAGTGCTAAAATCTGGTTGACAACAAAAAATCGAATTAAAAATTTCTTTGAGCTGATTCCTGTGAAAGAAACTTTGGTGAAAAGGAATTTTGTAAGAGAAATAACCTTCCAAATGCTCTCCTGGTAATAAGAATCTAAATAGTGGTTAGCAGAATTTTGTTTCTTCCACTCTTCTGTATGAGGATCTTCATTCAGACATGTACTCTGGTAAAAAATGATTCCTTATGATTTATTTCATGATCAATTATTGTAGAAAGAAAAAAAATCTGAAATGCGGAGGTACACAAGAAAATCTTATGGTGTAACAGTGCTGAAACAATAATTGGGGTTGATGCTTTTGGACTTTGTGTCTTCACAAATAGTTCTGGACACAAAAGCTCTTCGAAAGTTGGTACATTAAAAGAGAGCGAGAAGTTAGAGCTTGTTATGTTAACAGAATCGGAAAAATCTTTGACCAAATCCTCAAGAATTTCATTTATTTTTATTTCTTTAAATTCATCAATGATTGTTGGCAGAGTTAGCATTGGAAAATTTGGAGGTGATTCTATAGCAAACACTTGTTTGGTGCTAGGAACTTTGAATTTGTTTTGTGACATGTCTGGTTTAAATTGGAGATTTGCACTGCTGGAATATGTCTTCAGAAACAATGAATGTAGATCATCTACATAAGCCTTCAAAGTAGAAGTTGAGTTCAGAATGATATTCCTGAAGAATTTTTGAGATTGCATTTGGAGTATGATCTTGTCCTGGGAAATGAGAGAGTATATCTTGCTAACCAGATTGCAAAGATGAGAAATTCCATAATGCTGTTACTCCAAAAAGAACAGAATGAAGAAGTGAAATTACCTGTGTCAGACTAATATCTGTAAATTTGAAATCAATATAATCTGATATTTCTTCAGGTAGTTCAAAGAAATCTGGATCATTGAATGGTGTAGAGGAGATGTGCTTCCTCTATTTGACCAGAGCAAAAGGAGAGGATGGTAAATATTAGTACAATGTTTCACTTTGCCTGGAAGCAGTACCAGAACAACAAAATGAAATTTAATAATATGCAAAGAGTAATATCTATGAAGATCGAGGGCATACCGGTACTCTGCCATATTCATTATTTTTGCCATGGAGTGCATCAAGCGCCATGTATGAATTTAGCAGGTTTGCCGACCATATTGGTAGTCTTGGTTCATTGTTTGGCAAGCTGAATTCAGTTATAATGAGGAACTCAAAGTAGGAAATATGAAATTGAAAATGTAAATGCAGACAGATTTGGAAAAAATGAAAATTATGAATTTGAGGGAAATAATTTTCTATTATGGTATATAGAAATATCAAATTTAAAGTAGTTTTGACTTGGAAAAATTCTCACCACCAGTAGTAATTTACTTCCACCAGGAAGAAACTTTTTGCTGCTTCTCTTCTTGATTCTTGCTTTCTTTATTGAATAAACCATGTAGCTTAGAGATAACAAGCACCAATCGTATTGCACAATCCTACTGATGTCAACTATTGCATTGGACACAACTTTGCTAACAACTCCACTTGAATTAGGGGCAACAAACAGAGAAAGCACAATGAGAATGAAGATTCGGTAAAATTTATCTTCTGGAAGATCATCATTGATAATTGAGAATTGGTAGTCAATAGTTGGTGTAGGTTTCCCTAATTCTTGTTTGATGAAATCATATGTTGATTCTGTTGGTTTTGTGACAACTGGAAGTCCACCAATTGGTATGCCAAAAAAATTGTGAATAGTTGAAGATGAAATTGGGAATTTGAATCCATTTGGCATTTCAATAGATCAAGAACTATTGTTGAAATGGTTAGTAAGCCAAAAGTAAATATAGTCAACATTGGACACGCTGCTCATTTCCAGGAATGACAGGAAACCCATTGTAGCTATACGTTGCTTCCGACTATCAGTTATTTTAGATGCAAGGTTCAGAAATAATTCTATATGATGAAATTTATATGGCTGCATTAAAACAAAGAAAGAAAAATGAAATATTAGAGGTTATTTTTTATTTGAGAAGATAAAATACTGTTTCACTTGAGAAGATACATGCTTTAGAGGTTAAGGTGACTACGTTGCATCTTTTGCCTTCATTTACAATTTCTTCTGCTTCCCTCTTCTTTGTACACCATTTTTCCATCTAAAAGGAATGCAGGGTTATAATTAATTATGGTGATCAAATTAACAGAATGAAACTAAAAAATGATGCCACTTTGCAACTAGAAGGAAAATTTATGTTGAAAGATGATCATGAATATGTTGGAATTGTACCAACTTGTTTGTGTAATCTTATTTTGATAGTTCTATTCATAGCATTTGTTGTTTTTGTTTTTACTAATATCAGGACACATAGTACAACAACATTGTAGTGCTAACAAACAGAAAACAATGTAGGTTTTCTAGAAAAGGCACCTGCTCCATGAACTAATAAAACCAACACGCAGAATGCTGTTATTTCTGAACTGTTCAAGTTGAAACTTGCAAAAAAATGGGTAGTAGAATTTCCATAGCAAGAAGTTCCTACTAAAAATGATGCAAAAAATCAGTAATAGTTCCAAAATCATGAAAAAATAAATGGCCTGAACTTCTATTTTGCTACCAACACATAAACTTGAAACTTCAGCCTGCTGCTGAGTTTTACATGAATAATGTTCCTGCCCCTCCCTAAAATTTATAGAAACTTCTCTCTGTTGCCTAGCAAGGACATGACTACTATTAATTTATAAAATGTTCACTTAGGTGATCTACTAGCAATTAACATGGGACAACCCACAATAGCTAGCCATTGCATGATCACTAAAACATTTTATAGCCATCCAGGCAGACAATTAATGGTAGACAATAAACCTAGGAGCAGGTCGAAAACTCTTGAAGAACCCAAGCAACAAGTACAATGGGAACGCAAAACTCAAGGTGGCAAAGCCTACGCGCCAGCCTCTGAAACCGGGCAGCCTGAAGAAAGCCCGAGCAACAAGGGTATCACTAATCAATCTCAGTCAGAGACCATCGACAAAAAAACAAGATGAAATGTTTGCAAGAACTCATGCGTGGTTTGGTTCGTTCCTACCCCTCCCTACCCCTCTCTACCCCCCCTCCCTACCACTTCCTTGTTCCTTGTTCTTTCATACCCCTCCATACTCCTACCTTCTCCCCAGTTCTGATGTTCTTCCAGATGAAGACGATGAACAAAGGGAGGGAGGCTATGCAACTCAGTAGAGAAAAGGTAAGGGGAGGAGGAGGGGACGAACCTTTTGATTGGAGCAGAAACAACGGTAGTGGCACCGGCAGCGGTGAAGATTAGATCTGGGCAGCAACAATAGCGAGCAGAGGTAGGAGAGAACAGAGAAGCGAAATGTCTATCTCCTTCGCTGAGGGTCGTGGGGAAAGCGTTCTTAGTGGACGGCCGCAATTGTCCGTGCTTCAGACAAAAAAAGAAAAGGAAATAAAATAAAAACCAGGGTCCCGACCAGATAAGACCTAGGGGGTACGTGGCTCCATCTATTCCACCCATCCACTAGAAACAGGGTGGCAGTGTAGCGGCGGCACCCAGGGCACGTTCTTCTTCTTTCCACCGACGGCGGCACTGCGACGCATAGGTACCGAGGAATACCTCTCCCTCTCTTCTTGATCTTCTTCCTTTCGTTGTTTGATCTGGTAGGTATAAGAAAGTCTTCTTCCATAGTCGACTTTCCTTGGGCGCAAATAGAAACTTTGTTGGCAGAAAAATGGCATGAACAGCTAGATTTGATGTAGAATTGACATATTATTTGTTGTTGATCTGCAAATAAGGCCGTGGCTTGAAACACAACATAACTTGTTTAGGAAAATCGGTAGTTTCTTCAAATTACTTGTTTCTAATCCTGAATTGTGGTTGCAGCCTATGGTATATCAAGATTTAAGTTGGAAGCAGTTTTGTGCAATCTGCTAACCAGCCAGTAACGAGTAATAAGAAAGAGGTTACTAAGAAGGTTACCTTCTACAAATCTTGTTTATATATAAAATCTTGGTTGTGTTGAACGAGAAGCTGAACAGGGGTTTAATTTGTTTGGTGGGATTGACGATGAATGAGAAGAAGGCGCACGAAACATAATGAGCATAAATTTGGGAATGTCAACAAATAATGAACATACTATAAGTACTTACAAAGTGGGTAGTAATATAATGATTCTATCAAAGTTCTGTGTGTACAAAAAGTTGTGAGAAAAGATTGGATATAGTTTTATTGTTTGACAAAAAATTTATCTTGATTGTTTTTGGCAGGAACTAGTCACAATTGATAGGAACAACTACAATGCTAGTCAATCTTCTTCAGTAATAGTGCTAAGTTTGAGCAAGCAGGTCAGTATGGAAAAAAAGAAAAACTTGCAAGTAACTTAATCTTTTTTGAAAATAGATTGATAGAGTTTCCAAATAAATTCCTACAGGATAGTGTTGGCGAGAACATGTGCATTGAACCTTTAACAACAACAGAAGAAGTGCAGAATATTTGCAATGAGGTTAGATTGTGCATTTTGAGGAATAAATAATGAAAATAGACCTTGTACATATAAACATTATTTACTGAAGATAGTTCTTTTGATGTCGAATAATTTTGTTATTTCCTTGTGCACGTACTTTGTTTGGCACAGAATTCTGAATATGATAATGAAGCCAATTCTGACAGCAAAGATTTTGAGGAAGATACAGTTGCTTGTGCTGGTAATGAAGAGTATGTATTCCCTACACCAGAAGAAGCAAACAATGCTAGTACACCCGAAGTTGTCAAGGTGTTTTCAACACTAGACGATGCTTTCGGTTTGCAAATATCTATGCTCAGTTGAATGGTTTTGCATTGATAAAAGGGAGGAATTATAAAAATAGGAACAGAACAAGTGCAAACAATGGTTTGAGGAAAAGGAAACGAAACTTTATTTAAGGGACAAACTGTCCGATGAATATAACAGTCAAGTTGGTCGATGACAAGTGGCATATTGCATCTATTTGTCTTGAACATAACCATGATCTGGTTAGGTGTCCATCACTTGGAGAAAAATCTTGAGCCATAGGAATATGAATGAGCCAGAAAGTATGTTGTCAAAGTTGCTTCAGGAGCACAGTGTGAAACCAAGAAGAATCATGAGTATATTCAAAAAGCTTTGTGGTGGCAAGTTGGGAAAAATTACCTTTGATGTGAAGAAACTAGATAATTTGAAACAGGGAGAAAGGGTGCATGAAAAGGAGAACACCAATATTGAATGGACATTGCAGTACATCGAGAAACTACATACTGATACTCCTAGTTTCTGCTATAGGATGCGAAGAGATCAAGAGAACACAGTTCTCGGCTTATTCTGGATATATGCTTGTTCTCGGATGAACTATCGGCTGTTTGGTGAAATAATTTCATTTGACACCACTTACAGCACAAACAAATATAACATGCCTTTTGCGACTATAGTGGGAATAAATGGTCATGGAAGAACAATTGTTTTTGGTTGGGCCCTATTGCAAGATGAGACATCAGATACTTTTGAATGGCTGTTTGAAGCTTTCATGGAGGTCATGCAGTGGAAAAAACTAGTAATAATACTGACAGATCAAGATGCAGCGATGAAAGCTTCTATTCCTAAAATATTTCCAGACGTTGTTCATAGGTTCTGTCTTTGGCGTATATTCAAGAATGTGAGGGAAAACATGAGTTCTTTCATGTCTACGAGGGAAAATATGGAGAAAGATATGATGAAGTGTTCATCACTTATGATGAATTCAAAGAAAGATGGCATAATTTTGTTCTGAAGTACAAGTGTGTTGAACATGCTCACATCAAAAGAATTTGGGAGAATCGGACCTTCTTTGTTCCAGCTTATTTTCTGGGGTTGTTTTTCCCTTTCATTAGGTCTACTAGCCATAGTGAAAGCTTCAACTCAAATTTTAAAGACTACATCAAGAGGAAAGATACTATAGAGACATTCATGAAGCGATACATCTTATTCCAAGAGAATGTTATTCACATAGAAAACCAAGAAAGATTCTTTTCAAATGAGAAGAGTCCTGTTTTTTAGAGCCATCAGCCTATCGAACGACATGCATCAGCAATATATATACAAGAGGGATCTACTTGCAGTTTTTGACAGAATTAGTGAATGCAACAGCTTTTAAAGTTATAGAAATTGAGAAGGACAAAGTGTATGACTTCAAAAAACATATCAATATTAAAAACCATAATTCACAAGAGAAATATTCAGAGTCAACGTGGACCTTGCTGCTAGTTCATTCGAATGTTTTTGTGGGAAATTTGAGTGTGATGGAATTGTTTGTTGCCATATCCTCAGACTATTTACGTAGTTTGACATTAATCATATTCCAGAGAAGTTGATTGTTCAGAGATGGACTATATCCCTCCAAGAAAAGGAATTGGATAAGTGCAGTAAAGAAATGGTGTTACTTATAGGTGATGACCAGTCTCACAATGCAGTTAGATATGCTGTTCTGATGAGTAAAGTTGGGGAAGCTTACTCGGACATCAGCAAGGATTCTGAACAAAGCAAAGAACTTCAAGATGTTGTTGCTCTTTGTAACAAGTATTTGCAGGGAAAGAAACCACAACAACACGTGTAGTTTGAAAATTCATTGAAAGATCCTTATGTATGGTCATCCAAGTCTGTCAAAAAAGGGGAAAGATTGAAACCACAATCTGAGAACAAAACTAGGAAGAAGGAAGCTATTAAAAAGAAGACTGGCTGAAACTTTTCACAGTGAAAAGGAAAAACATGGTGCAGCAAGGAAATATTAATTTTTGCTTTTATGTTTTGCACTATTAAATGAGGAAATAAATATGGATATTAATAATTATTTAAATCAAAAAAGATATTAATTTTCACTTGCTTTTGTAATATTATCCGAGGTTAAATATTTCCCTTGATTAATGTTCCTTTACTATTGTTTTTATAAAAATGTTCAATAAATAATGTATCACAATGTAATGTTCCCTAATTAACGTTCCCGTATAATAAAATGAATAATGTATGCGAAAGCAATTGAAAAAAGTTAATATATTCTAATGTTAGTTCACAATAGTTATTTTTCAAAAAATAATTTCTAAAAAACAAGAACATTTTTCAATTTTTGAAAAATTTATTCATTAAAAAAAGGACCATAATAAAATTGTTGTTACAAAATGATGGAACAATTTGAAAGGAACTTTTTTCCAAACAATATTTGTTTTAAAATGTTAGTGCATAATGGAACATTTTCTAGGGGTTTGAAGGAAAGTTGCTGAGCGAACATTATTAATGAAACATTTTGGAGTGAACATTATTCAAGGAACATTTTGTTGATCATCATTTTGTAACAACAACTTTTTATTATGGACCTTCTTTTAATGTAAAATTTCTAGCAAACATTGAAGTGATGTATTTCCCAAACATTATTGGTCTTAAAATTTTAAGCGAAACAGTATTAAGCGAATATTATTATTGATATATTTTTAAGACACAACAAAAGTTGAACATTTCTACATGAAAAATTAATTAGGTGACAATATTTTTCACATGAATGAGGGAACTAAAATTAGTTTACAACAAAGGAACATTCTTGAGTGAACATTAATAAATGAATGTTTTTCCCAAACAATGTGAGTTTTAAAAATGCAGAAACAGAAAACCATGAACATTATTAAAGAACATTTTTAATGGTACATTTTTTACGAAATATTTTTCTAAAAGAAAAAAACATTTTAATGGTACATTTTTTATGAAACATGAATCAAGGAACATTATTAAGGGAACGTGATTTCAATAAGGAAACATTCCTAAAGAACCATTATTGATGGAACGACATTGAAGTAACATCTTGAAGGAACGTTGCTAAGCGAACATTATTAAGGAAACATTTCCTAGGGAACATTATTCAAGGAACATTTTGTTGATCACTATTGAGGAATGTTACTAATGAACCAATATTAATTAACGTTATTCATGGAACAATATTGACGAATGCAACTAAAGAACCGTTATTAATTGACATTATTGTCGGTGTACGACACCTATGGGGTCGAGATGATCCCTTTATGGTTTGGCAGGGAGGAAGGCTTGCACAAAGAGCAGATCTGACGATCAACGTGGTGGATTTTACCCAGGTTTGGGCCGCTGAGAAGTGTAAAACCCTACTCCTGCTTTAGTGTATTATGTGTTCTTGAGCTTAGGCTCTGGAGCGCTATGAGTGCTATAGTACTCAGCCGCTACCCATGCAATCTGGGCTAGAAGAGTCCCCCTATAGCTGTGTATTGGGACTCCTTTTATAGGTCCCAAAAGGGGTCACCAACAGTGGCACACAGTGCTTACAAGAGGTGTAAAGATGCTACATCTCTACATATCTAATACTGACGGTGTAGGACAAGAGCAATTAATGCTCCGTTTAGGTGTCCCTTAGCTTCTTGTGGACAGAAAAAGGGGCCGTCCCATCATCGCCGCTTAAGCTCATCGCCGTTAACACCTTCACACGCGTCCAGGCGGACGCGACCTGTCTGACAGGCTGGTCGCTTCACAGGAGCGGTGGCAAGCTGGCGGTGTCTTGCCGGCGCAAGTCTTGCTGGGGCAGGTCCTGCTAGGCTCCGTGAACCATCCGATCAAGGTCTTGCCGGAATCCCAGCCTCCGGTCTTCTATATTCTGATTGTTGACTGATGTCTACTACACAACCTTCTTCTTATATACTCGTGTTGGGCCTCCAAGCACAGAGTTGGCAATTTTCCCTCAAGTGGATCACCTAAGGTTTATCAATCCGCGGGAGGTGTAGGATGAAGATGGCCTCTCTGAAGCAACCCTGCAACCAAATAACAAAGAGTCTCTTGTGTCCCCAACACACCCAATATAATGGTAAATTGTATAGGTGCGCTAGTTCGGCGAAGAGATGGTGATACAAGTGCAATATGGGTGGTAGATATAGGTTCTTGTAATCTGAGAATATAAAAACAGCAAGTTAATAAATAGTAAACGGTGAGCAAAACGGTATTGCAATGCTTGAAAACAAGGCCTAGGGTCCATACTTTCACTAGTGTAATTTCTCTCAACAATATCGACATAGTTGAATCATATGTAAGTACCGCTTGTGCGACAAAGAGTTCACTCCAAAGTTACAAATAGCGGAGAACAAACGTAGAAATTTTGTAGGGAACCAAACCACCTCAAAGCTACTCTTTACAATAATTCATCCGATTAACCAGTTAACTTGTCAGTTAATCCCTACTCATAGGGTCACCGAGTAGCCAATTAACTGATAAATCGGAATATTAATTGATTAAATGGCCGATTAACTTGCCGATTAATCCCGTACTCATAAACCGACCGAGCAGCTACCAGTTAACGATTTCCTCAACAATGCAAAGTTATCTTTTCTGATCAATCTTATGAGCTATCCCTGTAAGTCTCATGAACAGCCCTAGAGTTCGTACTAAGATAACACCTTAAGATACACATAAACCAAAACCCTAATGTCACCTAGATACTCCAATATCACCATAAGTACCCATGGGCTTGATTATACAATATGCATCACACAATTTCAAATTCATTATATTAAATACAACACAAAGAACTTCAAAGAGTGCCCCAAAGTTTCTACCGGAACGTCAAGATAAGAACGTGTGCCAGCCCTTATGCACAGACTCCCAAGGTCACGGAACCCGCAAGTTGATCACCAAAACATACATCAAGTGTATCAATAGAACATCCCATTGTCACCACAGATATCCCATCGCAAGACATATATCAAGGGTTCTTAAAGCCTTAAAGACTCAATCCGATAAGTAAACTTCAAAGGGAAAGCTCTATTCATCACAACTATATGGAGAGGGGAAACACTCCATGCGATTCAATCTATATCAACAGAGCTCGCGGTACATCAAGATCGTGCCATCTGAAGAACACGAGAGAGAGAGAGAGATCAAACACATAGCTACTGGTACATACCTTCAGCCCCGAGGGTGAACTACTCCCTCCTCGTCATGGAGAGCGCCGAAATGATGAAGATGGCCTCCGGTGATGGTTTCCCCCTCCGGCAGGGTGCCGGAACAAGCTCTCGATTGGTTTTTCATGGCTCTGGAGGTTTGCGGCGGCAGAACACCCAATCTAGGTTCTCCATTGGGGTTTTTCGAATATTTGACGATTTATAGAGCCGAGAGGGAGATCGGTAGACTCCCGAGGGGCCCACAAGCCTAGTGGCTGCAGCCAGGGGGTGGCCGTGCCCCTAGGGCTTGTGGCCTCCTCGGGTATCTTCTGACTTCATCTCCAAGTTGTGTAGGTTCCTTCTAATCCAGAAAAAATCATATTGAAGGTTTTATTCCATTTGGACTCCGTTTGATATTCCTTTTCTGTAAAACTCAAAAACAAAGAAAAACAGAAACTCGCACTAGGCTCTAGGTTAATAGGTTAGTCCCAAAAATAATATAAAGTTGTGGTAAAATGATTATAAAACATCCAAGAATGATAATATAGAAGCATGAAATAAGCAAAAATTATAGATACGTTGGAGACGTATCTGCATCCCGAGCTTAATTCCTGCTCGTCCTCGAGTAGGTAACTGATAAAAACAGAATTTTTGATGTGGAATGATGCGTAACATATTTATCCATGTAATATTCTTTATTGTGGCATGAATACTCGGATTCGTAAGATTCAAAACAATAGTCTAATATTGACATAAAAACAGCAATACTTCGAGCACACCAACAAGCTAGTCGTGTCCTTTTGAAATAACATGTCCTTAGAAAGTTATCCCTACAAAATCATATGGTCTCGCTATGCACTATCTTCCTCACACAAAGTATCTAAATCATGCACAACCTCGATGAACAAGTCAAGCAATTGTTTCACACTTTTTCTGTTCTCAAACCCTTTCAACTCTCACGCAATACATGAGCGTGAGCCATGGATATAGCATTATAGGTGGAATAGAACATGGAGGAGGTGCAAGGGGAAAAAGGACAAGATAGTCTGATATCAACTAGGCATCTCAACGGGTTATGGAGATGCCCGTCAATAGATATCAATTTGAGTGAGTAGGGATTGCCATGCAACAAATGCACTTAGAGCTATAAATGTATGAAAGCTCAAAAACAAAACTAAGTGGTCGTGCATCATGAATATCCACTAGTTATATGAAAGTGACAAACTAGGAGACTCTCTATTATGAAGATCATGGTGCTACTTTGAAGCACAAGTGTGGAAAAAGGCAGTAGTAATTGTCCCTTCTCTCTTTCTCTCATTTCTTTCTTTCTTTCTTTCTTTTTCTCTTTTTTTCTTCTTTTTTTAATTTTTGGTGGCATTCTTTGGCCTCTTTTATTTTTTTGTTTGGGCTTCGCTGGCCTCTTTTATTTTTTGTAAAGTCCGGGTGCTCATCCCAACTGTTGAGGGAGTCATGGCTTCCATCATCCTTTTCTCTCACGGCACAATGCTCTATTAATGAAAAATCATCACACCTTTTTTTACTTATAACTCAAAATAAAAATAAATTACAAATCGATTCCTATGAAAAAATATGACTCTATATGCAATATGAAATGATGATGGAAGTCATAAAAAAACTACATGGTGGAAGTTGCATGGCAATATATCTCGGAATGGCTATGGAAATGCCATAATAGGTAGGTATGGTGGCTGTTTTGAGGAATATATGGTGGCTTTTTTGAGGAAGGAGGGTTTGTTGTACCGGCGAAAGTTGTGTGGTACTAGAGAGGCTAGCAAAGATGGAAGGGTGAGAGTGCATATAATCCATGGACTCAACATTAGTCATAAAGAACTCACATACTTATTGCAAAATTCTATTAGTTATCAAACAAAGCATTAGACTCATGCTCCTAGGGGAGAGGTTGGAAGGAGTTAACCATCGTGCACTCCTGACCCTCACACAAAGGTCGACAATCATTAAACAAATCATGCTCCGACTTCGTTACATAACGGTTCACCATACGTGCATGCAACGACAATCACAAGCTTTAACACACATATATATTCATTTCACAACTACTCAATAGCATGACTCTCATATTGCCAACCCTATTATCTCAAAACTATATGCAAGGAATCAAACTTCTCATAGTTTTTAATGCACTTAATATGAAAGTTTTTATTATATCCCTCTTGGATGCCTATTACATTAGGGCTAAATTAATAACTTAAACAAATTACCGTAATGTTTTAAGAAACTCTCAAAATAGTATAAGTGAGGTACAAGAGTTCAATAATCTCTATAAAATATAACACCACCATGCTCTATAAATATATAAGTGAAGCACATAAGCAAATGACAAGCTACTCTCAAAGGATATGAGTAGTCAAACAATTAAGGAACTATGTGAGGACTCTCTCTCCCTCAATAAATATTTTCATATATTAAGTACTTTATTCAAACAACAATAAAAATAAAAATAGCACTCCAAGAATACCATGCATCATGTGAATCAATAAAAATTTAGGGTCAACATAGGCTAACCGATAATTGTTGATTGAGAGAGATGGGATGCGTACCATCCCCAAGTTTAGATGCTCGAGAGTTCTTGAAATATTTACTTGTGGTGCCTTGGGAATCCCCAAGCTTGAGATTTTGTATCTTGTTAAATCCTCTCATAACCCGGTTTCACCTATTCTCAAAAACTTCATCCACACAAAACTCAAAAAGAACTCGTGAGATAGGTTAGGACACATAATAATAAGTCAAATCTTTATGTACTGCCAAGAAAACTTGCATAATCATTTTCAACAATTATGCAATGTATAATATCATTTACACAATTTATATCTACCAATATAGGCTATGGAAACTATAGGATAAGTAGATATCAAAACTATGACAGCAATCTGTCTAAACAGAACAGTCTGTGTCAATTTATGAAAACAGTGTACTTCTCTAACTCAAAAAATTATGAAATTATTTTAAATACTATAACATTTATACTAACATACTGTGTAAAAATTTCAGAAACTTTCCGCGTTCCGATAAAATATGAAAATTCAAATGCTACAGAAGAAGTTTCTGTTTTTACCCAGCACATATCAAAACATGCAATGCAAGCATCCTAAAGGCAATTCTTGGAACTTTTTATTGAAAGGCAAGATTATCAATAACACCTAACATAAATTAACAAAATATAATAATGATCCAAGCAAAGCACATATTATGTGACGAATAAAAATATAGCTCCAAGTAAGATATACCGATAGTGTTGAAGACGAAAGAGGGGATGGCTTCCGGGGCATCCCCAAGCTTACGCGCTTAAGTATTCCTTGGATATTACCTTGGGGGTGCCTTGGGCATCCCCAATCTTAGGTGTTGGAAATATGTCCTAGAGGCAATAAATAAAGTTTTTATTATTATATTTCCTTTTTCATGATAATCGTTTATTATCCATGCTATAACTGTACTGAATGGAAACATAGATACATGTGTGGATACATAGACAACACCGTGTCCCTAGTATGCCTCTAGTGAACTAGCTCATTGATCAAATATGGTTAAGGTTTCCTAGCCATAGACATGAGATGTCATTTGATAACGGGATCACATCATTGGGAGAAAGATATGATCGTGTCATAGACATGAGATGGACAAGACCCAAACTACAAACGTAGCGTATGATCGTGTCAGTTTATTGCTACTGTTTTCCGCATGTCAAGTATATGTTCCTATGACCATGAGATCATGCAACTCACTGACACCGGAGGAATGCTTTGTGTGTATCAAATGGCACAACGTAACTGGGTGACTATAACGGTACTCTACAGGTATCTCCGAGGGTGTCTGTTGGGTTGGCATGGATCAAGACTCCGATTTGTTACTCCGTGTGATGGAGAGGTATCTCAGGGCCCACTCGGTAATGCAACATCACAACAAGCCTTGCAAGCAATGTGAATAATATGTTAGCCACGGGATCTTGCATTATGGAATGAGTAAAGAGACTTGCCGGTAACGAGGTTGAACTAGGTATTGGGATACCGACGATCGAATCTCGGGCAAGTAACATACCGAAGAACAAAGGGAACGTTATACGGGATTAACTGAATCCTTGACACAGAGGTTCGACCGACAAACATATTCGTAGAATATGTAGGAGACAATGTGTATGTCCAGGTGCCGCCATTGGTTATTGACCGTAGAGGTGTCTCAGTCATGTCTACATAGTTCTCGAACCCGCAGGGTCTGCACACTTAAGGTTTGGTGACGTTTTGGTAATGTAGAGTTATCTATGGTGGTGAACGAAGGTTGTTCGGAGTCCCGGATGAGATCCTGTACGTCACGAGGAGCTCCGGAATGGTCCATAGGTAAAGATTCATATATAGGATGTCCCAGTTTGGTCGCCGGAAAAGTTTCGGGCTCATCGGTAGTGTACCGGGAGTGCCGGGAGTGCCGGTAGTGTACCGGAGACCTCCGGGAGGGGTATTTCGACCCTAGAGGGACCATGGGCTGTGGAAGAGTGATAACGATCCCTTAATGGGCTGGTGGAACAGCCACAAGAGGCCCATGGCGCCAGGAGAAAAAAGGCCAAAGGAAAAAGGTGGAAAAAAGGCTAAAAGGGAGGAATCCTACTCCTACAAGATTGGAGGAGGAGTAGGACTCCTCCCCCTTAGCTTCGGCCGAAGCCTCCTAGGCTTGGAGGCAAGGCTGTCTCTCCTCCTCCCTCCCTCCTATATATACTAGTGGATTGCTAGGGTTTTGCATAGAAATTCTGGCCACGTGCTAACCGTTCCTCCGGTGCATAGTTTCTCCTCTAGATCGTAGTTCCGCAGTGCTTAGGCGAAGCCCTGCCGGAATTGCTCGACCACCATCACCGGAGCGCTGTTACGCTGCCGGTGAATTCTTCCTCCTCTCCCCCTCTTCTTGCTAGATCAAGACGGAGGAGATCGTCATCAAGCTGCACGTGTGCTGAGCGCGGAGGTGCCGTCCGTTCGGTACTAGATCGGAAGGACCTTGATCAAGGCCACGGGACGGATCGTGATTGGATCGCGGGTCGGATCATGAGGAGATCGCGGGACAGATCATGACGAGATCGCGGGACGGATCGTGATTGGATCGCGGGCCACTCGGCGATTTGAATCGCGAAGATGTACGACTACACCAACCGCGTTTCTTACCGCTTCCCGCTTAGCGATCTTGAGTACGTAGATCAACTCCCCTCTCGTAGATGCTCATCACCATGGATAGGTTTGCGTGCGCGTAGGAATTTTTTTGTTTCCCATGCAACGTTCGCCAACAGTGGCATCATGAGCTAGGTTGATGGTTCGATGAGATCTCGAGTAGAACACAAAAGGTTTGTGGGCGTTGATGCTTAGATTGCTTCCTTCCTTGGTCGTATTTTGGTTCAGCGGTATTGTGAGATGAAGCGGCCCGGACCAACATTACTCGTACGCTTACGAGAGACCGGTTCCCTCGATGCAACTTGTTGCTTAGATGGCTTGCGGGTGACAGTTTCTCTCACTTTAGTTGGATCGGATCCAACAAAGGTGGTCCTTGAGAAGGTTGAAAAGCAAACTATGTATCACCGTTGTGGTTTTGCGTAGGTGAGATTCGATCTTGCTAGATACCCGTAGCAGCCACGTAAAACTTGCAACAACAATTAGAGGTTGTCTAACTGGTTTTTGCAGGGTATGTTGTGATGTGATATGGCCAATTGCATGATATGATATATGTGATGTATGAGATGATCATGTGATGTATAGATTTTCATGACTTGCATGTCGATGAGTATAGCAACCGACAGGAGCCATAGGGTTGTCTTTAATTATTGTATAACCTGCATGTCAATCATTAAGCGCTATGTAATGCTTTACTTTATCGCTAAACGGTAGCAATAGAAGTAGAAGCAGGGCTGGTGCCACAACCCCTATGGTGACACGTTGATGGAGATCAAGATGATGGAGATCATGGTGTCGTGCCGGTGATGATGGAGATCATGCCGGTGCTTTGAAGATGGGGATCTTAAGCACAAGTTCATGGCCATATCATGTCACTTATGAATTGCATGTGATGTTAATCCTTTTATGCACTTTGTTTTGCTTAGTACGGCGGTAGCATTATAAGGTGATCCCTCACTTAAAATTCAAGATAAAATTGTGTTCTCCCCGAGTGTGCACCGTTGCGAAAGTTCGTCGTGTTGAGACACCACGTGATGATCGGGTGTGATAGACTCTACGTTCACATACAACGGGTGCAAGACAAATTTGCACACGCAGAACACTCGGGTTAAACTTGACGAGCCTAGCATGTACAGACATGGCCTCGGAACACAAGAGACCGAAAGGTCGAACATGAGTCATATAGTAGATATGATCAACATAATGATGTTCACCAATGAAGCCACCTTAACTCACGTGATGATCGGACTTGTGTTGGTGAATTTGGATCATGTGACACTCAGATGACCTGATGGATGTCAATTTGAGTGGGAGCTTTAGAAATTTGATTAACTAAACTCATTATCTTGAACAGTAGTCTAAGTAACCTTTGAATATTTATGTTGTAGATCAATGGCTCGCGCAGTAGCACCCCTGAATTTTAATGCGTTCCTAGAGAAAGCTAAGATGAAAGATGATGGAAGTAACTTTGTTGACTGGGCCCGTAATCTGAGGATTATCCTCACAGCTTCCCAGAAATTGTACGTCCTTGATGCACCGCTCGGTAACCAACCCGCAGACTTGTCTTCCGAACATGTTAAGAACGCTTGGGAGGCACGTTCCGGAGATTACTCAATAGTCCAGTGTGCAATATTGTATGGCTTAGAACCGGGACTTCAAAGACGTCTTGAACGTCGTGGAGCATATGAGATGTTCCACGAGTTGAAGTTCATCTTTGAGAAGAACGCCCGAATCGAGAGGTATGAGACCTCCGATAAGTTCTATGCTTGCAAGACGGAGGAGAACGGATCTATCAGTGAACATGTACTCAGAATGTCTGGGTACTCGACTCGTCTGGCTGAGTTGGGAATTGCCCTCCCGGTCGAAGCGATCACTGACAGAGTTCTTCAATCACTACCACCTAGTTACAAAAGTTTTGTGATGAACTATAACATGCACGGGATGAACAAGTCTCTCGCCAAGCTATTTGCGATGCTGAAAGTCGCTGAGTCTGAAATCCAGAAAGAACATCTAGTGTTGATGGTCAATAAAACCACTAGTTTCAAGAAAAACGGCAAAGGTAAAGGCAATGGAAAAAAGGGTAAAACCAAGAAGGACGGCAAAGCAGTTTCTACTCCTGAAAAGAAGCCTAAGCATGGACCTAAGCCGCAGACTGAGTGCTTTCATTGCATGGGAATTGGTCACTGGAAGCAGAACTGCCACAAGTACCTGGCTGACAAGAAGGCGGCCAAAGACAAACAAGGTATATTTGATATACATGTTATTGATGTGTTCCTTACTAGCTCTCGTAGTAGTGTCTGGGTATTTGATACCGGCTCGGTTGCTCATATTTGCAACTCAAAGCAGGAACTACGGAATAAACGAAGGCTGGCGAAGGACGAAGTGACGATGCGCGTGGAAAATGGTTCCAAGGTTGATGTGATCGCCGTCGGCACGCTCTCTCTTCGATTACCATCGCGACTAGTGATGAACCTGAATAATTGTTATTTAGTGCCTGCGTTAAGCACGAACATTATATCTGGATCTTGTTTATTGCGAGACGGTTACTCATTTAAATCAGAGAATAAAGGTTGTTCTATTTATATGAGTAATATCTTTTATGGTCCTGCACCCAATGTGAGGGGTTTATTCATCTTAAATCTCGATAGTGATGATACACATGTTCATAACATTGATGCCAAAAGATGTAGAGTTGATAGTGATAGTACCACTTTCTTGTGGCACTGCTGTTTAGGTCATATTGGTGTAAAACGCATGAGGAAGATCCATTCTGATGGACTTTTGGAGTCACTTGATTTTGAATCACTTGACACATGTGAACCATGCCTCATGGGCAAGATGACTAAAATGCCGTTCTCTGGAATAATGAATGGGCAAGCGACTTATTGGAAATCGTACATACCGATGTGTACGGTCTAATGAACGTTGCAGCGCGTGGTGGATATCGTTATTTTCTCACCTTCACTGATGACTTAAGTAGATATGGGAATATTTACTTAACGAAACACAAGTGTGAAACGTTTGAAAAGTTCAAGCAATTTCAGAGTGAAGTAGAAAATCATCGTAACAAGAAGATTAAATTCCTGCTATCCGATCAAGGAGGTGAATATCTGAGTTACGAGTTTGGTAGTCACTTAAGACAATGTGGAATTGTTTCACAGTTTACACCGCCCGGAACACCACAGCGTAACGGTGTGTCCGAACGTCGTAATCGGACCTTATTAGATATGGTGCGTTCTATGATGTCTCTTGCTGATTTGCCACTATCGTTTTGGGGTTTTGCATTAGAGACAACTGCATTCACTTTAAATAGGGCTCCATCGAAATCCGTTGAGACGACGCCATATGAACTGTGGTTTGGCAAGATGCCAAAGTTGTCGTTTCTTAAAGTTTGGGGATGTGATGCTTATGTCAAAAAGCTTCAGCCTGAAAAGCTGGAACCCAAAGCGGAGAAATGCGTCTTCATAGGATACCCGAAAGAGACAGTCGGGTTACCTTCTATCTCAGATCCGAAGGCAAAGTGTTTGTCGCTAAAAACAGAACATTTCTTGAGAAAGAGTTTCTCTCGAAAGAATTGAGTGGGAGGAAAATAGAGGTTGTTGAACCTTTGCTTCTATCGGAAAGTAGCGCAGCGCAGAAAGATGTTTCTGTAGAGCCTACGACGGTTGAAGAAGAAGTTAATGATAATGATCATGAAGCTTCGGATCAAGTTGCTAATGAGCCTCGTAGGACGACAAGGACGTGTACTACTCCTGAGTGGTACGGCAATCCTGTCTTAGAGGTCATGTTGTTAGACAACAATGAACCTACGAACTATGAAGGAGGGGTGATGGGCCCGGATTCCGAGAAATGGTTAGAGGCCATGAAATCCGAGATGGGATCCATGTATGAAAACAAAGTATGGACTTTGGAAGTATTACCTGAAGGGCGAAAGGCCATTCAGAACAAATGGATCTTTAAGAAGACGACAGACACAGACGGTAATGTCACCGTCTATAAAGCTCGACTTGTGGCAAAGGGTTTTTCACAAGTTGAAGGAGTTGACTACGATGAGACATTCTCACCAGTAGCAATGCTTAAGTCTGTCAGAATCATGTTGGCAATAGCTGCTTATTTCGACTATGAAATTTGGCAGATGGATGTCAAAACAGCGTTCCTCAACGGTTTCCTAGAGGAAGAGTTGTATATGATAGAACCAGAAGGTTTTGTCGATCCAGAAAATGCTGACAAAGTTTGCAAACTCCAGCGATCCATTTATTGGCTGGTGCAAGCATCTCGGAGTTGGAATAAGCGCTTCGATGAGGTGATCAAAGCGTTTGGGTGTATACAAGTTTATGGAGAAGCTTGTATTTACAAGAAAGTGAGTGGGAGCTCTATAGAGTTTCTAGTATTATATGTGGATGACATATTGCTGATTGGAAATAGTATAGAAATGCTGGAAAGCGTGAAGGAATATTTGAACAAGAGTTTTTCAATGAAGGACCTAGGAGAAGCTTCTTACATATTAGGCATTAAGATCTATAGAGATAGATCGAGATGCTTAATAGCACTTTCACGAAGCATGTACCTTGATAAAGTTTTGAAGAAGTTCAAAATGGAACAGTCCAAGAAGGGGTTCTTGCCTGTGTTACAAGGTGTGAAGTTGAGTAAGACTCAATGCCCAGTGACTGTAGAAGATAGAGAAAAGATGAGTACCATCCCCTATGCTTCAGCCATAGGCTCTATCATGTATGCAACGCTGTGCACAAGACCCGATGTCAGCCTCGCCATAAGTATGGCTGGAAGGTTTCAATGTGATCCTGGAATGGAGCACTGGCAAGCGGTCAAGAATATCCTTAAGTACCTTAACAGGACTAAGGACATGTTTCTTGTTTATGGAGGTGATGAAGAGCTTGTCGTAAAGGGTTATGTCGATGCAAGCTTTGACACAGATCGGAGCGACTATAAGTCGCAAACCGGATACGTATTTATTCTTAACGGGGGAGCGGTAAGCTGGTGCAGTTCCAAGCAAAGCGTGGTAGCTGATTCTATGTGCGAAGCGGAGTACATCGCAGCCTCGGAGCCGGCGAAGGAAGGTGTATGGATAAAGCAGTGCATGACAGATCTCGGAGTAGTGCCCAGTGCACTGAATCGAATGAGCCTATTTTTTGACAACACTGGTGCCATTGCTCTTGCCAAGGAACCAAGGTTTCACAAGAGGACCAGACATATAAAGCGACGCTTCAACTCCATCCGATATTAAGTCGAGGAGAAGGACATAAATATTTGCAAAGTGCACAGGGATCTAAATGTTGCAGACCCGTTGACGAAACCTCTTCCAAGGGCTAAACATGAACAACACCGGAACTGCATGGGTGTTCGATTCATTACAATGTAAATCACATAGAGATGTGAACTAGATTATTGACTCTAGCGCAAGTGGGAGACTGTTGGAAATATGCCCTAGAGGCAATAAATAAAGTGTTTATTATTATATTTCCTTGTTCATGATAATCGTTTATTATCCATGCTATAACTGTATGTTGAATGGAAACATAGATACATGTGTGGATACATAGACAACACCGTGTCCCTAGTATGCCTCTAGTGAACTAGCTCGTTGAACAAAGATGGTTAAGGTTTCCTAGCCATAGACATGAGATGTCATTTGATAACGGGATCACATCATTCGGAGAATGATGTGATGGACAAGACCCAAACTACAAACGTAGCGTATGATCGTGTCAGTTTATTGCTACTCTTTTCCGCATGTCAAGTATATGTTCCTATAACCATGAGATCATGCAACTCACTGACACCAGAGGAATGCTTTGTGTGTATCAAACATCACAACATAACTGGGAGACTATAAAGGTACTCTACAGGTATCTCCGAGGGTGTCTGTTGGGTTGGCATGGATCAAGACTGGGATTTGTTACTCCGTGTGATGGAGAGGTATCTCAGGGCCCACTCGGTAATGCAACATCACAACAAGCCTTGCAAGCAATGTGAATAATATGTTAGCCATGGGATCTTGCATTACGGAATGAGTAAAGAGACTTACCGGTAACGAGGTTGAACTACGTATTGGGATACCGATGATCGAACCTCGGGCAAGTAACATACCGAAGAACAAAGGGAACGTTATATGGGATTAACTGAATCCTTGACATAGAGGTTCGACCGATAAAGATCTTTGTAGAATATGTAGGAGCCAATGTGGACGTCCAGGTCCCACCATTGGTTATTGACCATAGAGGTGTCTCAGTCATGTCTACATAGTTCTCGAACCCGCAGGGTCTGCACACTTAAGGTTTGGTGACGTTTCGATAGTGTAGAGTTATGTATGGTGGTGACCGAAGGTTATTAGGAGTCCTAGATGAGATCTCGAATGTCATGAGGAGCTCCAGAATGGTCCAGAGGTAAAGATTCATATATAGGATGTCCCAGTTTGGTCACCGGAAAAGTTTCGGGCTCATCGGTAGTGTACCGGGAGTGCCGGTAGTGTACCGGGAGACCTCCGGGATGGGTATTTCGACCCTAGACGGACCATGGGCTGTGGAAGAGTGATAATCAGCCCTTAGTCGTCTGGTGGAACAGCCACAAGAGGCCCATGGCGCCAGGAGAAAAGAGGCCAAAGGAAAAAGGTGGAAAAAAGGCTAAAAGGGAGGAATCCTACTCCTACTAGGATTGGAGGAGGAGTAGGACTCCTCCCCCTTAGCTTCGGCCGAAGCCTCCTAGGCTTGGAGGCAAGGATGCCTCTGCTCCCCCTCCCTCCTATATATACTAGTGGATTGCTAGGGTGTTGGACAGAAATTCCGGCCACGTGCTACCCATTCCACCGGTGCATAGTTTGTCCTCTAGATCGTAGTTCCGCAGTGCTTAGGCGAAGCCCTGCCGGAATTGCTCCACCACCATCACCGGAGCGCCGTTATGCTGCCGGTGAATTCTTCCTCCTCTCCCCCTCTTCTTGCTGGATCAAGACAGAGGAGATCGTCATCAAGCTGCACATGTGCTGAACGCGGAGGTGCCGTCTGTTCGGTACTAGATCGGAAGGACCGTGATCAAGGCCACGGGACGGATCGTGATTGGATCGCGAGACAGATCGTGACGAAATCGCGAGACGGATCATGACAAGATCGCGGGACAGATCGTGATTGTATCGCGGGACGCTCGGCGATTTGAACCGCGAAGACGTACGTAGATCAACTCCCCCTCTCGTAGATGCTCATCACCATGGATAGGTTTGCGTGCGCGTAGGAATTTTTTTGTTTCCAATGCAACGTTCTCCAACATTAGGTTCTTGTCACTCCTTATTCTCCTCGTAATGGTGTCTAACCCAAAACTTGAGAACTTCAATCACACAAAACTTAACGGAACTGCGTGAGATGGCTTAGTGTAGTAAATATAGATCATTTACTTAGGTACTATCAAGACATGATTCATAATTGTTCCCACACGATACCTACTGGATTACATCATTCCCACAATTTATATTACTCAATATAAGCTATAGGAACACTAGAAACAAGCAAACTAAGCATGCAAAAGAGAATCTATGAAAAACAGAACAGTCAGTACAGATCTAAATGATCACCAAATTCCCTGACTCTAAAAATTCTGAAAAAATAGTTAAACTTAAGTAATTTCATATAAAGTTTGTGTAAAAATTTCAGATTTTTTTGACTCTCCAATAAAATTAGATAATTCATGTACTAGACGAAAACTTTTTCTGTTTTTGCACTGAATCAAACAAGCAAGTATCCACACTATCCTAACGGATTTACTTGGCAATTTGTTGAAATAAAATACACAAAACCTGATTAATACATTATATTAATCATGTGAACACACAAAATAGAAAGTAAAAGTGTTGGATTGTCTCCCAACAAGCACTTTTCTTTAATGCCTTTTAGCTAGGCATGATGATTTCAATGATGCTCACATAGGATTAGGAATTGAAACATGCATAAGAGCATCATGAATCTCATGATACGCACATTTATGTCTAACCCACTTCCTATGCATAGGGATTTTGTGAGCAAAAAAATTATGTGAACAAGAATCATCTAGCATAGGAAGGCAAAACAAGCAGAACTTCAAAACTTTGAACACATAGAGAGGAAACTTGATATTATTCCAATTCCTACAAGCATATGTTCGTCCCTCATAATAATTTTCAGTAGCATCATGAAGAGATTCCACAATATAACCAGCACATAAGTCATTATTTTTATGATGCACATGCATAGAAATTTTTCCACTCTCCACATAAGCAATTTTATTCTCATTCAAAATAGTGGGAGCAAACTCAACAAAATAATTATCATGATATAGTTGATTAACAAAACCACTTTGAATATTAAAATCATGATGACAAGTTTAACGGTTACCATTACTCTTTATAGCATACGTGTCATCACAATAATCATCATAGATAGGAGGCATGTCATAATCATAATAGTTTTGCTCATCAAAACTTGGGTGGATTAAAATATCATATTCATCAAACATAGCATCCCCAAGATTGTGGATTTGCATATCATTAGCATCATGAACGTTCAGAGAATTTATACTAACAATATCATTATCATGCTCATTACTCAAATATTTAGTGCCAAACATTTTAATAAGTTCTTCTTCTAACACTTCAGCACACTTTTCCTTTCCATCATTTTCACGAAAGACATTAAAAAATTGAAGCATATGAGGCAAACTCGGTGTTGGGGATATAACCCCATGGTGAGACCAGCCCCTGAGGCTCCTAGTCATACCTGGAGGCTCATACACCATCCCAAGGATGGGCTGTGAAGACTTAAGCCCAAGACGTTGGGCGGCTTGACAAGATGGGCCGGGACGTGGCCCGTACGGAGAAGGTATGATGACCCGGGCAGGTGAGCCGCCCGGAGAGAACTTGCTCAGGATGGTAAGACAATGTAGAGATAGACTCAGACACGTTGTGAGAGTCGGTTACAACTTATATGACCCGTGGTCTTGACCTCCTATATAAAGGCAAGACCTGGGGCGACTTAGAGAGGGAGATCAACTATCGAGAACTAGGTCAAGCAATCAACTTCCTTGTAATCGATACACCAAGCAATACAAAGACAAGCAGGACGTAGGCTGTTACCTCTACTTGAGGGGCCGAACCTGGGTAAACCCGTGCCCTCCGTCCCAATCAACCCCTTTGAGTCCATCACCTTAGGGATGGCCTCGAATCCAAGTCCGTCACCCGGACATCTGCCATGACAAAACCACGAGAGTTGGCGCCCACCGTGGGGCTTGCGCTCGGTGGTGTCGAGTTGTCAAAGGGCTCTCTCCTAGGGTTTGAAGGATACATGGTCGGAAGGATGAGCAAGAGCCTCCGTGGACGGCTCTACATCGACGACGCCCGTTGATGTCCTGAGGCCGATTCTGTTGAATATGGATTCCGGGTTCCCTTCAGTGGAATCCACGTCTTCATCGGCAAGGTGGACGGATCTACACCCGGGCCGAACGTCTGCACCAACATCGTCGAGCCGGCTCGGTGCGCACAACCCGCCCAATATGTGCGACCCCCCACGTTAAGCTGGGCCGGAAGCACATCTTCGTGGGCTTTACTCAAGGTATGGATCTTGAAACTTCTACGTCACAGGAGACTCTTGTCTATTCAGAGGACGGATCTTCAAGTGGAGAAGCAGGGTCGATCTACTATCTTCACAACGGCGGGCTCGGGGGCTACAACGAGCCTTACCCTGAGTCGGGGCATTCTGAGCCGGACGATCTCAGGCTGTCGGTTCATGGTGCCGTGTTCATGGTGGGGTCAGCCCCGGGCACGAGCAGCACAGCCGCTGGAGTAGCAAACACGGGGGCTGACTTGCCGCCACGGGCTCAAGTTCTTCTGGATCTGATGAACGAGCTCGCAACCCTGATGACCACCGAAGTCACACCAGATAATAAAGCCGCTCGGAACATGGAGATCGCAAGACTCAAGGACCGGATGGCGGAGGAGCAATAGAGGATAGCCGACTTAAAAGTTCAGATGGAGGCGGAGACAGAATGCCTTAAGACAGATGCTTTTCGCCTTGAGCTAGAGCAGCAATCAGCAGCTGCGGTGCAGTGGATGAGGCATCAATCCTGCTTAGCGGAACAGTACAAGGCTAGGAATCTCTTTAATCCGGCAGGAACGGGACGAGCAGCAGATGCGCCTGGAGCTTGGCCGGTGGCTCGACAACATCTTAATTTGCCGCGACGAAACGAGGCCTCACCAGTGGTTTTTCCAACGCCGGCGAGCCATTATTCCAACCTGGCAGAGAACATGGTGGTCGCAGCAACCCGGATTTAAACGATCTCTATTCCAGATGAGGCACCTTTTGCAGAAGAGGTGCGGAACGCCATTGGGTACCTTCCGACGGCGACCCAGCAGGAGAAATATGCTTATAGCCAGAGCTGCGTTCATTCAACCCCCCTCCCTAGCCACAGCTTTAGCCGATGCTATGAGTCGCCGACGGTTTCTAGCAGCGATAGGCACCAGGGGCCTCCAGGGGATGATCAGGCAGATCTAGATGCACAGGCGCACGTAAACTGGGCAAGAAACCAGCAAGAGGCGGCGGCTTTCGCAGCGGTGGCTCACCAAGAGCCTGCGCCCTCCGTTTCAATAGGAGCGGGAGTGACCACCAGGGCCGTGGGAGTGCCATGTTTAATATCGGCTCTGCGGAACGAGCGGTTGCCAAAGGATTTCGAAGGACCTCGCAAAGTCCTTAATTACACTACCGACTTACCTCCGGAGGCCTGGATCGAAAGCTATGAGCTGGCTATGGAGATGTTGGGTGTCAATGATGCGGTGTGTGCCAAATATTTCATCATGATGCTTGAAGGACCGGCTCGCATGTGGTTAAAGGGTTTGCCATCCAATACCATCAATTCATGGGCTGAGCTGAGAGCAAGGTTCATCAAAAACTTCCAAGGGACTTGCAAACAGCCTATGACGATTGTGGATCTGGATCACTGTGCCCAGCAGGAGAATGAGTCGGCTCATCATTGGGTCCGGCGGGTGTCGACCGTCATCCACTCGTCCGAACAGATCACGTCGGCTCAAGCGGTGTTGATCCTAGAGAAGAACTGTCACTTCATCCCTCTGAAGTAGAAGCTCAGCCGGCTCAAGCGTACGTGTCAGGACATGGGATAACTCATGGTGGCTCTCACAAAGTATGTCGACTCTGATAACATGAAGGATCCATGTTCTGATGAGGGGAAGACTGGCTAAGGTAAAAAGAACAATCATGGAAAGGGTACGGTAGGTAATGGTAACCAAGGAAAGCGGAAGAACCCGGATGCGGGTCAGAATTGGTGGCCAATACCAGCACCGGCCATAACCGTCCTAAGGGCAATGCGAAGTTTAGAGCGCCTTTTAACAAAAATAAGACTCCTTTCAATTTGGAGGAAATGCTCAATAAACCTTGTCCGGAGCACAGCCGGCCCGATAGAGTTGCGGGTCACACATGGGGTAATTGCCACATCATGCAGAAGTTTAAGAATTATAACATGCAACAGCATAACAACAATGGTGGTGGCCCGCCTGGCGGCTCAGGACCAGGCGGGTCAAGAGTCACCGGTTTTAGCCGCTCCGGCTGAGAAAGAACCCTTGCTCTTGTACGTGGCGGCTAACAACAGGGCTGTCAACGCTGTAATTGTGGTTGAGCTCAAGGAGGCAGGGAAAGAATATCCGGTTTAGAGGCCGGTTAATTATATCAATGAGGTCCTGACAGAGTCCAAGCAAAGATATCCACATTGGCAGAAGCTAGTGTATGGGGTGTTCATGGCCAACCGCAAGCTAAAGCACTACTTCTTAGGGCGCCAGATCACCGCGGTCAGCTCTGCTCCGTTGGGGGACATAATTCAAAACAGAGAAGCCATTCGTAGGATTGCTAAGTGGGCATTAGAGCTGGGGCCTCTCAATCTGAAATACGTACCTCGTACGGCTATCAAGTCTCAAGACCTTGTGAATTTCATAAACGATTGGGCAGAGTGTCAGGCGCCCAAAGAAAAGCCGGATAACACATACTGGACAATACACTTTCATGGATCCAGGCAGCTGTAAGGATCAGGGGCAGGGGTTGTCTTAACATCCCCCAAAGGTGACAAGTTTTGTTATGTGCTCCGGCTGATGTTCCCTTGTACTAATAATGCAGCTAAATACGAAGCCCTGCTTCATGGCCTCAGGGTAGCTAAGGAGATGAACTTAAGCTGGGTAAGGTGCTTCAGCGACTCAGATCTTGTGGCTCAGCAAGTTTCAGGCTCTTGGGATTCCAAGGATCCACGAATGGCGGCTTATCGTCAGGCGGTGGATGTCATCGCTGGTCACTTCAAGGGTTATCAGGTGGATCATATTGATCGTCGTAGGAATGAGGCAGCTTGCGCCCTGTCAAGGTTAGGCTCTCAACGAAAGCCCGTGCTGTTGGGGAACGTTGCATGGGAAACAAAAAATTTCCTACGCGCACGCAAACCTATCCATGGTGATGAGCATCTACGAGAGTGGGAGTTGATCTACGTACCCTTGTAGATCGCTAAGCGGGAAGCGTTAAGAAACGTGGTTGGTGTAGTCGTACGTCTTCGCGATTCTACGAAGATCTTTATCGGTCGAACCTCTATGTCAAGGATTCGGTTAATCCCGTATAACGTTCCCTTTGTTCTTCGGTATGTTACTTGCCCGAGATTCGATCGTCGATATCCCAATACCTAGTTCAACCTCGTTACCGGCAAGTCTCTTTACTCATTCCGTAATACAAGATCTCGCAACTAACATTTAGTCACATTGCTTGCAAGGCTTGTTGTGATGTTGTATTACCGAGTGGGCCCTGAGATACCTCTCCGTCACATGGAGTAACAAATCCCAGTCTTGATCCATGCCAACCCAATAGACACTGTCGGGGATATACCCCGCGGTATGACCCGTCCTGGTGATTCACAGGAGACCCGTTAAAGACATAACATCTTATTAAGTGACCCGGCAGGCGAGTCACAGGACGACCAAGCCCAAGACCCGGCGGGTGAGCCTGCGCCAGACGGTTCACGAGATAAGACCCAGCGGGTGAGCCGGCGCCGGACGGCTCACGAGATAAGACCCGGCGGGTGAGCCGGCGCCAGACGGCTCACGAGATAAGACCCAGCGGGAGAGCCGGCGCCTGGCGGCTCGCAAGAGAAGGCCCACAAGAGAAGGCCTGCGATAGAAGGATTCCCTTAAAGGAAATAAGACCCTGAGTAGGATTCGTGAGAGACGCGTCCTAATCCTACTCCTAGTAGGACTCTATTTGTAAGCCTACCCTCTCCACTTATATAAGGAGGGGTAGAGCACTCCTAGAGGGACAAGTTGACATGTAGACAAGTTTTAGAGGATTCACAAGTCTACAAGTTTAGACAACACAAGAGATTAGAGGCTCTCGTGATTAGAGGTAGCGATTAGCACCCTTGTAACCGAGAGATCTTTATCATCATCAATACCAGACAAGCAGGACGTAGGCTTTTACCTCCATCGGAGGGGCCGAACCTGGGTAAAACTAAGTGTCTTCTCGATTCCGACCAACCCCTTCAAGCCGCCATGTAGTTGCGTCTCGCCCCGAACCTAAGTCCGTTGACCCGGACATCTACCGTGACAAAACCACGACAGTTGGCGCCCATCATGGGGCGGAGCACGATGGTGTTGTGTTCTTGGAGGGAGCTCTCCTAGGGATCGAGAAGGTTGCGATCTGCCAGATGAGAAAGAGCCGCCATGGAAGTATCTTGATAGACGACTACTTTTGATCCAATTTAAGATCAAAACCAAAGAGAGAATTTGACGCCACCGTCAAGCTGTCACATTCCTCGTCAAATCCTGCACTGCCATCAAGTCGCTGTGGTCCTTGTTTTCCCAATCGACCAACCGAGGCACACGTGCATGCAAGGGATTGGATCAGTTGTTGTGTCCTAGATGATCGTACGCTTGCCAATCAAATTGCAGACACCTCTGTTCGTACAAGGAAACAGCGGCCCACCAGGTTCCGCAAGTTGCTAATGCTGTGTTCATCAACTATCAAAAAGTAAAAGAATAAATCAAAAGAGAGAAGAAGATCTACAACTCCACGGACTCGGACGCCGCCTACTGCCACCGAGCTGTGGTCGGATCGGCCTCGCCCAACATCCGTGTCGTGTCTGGCTCAGCTTGGTCTTGCCACCGCACCCTGGCCAGATCGCTTGCCTCCCCGCCTCACCCCGCCCCTACCATAGCATTATCGCCTCACCTGCGCCCCGACACTGAACTGATATGGATTATACGATAAGTTTGGGTACGTTAAGTGTCGTTGTCAATAGAGGCTTCATACCATCAGGGATAGATTATATCCTATGACAGCTGGCTCTTCAATAGATTCAAATTACAAGAGCCGGAGCCCCGTTGCTCCGCTTGACAAAATTCAAGTTCCTCAAAAGATACTCTCCGGCTCTAAGATTCTGGAGAAGGAATATAGTCTTAAAAGAGCACAAGACATATTTATGCAAAGGAGCAATGTTATGAAAGGTATGAACATCTCCGGGTTGAGCTTCTTCAAGCCGCCCTCACAACAATGCAGAATCTATTCTGTCTTGTTATTTTTTGCAGGTATTATCTCTTAAGATGAGCCGCCATTAAGTATTCTGGATCTTTTAAATAGACAACATGGCTGGATCTTCATGGTTTATCATAACCAATAATAAATGATTGGGTTTTTTTCAAACCGGCTTAGAGAAATTATTATCTTTTAAAGAGTCATCCTATCAGATATAATGTCGTGTCATCTAAATTGGCCGGTTCTCGGTTTTCATTAAAATTGTGCTCTGTAGTAATCTACAACACTCATGGATTCCTTCAAATATATATTTTCCAGTTTGCATCGTAACCACGAGCAGGGATTTCATATCAAAGGATTTATTCCAGCATATTCATTCCGGGTTATATTACAACCACGGTCAGGATTCATTCGACAAATTGTGGTGAGTCATATTATTCTAATAGTAGTCCCGAGTGGCCGCAGGCAGACGACCCGGCACTTGGGGGCTACACTATTCAAGTCAAGTTTATATCAAATATGCAAGTCCCATGTCATTGCAAGCATGCATCATGGCACTTGGGGGCTAATGCAAGCCGGTTTTCAAGTCATTACATTGTCAGCAAGACCCTACTATATCAAGAAGATGAGCCGGACTTTCTATATTATTCTAAGTCCCAACCCACTAATTCTTACTGACCCGACACTTCGGGACTACACCGCTCAGATCAAAGTATATAAAGTTCCAGGTCGCCGCAGGCGTGCGACCCGACACTTGGGGGCTACAGTATTCATCCATTTAAACAGATTACAAGGTTCAAATTGAAGACCCGGCACATCACATTTTGATGAGCCAGCCCTTGGGGGCTACACCCGCTGAAGCTTTCTGATGAGCCGGAGCTTGGGGGCTACACCCGCCGAAGCCTTATAAGATATAAAACAATTATAAGTCCCAGGTTACTGCAGGCAGGACAACCCGACAATTGGGGGCTACACAGTCCAAAATGTTATTTGCAAAGCACCATGTTATCATGGATAATCTTGGAGCTTGGGGGCTACAGGTAATATGGACATATCAAAAACTTTTGAGGACAGTTTTCAAAGATTTTAATTATGGAGTTGAGCTGTTAGACCCGGTGTCTTCAACATTTATGACCCGGTATTATCAAAAGATCATAACCCGCCAGATTTTATAAGCCACCTTGTTTTACAACAATGGAAGTCCGGCTTTACATCGGATGGATTTTCATCTCAATGTTTTTATCAAGTCAGCTGGATTCTAACTATTTAACTCGGAGTCACCAATGATAATGACCCAGCATCATCAATGATTATAACCTGACGGAGATGACCTGCCAAGTATATTGGAAGCCGACTCAGTGGCATCTGGGTGTTCTATTTTCAATATTTTTCAAAGGACATTGACAAGCCGACTCATATGCAGAGAAGACCCAGATTGACAAGCCATTATACAAGCCGGCCAAAAGAGCAAGCCGACCACTTAATATATTTGTTATTTTTACTCCAGGAGATTAGCTTGAATAAATTCAAACTAATCTGGGGGCTAATGTCGGGGATATACCCCGCGGTATGACCCACCCTGGCGATTCACAGGAGACCCATTAAAGACATAACATCTTATTAAGTGACCCGGCAGGCGAGTCACAAGACAACCAAGCCCAAGACCCGGCGGTTGAGCCGGCGCCAGACGGTTCACGAGATAAGACCCGGCGGGTGAGCCAGCACCGGACAGCTCACCAGATAAGACCCGGCGGGTGAGCCGGCGCTAGACGGCTCACGAGATAAGACCTAGCGGGTGAGCCGGCGCCTGGTGGCTCGCAAGAGAAGGCCTGCGAGAGAAGGATTCCCTTAAAGGAAATCAGACCCGGAGTAGGATTCGTGAGAGACGAGTCCTAATCCTACTCCTAGTAGGACTCTATTTGTAAGCCTACCCTCTCCACTTATATAAGGAGGGGTAGAGCACCCCTAGAGGGACAAGTTGACAAGTAGACAAGTTTTAGAGGATTCACAAGTCTACAAGTTTAGACAACACAAGAGATTAGAGCCTCTCGTGATTAGAGGTAGCGATTAGCACCCTTGTAACCTAGAGATCTTCATCATCATCAATACCAGACAAGCAGGACGTAGGATTTTACCTCCATCAGAGGGGCCGAACCTGGGTAAAACTCCGTGTCTTCTCGATTCCGACCAACCCCTTCCAGCCGCCACGTAGTTGCGTCTCGCCCCGAACCTAAGTCCGTTGACCCGGACATCTGCCGTGGCAAAACCACGACAGACACCTTCGGAGATACCTGTAGAGTACGTTTATAGTCACCCAGTTACGTTGTGAGGTTTGATACACAAAGCATTCCTCCGGTGTCAGTGAGTTGCATGATCTCATGGTCATAGGAACATATACTTGACATGCGGAAAACAACAGCAATAAACTGACACGACCATATGCTACGTTTGTAGTTTGGGTCTTGTCCATCACATCATTCTCCTAATGACGTGATCCCGTTATCAAATGACATCTCATGTCTATGGCTAGGAAACCTTAACCATCTTTGATCAACGAGCTAGTTCACTAGAGGCATACTAGGGACACGATGTTGTCTATGTATCCACACATGTATCTATGTTTCCATTCAATACAATTATAGCATGGATAATAAACGATTATCATGAACAAGGAAATATAATAATAAACACTTTATTTACTGCCTCTAGGGCATATTTCCAACAGTCTCTCACTTGCACTAGAGTCAATAATCTAGTTCACATCTCTATGTGATTTACATTGTAATGAATCAAACACCCATGCAGTTCTGGTGTTGTTCATGTTTAGCCCTTGGAAGAGGTTTATTCAATGGGTCTGCAACATTCAGATCCGTGTGCACTCTGCAAATATTTATGTCCTTCTCCTCGATGTAATATCGGATGGAGTTGAAGCGTCTCTTTATATGTCTGGTCTTCTTGTGAGACCTTGGTTCCTTGGCTAGAGCAATGGCACTAGTGTTGTCACAGAACAGGCTCATTGGATTCAGTGAACTGGACACTACTCCGAGACCTGTCATGAACTACTTCATCTAGACACCTTCCTTCGCCTCCTCCGAGGCTGTGATGTACTACGCTTCGCACGTAGAAACAGCTACCACACTTTGCTTGGAACTGCACCAGCTTACCGCTCCCACATTAAGAATAAATACGTATCTGGTTTGCAACTTAGAGTCGTCCGGATCAGTGTCAAAGCTTGCATCGACGTAACCCTTTACGACGAGCTCTTCATCACCTCCATAAACGAGAAACATGTCCTTAGTCTTGTTAAGGTACTTAAGGATATTCTTGACGGCTTGCCAGTGCTCCATTCTAGGATCACCTTGAAACCTTCAACCATACTTATGGCAAGGCTGACATCGGGTGTTGTGCAAAACATTGCATACATGATAGAGCCTATGGCTGAAGCATAGGGGATGGTACACATCTTTTCTTTATCTTCTGCAGTCACTGGGCATTGAGTCTTACTCAACTTCACACCTTGCAACACAGGCAAGAACCCCTTCTTGGACTGTTCCATTTTGCACTTTTTCAAAACTTTATCAAGGTATGTCCCCTGTGAAAGTGCTATTAAGCGTCTTGATCTATCTCTATAGATCTTAATGCCTAATATGAAAGCAGCTTCTCCTAGGTCCTTCATTGAAAAACTCTTGTTCAAATATTCCTTCACGCTTTCTAGCATTTCTATACTGTTTCCAATCACTAATATGTCATCCACTTATAATATTAGAAACGCTATAGACCTCCCACTCACTTTCTTGTAAATACAAGCTTCTCCATAAACTTGTATATACCCAAACGCTTTGATCACCTCATCGAAGCGCTTATTCCAACTCCGAGATGCTTGCACCAGCCCATAAATGGATCGCTGGAGTTTGCAAACTTTGTCAGCATTTTCTGGATCGACAAAACCTTCTGGTTGTATCATATACAACTCTTCCTCAAGGAAACCGTTGAGGAACGCTGTTTTGACATCCATCTGCCAAATTTCATAGTCGAAATAAGCAGCTATTGCCAACATGATTCTGACAGACTTAAGCATCGCTACTGGTGAGAAGGTCTCATCGTAGTCAAGTCCTTGAACTTGTGAAAAACCCTTTGCCACAAGTCGAGCTTTATAGACGGTGACATTACCGTCCGCGCCTGTCTTCTTCTTAAAGTTCCATTTGTTCTGAATGGCCTTTCGCCCTTCAGGTAATACTTCCAAAGTCCGTACTTTGTTTTCATACATGGATCGCATCTAGGATTTCATGGACTCAAACCATTTCTTGGAATCCGGGCCCATAACCGCTCCTTCAATGCTCGTAGGTTCATTGTTGACCCGACGGTCTAAATCCATGATGATGAAAATCTGGCCAGACAGATGACCCGACGGTCTAAATCCATGACGATAGTCAATGGCGAGTTACACAAGTGCAGCGTCACCGGCGTGTTTCGGCGTTGCGTCTCACTGGAGGAGGGTAAGGAAATCTTGAATGAAATTCATGCTGGTGATTGCGGACATCACGTCGGCTCAAAATCTCTGGTGGCCAAGTCTTTCTGCCATGGTTTCTTCTAGTTGACGGCTAACAAGGATGCAGAGGATCTGTTCCGCAAATGCGACGGCTGTCAAAAGTTTGGCCGGCGTGCTCATGTTCCGGCTCAAGAATTGCGCATGATTCCAATCACTTAGCCGTTTGCAGTATGGGGGCTTGATATGGTCAGGCCTTTCAAGAGATCCGAGGACAAGAAGACGCACCTCTTGTTCACGGTTGATAAGTTTACAAAGTGGGTAGAGGCTGAGCCGGTCAGCAAGTGTGACACGGCTACGACAGTTTGTTTTATCAAAAAGCTGATCTACCATTTTGGTTACCCTCATTGTATCATCACAGACAATGGCACGATCCTATCCAAGGGGGCTATGAACACGTTCTGCGACATTGAACACATCCGGCTTGATGTTTCTGCGGTTGCTCATCCACAGTCCAACGGTCAGGCGGAGCGTGCTAATAAAGAAATCTTGAGAGGTATCAAGCCCCGGCTTATGGTTCCTTTATAGAGAACGCCGGGTTGTTGGGTAGAGGAATTTCCGCCCGTCTTATGGAGCATCAGGACTACCCCCAACAGATCAACGGGTTATACACCTTTCTTCATGGTTTATGGGGCAGAGTCCGTGTTACCAAGTGACATCCATCATGACTCGCCACGAGTGGCGGCTTACGTTGAGACGGACAATGAGATGGCACGTCAAGACACATTCGATGCCTTGGAGGAGGAAGGTGATCTAGCGGCTGCTCATTTGGCGATTTATCAGCAAGACCTGCGCCGCTATCTCACTGTAGAGTTAAGACTCGGACGTTTCAAGAAGGCGACTTAGTGCTGCGGCTGATTCAAGACCAGCCAAATATGCATAAGCTATCTCCTCCATGGGAAGGACCTTTCGTGGTCAGCAGAAATCTCAACAACGGGTCATATTACCTCATTGAGATCTGAGACGATTCAGATACCTCGGGGCAGAAGACCTGCCGGCCGTGGAACATAGCGCATCTGTGGCCTTACTACACTTAAGTCATTGAGACTCGACATTGTAAACTATCATTGTACATATCATATTTATATATGAATAAAGTTGGCATCCCTGCAAGCCGAGGCCTTTTCCGTTTCGCATATCTTCATGTACGCAAGAAAGATCCAACATGACCGTCCAGGGGGCTTCCTACCCTCCGGGTGTACCTTATCAGACCCTATCGGTCAGCTCTCAAGCCAAACAGTTGACTCCATCAACATGATCGTCTAGGGGGCTTCCCACCCTCCGGTTGTAGCTTATCAGACCATATCGGACGGCTCAGAAGCCAAACAGTTGATTCCATCAACAAAGGTCACTTTGGGGCTTCCCACCCGCCGGGTGTAGCTTACACACCCTCTTGATCGGCTCTTAAGCCAAGTTTTCTTCCAATCTTTAGGGTGGCTTGGCAATTGAAGAGCCGGGAAGGTTATGTCCCGCCGCCTCTGAATGGAAATTCCACCAAGCTCTAAGCTTGGGCCGGCCTTCACCTCTGTCTGACGATTTGCATAAAATAAGTCACGGAATAAATCCACGGACGATTCCTTTTGCAAATAGAGCTCACTAAGTATTTGGAAATTGCATATGTTGGAGACAGAATTGGGCGCAAGGACTTGAGGGTGCAGTTTGAAAAAATGAAGGACATCCCGGCAGAATGTTGAACCGGGTGGGCTAAACCCACGTGAGAGGTGATCTATAAATACGACTACCTTACCCTCCTGAGGACAGGGCTTCAATTCATTGCCTGGAACCCGCCAATGCATAACACTTTTTGCTTGAAGGGTCCCCACGATTACAAAGTCTGTCAAATAATTTTCCGTAACGACAGAGCCGACCCAGTTGCACGAGTTGGATGCACGAGACATGGCAGCATTCAAAACTACGTAAGGTAACAATGCACGGTGAGTCAGGGGACGACAGACGACTAAGGGCGGCTAAAAGCCTAAGATTTTATAAGATTAAGCCGCCAGGAGCCGGTTAGTGAGAGCTGGAATTTCATGATGGGTCAAGTTCATAAGAAGACGAAGCAAAATTTGGCTAAGTGTGGAAAACAAGTTTCACAACATATCTCTGTGGTTACATCTACAAAACAGAGAAAAGTGGTTTTATTTCAAATGTAGCGACGAACCGTCAAAATGGCAAAAGTTTGAAAATGGCAGGCAAAGCAATTATAGATTTGTGTGGCGCTGCTATTAGTTTCCTACAGTACACCGCAATGGGGAAAAGGATATCATCGAGTTTTTATGGACTAGGCATGGCCGGCATTGGAGAGAAGCTTGTGTTCTAACCAGCGGAGGTACTCGTGAAAACCCTACCAAAAACTACGGATCTAGGAGAGGAAAAACTTACCGAAGATGGCACGGCAGACGCGGGCATAGCTCTGGAGAAAATAGGTTGATGCAGCGGCCTCAACGATGACGGAGTGAAGACGTCACCAGAGCGAGGTGCACTGGAGCGGCAACGTCGAAAGGAAGAAGAAGAAGAAGAAGAAGAGCGAGCGGGGAGGAAACAAATGCCACCCCTCACTGTCCTATTTAATAGGCAAAGGTGGAAACGGGCGCGAAAATCCAGGCGATGGATATTGATTGACCGAGGCGGATGCCTCGATTCTCAGGCCATCCATTTAATAGGGGAAAGATTCGTTGTGGACGTCAGAGGATCTTTCTAACAGATTTGACATGACATCACGGCGGATCACTTTTGTTTTACTTTCAGATGACGTAAGTGAGACTCGCCGCTAGTTAAGAAGGAGGCTGAAGTGAGCAAGCTCAAATCAACCTAGGGCCTAATGTTGGGGATATAACCCCATGGTGAGACCTTCCCCTGAGGCTCCGGGTCACACCTAGCGGCTCATACACCATATCAAGGATGGGCCGTGAAGACTTAAGCCCAAGACATTGGGCGGCTTGACAAGATGGGGCGGGACATGGCCTGGACGGAGAAGGTATGAAGACCCGGGCGGGTGAGCCGCCCGAAGACAACTTGCTTAGGAAGGCAAGACAATCTAGAGATAGACTCAGACACATTGTGAGAGTCGGTTACGACTTGTATGACCCGTGGTCTTGACCTCCTATATAAATGCGAGACCCGGGGTGACTTAGAGAGGGAGATCAACTATCGAGAACTAGGTCAAGCAATCGGCTCCCTTGTAACAGATACACCAAGCAATACAAACACAAGCAGGACATAGGTTGTTACCACTACTTGAGGGGCCGAACCTGGGTAAACCCGTGTCCTCCGTCCCAATCAACCCCTTTAAGTCCATCACCTTAGTGATGGCCTCGAATCCAAGTCCATTCACCCAGACATCTGCCGTGACAAAACCACAACACTCGGTTCCATTTTTTTGTAGTTTTCTTTTATAAAACAAAACTAGTGAAAAACAAGAAACTAAAAGATTTGATTGCAAGATCTAAATATATACCTTCAAGCACTCACCTCCCCGGCAACGGCGCCAGAAAAGAGCTTTATGTCTACTACACAACCTTCTTCTTGTAGACTCGTGTTGGGCCTCCAAGCGCAGAGTTTTGTAGGATAGTGGAAATTTTCCCTCAACTGGATGACCTAAGGTTTATCAATCCGTGGGAGGTGTACGATGAATATGGTCTCTCTCAAGCAACCCTGCAACCAAATAACAAAGAGTCTCTTCTGTCCCCAACACACCCAATAGAATGGTAAATTGTATAGGTGCACTAGTTCGGCGAAGAGATGGTGATACAAGTGCAATATGGATGGTAGATATAGGTTCTTGTAATCTGAAAATATAAAAACAGATAGGTAACAAATAGTAAAGCGTAAGAAAAACAGTATGGCAATGCTTGAAAACAAGGCCTAGGGTCCATACTTTCACTAGTGCAATTTCTCTCAACAATATTGGCATAGTTGAATCATATGTAAGTGCCTCTCGTGCGACAAAGAGTTCACTCCAAAGTTACAAATAGCGGAGAAGAAACGTACAAATTATTGTAGGGTATGAAACCACCTCAAAGTTATCTTTTCTGATCAATGTTATGAGCTATCCCTGTAAGTGTCATGAACAGCCCTAGAGTTCGTACTAAGATAACACCTTAAGATACACATCAACCAAAACCCTAATGTCACCTAGATACTCCAAAGTAACCACAACTACTCATGGGCTTGATTATACAATATGCATCACACAATTTCAGATTTATTATATTCAATCCAATACAAAGAATTTCAAAGAGTGCCCCAAAGTTTCTACCGGAACATCGAGATAAGAATGTGTGCCAACCCCTATACATAGATTACCAAGGTCACGGAACCCGCAAGTTGATCACCGAAACATACATCAAGTGTATCAATAAAACATCCCATTGTCACCATAGATATTCCATCGCAAGACATACATCAAGTGTTCATAAATCCTTGAAGATTCAATCCGATAAGTAAACTTGAAAGGGAAAACTCTATTTATCACAACTAGATAGAGAGGGGAAGCACTCCATATGATTCAATGTATATCAACAAAGCTCGTGGTCCATCAAGATTGTGCCATCTCAAGAACACGAGTGAGATAGAGAGATCAAAAACATAGCTACTAGTACATACCCTCAGCCCCGAGGGTGAACTATTCACTCCTCATCATGGAGAGCACCGGGATGATGAAGATGGCCTTCGGTAATGGTTTCCCCTTCCGGCATGGTGCCGGAACGGGCTCCCGGTTGGTTTTTTGTGTCTCTAGAGGCTCGCAGCCGGTGGCCGTGCCCCTAGGTCTTGTGGCTTGCTCGGGAGACTTATGACTTCATCTCCAAGTTGCGTAGGTTCCTTCTGATCTAGAAAAAATCATATCGAAGGTTTTATTCCGTTTGGACTCCGTTTGATATTCCTTTTCTGTAAAACTCAAAAACAAGGAAAAAACAGAAACTGGCACTAGGCTCTAGGTTAATAGGTTAGTCCCAAAAATAATATAAAATTGTGGTAAAATGATTGTAAAACATCCTGAATGATAATATAGCAGCATGAAACAAGCAAAAAATATATATACGTTGGAGGCGTATTAGCATCCCCAAGCTTAATTCCTGCTCATCCTCGAGTAGCTAAATGATAAAAATAGAATTTCTGATTGTGAATTCTACCTAACATATTTATCCATTTAATATTCTTTATTGTGGCATGAATGTTCAGATTCATAAGATTCAAAACAATAGTCTAATATTGACATTAAAACAGTAATACTTTGAGCACACCAACAAGGTAGTCATCGTGTCCTTTCTAAATAACATGGCCTTAGAAAGTTATCCCTACAAAATCATATGGTTTGGCTATGCTCCATCTTCCCCACACAAAGTATCTAAATCACGCACAACCCCAATGAACAAGTCAAGCAATTGTTTCACACTTTTTGTGTTCTCAAACCTTTTCAACTCTCACGCAATACATCAGCATGAGCCATGGATATAGCATTATAGGTGGAATAGAACATGGAGGAGGGGCAAGGGGAAAAAGGACATGATAGTCTCACATCAACTAGACGTATCAACGGGTTATGGAGATGCCCGTCAATAGATATCAATGTGAGTGAGTAGGGATTGCCATGCAACAAATGCACTTAGAGCTATAAATGTATGAAAGCTCAAAAAGAAAACTAAGTGTTCATGCATAATGAATATCCACTAGTTATATGAAAGTGACAGAATAGGAGACTCTCTATTATGAAGATCATGGTGCTACTTTGAAGCACAAGTGTGGAAAAAGGTAGTAGCAATTGTCCCTTCTCTCTTTCTCTCATTTTTTTCTTTCTTTCTTTATTTTTCACTTTTTTTCTTCTTTTTTTCTTTTTGGTGGGCTTCTTTCGCCTCTTTTTTTTTGGGCTTGGCTGGCCTCTTTTATTTTTTTGTAAAGTCCGGGTGCTCATCCCAACTTGTGAGGGAGTCATGGCTTCCATCATCCTTTTATCTCACGGGATGATGCTCTATGAATGAAAAATCATCACACTTTTATTTACTTATAACTCAAAAGAAAAAAATTACAACTCGATTCCTATGACAAAATATGACTCTATATGCAATATGAAGTGATGATGCAAGTCCTAAAAAACTACATGGTGGAAGTTGCATGGCAATATATCTCGGAATGGCTATGGAAATGCCATAATAGGTAGGTATGGTGGCTGTTTTGAGGAATATATGGTGGCTATTTTGAGGAAGGAGGGTTTGTTGTACCGGCGAAAGATGCGCCGTACTAGAGAGGCTAGCAAAGATGGAAGGGTGAGAGTGCGTATAATCCATGGACGCAACATTAGTCATAAACAACTCAAATGCTTATTGAAAAATTCTATTAGTTATCAAACAAAGCATTATACGCATGCTCCTAGGGGATAGGTTGGTAAGAGTTAACCATCGCGCACTCCCGACCCTCGCACAAAGGTCGGTAATCATTAATTAAACAAATCATCCTCCGACTTCATTACATAACGGTTCACCATACATGCATGCTATGGGAATCACAAGATTTAACACACATATCTCTTCAATTAAAAACTACTTACTAGCATGACTCTCATATTGCCATCCCTATTATCTCAAAACTATATGCAAGGAATCAAACTTCTCATAGTTTTTAATGCCCTTAATTTGAAAGTTTTTATTATATCCCTCTTGGATGCCGATTATATTAGGACTAAATTCATAACTTAAACAAATTACCATTCTGTTTTAACAAACTCTCAAAATAATGTAAGTGAGGTACGAGAGTTCAATAATTTCTATAAAATATAACACCACCATGCTCTATAAAGATATAACTGAAGCACATAAGCAAATGACAAGCTACTCTCAAAGGATATGAGTAGTCAACAATTAAGGAACAATGTGAGGACTCTCTCTCTCCCTCAATAAATATTTTCTGTTATTAAGTACTTTATTCAAATAGCAAGAAAGTGAACAATTGCACTCCACGAATAGCACACATCGTGTGAACGAATAAAAATTTAGGCTCAACATAGGCTAACCGATAATTTTTGATGGAGAGAGCTGGGATGCGTAGCATCCCCAAGCTTATATGCTTGAGAGTTCTTTAAATGTTTACTTGGGGTTCCTTGGGCATCCCCAATCTGGAGATTTTGTATCTTGTTCAATCCTATCATATCCCGGTTTCACCTATTGTCCAAAACTTCATCGACACAAAACTCAAAAAGAACTCGTGAGATAGGTTAGGTCACATAATAATAAATCAAATCTTTATGTACTGCCAAGAAAAGTTGCATAATAATTTTAAAACATTAGGTACTGTATACTATCATTTCCACAATTTATATCTAGCAATATAGGCTATAGAAACTATAGGATAAGTAGATAATTAATGAAACTATGACAACAATCTGTCTAAACAGAATAGTCTGTGGCAATTTATGAAAACAGTGTACTTCTCTAAGTCAACAAATTATGAAAATTTAGGAAATTCTATATAATTTATATGACCATGCTGTGTAAAAGTTTCAGAAACTTTCCACGTTCCAGTAAAATATGAAAATTCAAATGCTACAAAAGAAGTTTCTGTTTTTACCCAGCACATATCAAAATATGCAATGCAAGCATCCTAAAGGCAATTATTGGAACTTTTTATTGAAAAAAAAGATTATAAATAACACCTAACATAAATTTAAAAAATATAATGACAACCCAAGCAAAGCACATATTATGTGACGAATAAAAATATAGCTCCAAGTAAGATATACCAATAGTGTTGAAGACGAAAGAGGGGATGCCTTCCGGGGCATCCCCAAGCTTAGGCGCTTGAGTCTTCCTTGGATATTAACTTGGGGGTGCCTTGTGCAACCCCAATATTAGGTTCTTGTCACTCCTTATTCTCCTCATATCGGTGTCGCACCCAAAACTTGAAAACTTCAATCACACAAAACTTAACGGAACTTCGCTAGATGGGTTAGTGTAGTAAATATAGATCATTTACTTAGGTACTATCAAGAAAAGATTCATAATTGTTACCACATGATACCTACTGTATTAAATCATTACCACAACTTATATTACTCAGTATAAGCTATAGGAACACTTGAAACAAGCAAACTAAGCATGCAAATAAGAATGTGTGAAAAACAGAACAGTCTGTAAAGATCTGATGATCACCAAATTTCCTGACTCTAAAAATTCTGAAAAATTAGTAAAACTCTAGTTATTTGCATATAAAGTTTAATTAAAAATTGCCGAATTGTTTGACTCGCCAGTAAAATCAGATAATTCATATACTGGACGCAAAACTTTCTGTTTTTGCACAGAATAAAACAAGCAAGTATCCACAATCCCAGAGGATTTACTTGGCACTTTATTGAAATAAAAGACACAAAACATGATTAATACGGTATCTTAATCATGTGAACATAGAAAATAGAAAGTAAAAGTGTTGGGTTTTCTCCCAACAAGCGCTTATCTTTAATGCCTTTTAGCTAGGCATGATGATTTCAATGATGCTCACATAGGAATAGTAATTGAAACATACAAAAGAGCATCATGAATCTCATGACAGGCACATTTAAGTCTAAACCACTTCCTATGCATAAGGATTTTGTGAGCAAAAAATTTATGGGAACAAGAATCATTTAGCATAGGAAGGCAAAACAAGCATAACTTCAAAACTTTGAACACATAGATTGGAAACTTGATATTATTCCAATTCCTACAAGTATATGTTAATACCTCATAAAAATTTTCATTAGCATCATGAAGAAATTCCACAATATAACGAGCACATAAATCATTATTTTTATGATGCACAAGCATAGAAAATTTGTCACTCTCTACATAAGAAATTTTATTCACATTCAAAAATAGTGGGAGCAATCTCAACAAAATAACTATCATGACATACTTGATTGACATAACCACTTTGAATATTAAAATCATGATGACAAGTTACATGGTTACAATTACTCTTTATAGCATGCGTGTCATCACAATAATCATCATAGATAGGAGGCATGTCATAATCTTAATAGTTTTGCTAATCAAAAGTTGGGGGGATAAAAATATCATCTTCATCAATCATAGCATCCCCAAGCTTGTGGCTTTGCATATCATTAGCATCATGAATATTCAGAGAATTCATACTAAAATATCACTATGATGCTCATCACTCAATATTTAGTGCCAAACATTTTAATAAGTTCTTATTCTAACACTTGAGCACAATTTTCCTTTCCATCATTTTCATGAAAGACTTTAAAAAGATGAAGCATATGAGGCAACCTCGGTTCCATTTTTTTTGTAGTTTTGTTTTATAAAACCAAACTTGTCAAAAACAATAAACTATAATCTTTGATTGAAATATCTAAAGATATACCGTCGAGCACTCACCTCCCCGGCAACGGTGCCAGAAAAGAGCTTGATGTCTACTACACAACCTTCTTCTTGTAGACTCGTGTTGGGCCTCCAAGCGCAGAGTTTTGTAGGACAATGGCAATTTTCCCTCAAGTGTATGACCTAAGGTTTATCAATCCGTGGGAGGTGTAGGATGAAGATGGTCTCTCTCAAGCAACCCTGCAACCAAATAACAAAGAGTCTCTTGTGTCCCCAACACACCCAATACAATGGTAAATTGTATAGGTGCACTAGTTCGGCGAAGAGATGGTGATACAAGTGCAATATGGATAGTAGATATAGGTTTTTGTAATCTGAAAATATAAAAACAGCAAGGTAACAAATAGTAAAGGGTAATAAAAACAGTATTGCAATGCTTGAAAACAAGGACTAGGGTCCATACTTTCACTAGTGCAATTTCTCTCAACAATATTGGCATAGTTGAATCATATGTAAGTACCTCTCGTCCGACAAAGAGTTCACTCCAAAGTTACAAATAGCAGAGAACAAACGTAGAAATTATTGTAGGGTATTAAACCACCTCAAAGTTATCTTTTCTGATCAATCTTATGAGCTATCCCTGTAAGTGTCATGAACAGCCCTAGAGTTCGTACTAAGATAACACCTTAAAATACACATCAACCAAAACCCTAATGTCACCTAGATACTCCAATGTCATCACAAGTACCCATGGTCTTGATTATACAATATGCATCACACAATTTCAGATTCATTATATTCAATACAACAAAAAGAACTTCAAAGAGTGCCCGAAAGTTTCTACCAAATTGTCAAGATAAGAACGTGTGCCAGCCCCTATGCATAGACTCCCAAGGTCACGGAACCCGCAAGTTGATCACCGAAACATACATCAAGTGTATCAATAGAACATCCCATTGTCACCACAGATATCCCATTGCAAGACATACAACAAGTGTTCTTAAATCCTTAAAGACTCAATCCGATAAGTAAACTTCAAAGGGAAAGCTCTATTCATCACAACTAGATGGAGAGGGGAAACACTCCATATGATTCAATCTATATCAACAAGCCTCGCAGTATATCAAGATCGTGCCATCTCAAGAACACAGGAGAGATAGAGAGATCAAACACATAGCTACGGTACATACCCATAGCCCCGAGGGTGAACTACTCCCTCTTGTCATGGAGAGCGACGGGATGATGAAGATGGCCTCCAGTTATGGTTTCCCCCTCCGGCAGGGTGCTAGAACGGGCTCCCGATTGGTTTTTCGTGGCTCTGGAGGTTTGCGGCGGCGGAACTCCCGATCTAGGTTCTCCGTTAGGGTTTTGGAATATTTGACAATTTATAGAGCTGAGAGGGAGGTCGGTGGACTTCCGATGGGCCCACAAGCCTGGTGGCCACGACCAGGGGGGTGGCCGCGCCCCTAGGGCTTGTGGCCTCCTCGGGAGTCTTCTGACTTCATCTCCAAGTTGCGTAGGTTCCTTCTAATCCAGAAAAAATCATATCGAAGGTTTTATTCCGTTTGGACTCCGTTTGATATTCCTTTTCTGTAAAACTCAAAAAGAAGGAAAAACCAGAAACTGGCACTAGGCTCTAGGTTCATAGGTTAGTCCTAAGAATAAAATAAAGTTGTGGTAAAATGATTGTAAAACATCCGAGAATGACAATATACCAGCATGAAACAAGCAAAAGTTATAGATACATTGGAGACGTATTAGTATACCCAAGCTTAATTCTTGCTCGTCCTCAGGTAGGTAAATGATAAAAACAGAATTTTTAATGTGGAATGCTACCTAACATATTTATCCATGTAATATTCTTTATTGTGGCATGAATATTCAGATTCATCATATTCAAAACAATAGTTCAATATTGACATAAAAACAGTAATACTTCGAGCACACCAACAAGTAGTCGTGTCCTTTCAAAATAACATGGCCTTAGAAAGTTATACCTACAAAATCATATGGTCTGGCTATGCTCCATCTTCCCCACACAAAGTATCTAAATCATGCACAACCCCGATGAACAAGTCAAGCAATTGTTTCACACTTTTTGTGTCCTAAAACCTTTTCAACTCTCACGCAATTCATGGGCGTGAGCCATGGATATAGCATTATAGGTGGATTAGAACATGGAGGAGGTGCAAGGGGAAAAAGGACAAGATAGTCTCACATCAACTAGGCGTGTCAACGGGTTATGGAGATGCCCGTCAATAGATATCAATGTGAGTGAGTAGGGATTTCCATGCAACAAATGCACTTAGAGCTATAAATGTATGAAAGTGAAAAAATAAAACTAAGTGGTCGTGCATAATGAATATCCACTAGTTATATGAAAGTGGCAAAATAGGAGACTCTCTATAATGAAGATCATGGGGCTACTTTGAAGCACAAATGTGGAAAAAGGTAGTAGCAATTGTCCCTTCCCTCTTTCTCTCATTTCTTTCTTTCTTTTTCTATTATTTTCTTATTTTTCTTATATTTGGTGGGCATCTTTGGACTCTTTTATTTTTTTGTATGGGCTTCGCTGGCCTCTTTTAATTTTTTGTAAAGTCCGGGAGCTCATCCCAACTTGTGAGGGAGTCATCGCTTCCATCATCCTTTTCTCTCATGGGACAATGCTCTATTAATGAATAATCATCACACTTTTATTTACTTATAACTCAAAAGAAAAAAATACAACTCAATTTCTATCACAAAATATGACTCTATATGCAATGTGAAGTGATGATGCAGGTCCTAAAGAACTACATGGTGGAAGTTGCATGGCAATATATCTCGGAATAGCTATGGAAATGCCATAATAGGTAGGTATGGTTGCTGATTTGAGGAACATATGATGGCTATTTTGAGGAAGGAGGGTTTGTTGTACCGGCGAAAGTTGCGCGATACTAGAGAGGCTAGCAAAGATGGAAGGGTGAGAGTGCGTATAATCCATGGACTCAACATTAGTCATAAACAACTCACATACTTATTGCAAAAGTCTATTAGTTATCAAAAAAATCATTAGATGCATCTCCTAGGGGAGAGGTTGGTAGGAGTTAACCACGCGCGCTCCCGACCCTCACACAAAGGTCGACAATCATTAAACAAATCATGCTCCGACTTCGTTACATAGCGGTTCACCATACGTGCATGCTACGGGAATCACAAGCTTTAACACACGTATCTCTTCAATTCACAACTACTCACTAGCATGACTCTCATATTTCCATCCCTATTATCTCAAGACTATATTCAAGGAATCAAACTTCTCATAGTTTTTAATGCACTTAATATGAAAGTTTTTATTATATCCCTATTGGATGCCCATTATTTTGGACTACATTCATAACTTAATCAAATTACAATGCCGTTTTAAGAAACCCTCAAAATAATACAAGTGAGGTACGGGAGTTCAATAATTTCTATAAAATATAACACAACCATGCTCTATAAAGATATAAGTGAAGCACATAAGCAAATGAGAAGCTACTCTCAAAGGATATGAGTAGTCAACCAATTAAGGAACTCTGAGGACTCTCTCTCTCCCTCAATAAATATTTTTAGATCTTAAGTACTTTATTCAAACAGAAAGCAAAATAAAAATAGCACTCCAAGAATAGCACGCATCATGTGAACGAATAAAAAATTAGGCTCAACATAGGCTAACCGATATTTTTTATGGAGAGAGATGGGATGCGTAGCATCCCCAGGCTTAGATGCTTGAGAGTCTTTGAAATATTTACTTGGGGTGATTTGGGAATCCCCAAGCTTGCGCTTTTGTATCTTGTTCAATCCTCTCATATCCCGGTTTCACCTATTCTCAAAAACTTCATCCACACAAAACTCAAAAAGAACCCGTGAGATAGGTTAGGAGACATAATAATAAATCAAATCTTTATATACTGCCAAGACAAGTTGGATAATAATTTTCAAAAATTAGGTACTGTATAAAATCATTTCCACAATTTATATGAACCAATATAGGCTATGGAAACTATAGGGTAAGTAGATAATGAAACGATGACAGCAATCTGTCTAAACAGAACAGTCTATGGCAATTTATGAAAACAGTGTACTTCTCTAACTCAAAAAATTACGAAACTTTAGTAAATGTTATAAAATTTATATGACCATGTTGTGTAAAAATTTCAGAAACATTCCTCGTTCCAGTAAAATATGAAAATTCAAATGCTACAGAATAAGTTTCGGTTTTTACCCAGCACATATCAAAACATGCAATGCAAGCATCCTAAAGGCAATTCTTGGAACTTTTTATTAAAAAACAAGATTATAAATAACACCTAAAAAAATTAAAAAAATATAATTACGATCCAAAGAAAGCACATATTATGTGAAGAATAAAAATATAGCTCCAAGTAAAATATACCGATAGTGTTGAAGACGAAAGAGGGATGCCTTCCGGGGCATCCCCAAGCTTAGGCGCTTAACTCTTCCTTGGATATTACCTTGGGGATGCGTTGGTAATCCCCAATCTTAGGTTCTTGTCACTCCTTATTATCCTCATATCGGTGTCTCACCCAAAACATGAAAACTTCAATCACACAAAACTTAACGGAACTTCGTGAGAAGGGTTAGTGTAGTAAATATAGATCATTTACTTAGGTACTATCAATACAAGATTAATAATTGTTCCCACATGATACCTACTGTATTAAATCATTACCACAATTTATATTACTCAATATAAGCTATAGGAACACTTGAACCAAGCAAACTAAGCATGCAAAACAAAATCTGTGAAAAAAAGAACAGTCTATAAAGATCTGAATGATCACCAAATTGCCTGACTCTAAAAATTCTAAAAAATTAGAAAAGCACTAGTAATTTGCATATATAGTTTGTGTAAAATTTAAATAGTTGTTTGAAACTCCATAAAAATCATATAATTCATATACTTGACGCAAAACTTTCTATTTTTGCACAGAATAAAACAAGCAAGTATCCACACTATCCCAAAGGATTTACATGGAACTATTTTGAAATAAAAGACACAAAACATGATTAATACAGTATCATAATCATGTGAACACAAAAAAAAGAAAGTAAAAGTGTTGGGTTCTCTCCCAGCAAGCGCTTTTCTTTAATGCCTTTTAGCTAGGCATGATGATTTCAATGATGCTCACATAGGAATAGTAATTGAAACATGCAAAAGAGCATCATGAATCTCATGACAAGCACATTTAAGTCTAACCAAATTTCTATGCATAGGGATTTTGTGAGCAAAAAATTTATGCGAACAAGAATCATCTATCATAGGAAGGCAAAACAAGCATAACTTCAAAACTTTGAACACATAGAAAGGAAACTTGATATTATTCCAATTCCTACAAGCATATATTCCTCCCTAATAATAATTTTCAGTAGCATCATGAAGAAATTACATAATATAACCAGCACATAAATCATTATTTTTATGATGCACAAGCATAGAAAATTTTTCACTCTCCACATAAGAAATTTTATTCTCATTCAAAATAGTGGGAGCAAACTCAACAAAATAACTATGATGACATACTTGATTGACATAAACACTTTGAATATTAAAATCATGATGACAAGTTTCATGGTTACCATTACAATTTATAGCATATGTGTCATCACAATAATCATCATAGATAGGAGGCATGTCATAATCTTAATAGTTCTGCTAATCAAAACTTGGGGGGATAAAAATATCATCTTTATCAAAGATAGCATCCCCAAGCTTGTGGATTTGCATATCATTAGCATCATGAATATTCAGTGAATTCGTACTAAAATATCACTATGATGCTCATCACTCAAATATTTAGTGCCAAACATTTTAATAAGTTCTTCTTCTAACACTTGAGCACAATTTTCCTTTCCATCATTTTCACGAAAGACATTAAAAAGATGAAGCGTATGAGGCAACCTCGGTTCCATTTTTTTGTAGTTTTCTTTTATAAAACGAAACTTGTCAAAAACAATAAACTAAAAGATTTGATTGAAAGATCTAATGATATACCTTCGAGCACTCACCTCCCCGGCAATGGCGCCATAAAAGAGCTTGATGTGTACTACACAACTTTCTTCTTGTAGACTCGTGTTGGGCCTCCAAGCGCAGAGTTTTGTAGGACAATGGCAATTTTCCCTCAAGTGTATGACCTAAGGTTTATCAATCCGCGGGAGGTGTAGGATGAAGATGGTCTCTCTCAAGCAACCCTGCAACCAAATAACATAGAGTCTCTTGTATCCCCAACACACCCAATACAATGGTAAATTGTATAGGTGCACTAGTTCGGCGAAGAGATGGTGATACAAGTGCAATATGGATGGTAGATATAGGTTTTTGTATTCTGAAAATATAAAAACAGCAAGGTAAAAAATAGTAAACGGTAAGTAAAACAGTATAGCAATGCTCGAAAACAAGGCCTAGGGTCCTTACTTTTACTAGTGCAATTTCTCTCAACAATATTGGCATAGTTGAATCATATGTAAGTACCTCTCGTGCAACAAAGAGTTCACTCAAAAGTTACAAATAGCGGAGAACAAACGTAGAAATTATTGCAGGGTATGAAACCACCTCAAAGTTATCTTTTCTGATCAATCTTACAAGCTATCCCTGTAAGTGTCACGAACAGCCCTAGAGTTTGTACTAAGATAACACCTTAAGATACACATCAACCAAACCCTAATGTCACCTAGATACTCCACTGTCAGCACAAGTAGCCGTGGGCTTGATTGTGCGATATGCATCACACAATTTCAGATTCATTATATTCCATCCAACACAAAGAACTTCAAAGAGTGCCCCAAAGTTTCTACCAGAACGTCAAGATAAGAACATGTGCCAACCCCTATGTATAGATTCCCAAGGTCACGGAACCCGCAAGTTGATCACCAAAACATACATCAAGTGTATCAATAGAACATCCCATTGTCACCATACATATTCCATCGCAATACATACATCAAGTGTTCTTAAATCCTTGAAGATTCAATCCGATAAGTAAACTTCAAAGGGAAAACTCAATTCGTCACAACTAGATAGAGAATGGAAACACTCCATATGAGTCAATCTATATCAACAAAGCTCATATGAGTCAATCTATATCAACAAAGCTCGCGGTACATCAAGATCGTGCCATCTCAAGAACATGAGGGAGATAGAGAGATTAAACACATAGCTACTAGTACATACCCTCAGCCCCGAGGGTGAACTACTCACTCCTCATCATGGAGAGCGTCGGGATGATGAAGATGGCCTCCGGTGATGGTTTTCCCCTCCGGCAGGGTGCTGGAACGGGTTCCCGATTTGTTTTCGTGGCTCTGGTGGTTTGCGGCGGCGAAACTCCCAATCTAGGCTGTCCGTTGGGTTTTTTGAATATTTGATTATTTATAGAGCTGAGAGGGAGGTCGGTGGACTCCCGATGGACCCACAAGCCTTGTGGCCGTGACCAGGGGGCGCCCGCGCCCCTAGGGCTTGTGGCCTCCTCGGGAGTCTTCCGACTTCATCTCCAAGTTTTGTAGGTTCTTTCTGATCCAGAAAAAATCATATCGAAGGTATTATTCCGTTTGGACTCTGTTTGATATTCCTTTTTTGTAAAACTCAAAAACAAGGAAAAATAGAAACAGGCACTGGGCTCTAGGTTAATAGGTTAGTCCCAAAAATAATATATAGTTGTGGTAAAATGATTGTAAAACATCCAAGAATGACAATATAGCAGCATGAAACAAGCAAAAATTATAAATACGTTGGAGACGTATCAGCATCCCCAAGCTTAATTTCTGCTCGTCCTCAAGTAGGTAAGTGATAAAAAACAGAATTTTTGATGTGGAATGCTACCTAAAATATTTATCCATGTAATATTCTTTATTGTGGCACTAATATTTAGATTCATAAGATTGAAAACAATAGTCTAATATTGACTTAAAAACAGTAATACTTCGAGCAAGGTAGTCATGTCCTTTCGAAATAACATGGCCTTAGAAAGTTATCCCTACAAAATCATATGGTCTGGCTATGCTCCATCTTCCCGAGACAAAGTATCTAAATCATGCACAACACCGATGAACAAGTCAAGCAATTGTTTCACACTTTTTGTGTTCTCAAACCTTTTCAACTCTCGTGCAATACATGAGCGTGAGCCATGGATATAGCTTTATAGGTGGAATAGAACATGGAGGCGGTGCAAGGGGAAAAAGGACAAGATAGTCTCACATCAACTAGGCGTGTCAATGGGTTATGGAGATGCCCGTCAATAGATATCAATGTGAGTGAGTAGGGATTTCCATGCAACAAATGCAACAGCTATAAATGTATGAAAGCTCAAAAATAAAACTAGGTGGTCATGCACAATGAATATCCACTAGTTATATGAAAGTGACACAATAGGAGACTCTCGATTATGAAGATCATGGTCCTACTTTGAAGCACAAGTGTGGAAAAAGGGAGTAGCAATTGTCCCTTCTCTCTTTCTCTCATTTTTTATATCTTTCATTCTTTTTCTCTTTTTTTATTCTTTATTTAGTTTTGGTGGGCTTCTTTGGCCTCTTTTATTTTTTTGTTTGGGCTTCGTTGTCCTCTTTTATTTTTTATAAACTCCGGGTGCTCATCCCAACTTGTGAGGGAGTCATGGCTTCCATCATCCTTTTCTCTCAAGGGACAATGCTCTATTAATGAAAAATCATCACACTTTTATTTACTTATAACTAAAAACAAAAAGAAATTACAACTCGATTCCTATGACAAAATATGACTCTATATGCAATATGAAGTGATGATGCAAGTCATAAAAAACCCTACATGGTGGAAGTTGCGTGGCAATATATCTCGGAATGGCTATGGAAATGCCATAATAGGTAGGTTTGGTGGATGTTTTGAGGAATATATGGTGGCTGTTTTGAGGAAGGAGGTTTTGGTGTACCGGTGAAAGTTGCACGGTACTAGAGAGGCTAGCAAAGATGGAAGGGTGAGAGTGCGCATAATCCATGGACTCAACATTTGTCATAAAGAACTCACATACTTATTGCAAAAGTTTATTAGTTATCAAACAAAGCATTAGACGCATGCTCCTAGGGGAGAGGTTGGTACGAGTTAACCATCGCACGCTCCCGACCCTCACACAAAGGTCGACAATCATTAAACAAATCATGCTCTGACTTCGTTGCATACTGGTTCACCATACGTGTATGCTACGGGAATCACAAGCTTTAACACATGTATCTCTTCAATTCACAACTGGTCACTAGCATGACTCTCATATTACCATCCCTATTATCTAAAAACTATATGCAAGGAATCAAACTTCTCATAGTTTTTAATGCACTTAATATGAAAGTTTTTATTATATCCCTATTGGATGCCCATTATTTTGTACTAAATTCATAACTTAAACAAATTACAATGCTGTTTTAAGAAACCCTCAAAATAATACAAGTGAGGTATGGGAGTTCAATAATTTCTATAAAATATAACACCACCATGCTCTATAAAGATATAAGTGAAGAAAATAAGCAAATGAGAAGCTACTCTCAAAGGATATGAGTAGTCAAACAATTAAGGAACTATGTGAGGACTCTCTCTATCCCTCAATAAATATTTTTAGATCTTAAGTACTTTATTCAAACAGCATGCAAAATAAAAATAGCACTCCAAGAATAGCACGCATCATGTGAACGAATAAAAAATTAGGCTCAACATAGGCTAACCGATAATTGTTGATGGAGAGAGATGGGATGCGTAGCATCCCCAAGCTTAGATGCTTGAGAGCCTTTGAAATATTTACTTGGGGTGCCTTGGTCATCCCCAAGCTTGAGATTTTGTATCTTGTTCAATCCTCTCATATCCCGGTTTCACCTATTCTCAAAAACATCATCCACACAAAACTCAAAAAGAACTCGTGAGATAGGTTAGGACACATAATAATAAATCAAATCTTTATGTACTTCGAAGACAAGTTGCATAATAATTTTAAAACATTATGTAATGTATACTATCATTTTGAAAATTTATATCTACCAATATAGGCCATGGAAACTATAGGATAAGTAGGTAACGAAACTATGACAGCAATCTGTCTAAACAGAACAGTCTGTGGAAATTTATGAAAATGGTGTACTTATATAACTCACAAAATTATGGAAATTTTGGACATGCTATAAGTTTTTTATGACCATACTGTGTAAAAATTTCATAAACTTTCCACGTCCCAGTAAAATATGAAAATTCAAATGCTATAGAAGAAGTTTCTGTTTTTACCCAGCACATATCAAAACATGCAATGCAAGCATCCTAAAGGAAATTCTTGGAACTTTTTATAGAAAACAAGATTATAAATAACACCTAACATAAATTAACAAAATATAATGGTGATCCAAGAAAAGTACATATTATGTGACGAATAAAAATATAGCTCTGAGTAAGATATACCGATAGTGTTGAAGACGAAAGAGGGGATGCCTTCCGGGGCATCCCCAAGCTTAGGCGATTGGGTCTTCCTTGGATATTTCCTTACGAATCTCTCGGGCATTCCCAATCTTAGGTTCTTGTCACTCCTTATTCTCCTCATATCGGTGTCTCACCCAAAACATGAAACTTCAATCACACAAAACTTAACGGAACTTCGTGAGATGGGTTAGTGTAGTAAATATAGATCATTTCCTTAGGTACTATCAAGACAAGATTCATAACCGTTCTGACATGATACCTACTGTATTACATCATTCCCACAATTTATATTACTCAATATAAGCTATAGGAACACTTGAAACAAGCAGACTTCCCTGAATTGAAACATTCTGAACAATTAGGAACGCTCAAGTAATTTGCATATAAAGTTTTTGTAAAAATTTCGCAATTTTTGAACTCTCCAGTAAAATCAGATAATTCATATACTGGACGCAAAACTTTCTGTCGGGATCAAACAAGCAAGTATCCACACTATCCCAAAGGATTTACTTGTCACTTTATTGAAATAAAAGACACAAAACATGGTTAATACAGTAGCTTAATCAAGTGAACACAAAAAACAGAATGTAAAAGTGTTGGGTTGTCTCCCAAAAAGTGCTTTTCTTTAATGCCTTTTAGCTAGGCATGATAATTCCAATGATGCTCACATAGGAATAGTAATTGAAACATGCAAAAGAGCATCATGAATCTCATGACAAGCACATTTAAGTCTAACACACTTCCTATGCATAGGGATTTTGTGAGCAAAAAATTTATGGGAACAAGAATCATCTAGCATAGGAAGGAAAAACAAACATAACTTCAAAACTTTGAACACATAGAGAGGAAACTTGATATTATTTCAATTCCTACAAGCATATCTTCCTCCCTCATAATAATTTTCAGTAGCATCATGAAGAAATTCCACAGTATAACCAGCACATAAATCATTATTTTTATGATGCACAAGCATAGAAATTTTTTCACTCTCCACATAAGCAATTTTATTCTCTTTCAAAATAGTGGGAGCAAACTCAACGAAATAATTATCATGATATAGTTGATTGACATAACCACTTTGAATATTAAAATCATGATGACAAGTTTCATGGTTACCATTACTCCTTATAGCATACGTGTCATCACATTAATCATCATAGATAGGAGGCATGTCATAATCATAGTAGTTTTGCTCATCAAAACTTGGGGGAATAAAAATATCATCTTCATCAAACATAGCATCCCCAAGCTTGTGGCTTTGCATATCATTAGCATCATGAATGTTCAGAGAATTCATAGTAACAATATCATTATCATGCTCATTACTCAAATATTTAGTGCCAAACATTTTAATAAGTTCTTCTTCTAACACTTCAACACACTTTTCCTTTCCATCATTTTCACGAAAGACATAAAAAAGATGAAGCATATGAGGCAACCTCGGTTCCATTTTTTTAGTTTTCTTTTATAAAACCAAACTTGTCAAAAACAATAAACTAAAAGATTTGATTGAAAGATCTAAAGATATACCTTCGAGCACTCACCGCCCCGGCAACGGCGCCAGAAAAGAGCTTGATGTCTACTACACAACCTTCTTCTTGTAGACTCGCGTTGGGCCTCCAAGCACGGAGTTTTGTAGGACAATGGCAATTTTCCCTCAAGTGTATGACCTAAGGTTTATCAATTCGCCGGAGGTGTAGGATGAAGATGGTCTCTCTCAAGCAACCCTGCAACCAAATAACATAGAGTCTCTTTTGTCCCCAACACACCCAATACAACGTTAATTGTATAGGTGCACTAGTTCGGCGAAGAGATGGTGATACAAGTGCAATATGGATGGTAGATATAGGTTTTTGTATTCTGAAAATATAAAAACAGCAAGGTAAAAAATAGTAAACGGTAAGTAAAACAGTATAGCAATGCTCAAAAACAAGGCCTAGGGTCCTTACTTTCACTAGTGCAATTCTCTCAACAATATTGGCATAGTTGAATCATATGTAAGTACCTCTCGTGCGACAAAGAGTTCACTCAAAAGTTACAAATAGCGAGAACAAACGTAGAAATTATTGTAGGGTACGAAACCGCCTCAAAGTTATCTTTTCTGATCAATCTTACAAGCTATCCCTGTAAGTGTCATGAACAGCCCTAGAGTTTGTACTAAGAGAACACCTTAAGATACACATCAACCAAAACCCTAGTGTCACCTAGATACTCCAATGTCAGCACAAGTAGCCGTGGGCTTGATTGTGCCATATGCATCACACAATTTCAAATTTATTATATTCAATCCAACGAACTTCAAAGAGTGCCCCAAAGTTTCTACCGAAACGTCAACATAAGAATGTGTGCCAACCCCTATGTATAGATTCCCATGGTCAAGGAACCCGCAAGTTGATCACCAAAACATACATCAAGTGTATCAATACAGCATCCCATTGTCACCACAGATATCCCATCACAAGATATACATCATTTTTTCTTAAATCCTTAAAGACTCAATCTGATAATAAACTTCAAAGGGAAAACTCTATTCATCACAACTAGATAGAGAGGGGAAACACTCCATATGATTCAATCTATATCAACAAACCTCACGGTACATCAAGATCGTGCAATCTCATGAACACGAGAGAGAGAGAGAGAGAGAGAGATCAAACACATAGCTACTGGTACATACCCTCAGCCCCGAGGGTGAACTACTCCGTCCTCGTCATGGAAAGCGCCGGGATGATGAAGATGGCCTCCGGTGATGGTTTCCCCCTCCGATAGGGTGCCAGAACGGGCTCCTGATTGGTTTTTTGTGGCCCTGGAGGTTTGCAGCGGCGGAACTCCCGATCTAGGTTCCCCGTTGGGGTTTTTGGAATATTTGACGATTTATAAAGCTGAGAGGGACGTCGGTGGACTGCCGAGGGGCCCACAAGCCTGGTGGCCGTGGCCAGGGGGTGGTCGCGCCCCTAGGGCTTGTGGACTCCTCGGGAGTCTTCTGACTTCATCTCTAAGTTGCATAGGCTCCTTCTGATCCAGAAAAAATTGTATCGAAGGTTTTATTCCGTTTGTACTCTATTTGATATTCTTTTTCTGTAAAACTCAAAACAAGGAAAAAACGGAAACTGGCACTGGGCTCTAGATTAATAGGTTAGTATCAAAAATAATATAAAGTTGTGGTAAAATGATTCTAAAACATCCAAGGATGATAATATAGCAGCATGAAACAAGCAAAAATTATAGATACGTTGGAGACGTATCATTGACTTGAATGGTTCCTTGATGCCCTTGGGTGTGTACTCAACTGTCCCCCAGCAGGCCTTGTCGCTGGTATGGCTACAACTGTCTATGCACAAGTATGGGGTACTAAAGGACCCATACTTTAGTACACCGATAATTATTCATGGAAATCAGGATTTAAATGTGGGAACATTACTAAACGAACAATTTTGAGGGGATGTTACTAAAGGAAAAATTGAAGGAACAATTATTTATCAACAATATGCAATGATCATTATTAATTGATCATTTTTCATGGAACATTTTTTGCGAAACATGAATCATGGAACATTATTAAGGGAGCGTGATTTAAATAAGGAAACATTACTAAAGAACCATTATTGAGGGAACAACATTCAAGTAACATCTTGAAGGAATGTTGATGAGCGAACATTATTAATGACACATTTTTGAGGGAACATTATTCAAGGAACACTATTAAGGAACAATTATTCGGTGACATTATTCAAGGAACATTTTGTTCAACAATATTGAGGAATGTTAATTAACTTTACTCATGGAACATTATTGAGGAATGTTTCTAAAGAACCATTATTAATTAATGTTATTCATTCAAATGATGATTTAAATACTAAAGGGACAATTTGGAGGGGGTGTTACTCAAGGAACATTATTGATGGAACAATTATTTAGCAATATTATTCAAGGATCATTATTAATTGATTTTTTTCCTGGAACATTTTTTACGGAACATGAATCATGGAACATTATTAAGGGGATGTAAGTTAAATAAGGAAACATTACTAAAGAACCATTATTGTGGGAAAAACATCGAAGTAACATCTTGAAGGAATGTTGTTGAGCGAACATTATTAATAAAACATTTTTCAAGGAGCATTATTCAAGGAACATGATTAAAAGAATAATTATTTGGTGACATTCTTCAAGGAATATTTTTTGATCAATATTTAGGAATGTTAATTAACGGTATTCATGGAACATTATTGAGGAATGTTTCTAAAGAACCATTATTAATAAACATTATTCATTGAAATCGGGATTTAAATACTAAAGGAGCAACTTTGAGGGGATGTTACTAAAGGAACATTATTGAAGGAACAATTATTTAGCAACATTATTCAAGGATCATTATTAATTGATCATTTTTCATGAACATTTTTTACGGAAGATGAATCTTCGAAAATTATTAAGGGGACGTGAATTAAATAAGGAAACATTACTAAAGAACCATTATTGAGGGAAAAACATTGAAGTAACATCTTGAAGGAACGTTGCTGGCTGAACATTATCAATGAAACAATTTTTAGGAAACATTATTAAAGGAACAAATATCCGGTGACATTATTCAAGGAACATTTTATTAATCATCATTTTGTAACAAAAACTTTTTATTATGGAGCTTTTTTAATGAAATGTTTGTAGCAATCATTGAAGTAATGTTTGCCCAAACATTATTGGCCTTCAAATCTTAAACGAAACAGTATTAAGCAAACATTATAATTGAAATATCATTAATTAACATTATTCATGGAAATTAGGATTTAAAAGAGGGAACATTACTAAAGGACCAATTTTAAGCGGATGTTAATAAAGGAACAATATTAAAGGAACAATTATTCGTTAACATTATTCAAGGATCATTTTTCATGGAATATTTTTTATGAAACATGAATCACAGAACAATGGGAACAAGATTTAAATAAGGAAGCAATACTAAAGGACCATTATATGGGGAACAAGTTTGAAGGAACATTTTTTCCAAACATTGTTGGTCCTAGAATGTTAAACAAAATAGTATTAAGTAATCATTAATATTGAAACATTATTAAGGGCATATCAAAGTTTGAACATTTCTACAAGAAAATAAATGAGATAACAATATTTTTCACATTAATGAAGGAACAAAATTTAGTCAATAGCACAGGAACATTATGAAGGAACATTATTGAGTGAACATTAATAACTGAATGTTTTTCCCAAACATTGGTTTTAAAATTTTGTTCAGGGAACATTATTAATGAAACATTTTTCGGACAACATTATTTAGCGAACTTTACAAATAAAACATTTTTGAAGGAATATTATTCAAGCACCACTATTCAAGGAAAATTATTTTTGGAAGATGTTTTAAATGAGCGAAAATCATTGAAAATCATTATTCAAGGAACATTATTCATGCAACACTATCGAAGAACGTTTTAAATTAGCGAAAATCATTATTCTTGGAAGATGTTTTAAATGTTTGTCTGAAATGTTTAATTATCTATCAGGGTTTTGAATAACACTATTAAGCGAACATTATTAATGAAACATTTAGAAAAGGACATTATTTAGCGAATATTAATAGTCAAACATTTTCTAGGGAACATTATTCAGGGCAAAAAATTGGAATAATATTATTGGAAGATATAAAAATTGTGAACATTTCTTAAGTGTTCTTGAGAAATTATTTTTAAATAAGCTCCATAATAAAAAAAGTGTTGTTAAAAAGTATTTATCAACTAAACGGTTTAGAAAAAAAAGTTGTGTCCTTCAAAAAAGTTGTTCGGACATATCTTTCATGGAACATAATTAAAGAAACATTATTGAGAGAACAATTTGAAAGGAACATTTTCCCCAAACAATGTTTGTTGTAAAATGTTAAGTAGTTCATAATGATACATTTACCATGGTTTTCAAGGAATGTCGTTGAACGAACATTATTTTTGAAACAATTTTTAGGGAACACTATTCAGCGAATAACAACAACAAACAAACAATAACTAACTTCAACAACGTTAATCATTAATATTTTGTAATTGTTGTTGAAAAAATATCCTTAAAAAAGTTGCAGTGCTAATTTATAATTTGTTCCCCCATTTGTTTCTTGTGGCAGAAAATGTACATTCTGTTTTAAAAACGAAAATGAGAAGTGCATGGCGTAATGTAGGAGCACATTGCGTGGAAAAAATGTTTTTCAAACATGTATTTCATGCGACATTGCTGATAGTTAAATTAAAATTAACATTATTATAGCAACAATACTAAAAGAGGAATGCTCCATTATTGTTCATGTGAATAATATTTTAAAACTAACAAATGAAAAAAAATTAGGAACGTTATTCATGGAACAATATTCATGGGATGTTATGAAAATTATTCATGAAACAATATTCACATCAGACAACGTTATTCGTGGAACATTGTTGAGGGAACATGATTTAAAATACTAAAGGAATATTATTGGAAGGAAGTTTTTCCGAAAACATAGTATTGGTAACACAATTTAAAGTGAAAACATTTAAGAACAATAGCAGGGCATGATGAAACGCTTGGAATGGTGCCTGTCATAATCAGGTAGTTTAGTTACACCACTGAATATTTTCTAGAATTGTATTCCACACTAGGCAAAGAGTGACACAGGATGAATTGAAAACAAGAGACATGAAACATGAGACTAAGTATTTCTATTGAGCATTCAAGGCATTGGCCAGAAACTAGTTCAGTTTTGGAACTTGAAGAAGGTTTCTCTACATAACAAACGTCGCTTCCTCCTCTTTTTGGTTGATGAAGATTCTTCAAGACCCTGAAACTGTTCTTCGTTGAGGTCAGATTTCGCCATCTTATAAGCAACAACCTGCCTGAATGGATGGATATTTTCCTGAATAGAAAGGAAATTGTCAACAAAAAATTAAAACATAAGAAGTATAGGGCAGGCCAAAAACTTATTGAATATAGGGAGAATAGAATAAACAAAGGGAGAACACACACATCATCAAAGTCTTTCATGTTCTTCCCATCCCAGATGTCCATGTACATCATAGCTTAGGAAGCACAATTGTGTCTGTACAAAAAAATACAATGTTTTTAGTAAAATAAGTTGCAATTTAAAAATAAGGGAGTAAAAAAATACAAAGAAGAATGAATGGAGTACATTGATGGTGTTTTACTCACAGGTTGTTTTGTTTGGGATAGTTCTCAGGTGAAATGCACTCAAAATTCTCAAGATTCTTGTATGTCCATCTGATAGACTTGAAAAGCATGCCCAAGTTGATGATCTATTTTATGAACAAACACTAGGGATCAAGAAGTGCAGTACTATCTCAAAAATACTGAAAAACCAAATTGTTTAGAAAAAACACAAAAAATGACAGGGGAGATCATAGAACCAGGTTTGACAATTGACAGTGCAAAAAGTGACACTAAAGGTAACAAAAACATTTGAGTGCGCAATAAAAATAAGAAAAAAACTTACCAGGTTTGATGTTAACTTGTTGACTTGATTTTGAGGAACAGAACTCCTTGAGTCAAGAAAATTAACAGTTTCGAACAGATTGTTGACAGAGAACAAAGTTCAATGGAATGAATCAACTCTGGGGAAATAAAGCTGGTTGGCAAGAAAAATCAGAACATTGTTGAGAAGATATAAGAAATGTAATTTGTTGCAATGTTTAAAGATGTCTACCAGATCACGCTTATGTGTGTTCTTCCTAGAGTCAGTTTTCTTCAATTCTCGTAGGCAAGACCTGCAATTGAAATTTTTGGGATCTACAAGCATTTTCTCTTGGAGATTCAATGAAAACGGCTGACAACATTAAGAAACTAGACTTGTAGGATTGTTAAACGAAATATCTTAAAAATTATGGATAAGAATATAAGAAAATACCGTGAAGTATGAAGTGAAACAATATTTTGAAGGTTGCTTAGATTTTGGATCTCGACATTGATTATCATAATTGAACACTTGGACATAGGCATTGAATAATTGATTGTCAATGTTCCCTACTGCCTTTAGTGAATTGTAGAAACTATCATATTCCACAGGGAAGCCATTGACATTGATAATAGTTGGACTACATGAAGAGAATATAAAAGGTAAAAAACAAAAAGCTGAACACGAAGATAATTCAATGATTCAAAATAAACATGTTCATGAAAGAACTTACTTATTGCCATTCTTGTAGTATTTGTTAGCAAGGTATTTCTTATAAAACTCCTAAACATCAGGTTCAGGTGTGATTCCTGGTAGCTTCTCTTGGGAACATAACATTTTAGCTTTCCTCTTCTTTCTATTTGTCTTGTGTATAGCGCTTGGCCCAGAGATATGTAGTGTTGCATCAGATTCCTTGTTCTTAGGGAATACATGATCTGTAATTCATGAAATGCATAAAAGTAAGCATTGTGCTAAAAAAACAAAGAAGCATTTAAAAAGAACGTTGTGCAAATCAATAATTGAAACAATAAAATGATAGTAAAAAGCAATACATTCAAAACATGTTGGAAGTTACCTTTAGGACCTGACTTGTCAACTTGTGGGATTAAAGGATCCTCGGCAAACTTCATGGAAAATTCAATGCCATCTCTCAAGTCTTCAATTGTTTTTGAATTGAAATCATTTGGAATACAACCATCCTCAATTGAACTGTTATTCAAAGGAGACAATATAATCTCAAGACCAGGATTGCTCTGAAATAAGATTGGAACACTTGGACAACAAGCTGACATTTCTTTGTTTGGTGTTTTATTGAGCACACTAATAGGAGTTTCTTGAAAAATCAATGTTGGATGTTGACTTAATGAAAATCTAACTGATTTGGCTTTGTTTTGTTTGCAGTATGAACAGAATCCACTTGTTTCGGGATTGACACTATTAGATTATTATTGGCATCTACCTCTTGGTCTTGCTTGGAGTCGTTTCTCTGAACTGGCTCAGAAACTGTACCTTCGTATTCATCGAAAAGACCGTTAACAATGATTTTGATATGCTATAACATATTTCATTATAACAAAAAATATGACCAGGTTGGTAATCAGAATTAATACCTTTGTTACCAGTTGAATGTGCTTCCAATGTTTCATCCTGTTAGTGCATCTAGTGCCCCTTTGTGATTTTTGTGTATTGAAGGCTTATAGGTTAAGGAACTAATGTGTTTGTGAGTGTACACATGCTCTATAAGTCAATGAGGAGTTTGATATATTCGGAGATTACCGACCCCTAAAAATGTATGTCTTGAACTGAAGACTTTGGTGAAGACTTTGCCGTAGACTTTGGTATTCCCTAAAGACTTTGAAAATGAAGAAGTTGGTGTGACATTGAAGATATGAACGAGGAGTATGAAGCGTGAAGACTTTTGTTTTCGTAGTTTCATTTCCTTTCTTTGAGTCATAGGAAGCATCGTACTGTTAAAGGGGGCCGAGGTAATACTAAGGGAAATTTCCAACTGATGCTCAACTCAAAATCCTCAACCTATCCAATCCTTCGAGTGAAGCCTTTGGAAATCTCTTGCAGTTCAGTCAAGTTCTTCAGTGACAGAGACGATGTTCTTCTGGTCTCTGATGAAATTGATCTGCTGAGGAGTTAGGATTTCACCCGTGCGAATTGCCTTCAAGTGAGGAACATGATAAGCCTGAGGACTTCCATAGTTCGAAATTCCGACCGTTGCTATGCTTAGCGCCAGCTATCCCCAATCATAACATCCACATAATGGTCATATCATTGGGGGTATTTATGTCTTATCATGTTAGGTTGCACCCTGGCTATAAATAGCCACCCCCCACAACCACTAGTTGGTTGGCTGCTCTGAGAGAGAACTCACACTTGTCATTTGAGAGCAACCCATCCTCCGAGGACTTTGAGAGAAAATCATCAGTGAGGAAAAACCCACAACCAAACCACCAAACCCATAGTGATTGAGCATCACTGAAGAAATTTCTGTGTGGGACCGACGCTTGTTCCCTTTGAGGACTGTGCATCCTCTAGACGGTTAGGCGTCATGGTCTAGTGCATCCTGTAGTCAATTGGGGATCATGAAGTGACCTTGGTCTAGAGCATCCAGCAGTAAATTGTGGATCGTCGGGTGACTAGTTTGTGAGGGTTTTGGAAGTCTACCCTGAAGACTTACCACAAGTGTTGGGCGAGGACTGTGTGACCTTAGCTCAAGGATAATACGGTAAGGACTGTGTGTCCTAGGACTGTGTGTCCTCTGGTATACATACCAGACCACTCCAAACCAGATGTATGACTGTCACAGCAGTTGGAACTGGGTCATCAAACCATTGTCTTCATTGAGCTACCTGGTTCTATTTCCTCAACCCCTCTATTCCTCGTATACTTGTTGATGAAATTGATCATTACTATTTGAAAATTTTGACTAAAGACTTTCACAATTTCCTCTCCTCAAATTCTTCAAGTTACCTTGTTCATCACTGCTTATCCTGTATCACGCTACCTGTAATTTGTGCATGTTCACTTCATCATCATGACTATGATGTTGTCATGTTCCTCATGCACTTGAGTACTTGTTCCGCTGCTAGTTCTTCATCACATTTCAAATTCCTCAAAGTTGAAATTCCTCAAGTGATGAATTTGTAAAAATCGCCTATTCATCCCCCTGTAGTCAATATAACGCACTTTCAATTGGTATCAGAGCAAGGTACTCCCTTGTTGTGTGTGATTTTGGTTTAACCACCTAGAGTTCTAGTTATGTCAGCTGCAGGTATGATCAAGGTTTCCGCGGGATGTCCTACCTTCGATGGGACGGACTATCCCTACTGGAAGAACAAGATGCGCATGCATATTGAAGCTATTGACAACGATCTCTGGTATGTTGTGGAAAATGGTGTTCCCTCTGTTACTCCCACGGTCAACGCTACTGATGTGAAGAGATTCAAGCAACTCGATTCTCAAGTGAAGAATATCATCTCTGGCCATCTGACCAAAGGTCACTATGGCAGAGTGAGTGCTTTGGAGGCTGCTAAGCTTATCTGGGATAGGCTATCCAAAGTCAATGAAGGTGTTTCCACTCAACATGACTCTCGTGTTGATGTTCTTCGCAATCTCTTCAATCGCTTCAAGAGACTCGACAATGAAAATGTTCAGCAAACTTTTGATCATCTCACTGATATCTCCAATGAGCTTCAAGCACTGGGTGCCACCTATATCACTAACCATGAAGTGGTGAAGACACTGCTAAGATCTCTTGACTCCTCATTCGATACTCTGGCTTTGATGATCCAAGAACATGGAGACTACAAGTCACTTGATCCTGTTGATATTCTTGAGACACCCAATACTCATGAATTCCAACAAGCTGAGAAGAGAGAACTCTACGGACCAAGCTATGGAAGATCTCGTGCTCTGAAGGCAAAAGAAATTTCCTCATCCGAAGAAGAAGATTCTAACAGTAGCCTTGGTGATCCTGAAGAACTAAGTCAGGAGCTAGCAATGCTCGTGAGGAAATTCCAGAAGTTCTCAGGGAGAGGTGGATTTGGAAAGTCATCAAAGAGTGGTTTGAGGAAATCAGATTCCTAAGATGACTACTAGAAAAGAACCTGTCATCGTTGCAAGAAGCTTGGTCACTTCATCTCTGATTGTTCGCTTGGGGAAAAAGATTCAAAGAAGAAGAAGAAATACAAGGATGATAGTTCTGATGACTCGAAGAAAAAGAATAAATCTTCAAAGTCCTCATCTGCAACGTCCTCATCTTCAAAGTCCTCAAAGCACAAGAAGAATGGTTCCAGAAAGGCTCGAGCGTTCATTGGCAAGGAAATGGATTCTGAAGAAGAATCTGAAGAATATGAAGAAGAGGAAGAATCTGAGGTGGAATCTGAATCTGGTGTCGCTAGCCTTGCTCTCGCTACTGCTTTCGTCAGCAACTCCATCTTGAAAGATGAATAAAATGACTACTCCAATGACTCTGACGTCAGCAGTGATGATTAGGCTCCCACCTGTTGCTTCATGGCAAAAGGCTCAAAGGTACACAAACATCATTCCTCATCTGAATCAAGTGAAGGTGAATCTGATGAATATGTGAAACCTAGCTATGCTAAACTTGTTAAACTTGACACTAAGCAACAACGTGCACTTTAAAAGCTTCAGAAAATGCTAGACAAAAGCGATGATCTGTTGAACGATGAAGTGGATCGGACTCAAACTCTGTCTGACGATCTCAAAAGTCTTTAGACAAAGTATGATAACCTTCAGAGTCATCATAATGCTCTCTAAGACAATCATGAGAAGCTTTCTTATGAATTTCTTCAAAGAAAGCAAGATCTTGAGAAACTAAGGGTGTCACATGAGGATCTCCAAAGGGAAAATGATTCCTTACTGGCTCAACAGATCAGTACCGCTCAGGAAGAAAATTTTCCACCTTGTTTGAAATGCATCGAACATGAAACTACAAGTTCTTCACCTAAATGTTCAAATGCTTATATAGCTGCAAATACTTCAACTATTCCAGTGGTGTCAAATTCCTCATCTGAGGATACAACAAGTATCACTGACGAAAATGCAGAGTTGAAGGAATTGTATGTGACAGACATGTACAAAAGTCTCAAAGGGCATCAAACCCTTTGCGATGTCCTCAAAAATTAGATTCTAAACAGGAACCCTAGGAAAGAGGGTGTTGCCTTTTTGAGGAAACAAAACGCTGATGGATCCTACTGGACACCTGAGCAGTACCCCAAATCCTCATGGGTTTCTGCGAAAGGACACCCTGTAGATCCATCCACTTTATCTGGCTTTACTTGTGAAACTTCATATTCATCTGATGAGTCACTTGACTCAAACTACAAGTTCTTCAAAAATCAGAAAGGTGAAGTATTTGCTAGGTTTGTTGGAACTAACTGCAGGAACGGTTCACCCATGATGAAAATCTAGGTTCCCAAGAGCTACCTACAAAATCTTCAAGTGAATGTCCTCACGACATCACTCATGAAGAACAGGAACCCCATATCAAATTCCTCATCTGTACCAAAGTCTTCACTTGGACGAAATTCCTCAAATGGTCAAAAATAATATTCTCATTCTAATGTCTCTCTTTTGCAGGGAAAATCTAAGAATTCTTAATATGTGCATTATTCTTCAAATCATTTTGTTCATAAGTCCTCGAAGAATTTCTCTTCTTATTCATGTGAGTACTCTAACCCACGCCCTATGAAACGAAGCGCACTTGCTTCAATGCCTCCCTTCTCATATGGTGCTCACGGAATGATGAACTCTTTGCCACCCCTCCAGATGTGGGTGGTGAAAAAATTGAACTAATCTCTTATGCAGGGTCAGGTCTCCATCACTAGTAGAAAACAGACCTTTTGTCCTGAGCATTAGAATCGGTCTGGTCACGAGCCGGTACTAAAGATGGTATTAGTACCGGTTTGTGTCGGCTGCAACGGCTAGGAGCAGTGTGATCTTTAGTACCGGTTCATGTCATGAGCCGGTACTAAAGGGGGCGTGGCAGGCCTTTGATCAGACCTGGGCCCCGCGTGCCTCCTTAGTACCGGCTGATGGCACGAGTCGGTACTAAAGGACAACCTTTAGTAGCGGCTCGTGCCACCAGCCGGTACTAAAGACGTCCTATATACTCTTCATCCTGAGCCGATCGAACATGCTCTCGTTTCTCTGTTTTCTCCCCTTCTTCTTGCTCGAAGCTCATCCTCCATTTTGCCAAGGGTTTGTCAAGATTGGAAGGCACCCCATCTCTCCAAGTGTTCACAAAGGTTAGCAACTTTGACCCTTCATCTCTCATTGCTAGATTAGCTTGTGGTATGCTCAAAGATATGTGATTTCTGGGTTTTAGCTAGGTTTTGGAGGAGTGATCAATGTGGGACTTTTTTGATTTATATGCAATTTGAGCTCAAATTAACTTGTTAGGTTGCATATGTGTAGGTGTGGTTTATTTGGTGCGCCTTCCCATCCCCGTCCTAACCACCGTCGATCGTCCGCACCGTCTCGTCGCGGCACCGGCCACCTTGGTGAGCCTCTTGTTCTTCTTAAAACCTTTTTGTTAAAAAATATATTATTTGTATGATTTAGATAGCTACGTGTAAGATTTACTTACTTGTATTATTGTTAGTTATTCTATAGTGTCATGGTTATGGTATCAGCCCACGTCGGCCCTCGTCCAGTCTATGATTCAGATGTGGTATGTCATTATCTTTTATAAATATTTCACACATCATCTAATGTCTTTGAGAATTAATTATGCCACCTAATTGACGTAGATGTTTTTATCTATAGGAAGTAGTTGAACCAGAAATTCCAACCGACTATGCAATTCTGCTCGAGAAACTAACACAAGCTGAAAAAGAAGTTGATCATTTAAAAGAAAAATTGAAAATGACTGAAGATGGGAAGATGGGATTGGAGTTGCATGTTGCCGATATCGTCGATGATCACAAGAACAAGATGGCTGGAATGCGCTTGAAGCTTAGAAAGATTAGAAAATATGCCATTGATAAAGAGGCTTGGTATCATTATGCCGTTGGCTCAATTGTTACTTTAGTTGCGATTATGATCGCATTTGTTGTTGCATTTACATGTTTTAGATAGTTGTATGTTGTTTTATGAGATGTATGTATGAACTGTAAGTATCTATTATTTGCAGTAATAATATTTGGTCGATGCTAGCTCTACTTTTTGTTGTAATGTGATGATGAGTTGTATTAATTTGGTCACTTCGATGTTGTGTAGTGAACATGAGCCGGCAATGGATGTACGATGACCGACTAAGTCCAGGGTTTCTTAATGGCTTGCATGATTTTATTCGTGTGGCTGAGGCAAACAAGAAGAATGGTTTCATGTGTTGTCCATGTCGTGACTGTAAGAATGATAGGAATTACTCTACCTCAAAAACCCTTCACTACCACCTGCTGAAGTCCGATTTCATGTCCAGCTATAGTTGTTAGACGAAGCATGGAGAAAGAGGGGTTATAATGGAAGACAATGAGGAAGAAGAGGATGATGACAACTATCCTTTCACCGATACAATAATGGGGGAAGCTAAAGAAGAGGCATCAATGGGGGAAGCTGAAGAAGAGGCATCAGATGAGCCCGTTGATGATTTGGGTCGGGTCATTGCTGATGCAAAGAGAAACTACGAAAGTGACAAGGAGAGATTGAAGTTGAAACGCATGTTAGAGGATCACAAGAAATTATTATATCCAAATTGTAAAGATGACCAAAAAAACTGGGTACCACACTAGAATTGTTGCAATGGAAGGCGAAGAATGGTGTAACTGACAAGGGATTTCAAGAATTGCTGATAATGATAAAGAAGATGCTTCCAAAGGATAACGAATTGCCTAAAAGTATGTACGAAGCAAAGAAGGTTGTCTTCCCTCTAGGATTAGAGGTGCAAAAGATACATGCATGCCCTAATGACTGCATCCTCTACTGCGGTGAGGAGTACGAGAATTTGAGTGCATGCCCGGTATGCGGTGCACTGTGCTATAAGATCCCCCGCGATGACCCTGGTGATGTGGAGGGCAAACGCCACAGGAATAGGGTTCCTACCAAGGTGAAGTGGTATGCTCCTATAATACCATGGTTGAAACGTTTGTTTCAAAACAAAGAGCATGCCAAGTTGTTGCGATGGCACAAAGAAGAACGTAAGAAAGACGGGATGTTGAGAGCACCCGCTGATGGGTCGCAGTGGAGAAAAATCGAGAGGGAGTTCGAGGACTTTGCAGCCGACGCAACGAACTTATGGTTTGGTCTTAGTACAGACAACATGAATCCTTCTGGAGAGCAGAGCTCCAGTCACAGCACCTGGCCCTAAGCAACCCGGAAACGACATTGATGTATACCTAAGGCCACTAGTTGATGAACTTCTATAGTTGTGGAAAAAACCAGGTGTACATGTGTGGGATGCGCACACACAGAAGGAAATTGACCTACGAGCGTTGCTGGTTGTAACCATCAATGATTGGCCTGCTCTTAGTAACCTTTCAGGACATACAAACAAGGGATACAATGCATGCACGCACTATTAGATGATACTGAAAGTATATATTTGGATAAATGTAAGAAGAATGTGTACTTGGGACATCGTCAATTTCTACCAATCAAACATATCTTAAGAAAGGAAGGCAACCATTTGAAAGGTGAGCCAGATAACCGGAAGAAGCCTGGCCTCAGTACTGGTGAATATATATTTGATATGGTCAAGGATTTACAGGTAATCTTTGGAAAGGGTCATGGCGGATAATCTGTTCCGAATGACGCCAACGGACACGCACCCATGTGGAAGAAGAAATCTATATTTTGGGAACTTGAATATTGGAAAGCCCTAGAGGTCCGCAATGCAATCGACGTGATGCATGTGATGAAGAATCTTTGTGTGAACCTGCTAAGCTTCTTCGGCGTGTATGGAAAGACAAAAGATACACCGGAGGCACGGGAGGACAAGCAAAGAATTAACGAAAAAGACGGCATGCCTCCAAAGCAGTATCAAGGTCCTGCCAGCTACGCTCTTACGAAGGCAGAGAAGGAAATATTTTTTGAATGCCTTCTCAATATCAAGGTCCCGTCTGGCTTCTCGTCGAATATAAAGGGAATAATAAATATGGCAGAGAAAAAATTTCAAAATCTAAAGTCTCATGACTGCCACGTGATTATGACGCAATTACTTCCGGTTGCACTTAGGGGGCTTCTACCGGAAAATGTTCGATTAGCCATTGTGAAGCTATGCGCATTCCTCAATGCAATTTCTCAGAAGCTAATCGATCCAGAAATCCTACCAAGGTTACAGAATGACCTGGTCCAGTGTCTTGTGAGTTTCGAGTTGGTGTTCCCTCCATCCTTCTTCAATATTATGACGCACGTTCTAGTTCACCTAGTCGAAGAGATTAACATTCTGGGTCCTGTATTTCTACACAATATGTTCCCCTTCGAGAGGTTCATGGGAGTCTTAAAGAAATATGTTCATAACCGGGCTAGGCCAGAAGGAAGCATCGCCAAGGGATATGGAACAGAGGAGGTTATTGAGTTTTGTGTTGACTTTGTTCCTGACATTAAGCCGATTGGTCTTCCTGAATCGCGACATGAGGGGCGACTGGGTGGAAAAGGCACACTAGGAAAGAAAGAAGCAATAAATATGGACGGGCATTCTTTCACTCAAGCACACTACACGGTTCTACAAAATTCCATGTTGGTGACTCCATACATGGAGGAACACAAGGATATTGTACGGTCCAAGAACCCAGATCAGTCTGACCCCTGGATTGAACGTAAACACATGGAGACTTTTACCGGTTGGTTGCAAACAAATCTCATCAATGACAACGATGTTCCAGATGAATTGTACTGGTTGGCCAAGACACCAAGTTTGACTGTAACGACTTTCAAAGGGTACGAGATAAATGGGAATACATTTTACACGATCGCCCAAGATAAAAAGAACACCAACCAAAACAATGGTGTCCGCTATGATGCAACCAACTTTGAAGACACATATTCTGGTTACATAGAGGAGATATGGGAACATGACTATGGACCTGATCTTAAGGTCCCTTTGTTTCGGTGTAAATGGGTCAAATATACTGGAGGCGGGGTATAGGTAGACCCGCAGTACGGAATGACAATAGTGGATCTCAACAATCTTGGATACACAGAAGACTCATTCGTCCTAGCCAATGATGTGGCTCAGGTTTTCTATGTGAAGGACATGTCTAGCAAACTGAGGAGGAAAAAAAGTTAAGGAAGCGAATACATCATACGATGAGCCAAAGCGCCACATAGTTCTTTCAGGGAAAAGAAACATTGTGGGAGTGGAGGACAAGACAGACATATCAGAAGATTATGAAAAGTTTCATGAAATCCCTCCCTTCAGAGTGAAGACTGACCCAAGCATCCTTTTAAATGATGAAGATAATCCATGATTACGGCGCAATCATAAGCAAGGGACAAACACGCAGAAAACATCTTACACCGCGAGATCCCACTCTAGGATGTGACTGGCTTCACCGTCATCACTTTCTATATATGTGAAGGACATGCATGCATTTCCTAGCATGGTATCTTTGTAATAGTTTGTACACGAAGTGCATCCAGTTTGTACAGCTACTCAACTCTTATGAGATTTCATCCGAAACCCTCATACTTCTTATGAGATTGTCCAATTTGTACAGGAAGTGCATCTAGATTTTGTTGTAACCCTCTCAACTCTTTAGAAGTTGCTATGTGGGTGAAATTATGATGTCATGCCAAGTTACAACCTTTTCGGAGTTCATTTGTAATGCTTTTCAAATTCAGGGTCATTTAGCTCAAAATAAATCATTAAATGCATGAAAAATATCAAATGAAGTCAGAAAGGGTTGAAAATTGGTGATGTGCCTTCGAATGGTGCATATTGAACACACTAAAATTATGGAGTTAAAATAAGTTATTAAAAATGAAATCCCTTTGCGATAGATGAGTTTTCGTTCGAAACCCTCATACTTCTTATGAGATTGTCCAATTTGTACACGAAGTGCATCCAGTTTTTGCCGTAACCCTCTCAACTCTTTAGAAGTTGCTATGTGGGTGAAATTATGATGTCATGCCAAGTTACAACCTTTTCAGAGTTCATTTGTAATGCTTTTCAAATTCAGGGTCATTTACCTCAAAATAAATCATTAAATGCAAGAAAAATAACAAATGAAGTCAGAAAGGGTTGAAAATTGGTGATGTGCCTTCGAATGGTGCATATTGAACACACAAAAAGTATGGAGTTAAAATAAGTTATTAAAAATGAAATCCCTTTGTGATAGATGAGTTTTCGTCCGAAACCCTCATACTTCTTATGAGATTGTCCAATTTGTACACGAAGTGCATACATTTTTTGTCGTAACCCTCTCAACTCTTTAGAAGTTGCTATGTGGGTGAAATTATGATGTCATGCCAAGTTACAACCTTTTCAGAGTTCATTTGTAATGCTTTTCAAATTCAGGGTCATTTAGCTCAAAATAAATCCTTAAATGCATGAAAAATATCAAATGAAGTCAGAAAGGGTAGAAAATTGGTGATGTTCCTTCGAATGGTGCATATTGAACACATAAAAAGTATGGAGTTAAAATAAGTTATTAAAAATGAAATCCCTTTGTAATAGATTAGTTTTCGTCCGAAACCCTCATACTTCTTATGAGATTGTCCAATTTGTACATGAAGTGCATCCAATTTTTACAGTAACCCTCTCAACTCTTTAGAAGTTGCGATGTGAGTGAAATTATGAGGTCATGCCAAGTTACAACCTTTTCAGAGTTCATTTGTAATGCTTTTCAAACTCGAGATATGACACATTTCAAATGCCATTTAATCAAATTTTCTTATACAGCAGTTGAAGTTGTTCAAACATGCATGGAAATGCCATAAACATATTCTTCATATTTTTCTGATATTTTTTCATATATTATTTATTTCCATTGGAGTCATACATTTTTTCTTTGATTTTCTAAAGTTTAGGGGGTTTTCTGAAAATAATAACTAATAATAAAATAAAAAATATGGGAGCCACGCACCGGTACTAAAGGTCCATCGCCCCCGCGCGGTTATGGGAGGACCTTTAGTACGGGCGCGAGGCTCGCACCGGTACTAAAGGTTCTTTAGTACTGGTGCCAGCCACGCATCGGTACTAAAGATATGCTAACGTATAAATAGTCATGTTCGTCCCGGGCAGAGCCACGCACCGGGACAACGCGAACTTAGTGCCGCCAGGCTGCCAAAATCCACCGTCGCCGGAGCCCTGCCGTCACCCTCGACCTCGCCGGAGTCCTGTCCTCGCCCCCGACCCCGGCGACCTCGCCACGCCTCCCTCCTCTGCTTCCTCGCCAATGCAACCTCGGCCCGGGGCGACCTCGCCCTCGTCCCCAACTCCGGCGACCTCACCCTCGTCCCCAACTCCGATGACCTCGCCCTCGACCCAACTCCGAAGACCTCGCCCTCGTCCTTCGCTGTGAGCCCTCGTCGCCGTCCCCAACTCCGGCGATTTTTTTCTTTTCTTTTAGTGTATTTTTATACTATTTTGTTTAGGGTTTAATTAGTTTAGTTTTAGTTTAGATTTTGTTTAGTTTAGTTTTAGTTTAGATTTAATTTTGTTTACATTTTGTTTAGTTTAGTTTTAGTTTAGTTTAGGTTTAATTTAATTTAGATTTAATTTAGTTTAGACTTAATTTAGTTTAGGTTTAATTTAGTTTAGGTTTAGGTTTAGTTTAGTTTAGGTTTAGTTTAGGTTTAATTTAGTTTAGGTTTAGTTTATTTTTAGGTTTAATTTTGCTAAGTTTTATTTAATTTGTTTTCATAATTAAGTGTTCCTTCTCGACGTCGACGATGCCGATCCCGCATCCTCGTCGTCGAGTTGCCGGAGGAGGTCACTTGCTTGAGCCGAGGGGCCCTGTCAGGGACTAGGCTCCGCCAAGTTGGTACTGGGAGGTGCTGCCTTCAGGGCGGCGCAGCTAGGTGAGGAGCCAGCCTGTCGTCGACCCGGAGGTTCTATGGTGGCGGCCGCATGGGCCACAGATGTTTCAGATTCTTGAGTCCCCCGCGGAGGTGGTACATTACCATGTCAGCAAGGAGAACAAGCACGTACGTCGCTACATGGCAGCTTTGGAGGCCAGGTCCGACAATACCTGGCAGATTCTTCAGGGATCTCACTCGAGCTATGTTCCTGTGATGGTTCCTTCTCTTTGGGTGTCCACCGCCTGCCCCGATATCCGCCGGGCGCTAGGGTTCTAGCTAGCTAGCTAGATCGATATATTAGCTACTATATATATGTATTATTATGATGTATTAGCTAGATCAATGGATTAGCCGATGTATAGAAAATTATCCGAGATTATGAGATGAGATCTTTTGTACTACTATATATGTATTCGATGATGCAATTAATTAACTATCAGTTATTTTGCTTCTTGAATGCATGCTAATTTGAATTCTACTTTGCTTTATCTATATTATTATGGATTAGTTATTAAGCTATGGACAATACTGGTAGAGCTCGTGAAGAGTACATATTCGACATAATACTCTACTCCGAAAACCCAGGTAAATCACATGATGATGATGGATCACAATATCTGAACGATCGCGGTGATGGATGTGAGGCCCAGGAAGAACAACTTATGTTCCAGAATCCGGAACAACCAATGTCTGGCGAGGTATATACACATAATAGCCTCTGGTGATCATTACATGTGTATTAATTGATTTGTGTGTGTGTATATATATATATATTAACAAATCTTTCTTATTTTAATTATTAGCCCTCCGGATCGAGCAAATCAAGTAGAAATGTACGAGGCGGTGCCAAAATATTGGACAACAACGTAAAGATCAATCTTGATGCTTTCCAACATAATGGCGAACCAACTCACCCTGAAGCCAATGCCCAGACATTTGTGCGTCAATGCGGAGTGGTTGTTAGGGACGGATTCCCGATCACTATGCATGAATGGAATCAGCCAAACGAACCAAAACCAGGAGTGAATTATGTCGATACAAGAATTAAAGATGCCCTTTGGCACGATCTCATGGAGCATTTCACCCTACCAGATTCTCTCTCGGAGTGTCAAAGGGACAAAGTCAAGGAGTTTGCTCTCCATAAGATGGCCGGCGCGTTCCAGACTTGGAACAAAAGATTATGGACCGAGTACAACGCTAGAGGCAAGAAGGCGCCCGAATTCAAAGGTATATACGAGTAGGTAAAGAATCACTTGGACGCATTTAGCGAGTACAAGACATCGATAGATGCCACGGAGAAGTCGGCAAAGAATAAGATAAATGCTGAGAAAAAAAGGTATCACCATAAACTAGGGACAGGTGGATACAAGTCAGCCATTCCTAAGTGGGATGCATTAGAGAATAAGATGCTTGCTAAAGGGATCACTCCAGTAACCTACGACTGGCCCCAGAGGTGCAGAAATTGGTTTTTTGCGCATGGGGGAAAGTTGGACCCAGCAACAGGGAAGATTATTGCACTGGCCAGTCTGAAGCATGCATCAGATGAGTTGATTGAAGCAATAAAAGTTGCCCAAGAAGGACGGTTTCACCCCGATAGAGAGAACGACGAGCTTACACGTGCCCTCGGGAATGCCGAACATGAGGCGTGGGCGTTGTTCCGTGGTACGAGGGGTTTGCGGGATGGCAGGACAGTTATAAAAGCCGTTTGAGAAAAAAGAAGGTGGAAGCAGACTGACTTTCAAAGTTGGAACAGATGTACGAGCAGCAGCAGCTGAAAATACAGGAACTGACCCAACAAGGGGAAACTCCGCAGCAGGAGGCAGGGGACGAACCCGTCCCATCTACACTGCCAAAAAGCATCGTGGGTTCCACGGGGGCACCGCTGGGTCACACCCCCGTGGATGATATCACCGAGAAGACATGTTGTCAGCTAATCCAGAAAATGAAGAACATAATCATGCGGGTCGCGACGGGCTATGCTTTACCAAATTCACCTGATGTTCTCTGGCATTGCAATCCGGTTCCAGCTGGGTATGCTCGTGTCGCGGTGGACACAATAGAGCCAGGATATGATGAGCTATTGCTTGACATCCCTGGAGGTGAGGGGGAGTCCACACTGGGAGAAGCCGGCCGTGGTCTCATTCTATGGAGTAAGGACTGCATCGTTTTTCCACACTCGGCGCCAAGGGCACCGGCTCCTCCGAGTATCGATGTCCAGCGCGAGGGATCCCAGCCAGAGGCATCCAGGCGCCAGCAGTCCTCCCCACTTCTCCAGTAGTCCTCCCCACCTCGCAAGCAGTCACCTCGCCAGAAGTCCCAACCTCGCCAGCAGTCCTCCCTACCTCGCCAGCAGTCACCTCGCTAGTAGTCCCAACCTCGCCAGCAGTCCTCCCCATCTCGAGGTCCCCCGCAGTCCTCCCCACCTAGAGAGGCGTCCCACCTCACCAGCAGTCCTCCCCACCTTGCCATGAGTAGTTCTCCCAACCTCAGGACGGAGCACGATGCGAGTCCATATTATCGACATCGATCTCCGCCGCGTGAGCCGACTCCACCCCGACAGCGGTCCCGCCAGCAGGGCTCCCAAAAGAGGAAGGCCACCAACAGTCCTCTTCGGAAGAAAGCAAAGAAGAAACCCGAGCCTCCGGCCAAAAGGAAGATGCCTTATGATATGACACCAGAGGATAACAAAATTGAATGCGATCGGCAAGTGAAACCCTTTTTTGCGAAGAAGACCGTGCCACTAAAGGAGGTAATACCCAAGGAAGTCCAAGAGCACTTTAGGGAACACTTTATTGATTGAACCCCGGCATATGTCGAGCGTATGCCGACAGACTATGAGCGACAGATTCGGAAGGCAAGTAAGTAGAGAAGTCGGCCCAGCCCAAGGAAGAAGTCGGGAAGTACAACATCAACTAGCGGGAAGTCAGTTCCCCAGCTCGAAGAACAATCCAAGCAATCGATCTCTCTGCTCAAGGTGGGTATAACCAATCCAAGCAGGCAATCGGTCCAACCAGTCGATGTGCAAGGCAACCCAATCGACCTCGAAGAACTAGAGGTTGCAGGTCTCACTCTTGACCAAATCCTTGGCACCAAGGAAATCCACGGGTACGGTGCAACTGAGTACGCAATGAATTATACCCATGGAAAACCACTTGTCAAACCCGAGCAGTACAAGAAACTACCAACTACGATGCGATGGTTGCATGATTGGTACATGCGTGAAGAAAATCGAGGGGAGACGGCGATCATGGTGAAAGTAAGGGAAGAGCATTACATCAACGCATGTGACATATGTCTTGAATTCTCTGAACTTTTCCAGTTCTACCACATGGACTCTATCGACAAAACTCTCATCAGTTGCTATTGTCTGTAAGTGATTTATATTTTTAATAATTTAAGTCTCTAGCTAAGATATCGTTCATTGTCTTATCCTCACTATATATGTTCTTTTCTACGCTATTATGCAGATTCAAGATGTGGGAATTGAAACAACAGGGAATTGATGACATTGGGTTCATCGACCCAAGTACCGTTAATGGTCATGTGGTAAAACATTATGCCAAGGACACAGAAGATCTCTTACAAAATTTTCTAGAGGCACTAATGAATACCAAATCTACTATAATATTTCCTTACAACATGGGGTGAGTGTTTACTCTCTTGTATACTACAAATTCTGTTTTTGCTTACTAGCTCGCTGTCAAGTGTAGTAGTTAATTGATGAGTTATATGCATGCCTGCTTAATTATATAAACTTCTGCGCAGAGACCACTATATCCTCCTAAATATTATCCTCGCGGATGGACTTGTTCAACTGTATGACTCACTAGATACACCAGAACAATCATACGTGGACTTGTATTTTATGATAGAACGGTAATTTCAATCTTTATCGACCTTGCTTTCTTTCATTATTTCCTGATATCAAAAGTAATTATAATTAATAACTCTTTTGTTATTTCTCTTTTCCGCGGAGTGTTTGGAAAAAGATGATAGAAAACCATCACGATTGTCAATGGAAACCGAAGCTGAAGTGGAAAAGGTGCAGGTAATTAAGTAGTACTACTAGGTCCGCGCATCTCTTTAATTCTAATTTCCATACCATTATCATGCTTGATTATTAATTATCTTATTGAATTCTATTCTTTTGCAAAGTGCGCAAAGCAGCCATAGGGGACAAATTTATGTGGATACTTCCTCTGCGAGAACATTCACATCCAGACCGAAGGCAATACACGTCGCAGAGGAGCACGTGAAAGACAACTCGAGCTTTGGCAGATGTCGTCGAAGCTCTCACCCGAGAAATGCTTTGTAGCACTTCAAGAGAAATTTGCGACATTTCTTCTTCAACATGTAATTGATGTAAACGGACAGCACTATTACTTACTATCGGGTTCTGGGCCTTAAGTTATAAGTACAGAATATATGGATGCTTCCATTTGTATATATATATATATATACAGTATGAGATATTGTACATTATATTACATATATATATGCATCAACTTGTGTATATTATACTACATATATATATATATTATATTACCATAAAATAAATTTGAAATGAATGGAAAACACAATAAATAGAGAGGAAAACAGAAACCGAATTAAAAGTGAAAACAAACAAACAGTTAGTACCGATTGGTATCACCAACCGGTACTAAAAGGTCCTCCATCACGAGCCCACCTAGGCAGCCACGTGGTGGTCCTTTAGTACCGGTCCGTAGGCCAACCGGTACTAAAGGTCTGGACCCTTTAGTACTGGTTGTGGAACCGGTACTAAAGGCCCATCCAGGCCGGGACTAAAGATCGATATTCTACTAGTGCATATGAACTTAAACATCTGATGAATTTTTTGGAGACCTGAGTAAATGCTTGAAAGGACGCAAGCTAACCTTGTAGAAATGAATTCCTCATTTCTCACGTCCTCACACTACTCTTGTGTGATGAAATTCTGTCTGATAAAGTTGATGTCATATTCTTCAATCCGAAGCATATGAGTTTGTAAGTTGTACTAATTCATCTGCGGGATGATACTCCAAAAGCTACTGAGTGGGTCCTCGATAGTGGATGCACAAACCACATGACTGGTGGCAAGAGTCTGCTGATGAATTTGCCTATCGCTTCATCTCATCTGAAGTATGTAACGACCCGATCTCAAGGGATCGGAGTCTCTGTGCTTAAGTGTCATCCCTGGATAGGTATGCTGACACACATAGTACTTGAGGATTTACAACAGAGTTCAATCACACATTTATTACATCGAGAATCCTCAAGAGTAATTATTACATTAATGTGGCCTAAGGCCAAGTAAAACAAAATCATGTGGAAGCAATAAAAGTAATGAGTCCATCAACTCCACGAGCAAGCTGAGTGCAGAACAACGACCTATCGCACCTTATTCATCGTCAGATAAATCTGCAACATGATAAGTTGAAGTACATGGAATGTACTAGCAAGTCACATCATAAAGTGTAATGAGCCTACATAGTACATGCAATTTGGCTGGTGGAAAGCTCTAATTTTAGTTTTGCATAAATCTAGTTTTTCCCTATCAAAAATAATTGTTCTACTTCTACAAATATCATAAGTCTGAGATGATGCCCATCTCAATCATTCCAAACTTTTGTACCCGGTTGATTAGTTAAGAGTGTTGAGATCTCCCAACATTTCCACTACTAAAATCTCAAGTTGTCCATGACCGGGGACACGGCTAATCGATTAGATTTTAACTCTGTAGAGGTTGTGCACTTTTCCCCACAAGACTCGACCACATCCTTGATCGGAAGATCGAGACATAGTCTTTCGAAAGTATTTCACCTAACCGACGGATAGACCGGTACGCCTATATCATCTACATCTGCTAGCCTATCCCAGAAGAGGTCACACCATCTACTCAACTAAGCCAGAGCCCATATTGGCTTGCGGCTGCACACGGAAGCTTATAGACATGAAAATAAGGTTGATCCCTTTGAGCCTGGGAGGACGGACCACTAGTGTGCACTCCCATGGACTCCCATGAATGCTCCCACTGTACTTCGCCACCATACAAACCAATTTCCACCCAGGTAGTTCATTAAAGTCGGTCCTAGTTACTACTTTGTCACTCACATCTCAAGGTGATAACACTCCCCAATCCATGTCTACTTCGGTGAAGCATTGTAACATAACACGGTGGCGACAAAGTGGGTACGCTTCAGACCTACCTCAAATGAACTACTGGGTGATAGTAAATCCAACAAGTATAAAATCATACCATGCAATCCTACCTCAAAGGACTATGTGCAAAATAAACCATAGGTAAAACATGTATGATCAAAATGTAACTTGCCTTCGTGCTGGGGGTGAAGTTCTAGGGAATGGTAGTACTCTGCTTCGCACTGCAGACAATCTATCGTAAAGTAAATAAACACACATAAACAAGCATTCATACAATTCAAATAAAACATGCAACAAAAATATTTGCAAACGCCAAATAAAATCCCACACAAGTCATTAACATGAAAATTTTCAAAATGTACATAATGTTCAAAATTCGTGACGTGCACTAGTGTTCCTACAAGGCATTCTAGAAGAAGTATGATGAACAAAAAATAATTGTGTAGAATATTTAGTGGTAAATTTCATGGCAAAGGATTTAGTTCATGTGACGTGGTGCAAAAAGAATCACTTCGAATGGGTATACCGTTTGGAAGATATGGCCTAATGAAATTCAAAGTCAAATCTGAAATAATTTCAAATTTTAACTTGCAAAAGTTTTCAACTATGGGTTCTCTAGTTAGGTCTATTCGATACGAAAATTTAGCCGCTCGTTTCATCTCGTTTCGATCTACGGTTAAAAAGTTAAGGCCGTTTATAGTTTTGAATTAAAACTAGAAAAAGAAACTGCTACAGGAACGTTTCTGAAAATACTAAATTGTGAACGTTCGCGGCTAGAGCGCGAAGTGAATGGCTCTAGTTGGTTAACTATGTTCGTTGCCAAAGCTATGCGATGAACGTTCGCGAATTAAGAAAAGCCAGTCGGTTCGGTTGAAGTCAAAGCAAAACCGACTTTCGGTTTAAAATAACTCGCATGGTTTATTTTAAAACACGGTTAACCAGTAAAAAACCCAATCTACATCTAATCTACTGATTCGATCTAAGAAAAAAAACTAACTAATCGAGCAAGGCGGGCGCTTACAGATAGGAGGACGACGTCGGACAGGAACCAGGCGACGACGAGGCGGCGGCTCCGGCGAGCTCCGGCGCGGGCGAGGTAGGCGGGGGTGTGAGGCTCAGCGAGGGCTTCCGAACGGTGGAGATGGCGGACGGCGGCGATGACCAGAGGGAGTGGGGCGAGATCCTGTCTCCAGCGAACTCCGGCGACGTAGGTCGGATGGGGTGGCCTCTCCGGCTGTTCCTAAGGCCAAACAACATGTCAGGGAGATGCACACGGACGAGGGGGTCCGATTTCGTGAAGAACAAGAGGTAGGGGAGGTTCACCGGCGACGTGGTACTCCGGCAAAAAAACTTCGACCGGCGAGATCCAAGTGGCAACGGCGGCAGCTACGAGCGGCGAGAGGTGGTGCAGGGTTGCTGAATGGAAAGAGGGCATCGAAGGCTACTTATAGGCGTAGCTAGGGGGGTCGGGGCTGCGGGATAAGCTCTATCCCGAGAGCTTTGGCCGATGGTTGCGGATGTGTACAGGCTCGCTTATCCCGTGTGGGAGGTTAGGGATGATGGTTTTTTTTCTTTTTCTTTTTTGTTGCCTCTGGCGGCGCTAGGGTGGAGCGTTCGTTCCTGGATGGAGCGAAGGCTGGGGCTGCGCTGGCGAGCGCCTCGCTCAGCTGGGCTGGCTCGGGCGAGCGGCCTGGTGGCTGGCTCGGCCGGCCTCGGTGTGTGTGTGTGTGTGTGTGTGTGTGTGTGTGTGTGTGTGTGTGTGTGTGTGTGTGTGTGTGTTTTATAACTCTTTCCTTTTAGATCCGAAGCATACAACAAAATATAAGGTTGTATATACCAAAACGATCAGAAACAATAAACCCTAAAGCGTGAACATTTTTTTAGAGTCAAAATAAAAACTTTGTAAAAACATTATTTAAAGAAAATCCAAAATAAAACCAAATTTGACTTTCAAATAAATTGGCACTATTTTATTCTGACTTTTGGGGTGTCATGTTACCTCCTCTCATACTTTTTTTTCAAAGTATTTTGTCAGGTAATTGAGTAAACTCAAATGCCAATTGGAAAGAAGTCAAATAAAGAAGATGAAAATATAGTTGCCACATTCATTTCAATCATAATGCATAGATGCTTAACTAATAATTGTCAAACATTCCAAATTGAAAATTTGGGATGTTACAAACCTACCCCCCTTAAGATGAATCTCGTACTCGAGATTCGGGTTGGCCAGCAAAAAGGTGTGGATGGTCACGCTTGAGATCTTCTTCTCGTTCCCAAGTAGCTTCCTCCTCGGTGTGGTGACTCCACTGAACCTTGCATAACTTGATAGCCTTTGTACGAGTGATCCTCTCGGCAGTCTCAAGAATCTTAACAGGCCTCTCCTCATAAGTTAGGTCGTTATCCAACTGAATTGCTTCTAGAGGCACTATATCTCTCAAAGGAATATCTGCCATCTCCGCATGACACTTCTTCAGTTGGGAAACATGAAACACATCATGAACTCCTGACAAACCCTCTGGTAGTTCCAACTTTTATGCAACCCCTCCTCTGCGTTCCAGAACTCTGTATGGCCCCATGAATCGTGGTGCTAACTTTCCTTTGACTCCAAACCTCTTTATACCTCGAAGTGGAGACACTCGTAGATATGCTCTATCTCCCACTTCATAAATCACCTCCTTGCGTTTAGCATCGGCATAACTCTTCTGTCTAGACTGAGCTATCTTGAGTCTATCACGGATCAACTTGACCGTCTCCTCAGAATCTCGAATCAAATCCGATCCAAACAATTTGCGATCACCAACTCCATCCCACATGAACGATGTTCTGCACTTCCTCCCATACAATGCCTCAAAAGGGGCCATCTACAAACTGGCTTGACAGCTGTTGTTGTATGAGAACTCTGCATAAGGTAAGCTATCATCCCATCTAGACCCGTAGTCTAGCGCACAAGCTCCTCAACATGTCCTCCAGAATCTGATTCACCCTCTCTGTCTACACATCTGTCTGTGGATGGAAGGTTGTACTGAACTCTAGCTTGGTACCCAAAGTTTCGTGTAGCTGATGCCAAAACTTTGAAGTAAATTGTGTTCCTCTATCTGATACAATGGTCCTCGGAACTCCATGTAGACATACAATCCTGGTCATATATATCTTTGCCAGCTTAGCACTTGTATAGGTAGTCTTCATGGGAATGAAGTGAGCAACCTTGGTCAAGCGATCAACAATTACCCAAATGGAATCATAACCTGAACGGGTCTTGGGTAATCCCGTGATGAAGTCCATGCCAAGTTTATCCCATTTCCAATCAGGTATCGGCAATGGGTGAAGTAAACCTGCTAGTTTTTGATGCTCTGGCTTTACCCTTTGACATACATCACATACTTCTACATACTCGGCAATTTCCCTCTTCATACCGGTCCACCAAAAAGTTTCCTTCCAGTCCAAATACATCTTGGTGTTTCCCGGATGTACTGAATAAGGAGAATCATGAGCCTCCTGAAGTATCAACTTCCCGATCTCTAGATCATTGGGCACACAAATACGCTGCTCAAACCATATGGTTCCATGCTCATCCTCATGGAATCCTTTTGTCTTTCCTTTGCTGATCCTCTCCTTTATCTCAGCAATACCCACTAGTAGAATATAGATCTTTAGTCCCGGCCTCGATGGGCCTTTAGTACCGGTTCCACAACCGGTACTAAAGGGTCGGGACTAAAGGGTCCAGACCTTTAGTACCGGTTGGCCTACGGACCGGTACTAAAGGCCCACCACGTGGCTTCCTACGTGGGCTGGTGGTGGAGGACCTTTTAGTACCGGTTGGTGATAGCAACCGGTACTAACTAATTTATTTTTTTTCACTTTTAATTAGGTTTTTTTTCCTCTCTATTTATTGTGTTTTCCATTCATTTCAAATTTATTTTATGGTAATATAATATATATATAGTATAATATACACAAGTTGATGCATATATATATATATGTAATATAATATACAATATCTCATACAGTATATATGTATATATACACAAATGGACGCATCCATATATTCTGTACTTATAACTTAAGGCCCAGAACCTGGTGGTAAGTAATAGTGCTCTCCGTTTACATCAATTACAAGTTGAAGAAGAAATGTCACAAATTCCTCTTGAAGTGCTACAAAGTGTTTCCCGGGTGAGAGCTTCGACAACATCTGCCAAAGCTCGAGTTGTCTTTCACGTGCTCCTCTGCGACGTGTACTCCCTTCGGTCTGGATGCGAATGTTCTCGCAGAGGAAGTATCCACATAAATTTGTCCCCTGTCGCTGCTTCGCGCACCTTGCAAAAGAATAGAATTCAATAAGATATTTAATAATCAAGCATGATAATGGTATTGAACCGAGAATTAAAGAGATGCGCGGACCTAGTAGTACTACTTAATTACCTGCATCTTTTTCCACTTCAGCTTCGGTTTCCATTGACGACCGTGATGGTTTTCTATCATCTTTTTCCAAACACTACGTGGCAAAGAGAAAGAACGAAAGAGTGATTATAATTACTTTTGATATCAGGAAATAATGAAAAAAAGCAAGGTCGATAAAGATTGAAATTACCATTCTATCATAAAATACAAGTCCACGTATGATTGTTCTGGTGTATCTAGTGAGTCATACACTTGAAAAAGTCCATCCGCGAGGATAATATTTAGGAGGATATAGTGGTCACTGCGCAGAAGTTTATATAATCAAGCAGGCATGCATATAACTCATCAATTAACTACTACACTTGACAGCGAGCTAGTAAGCAAAAATAGAATTTGTAGTATACAAGAGAGTAAACACTCACCCCATGTTGTAAGGAAATATTATAGTAGATTTGGTATTCATTAGTGCCTCTAGAAAATATTGTAAGAGATCTTCTGTGTCTTTGGCATAATGGTTTACCACATGACCATTAACGGTACTTGGGTCGATGAACCCAATGTCATCAATTCCCTCTTGTTTCAATTCCCACATCTTGAATCTGCATAATAGCGTAGAAAAGAACATATATAGTGAGGATAAGCCAATGAACGATATCTTAGCTAGAGACTTAAATTATTAAAGATATAAATCACTTACAGACAATAGCAACCGACGAGAGTTTTGTCGATAGAGTCCATGTGGTAGAACCGGAAAAGTTCAGAGAATTCAAGACATATGTCACATGCGTTGATGTAATGCTCTTCCCTTACTTTCACCATGATCGCCGTCTCCCCTCGCTTTGCTTCACGCATGTACCAATCATGCAACCATCGCATCACAGTTGGTAGTTCCTTGTACTACTCGGGTTTGACAAGTGGTTTTCGGTGGGTATATTGCATTGCGTACTCAGTTGCACCGTACCCGCGGATTTCCTCGGTGCCAAGGATTTGGTCAAGAGTGAGACCTGTAGCCTCTAGTTCTTCGAGGTCGATTGGGTTGCCTTGCACATCGGCTGGTTGGACCGATTGCTTACTTGGATTGGTTATACCCACCTTGAGCGGAGATATCGATTGCTTGGATTGTTCTCTAAGCTGGGGAACTGATTTCCCGCTAGTTGATGCCGTACTTCCTGACTTCTTCCTTGGGCTGGGCCGACTTCTCTGCTCACTTGCCTTCCGAATCTGTCGCTCATAGTCTGTCAGCATACGCTCGACATATGTCGGGGGTCGATCAATAAAGTGTTCCCTAAAGTACTCTTGGACTTCCTTGGGTATTACCTCCTTTGGCGGCACGGTCTTCTTCGCCAAAAAGGCTTTCACTTGCCGATCGCATTCAACTTTGTTTTCCTCTAGTGTCATATCGTAAGGCAGCTTCCTTTTGGCCGAGGACTCGGGTTTCTTCTTTGCTTTCTTCCGAAGAGGACTGTTGGTGGCCTTCCTCTTTTGGGAGCCCTGCTGGCGGGACCGCTGTCGGGGTGGAGTCGGCTCACGCGGCGGAGATCGATGTCGATGATATGAAATCGCATCGTGATCCGTCTCGAGGTTGGGAGGACTGCTCATGGCAAGGTGGGGAGGACTGCTGGCGAGGTGGGATGCCTCTCGAGGTGGGGAGGACTGCGGGGGAGCTCGAGGTGGGGAGGACTGCTGGCGAGGTGACTGCTGGCGAAGTGGGGAGGACTGCTGGCGAGGTTGGGACTGCTGGCGAGGTGACTGTTGGCGAGGTGGGGAGGACTGCTGGCGAGGTGGGGAGGACTGCTGGCGTTGCGATGCCTCTGGCTGGGATCCCTCGCGCTGGACATCGATACTCCGAGGAGCCGGTGCCCTTGGCATCGAGTGTGGAAAGATGATACAGTCCTTACTCCATAGAATGAGACCACGTCCAGCTTCTCCCAGTGTGGACTCCCCTTCACCTCCAGGGATGTCAAGCAATAGCTCATCATATCCTCGCTCTATTGCGTCCACCGCGACACGAGAATACCCAGCTGGAACCGGATTGCAATGCCAGAGAACATCAGGTGAATTTGGTAAAGAATAGCCCATCGCGACCCGCACGGTTATGTTCTTCATTTTCTGGATTAGGTGACAAGATGTCTTCTCGGTTATGTCATCCATGGGGGTGTGACCCAGCGGTGCCCCCGTGGAACTGACGCTACTTTTCAACAGTGTAGATGGGACGGGTTCGTCCCCTGCCTCCTGCTGCGGAGTTTCCCTTGTTGGGTCAGTTCCTGTATCTACAGCTGCTGCTGCTCGTACATCTGTTCCATTTGAAAGTCTGTCTGCTTCCACCTTCTTTTTTCTCGAACGGCTTTTATAACTATCCTGCCATCCCGCAAACCCCTCGTACCACGGAACAATGCCCACGCCTCGTGTTTGTCCTCCGTGTTCGGCATTCCTGAGGGCACGTGTAAGCTCGTCGTTCTCTCTATCGGGGTGAAACCGTCCTTCTCGGGCAGCTTTTATTTCTTAAATCAACTCATCTGATGCATGCTTCAGACTGGCTAGTGCAATAATCTTCCCTGTTGTTGGGTCCAACTTTCCCCCATGCGCAAAAAACCAATTTCTGCACCTCGGAGGCTAGTCGTAGGTTACTGGAATGATCCCTTCAGCAAGCATCTTATTCTCTAATGCATCCCACTTAGGAATGGCTGACTTGTATCCACCTGTCCCTAGTTTATGGTGATACTTTTTTCTCAGCATTTATCTTATCCTTTGCCGACTTCTCCATGGCAGCTATCGATGTCTTGTACTCGATAAATGCGTCCCAGTGATTCTTTACCTTCTCGTATATTCCTTTGAATTCGGGCGCCTTCTTGCCTCTAGCGTTGTACTCGGTCCATAATCTTGTTTTCCAAGTCTGGAACGCACCGGCCATCTTATGGAGAGAGAATATGGTAGGGTGAAATGCTTCATGAGATCTCGCCAAAGGGCATCTTTAATTCTTGTATCGACATAATTCACTCCTAGTTTTGGTTCGTTTGGCTGAATCCATACATGCATTGTGATTGGGACTCCGTCCCTAACAACCACTCCGCATTGACGCACAAATGTCTTGGCATTGGCTTCAGGGTGAGTTGGTTCGCCATTATGTTTGAAAGCATCAAGATTGAGCTTTACGTTGTTGTCCAATATTTTGGAACCGCCTCATACATTTCTACTAGATTTGCTCGATTCGAAGGGATGATAATTAAAATAAGAAAGATTTGTTAATATATATATAAACCAATTAATACACATTGGTTGTTTCGGATTCTGGAACATAAGTTGTTCTTCTTCGGCCTCACATCCATCGCCGTGATCGTTCAGATATTGTGAGCCGTCATCATCATGTGATTCACCTGGGTTTTCGGAGCAGCGTATTATGTCGAATATGTCCTCTTCACGAGCTCTACCAGTATTGTCCATAGCTTAATAACTAATCCATAATAACATAGATAAAGCAAATTAGTATTCAAATTAACATGCATTCAAGAAGCAAAATAACTGATAGTTAATTAATTGCATCATCGAATACATATATAGTAGTACAAAAGATCTCATCTCATAATCTCGGATAATTTTCAATACATTGGCTTATCCATCGATCTAGCTAATACATCATAATAATACATATATATAGTAGCTAATATATCGATCTAGCTACCTAGCTGGAACCCTAGCGCCCGGCAGATATCGGGGCAGGCGGTGGACACCCAAAGAGAAGGAACCATCACAGGAACATAGCTCCAGTGAGATCCCTGAAGAATCTACCAGGTATTGTCGGACCTGGCCTCCAAAGCTGCCATGTAGCGACGTACGTGCTCGTTCTCCTTGATGACATGGTAATGTACCACCTCCGCGGGGGACTCAAGACTCTGAATCATCCGTGGCCCATGCGGCCGCCACCATAGAACCTCTGGGTCGACGACGGGCTGGCTCCTCACCAAGTTGCGCCGCCCTGAAGGCAGCACCTCCTAGTACCAACCCGGCGGAGCCCAGTCCCTGACAGGGCCCCTCGGCTCAAGCAAGTGACCTCCTCCGGCGACTTGACGACGAGGATGCGGGATCGGCATCGTCGACGTCGAGAAGAAACACTTAATTATGAAAACAAATTAAATAAAACTTAGCAAAATTAAACCTAAAAATAAACTAAACCTAAACTAAATTAAACCTAAACTAACCTAAACCTAACCTAAACTAAACCTAAACTAAATTAAGTCTAAACTAAATTAAATCTAAATTAAATTAAACCTAAACTAAACTAAAACTAAAGTAAACAAAATGTAAACAAAATTAAATCTAAACTAAAACTAAACTAAACAAAATCTAAACTAAAACTAAACTAATTAAACCCTAAACAAAATAGTATAACAATACACTAAAAGAAAATAAAAAAATCGCCGGAGTTGGGGACGGGCGACGAGGGCTCACAGAAAAGGATGAGGGCGGGGTCGCCGGAGTTGGGGACGAGGGCGAGGTCGTCACCGGAGTTGGGGACGAGGGCGAGGTCGGCGCCGGAGTTGGGGAAGAGGGCGAGGTCGCCGCAAGCCAAGGTTGCAGGGGCAAGGAAGCAGAGAAGGGAGGCATGGCGAGGTCGCCGAGGTCGGGGTTGAGGACAGGACTCCGGCGAGGTCGAGGGTGACGGCAGGGCTCCAGCGACGGTGGATTTTGGCAGCCTGGCGGCGCTAAGTTCGCGTTGTCCTAGTGCATGGCTCTGCCTAGGATGAAGACGACCTATTTATACGATAGCGTATCTTTAGTACCGAGGCATGGCTCGCACCGGTACTAAAGACCCTTTAGTACCGGTGCCAGCCAAGCACCGGTACTAAAGGTCCTCCCATAACCGCGCGGGGCCGGTGGACCTTTAGTACCGGTGCGTGGCTCGCACCGGTACTAAAGTTCCTCCCATATTTTTTTATTATTATTAGTTATTATTTTCAGAAAAACCCCTAAACTTTAAAAAATCATAGAACAAAATGTATGACTCAATTGGAAATAAGTAATATATGAATAAATATCGGAAAAATATGAAGAATATATTTATGGCATTTCCATGCATGTTTGAACAACTTCAACTGCTGTATCAGACAATTTGATTAAATGGCATTTGAAATGTGTCATATCTCGAGTTTGAAAAGCATTACAAATTAACTTTGAAAAGGTTGTAACTTGGCATGACATCATAATTTCACCCACATAGCAACTTCTAAAGAGTTGAGAGGGTTACGGCAAAAACTGGATGCACTTCGTATACAAATAGGACAATCTGATAAGAAGTATGAGGTTTCGGACGAAAACTCATCTATCACAAAGGGATTTAATTTTTAATAACTTATTTTCACTCCATACTTTTTGTGTGTTCAATATGCACCATTCGAAGGCACATCGCCAATTTTCAACCCTTCTTGACTTCATTTGATATTTTTCATGCATTTAATGATTTATTTTGAGCTAAATGACCCTTAATTTGAAAAGCATTACAAATGAACTCTGAAAAGGTTGTAACTTGGCATGACATCGTAATTTCACCCACATAGCAACTTCTAGAGAGTTGAGAGGGTTACGGCAAAAAATGGATGCACTTCGTGTACCAATTGGACAATCTCATAAGAAGTATGAGGGTTTCGCACGAAAACTCATCTATCACAAAGGGATTTCATTTTTAATAACTTATTTTAACTCCATACTTTTTGTGTGTTCAATATGCACCATTCGAAGGAACATCGCCAATTTTCAACCCTTTCTCACTTCATTTGGTATTTTTCATGCATTTAATGATTTATTTTGAGCTAAATGACCCTGAATTTGAAAAGCATTACAAATGAACTCTGAAAAGGTTGTAACTTGGCATGACATCGTAATTTCACCCACATAGCAACTTCTAACGAGTTGAGAGGGTTACGGCAAAAACTGGATGCACTTCGTGTACAAATTGGACAATCTCATAAGAAGTATGAGGGTTTCGGACGAAAACTCATCTATCACAAAGAGATTTCATTTTTAATAACTTATTTAACTCCATACTTTTTGTGTGTTCAAAATGCACCATTCGAAGGCACATCACCAATTTTCAACCCTTTCTGACTTCATTTGATATTTTTCATGCAATTAATGATTTATTTTGAGCTAAATGACCTTGAATTTGAAAAGCATTACAAATGAACTCTGAAAAGGTTGTAACTTGGCACGACATCATAATTTCACCCACATAGCAACTTCTAAAGAATAGAGAGGGTTACGGCAAAAACTGGATGCACTTCGTGTACAAATTGGACAATCTCATAAGAAGTATGAGGGTTTCGGACGAAAACTCATCTATCACAAAGGGATTTCATTTTTAATAACTTATGTTAACTCCATACTTTTTGTGTGTTCAATATGCACCATTCGAAGGCACATCGCCAATTTTCAACCCTTTCTGACTTCATTTGATATTTTTCATGCATTTAATGATTTATTTTGAGCTAAATGACCCTGAACTTGAAAAGCATTACAAATGAACTCTGAAAAGGTTGTAACTTGGCATGACATCGTAATTTCACCCACATAGCAACTTCTAAAGAGTTGAGAGGGTTACGACAAAAACTGGACGTACTTTGTGTACAAATTGGACAATCTCATAAGAAGTATGAGGGTTTCGAACGAAAACTCATCTATCACAAAGAGATTTCATTTTTAATAACTTATTTTAACTCCATACTTTTTGTGTGTTCAATATGCAGAATTCGAAGGCACATCACCAATTTTCAGCCCTTTCTGACTTCATTTGATATTTTTCATGCATTTAATGATTTATTTTGAGCTAAATGACCCTGAATTTGAAAAGAATTACAAATGAACTCTGTAAAGGTTGTAACTTGGCACATCATAATTTCACCCACATAGCAACTTCTAAAGAGTTGAGAGGGTTCCGGCAAAAACTAGATGCACTTCGTGTACAAATTGGACAATCTCATAAGAAGTATGAGGGTTTCAGACGAAAACTCATCTATCACAAAGGGATTTCATTTTTAATAACTTATTTTGACTCCATACTTTTTGTGTGTTCAATATGCACCATTCGAAGGCACATCAACAATTTTCAACCCTTTCTGACTTCATTTGATATTTTTCATGCATTTAATGATTTATTTTGAGCTAAATGACCCTGAATTTGAAAAGCATTACAAATGAACTCTGAAAAGGTTGTAACTTGGCACGACATCATAATTTCACCCACATAGCAACTTCTGAAGAGTTCAGAGGGTTACGGCAAAAACTGGATGCACTTCGTGTACAAATTGGACAATCTCATAAGAAGTATGAGGGTTTCGGACGAAAACTCATCTATCACAAAGTGATTTAATTTTTAATAACTTATTTTAACTCCATACTTTTTGTGTGTTCAATATGCACCATTCGAAGGCATATCGCCAATTTTCAACCCTTTCTGACTTCATTTGATATTTTTCATGCATTTAATGATTTATTTTGAGCTAAATGACCCTGAATTTGAAAAGCATTACAAATGAACTCTGAAAAGGTTGTAACTTGGCATGACATCGTAATTTCACCCAAATAGCAACTTCTAAAGAGTTGAGAGGGTTACGACAAAAACTGGATGCACTTCGGGTACAAATTGGACAATCTCATAAGAAGAATGACGGTTTCAGACGAAAACTCATCTATTTCAAAGGGATTTCATTTTCAATAACTTGTTTTAACTCCAAACTTTTTGTGTGTTCAATATGCACCATTCGAAGGCACATCGCCAATTTTCAACCCTTCCTGACTTCATTTGATATTTTTCATGCATTTAATGATTTATTTTGAGCTAAATGACCCTTAATTTGAAAAGCATTACAAATGAACTCTGAAAAGGTTGTAACTTGGCATGACATTGTAATTTCACCTAGATAGCAACTTCTAGAGAGTTGAGGGGGTTACGGCAAAAACTGGATGCACTTCGTGTACCAATTGGACAATCTCATAAGAAGTATGAGGGTTTCGCACGAAAACTCATCTATCACAAAGGGATTTCATTTTTGATAACTTATTTTAACTCCATACATTTTGTGTGTTCAATATGCACCATTCGAAGGAACATTGCCAATTTTCAACCCTTTCTCACTTTATTTGGTATTTTTCATGCAATTAATGATTTATTTTGAGCTAAATGACCTTGAATTTGAAAAGCATTACAAATGAACTCTGAAAAGGTTGTAACTTGGCACGACATCATAATTTCACCCACATAGCAACTTCTAAAGAATAGAGAGGGTTACGGCAAAAACTGGATGCACTTCGTGTACAAATTGGCCAATCTCATAAGAAGTATGAGGGTTTCGGACGAAAACTCATCTATCACAAAGAGATTTCATTTTTAATAACTTATTTAACTCCATACTTTTTGTGTGTTCAAAATGTACCATTCGAAGGCACATCACCAATTTTCAACCCTTTCTGACTTCGTTTGATATTTTTCATGCATTTAATGATTTATTTTGAGCTAAATGACCTTGAATTTGAAAAGCATTACAAATGAACTCTGAAAAGGTTGTAACTTGGCACGACATCATAATTTCACCCACATAGCAACTTCTAAAGAGTTGAGAGGGTTACGGCAAAAACTGGATGCACGTCGTGTACAAATTGGACAATCTCATAAGAAGTATGAGGGTTTCGGACGAAAACTCATCTATCACAAAGGGATTTCATTTTTAATAACTTATATTAACTCCATACTTTTTGTGTGTTCAATATGCACCATTCGGAGGCACATCGCCTATTTTCAACCCTTTCTGACTTCATTTGATATTTTTCATGCATTTAATGATTTATTTTGAGCTAAATGACCCTGAATTTGAAAAGCATTACAAATGAACTCTGAAAAGGTTGTAACTTGGCATGACATCGTAATTTCACCCACATAGCAACTTCTAAAGAGTTGAGAGGGTTACGGCAAAAACTGGATGTACTTCGTGTACAAATTGGACAATCTCATAAGAAGTATGAGGGTTTTGGACGAAAACTCATCTATCACAAAGAGATTTCATTTTTAATAACTTATTTAACTCCATACTTTTTGTGTGTTCAAAATGCACCATTCGAAGGCACATCACCAATTTTCAACCCTTTCTGACTTCATTTGATATTTTTCATGCATTTAATGATTTATTTTGAGCTAAATGACCCTGAATTTGAAAAGAATTACAACTGAACTCTGTAAAGGTTGTAACTTGGCACATCATAATTTCACCCACATAGCAACTTCTAAAGAGTTGAGAGGGTTCCGGCAAAAACTAGATGCACTTCGTGTACAAATTGGACAATCTCATAAGAAGTATGAGGGTTTCAGACGAAACTCATCTATCACAAAGGGATTTCATTTTTAATAACTTATTTTTACTCCATACTTTTTGCGTGTTCAATATGCACCATTCGAAGGCACATCGCCAATTTTCAACCCTTTCTGACTTCATTTAATATTTTTCATGCATTTAATGATTAATTTTGAGCTAAATGACCCTGAATTTGAAAAGCATTACAAATTGGACAATCTCATAAGAAGTATGAGGCGGACGAAATCTCTTAAGAGTTGAGTTGCTGTACAAACTGGATGCACTTCGTGTACAAACTATTACAAAGATACCATGCTAGGAAATGCATGCATGTCCTTCACATATATAGAAATGATGACGGTGAAGCTGGTCACATCCCAGAGCGGGATCTCGCGGTGTATGATGTTTTCTGCGTGTTTGTCCCTTGCTTATGATTGCGCCGTAACCATGGATAATCTTCAGCATTTAACAGGATGCTTGGGTCTATCTTCACTCTGAAGGGAGGGATTTGATGAAACTTTTCATAATGTTTTGACATGTCTGTCTTGTCCTCCACTCCCACAATGTTTCTTTTCCCTGAAACAAATATGTGGCGCTTTGGCTCATCGTATGATGTATTCGCTTCCTTAACTTTTTTCTCCTCGGTTTGCTAGACATGTCCTTCACATAGAAAACCTCAGCCACATCATTGGCTAGGACGAATGAGTCGTCTGTGTATCGAAGATTGTTGAGATCCACTATTGTCATTCCATACCGCGGGTCTACCTGTACCCCGCCTCCAGTATATTTGACCCATTTGCACCGAAACAAAGGAACCTTAAGATCAGGTCCATAGTCATGTTCCCATATCTCCTCTATGTAACCATAATATGTGTCTTCAAAGTTGGTTGCATCATAGTGGACACCACTGTTTTGGTTGGTGCTCTTTTTATCTTGGGCGACCGTGTAAAATGTATTCCCATTTATCTCGTACCCTTTAAAAGTCGTTACAGTCGAACTTGGTGTCTTGGCCAACCAGTACAGTTCATCTGGAACATCGTTGTCATTGACGAGCTTTGTTTGCAACCAACCGGCAAAAGTCTCCATGTGTTTACGTTCAATCCAGGGGTCAGACTGCTCCGGGTTCTTGGACCGTACAATATCCTTGCGTTCCTCCATATATGGAGTCACCAACGTGGAATTTTGTAGAACCGTGTAGTGTGCTTGAGTGAAAGAATGCCCGTCCATATTTATTGCTTCTTTCTTTCCTAATGTGTCTTTTCCACCCAGTCTCCCCTCATGTCGTGATTCAGGAAGACCAATCGGCTTAATGTCAGGAACAAAGTCTACACAAAACTCAATAACCTCCTCTGTTCCATATCCCTTGGCGATGCTTCCTTCTGGCCTAGCACGGTTATGAACATATTTCTTTGACTCCCATGAACCTCTCTAAGGGGAACATATTGTGTAGAAATACAGGACCCAGAATGTTAATCTGTTTGACTAGGTGAACTAGAATTTGCGTCATAATATTAAAGAAGGATGGAGGGAACACCAACTCAAAACTGACAAGACACTGGACCAGGTCATTCTGTAACCTTGGTAGGATTTCTGGATTGATTACCTTCTGAGAAATTGCATTGAGGAATGCGCATAGCTTCACTATGACTAACCGAACATTTTCCGGTAGAAGCCCCCTACGTGCAACCGGAAGTAATTGTGTCATAATCACGTGGCAGTTATGAGACTTTAGATTTTGAAATTTTTTCTCTACCATATTTATTATTCCCTTTATATTCAACGAGAAGACAAACGGGACCTTGATACTGAGAAGGCATTCAAAAAATATTTCCTTCTCTGCCTTCGTAAGAGCGTAGCTGGCAGGTCCTCGATACTGTTGGGGAACGTCGCATGGGATCTCATCCGGGACTCCGAACAAACTTCGGTCACCACCATACATAACTCTACACTACCGAAACGTCACCGAACCTTAAGTGTGCAGACCCTGCGGGTTCGAGAACTATGTAGACATGACCGAGACACCTCTACGGCCAATAACCAATGGCGGGACCTGGACGTCCACATTGGTTCCTACATATTCTACGAAGATCTTTATCGGTTGAACCTCTATGTCAAGGATTCAATTAATCCCGTATAACGTTCCCTTTGTTCTTCGGTATGTTACTTGCCCGAGATTCGATCGTTGGTATCTCCATACCTAGTTCAACCTCGTTACCGGCAAGTCTCTTTACTCGTTCCGTAATACAAGATCCCGCAACTAACAATTAGTCACATTGCTTGCAAGGCTTATTGTGATGTTGCATTACCGAGTGGGCCCCGAGATACCTCTCCGTCACACGGAGTAACAAATCCCAGTCTCGATCCATGCCAACTCAACAGACACCATCGAAGATACCTGTAGAGCACCTTTATAGTCACCCAGTTACGTTGCGACGTTTGATACACACAAGGCACTCCTCCGATATCCATGAGTTGCATGATCTCATGGTCATAGGAACATATACTTGACATGCAGAAAACAGTAGCAATAAACTGACACGATCATATGCTACGTTTGTAGTTTGGGTCTTGTCCATCACATCATTCTCCTAATGATGTGATCCCGTTATCAAATGACATCTCATGTCCATGGCTAGGAAACCTTAACCATCTTTTGATCAATGAGCTAGTCTACTAGAGGCATACTAGGAACATGGTGTTGTCTATGTATCCACACATGTATCTGAGTTTCCGATCAATACAATTATAGCATGGATAATAAATGATTATCACGAACAAGGAAATATGATAATAACTTAATTTATTATTGCCTCTAGGGCATATTTCTAACAGTCTCCCACTTGCACTAGAGTCAATAATATAGTTCACATCACTATGTGATTCGCATTGTTATGAATCTAACACCCAATGAGTTCTGGGGCTCGATCATGCTTTGCATGTGAGAGAGGTCTTTTATAGTCAACGGGTCTGCGATATTCAGATCCGTGTGTACTTTGCAAATCTCTATGTCGAACCGTAAACACTCCTACCACAGTCCACTTGGTACTGCTTCCAAATGGCTGCCCCACTATATGTATCCAGATTGCTACTACTAGTCATCCGGATTAGTGTTAAAGCTTGTATCGACGTAACTCCTTACGACGAACTCTTTATCACCTCCATAATCGAGAAACATCTCCTCAGTCTCTTGGTTACTGAGGATAATCTTGACCGCTGTCCAGTGATCCACTCCTGGTTCACTCTTGTACCCCCTGACGGACTCATGGCAAGGCACACACAGGTGCGGTACACAGCATGGCATAATATAGAGCCTATGGCTAAGGCATAGGGGACGACGTTCGTCCTTTCTCTTTCTTCTGCTGTTGTCGAGCTTTGAGTCTCACTCAACTTTCACACCTTACAAATCAGGCGAGAACTGTTTCTCTGACTGATCCATTTTGAACTCTTTCAAAATCTTGTCAAGGTATGCACTCATTGAAAGTCTCATCGAGCATCTTGATCTATCTCCATAGATTTTGATGCTCAACAATTTGGTAGCTTCATCCAGGTCTTCCTTTGAAAAACACTTTCGAAATGACCGTTTTATGCTTTCCAGAAACTCTACATTATTTCTGATCAACAATATGTCATCCACATATACTTATCAGAAGTTCTATAGTGCTCCCACTCACTTTATTGCAAATACAAGTTTCTTGTAAACTTTGTATAAACATCAAAAACTTTGATCACCTCATCAAAGTGTATATTCCAACTCCGAGATGCTTGCTTCAGTCCATGGAAGGATCACCGAAGCTTGCACACCTTTTAGCATCCTTAGGACTGACAAAACCTTTTGGTTGTATCACATACAACCTTTCCTCAAGTAAACCGTTAAGGAAATGATGTTTTGACATCCATCTGTCAGATTTCATAATTGAAAACGCAGCAACTGCTAACATAATTCCAACAGACTTTAGCATCGCTACGAGTGAGAAAGTCTCATCGTAGTCAACTCTTTGAACTTGTCACAAACAACTTTGCAACAAGTCGAGCTTTACAAATAGTGACATTTACCATCAGTGTCTGTCTTCATTTTAAAGATCCATTTGTACTCAACGACTTGCTATCCAACGAGCAAGTCTACCAAAGTCTATACTTGGTTTTTCATACATGGATCCTATCTCGGATTTCATGGCCTCCAACCATTTGTTGGAATCCGAGCCCATCATCGCTTCTCCACAGCTCGTAGGTTCATCGTTGTCCAACAACATGACCTCAAAGACAGGGTTGTCGTACCGCTTAGGAGCAGTACACATCCTTGTCGACCTACGAAGTTCGATAGTAACTTGATCCTGAAGCTTCATGATCATCATCATTAACTTCCTCTTCAACTAACGTAGGCTTCACAGAAACATCTTTCTGCGCTGCGCTACTCTCTGGTTGAACAAAGGTTTAACAACCTCATCAAGTTCTATCTTCCTCCCACTCAATTCTTTCGAGAGAAACCTTTCCTCGAGAAAGGATCCGTTTTAGTAACAAACACTTTGCACATGGATCTGAGATAGAAGGTTCACCCAACTGATCTTAGGGTATTCTATGAAGATGCATTTGTCCGCCTTGGGTTCGACCTCATTAGGTGAAAACATTTTTCACACAAGTGCCGTAGCCCCAAGTATTAAGAAATGACAACTTAGGTTTCTATCAAACCATAATTCATATGGTGTCATTTCAACAGATTTAGATGGTGCCCTATTTAAAGTGAATGTAGTTGTCTCTAATGCATAACCCCAAAATTATAGTAGTAAAACGACAAGAGACACCATAGGACGCACCATGTCCAATAGAGCATAACTATGATGTTCGGACACACCATCACACTATGGTGTTCCAGTTGGCGTTTAGTTGTGAAACAACTTTCACATTGTCTTAAGTTGTATGCCAAACTCGTGACTCAGATATTTACCTCCACGATCATATCGCAGTCATTTTTATCTTCTTGTCACGATGATCTTTAAACTTCACTCTGAATTTGCTTGAACCTTTCAAACGATTCAGACTTGTGTTTCATTAAGTAAATATACACTATATCTACTCAAATCATCCGTGAAGGTAAGAAAATAACGATATCCACTGCACGCTACAAGACTCACTAGATTGCATACATCAACATGTATCATTTCCAATGAATCACTTGCCCGCTCCATCCAACGGGGTCCTTTAGTCATCTTGCCCAAGAGGCATGGTTCGCATGTCTCAACCGATTCAAAATCGAATGAGTCCAAATATCCATCACCATGGAGTTTCTTCATGCGCTTTATACCAATATGACATTTTGCGGCAGTGCCACAAGTATGTGGTACTATCATTATTTAACTTTGTATCTTTTGACATCAATGTTATGAACATGTGTATTACTACGATCAAGATTTCAACAAACCATTCTCACTAGGTGCATGACCATTGAAGGTATTATTCATGTAAACAGAATACTATTATTCTCTGACTTAAATAAATAACCGTATTGCAACAAGCATGATCTAATCATGTTCATGCTCAACGCAAAACACAAAATAACATTTATTTGGGTTCGTCACTAATCCTGAAGGTAGAGAGAGCGTGCGATGTTGATCACATCAACCTTGGAAACATTTCCAACACACATCGTTACCTTACCCTTAGCTAGTTCTCCATTTATTCCGTAGCTTTTATTTCGAGTTACTAACATTTAGCAACTGAACCGGTATCCAATACCTAGGTGCTACTAGGAGTACTAGCAAGGTACACATCAATAACTCGTATATCAAATATACTTATGTTGATGTTGCCAGCCTTCTTATCTACCAAGTATCTCGGGTTGTTCCACTTCAGCGACCTCTCACCTCATAATAGAAGCACTTAGTCTCGGGTTTGAGTTCAACTTTGGGTTGCTTCACTGGAGCAGCAACTGACTTGCTATCCATGAAGTTTCCCTCCTTGCTCTAGCCCTTTTCGAAACTAGTGGTTTGATTAACCATCAACACTTGACGCTCCTTCTTGATTTCTACCTTCGCGGTGTCAAACATCGCGAACAACTCAGGGATCAATACTTCTATCCCTGCTGTATTATAGTTCATCACTAAGTTCTAGTAGCTTTAGTGACAGTGACTTGGAGAACTATATCAATCACTATCTTATTTGGAAGATCAACTCCCACTTGATTCAAGAGATTGTAGTACCCAGACAATCTGAGTACATGCTCAACGATTGAGCTATTCGCCTTCATCTTACAGGCAAAGAATCTTGTTGGAGATCTCATATCTCGCAACACAGGCACGAGCCTGGGATCACAATCTCTGCTCCTAGAACATCTCATATGTTCCGTGACGTTCAAAACGTTTCGAAGCCTCAATTCTAAGCCATAATGCATGACGCACTAAACTATCAAGTAGTCATCGAAACGTGCCTGTCAGATGTTCACAACATCTATAGACGACGCTAGAGGGGGTGGCGCACCAAGCGGTGCATTAAGGACATAAGCCTTCTGTGCAGCAATGAGGACAATCCTCAGATCAAGGACCTAGTCCGCAATATTGCTACCAACATCTTTCAACTCTATTTCTCTAGGAACATATACAAATTTAAGGGAGCTACAGCGCGAGCTAGTAATCTACAACATAATTTGCAAAGACACTTTGACTATGTTCATGATAATGAGTTCATTAATCATATTACTTAAGAACTCCCACTCAAATTGACATCCCTCCGATCATTCGAGTGATACATGATCGAAATTCACCAACTCAAGTCCGATCATCACGTGAGTTGAGGTGGCTGCAATGGTGAACATCATTATGTTGATCATATCTACTATATGACTCATGTTCGACCTTTCAGTCTCTCGTGTTTCGAGGCCATGTCTGTACATGCTAGGCTCGTCAAGTTTAGCCCGAGTGTTTTGCGCGTGCAAATATGGCTTGCACCCGTTGTATGTGAACGTAGAGTCTATCACACCCGATCATCACGTGGTGTCTCAACACGACGAACTTTCGCAACGGTGCACACTCGGGGAGAACACAATTCATCTTGAAATTCAAGTGAGGGATCAATTTATAATGCTACCGCCGTACTAAGCAAAACAAGGTGCATAAAAGGATTAACATCTCATGCAATTCATAAATGACATGATATGGCCATGAACTTGTGTTTAAGATCTCCATCTTCGAAACACCGGCATGATCTCCATCGTCACCGGCACAACACCATGATCTCCATCATCTTGATCTCCATCAATGTGTTTCCATTGGGGTTGTGGCGCCAGCCCTGCTTCTACTTCTAGTGCTACCGCTTAGCGATAAAGTAAAGCATTACATAGCACTTAATGATTGACACGCAGGTCATACAATAATTAAAGACAACCCTATGGCTCCTACCGGTTTCCATACTCAACGACATGCAAGTCGTGAAATTCTATACATCACATGATCATATCATACATCACATATATCTCATCATGTAATCGGCCATATCACATCACAACATACCCTGGAAAAACAAGTTAGACGTCCTCTAATTGTTGTTGCATGTTTTACGTGGCTGCTATGGGTATCTAGCAAGAACGATTCTCACCTACGCATAAACCACAACAGTGATACATAGATTTATTTTCAACCTTCTCAAGGACCGCCTTTGTCGGATCCGATCCAACTAAAGTGAAAGAAACTGTCACCCGCAAGCCATCTAAGCAACAAGTTGCATCGAGGGAACTGGTCTCTCGTAAGCGTACGAGTAATGTTGGTCTGGGCCGCTTCATCTCACAATCCCGCTGAACCAAAATCCGACCAAGGGAGGAAGCAATCTAAGCATCAATGCCCACAAACCTTTTGTGTTCTACTCGAGATCTCATCGAACCGTCAACCTAGCTCATGATGCCACTGTTGGGGAACGTCGCATGGGAAACAAAAAATTTCCTACGCACACGGAAACCTATCCATGGTGATGAGCATCTACGAGAGGGAGAGTGGATCTACGTACCCTTTTAGATCGCTAAGCGGGAAGAGTTAAGAAACCCGGTTGGTGTAGTCGAACATCTTCGCGATCCAAATCGCCGAGCATCCCGCGATCTCATCACGATCCGTCCCGTGATCCAATCACGATCCGTCCCGCGAACATATCATGATCCGTAACGCGAACTCATCATGATCCGTCTCATGATCTTGATCATGATCTGTACCGCGAACTCATCACGATCCGTTCCGTGATCACATCACGAACCCTCTCGCGATCTCGATCACGGTCCTTCCGATCTAGCGCCGAACGGACAGCACCTCCGCGTTCGGCACACATGCAGCTTGATGATGATCTCAACCATCTTGATCCAGCAAGAGGAGGTGGAGAGGAGAGAGAGTTGACCGGCAGCATGACGACGCTCCGGTGATGGTGGTGGAGCAATTCTGGCAGGGCTTCGCCTAAGCACTGCGGAACTACGATCTAGAGGAGAAACTATGCACCAGTGGAACGGGTAGCATGTGGCCGGAAATTCTGTCCAAAAACCACCCAATACACTAGTATATATAGGAGGAGAGGAGAGTAGAGGCATCCAAGGCCTTTGGGTCGGCCGAAATAGGAGGTGGGAAGCAATCCTACTTCACCTCCAATCCTAGTTGGAGTAGGATTGCCTCCTATTGGCTGATTTTCCACTTTTTGCTTTAGGACTTTATCTCCTGCGCCATGGGCCTTTGTGGCTGTTTTCCCAGACCACTAAGGGCTGGTTATTATTCTACCACAGCCCATGGACCTCTTGGGGTCGAAATACCCCTCCCGGAGGCCTCCCGGTACACTACCGGCACTCCCGGTACACTACCGATGAGCCCGAAACTTTTCCGGAAACCAAACTGGGACTTCCTATATATGAATCTTTACCTCCGGACCATTCCATAGCTCCTCGTGACGTCCGGGATCTCATCCGGGCCTCCGAACAAACTTCGGTCACCACCATACATAACTCTACATTACCGAAACGTCACCGAACCTTAAGTGTGCAGACCCTGCGGGTTCGAGAACTATGTAGACATGACCGAGACACCTCTACGGCCAATAACCAATGGCGGGACCTGGACGTCCACATTGGTTCCTACATATTCTACGAAGACCTTTATCGGTTGAACCTCTATGTCAAGGATTCCATTAATCCCGTATAACGTTCCCTTTGTTCTTCGGTATGTTACTTGCCCGAGATTCAATCGTCGGTATCTCCATACCTAGTTCAACCTCGTTACCGGCAAGTCTCTTTACTCGTTCCGTAATACAAGATCCCGCAACTAACAATTAGTCACATTGCTTGCAAGGCTTATTGTGATGTTGCATTACCGAGTGGGCCCCGAGATACCTCTCCGTCACACGGAGTAACAAATCCCAGTCTCGATCCATGCCAACTCAACAGACACCATCGGAGATACCTGTAGAGCACCTTTATAGTCGCCCAGTTACGTTGCGACGTTTGATACACACAAGGCACTCCTCCAATATCCGTGAGTTGCATGATCTCATGGTCATAGGAACATATACTTGACATGCAGAAAACAGTAGCAATATACTGACACGATCATATGCTACGTTTGTAGTTTGGGTCTTGTCCATCACATCATTCTCCTAATGATGTGATCCCGTTATCAAATGACATCTCATGTCCATGGCTAGGAAACCTTAACCATCTTTTGATGAACGAGCTAGTCTACTAGAGGCATACTAGGAACATGGTGTTGTCTATGTATCCACACATGTATCTGAGTTTCCGATCAATACAATTATAGCATGGATAATAAACGTTTATCACGAACAAGGAAATATGATAATAACTTAATTTATTATTGCCTCTAGGACATATTTCCAACAGATACTGCTTTGGAGGAATGTCGTCTTTTTCGTTAATTCTTTGCTTGTCCTCCCGTGCCTCCGGTGTATCTTTTGTCTTTCCATACACTCCCAGGAAGCCTAGCAGGTTCACACAAATATTCTTCGTCACATGCATCACGTGGATTGCATTGTGCACCTCCAGGGCTTTCCAATATTCAAGTTCCGAAAATATAGATTTCTTCTTCCACATGGGTGCGTGTCTGTTGGCGTCATTTGGAACAGATTGTCCGCCATGACCCTTTCCAAAGATTACCTGTAAATCCTTGACCATATCAAATATATATTCACCAGTACGGAGGCTAGGCTTCTTCCGGTTATCTGGCTCACCTTTGAAATGGTTGCCTGCCTTTCTTAAGATATGTTTGATCGGTAGAAATCAACGATGTCCCAAGTACACATTCTTCTTACATTTATCCAAATATATACTTTCAGTATCATCCAAATAGTGCGTGCATGCATTGTATCCCTTGTTTGTATGTCCTGAAAGGTTACTAAGAGCAGGCCAATAATTGATGGTTACAAACAGCAACGCTCGTAGGTCAATTTCCTTCTGTGTGTGTGCATCCCACATACGTACACCTGTTTTTTTCCACAACTATAGAAGTTCATCAACTAGTGGCCTTAGGTATACATCAATGTCGTTGTCGGGTTGCTTAGGGCCAGGTGCTGTGAATGGAGCTCTGCTCTCCAAAAGGATTCATGTCGTCTGTACTAAGACCAAACCATAAGTTCGTTGCGTCAGCTGCAAAGTCCTCGAACTCCCTCTCGATTTTTCTCAACTGCGACCCATCAGCGGGTGCTCTCAACATCCCGTCTTTCTTACGTTCTTCTTTGTGCCATTGCAACAACTTGGCATGCTCTTTGTTTTGAAACAAACGTTTCAACCGTGGTATTATAGGAGCATACCAGATAACCTTGGAAGGAACCCTCTTCCTATGGCGTTCGCCCTCCACATCACTAGGGTCATCGCGGGGGATCTTATAGCGCAGTGCACCGCATACCGGGCATGCACTCAAATTCTCGTACTCCTCACCGCGGTAGAGGATGCAGTCATTAGGGCATGCATGTATCTTCTGCACCTCTAATCCTAGAGGGCAGACAACCTTCTTTGCTTCGTACGTACTTTCAGACAATTCGTTATCCTTTGGAAGAATCTTCTTTATCATTATCAGCAATTCTTGAAATCCCTTGTCAGTTACACCATTCTTCGCCTTCCATTGTAGCAATTCCAGCGTGCTACCTAGCTTTTTTTGGTCATCTTCACAATTTGGATACAATAATTTCTTGTGATCCTCTAACATGCGTTTCAACTTCAACCTCTCCTTGTCACTTTTGAAGTTTCTCTTTGCATCAGCAATGACCCGACCCAAATCATCAGCAGGCTCATCTGATGCCTCTTCTTCAGCTTCCCCCATTGATGCCTCTTCTTCAGCTTCCCCCATTGTTGTATCGGCGAAAGGATAGTTGTCATCATCCTCTTATTCTTCATTGTCTTCCATTATAACCCCTCTTTCTCCGTACTTCGTCCAACAACTATAGCTGGACATGAAACCGGACTTCAGCAGGTGGTAGTGAAGGGTTTTTGAGGTAGAGTAATTCCTATCATTCTTACAGTCACGACATGGACAACACATGAAACCATTCTTCTTGTTTGCCTCAGCCACACGAATAAAATCATGCAGGCCATTAAGAAACCCTGTACTTAGTCGGTCATTGTACATCCATTGCCGTCTCATGTTCACTACACAACATCGAAGTGACCAAATTAATACAACTCATCATCACGTTACAACCAAAAGTAGAGATAGCATTGACCAAATGTTATTACTGCAAATAATAGATACTTAGAGTTCATACATACATCTCATAAAACAACATACAACTATCTAAAACATGTAAATGCAACAACCAATGCGATCATAATCGCAACTAAAGTAACAATTGAGCCAACGGCATAATGATACCAAGCCTCTTTATCAATGGCATATTTTCTAATCTTCTAAGCTTCAAGAGCATTCCAGCCATCTTGTTCGTGTGATCATCGACGATATCAGCAACATGCAACTCCAATCCCATCTTCTCATCTTCAGTCCTTTTCAATTTTTCTTTTAAATGATCAACTTCCTTTTCAGCTTGTGTTAGTTTCTCAAGCAGAATTGCATAGTCGGTTGGAATTTCTGGTTCAACTACTTCCTATAGATAAAAACATCTACGTCAATTAGGTGGAATAACTAATTGTCATAGACATTAGATGATGTGTGAAATATTTATAAAAGATAACGACATACCACATCTGAATCATAGACTGGACGAGGGCCGACGTGGGCTGATACCATAACCATGACACTATAGAATAACTAACAATAATACAAGTAAGTAAATCTTACACGCAGCTATCTAAATCATACAAATATTTTTTTTTAACAAAAAGGTTTTAAGAAGAACAAGAGGCTCACCAAGGTGGCCAGTGATGCGACGAGACAGTGCGGACGATCGACGGTGGTTAGGACGGGGATGGGAAGGCGCACCAAATAAACCACACCTACACATATGCAATCTAAAAAGTTAATTTGAGCTCAAATTTCATATAAATCAAAAATCTCCCACATCGATCACTCCTCCAAAACCTAGCTACAACCCACAAATCACATATCTTTGAGCATACCACAAGCTAATCTAGCAATGAGAGATGAAGGGTCAAAGTTGCTACCCTTTGTGAACACTTGGAGAGTTGGGGTGCCCTCCAATCTTGACAAACCCTTGGCAAAATGGAGGATGAGCTTCGAGCAAGAAGAAGGGGAGAAAACAGAGAAATGAGAGCATCTTCGATCTACTAAGGACGAAGAGTATATAGGAAGTCTTTAGTACCGGCTGGTGGCACGAGCCGGTACTAAAGGTTGCCCTTTAGTACCGGCTCGTGCCACCAGCCGGTACTAAGGAGGCACGCGGGGCCTAGGTTTGACCAAAGGCCTGCCACGCCACCTTTAGTACCGGCTCGTGACACGAACTGGTACTAAAGATCACTCACAAGCCGGTACTAAAGATCACACTGCTCCTAGCCGTTGGAGCCGGCACGAACCGGTACTAATACCTTCTTTAGTACCGGCTCGTGACCAGACCGGTTCTAATGCTGAGGACAAAAGGTCTGTTTTCTACTAGTGACCTTGATCCAACTTCTGAGCTTCTTTGATCTTTCCCAACAAGGTGGACTGAAGTTCGAGTGCGGCAACATATCCTCTTGGAACTCCAACTCGAGATCTCTAAGTTCATCACACAACTCCTGAGGTAGTCCTCCTGACATAGCTCTTACGGCTCAATGCATCTGCCACGACGTTGGCTTTTCTTGGATAATAATGCAAACTTATGTCATAATCCTTGATGAGCTCCAACCATCTCCTTTGCCTAAGGTTCAACTCTTTCTGTGTGAGGATGTACTTCAAACTCTTGTGATCGGTGTAAACATCACATTGATTCCCGATAAGGAAATGTCTCCAGGTCTTGAGTGCATGCACCACTACTGCTAACTCCAGATCATGCGTGGCATAGTTCAACTCAGGAGGTCGAAGCTGACATGAAGCATAAGCTACAACCTTTCCTTCTTGCATAAACACACCTCCAAGTCGTTGGCGTGAAGTGTCGCAATACACCTGAAAATCCTTGTGTATGTTCGGCAGAATTAGCACTAGAGCTATAACCAAATGTTTCTTCAACTCCTGGAAACTGGCTTCACATTCCTTAGTCCAAATATACTTGGTGTCCTTCTTTAACAACTCCGTCATGGTCTTTGCAATCTTGGAGAAATTCTCAATGAACCTCCGATAATATCCTACAAGTCCAAGGAAACTGCAGATCTCGCTAACTGACGTTCGTGCTTTCCAATCCGTGACTGCTTCTACCTTGGAAGGGTCCATGGCAATTCCTTCCCCTGACACAACATGTTCGAGAAATCCGACTTCCTTCAGCCAAAACTCACACTTGCTGAACTTCGCATAAAGTTGTTGTTCTCTAAACTTCTCAAGAACTAAGCGCAGATGTTCCGCGTGCTCCTCCTCATTTTTGGAGAAAACTAATATATCATCAATGAATACCACAACAAACTTATCCAAGTACTCCATGAATACCTTGTTCATCATGCTCATAAAATAGGCAGTGGCATTAGTCAAACCAAACGACATGACTGTATACTCATAAAAGCTGTCTTAGGTATATCCTTCTCACGGATCTTCAACTGATGATAACCCAATCGAAGGTCAATCTTGGAGAAAACACTAGCTCCTTCTAGCTGGTTGAACAAGTTATTGACCATCAGCAGGGGATACTTGTTCTTGATAGTCACCTCATTCAAAGAGCGATAATCCACACACATCCTCAAGGTTCCATCCTTCTTCTCCACTAAGAGTACTGGGGCTCCCCAAGGTGATGAACTCGGGCGAATATACCCCTTCTCCAACAACTCCTCAATCTGCTTCTTGACTTCTGCTAGATCATTAGCAGGCATCCACTATGGCCTCTTGGAGATAGGTCCGGTGCCTGGCAGTAACTCAATGAGAAACTCAATCTCCTGATCCGGTGGCATACCGGGATAATCCTTCACCACTGGTACTTCCTCCTGGACAACTCCCGTAAGAGAGTTCACCTGAGTCCTCTTACGCTTAAGCTTGGATACATAATTGATCCTCTTCTTCTCTGGAGTGGTGAGAAGAATTTACCTACTGGCACAATCAATGCTTCCCTGATACTTGAACAACCAATCCATACCTAGGATTATATCCAACCCTTGTGACTCAAGTACGATCATATCTGTGGGAAAAACATGTCCTCCTATGTTCAAAGGCAACTGAAAACATGCCTGACTAGTCATAGACTCTGCTCCTAGGGAACTCCCTAGAATAGGTGACTTAAGAGCTACGGTAGGCAACTTATGTTTATCCACAAATCCCCTCAATATGAATGAATGCGATGCACCAGTGTCAAATAGAATGAGTGCTAGAAATGAATTAACCAAGAACTTACCAATCACCGCATCCGGTTGTTCATAGACTTCTTCCACATTGACATGATTCACATGCCCCTTAGTGAAAGGATTGGGCTTCTTGCCTCTAGAACATCCATTGCCATTCCCATTCTGTAGCTCGGGACACTCATTGGAGTAGTGCCCTGTCTTCTTGCACTTGAAGCAGGTGATGTGAGTTAGATCCTTCCTCACTGGAGTAGCAGGGGTAGGGTGATGGTGATTGTCGTTTCCTCCATTCCCATTGCCATTCTTATGGCCATTGTGGTTGTGTCCATTGCCTCCATGCTGAGAATGGCCACCATGGTTATGATGGTTGCGCCCTCCAAACTTGTTGTGTTCTGTACCAGAATATCCTGAGAAAGGGCCAGAGCGAGGCTTCTGCTGAGCTCCAGACTGAAACTTGCCTTGACCATATTTCCTCTTGCGATTTTCCATCTGCTGATGCTTGCCCTCTAGAGTGATCGCCTTGTCCACCAACTCTTGATAGTTATCAAAAGTCGCTACCATCAACTGAATTCCCATCTCATCATTCAGACCCTCCAGAAACTTCTCTTGCTTGGCTGCATCGGTTGCCACATCACATGGGGCATAACAAGACAACTTGCTAATGTCGTCAACATACTCAGACACTGAGCGGCCTCCTTGGCATAAGTTGTGGAACTCCCTCTCCTAGAGAGTCATAGATCCCGCTGAAACATAAGCAGTGCGGAATGCCTGCTGGAACTGCGCCCAAGTCACATTCTCCATGAGGTACGTGGTTGTGTAGTTCTCCCACCACGAAGCTGCTGGTCCATCCAGTTGGTGAGAGGCAAACCTCACCTTCTCCTGATCGGTGCATCCTGCTGTGGCTAGCTTCCTACCCATGTTGCGAAGCCAGTCATCTACGACAATCGGCTCCGGGCTGCTCGTGAAGATTGGAGGATTCAGCCTTAGAAAACGGGTAAGGTTGTCAATTTCTGGTGGAGGTGGAGGTGGCGGTGGAGGCGGGTTGTTGTTGTTGTTCGAGGCCATATTATGCATCAACAACTGGATCATCTGGTTCTGGGTCTGAAGCAATTGTTCGAAGGCGGGTGGGATATCATTACCTGAGCCACTCTTGAAAGGTTCGCGCCTTGGTGGCATCTGTTGGGTGAGCATAGATGAGGTATAGATAGAATTAGGCCTAAGGGAGAAAAACTACCCATATGCAAATGATGTCAATAAAAATCCAAATCACTCCAATTCAATTCAATCAAAGTGTTCACACGAAACAAATCTAAGGTGAGCCATGTTACAAGATTTGACAAGGTCCCACAAATAAATCAATCAAATACTAATCGACTATCGAATCCTAATCTCTCATGGTGGTCTAAATCTACTCCTCGTCGGAAGAGAGATCTATCATGTTGATGTCGGGCTCTAGTGGCATCACTCTGTATCTCCTCATCGTCATCCTCATAGTCTTTGTCCTGACTGACGTAGTCCCCATAAGAGTGATCCTCTTGGATATTCTCCCCGTTATCAAGCTTTTCCTCAGCTTCCTCCAGCTGAAGCTTCAAGTCGTCAAACTTATCCTGCAGCGCATCAAGCTCCTCCTCATCCTCTGTGCGAGCGTTCTCAAGCTCTTTGTAACATCCCAAAGTTTCACTTTTGGAATGTTATGAAATATAACTATGCATCATCATCATGTTGTTTGAGTGAAATGAATGGTTGAAGTTCCTCTTTTGAAATTCTGAAATGGCATTTCCATTTTTCTATTTTACATGTTTCCTATTTGCAAAACCCCTACAAATAATTCAAATAAGAGAGGAGGAACATGACACTCCACACCAGAGGCATTTTTATGAAGTTTTGAGCCATAAAAACCCAGGGGGTTATTTAAATTTGTTTTGCAAAAAGAATTAAAAACAATTTTTCATAAATTTTATTCTGAATGTGGAAAAAATGTTCCTTAAATGGCATTTATTTCCCGGGTCATTTTGATATAAAGATCTTCATTTTTGGAAGTGTTTTTATTGCCCTTAATGAGTTTTACTTTCACTGGAAATTAGAAAAAGGAAAGTATTTAACGCTTTTAAGAAAGCCAGTCGGCCCATTTACCTTATCAGACCCCCGAGATTCCTCCGAACTGGTCACCGACGAGTGCCAGCTCCTTTCTCTGTCACTGACGCACGGATCCCACCGATCGTCCGCGGATTCCCCGCGCTCACCTTCCTCCTCCCGCTCCCCACCTTTCCTTTCCTCGCTGGAGATCTCTCCCGCACCGGATCTCACTCCCCTTGTCGTTTCCTGAGCGCCCGCAGCCCCTATAAGAACCCCTGCTCTCTCCGCTCCCCATTCCACCCCCGAACACCCCACTCCCCTCGCCAAAACATCACCACCTCACCTCGCTGGAGCTCGGCACCCCACCGCAGCTCCAGAGCTTGTGGCTATCGCCCCCTTCACCAACACTCCCCTCCGACGCCACCTACGAACGCCGGAGACTCGCCACCGCCGTTTGGAACACTCCGACGCCGCCCCCGACCACCGCAACATCGTCTACGACCATCTCCAACACTCGGCCGCCGTCGACTTCGCCGGAGACCCCGACACCCCCTCTGTAAGCCAACCCCCCCTCCGTAGCCGTCGGATCTAGTGTCACCGGACGAGATTAGATCATTTAATAAAACGAACCGGTACCCACTAGGCTTCGGTCGCCCGCCCGCTAACTCGCGCACGCGCACGGCTTCGGCCAATCACTGTCTGACACGTAGACACCTAACCGTTAGCTAGTTTTTCCTTTTTTCTATTTTAGAAAACAGAATAAGTTCTGTTTATTTTTGTTATATCTTTTAAAATATTTAGAGTTTTTGATTGATTCTTTTTGCAACATCTCACAAATTTCATATAGTTTCTGTTTGTAGTTTTAGGTTTCAAATTTGAATTTTGTTAAATTTGATCAAATCACTAAAACAAGACTAACTTGAGTTTAAAAATTTATTTTTGAATGATTCTTTTTGCCACTGGTTTGTATTATTTAGATTTATCATCCTACTTAGTTTGAGAATTTTTAGGATAATATAAATTAGGGTTTTGAACAAAAACAGATTCTGTTTAGTTCTTATTAGGGTTTTATTGATTTTATTTTTCTTTAGTTTATTTTGAATCTGATTTAGTTTAACTTTTGTTTTAGTTTTTTGTTTAGTTTCTGTTGTTCAACATTAGGTGAATTACTTTCTGTTAATCAAAATACTTTGTTTTTTTATACGCTATTGTTATAGGAAACTTTACTTTTCTTCATTAGGTAGTGTTTTATAAAAAAAATAGTTTTAGTAGTAATTCTTTTCACAAAAGTTTTAGGGGATTTAATGCTGTTTTTTTCTAATAAAAATTTAGTATTTCTTTTTCTGTTAACTATTGGTTTTTGCTAAAAATAGTTTTGTCTTGTTTTATATTAGTAGTAGTTTTGCCACCAAAATTTGCGAGTCCATTACCTTGTTTTGTTTTTCTTTTCTTTTGATTGCGCATTGAATTGTTCTGGTATTGCTAGTTTACCTTGCTGATTGTTGTGAGTTGTATTATTAGTTATGCTTATTGTGTGCTCTTGTTTTATTCGTTAGATCATCCGGAGTGCGAAGCTTGTTATCTAGAGTCACTTGAGTACGAAGATCGTCAGCAAGGCAAGTCACTTTATCATGTTTTACCTATGTTTTTATTGCATTAGTGGTGGGAGAACTAAACCACCACATACCCCATTGCTGGTGTGACTTGGGAGCAGTTCAAGCTAGCTTTCCGCACCACTCATGTCTCAGCTGGAGCCATGAGTCTGAAAAAGCGCGAGTTCCGCAACTTGTGCCAGGGAAATCGCTCAGTGGCTCAGTATGTGGATGAATTCAGCATGTTGGCCCGTTATGCACCAGGAGATGTGGCCAATGATGCGGCCAAGCAAGAGAAATTCCTGGAAGGACTCAACGATGAGTTGAACATGCAACTAGTGGTGGCTACTTTCAACAACTACCAAGAGATGGTAGACAAGCCCCTCATCTTGGAGGGGAAACAGCGGCAAATCGAGAACCGCAAGAGGAAGTATGGACATGGGAAGTCTAACTTTGGAACTCAGCCGAAGCCCCACTACTCACCATACTCAGGGAATACCGGATCAGGGACCGTTAAGTATGGAGGACACACTCATGTCGTGCACAACCATGGAGGCCACAACCATGGGGAATGGGAATAATCGTCCCAACAATGGAAACTTCAAGAATGGCAATGGAAGTGGAAATGGCAACCAGCACCGTCACGCTCCAGCTCAGAAGGATCTGAGCCATATCACCTGCTTCAAGTGCCAGAAGACAGGGCACTATGCCACCGAATGTCCCCAGAACAAACAGGGAAATGGAGGCAGCAACAACAATGGCAACTCAGCAGCTAAGAAGCCCAATCCTTTTCCCCGTGCTCAGGTGAACCACATTGATGTGGAGGAAGTCTATGATCAGCCCAAGACTGTAGTTGGTAAGTTTTTATTGCATTCTCGTCCAGTAATGGTACTTTTTGATTCCGGTGCAACTCATTCATTCATATCAAGGGTAGTTGTGCAAAAGTATGGTTTGCCCACCAGAACCCTTAGTCGGCCCATTAAGGTCAGTTCCCCAGGAGGCATGATGATGGCAGGGATAACATGCCACGCATTGAACCTCAATATAGGAAACCATGTTTTTCCCACCGACCACATCATCTCAGAGTCACAAGGATTGGATGTGATCCTAGGCATGGATTGGATGACCAAGTATGAAGGAAACCTTGATTGCTCCAGCAAGTCCATTTTGCTCACCACCCCTGAACACAAGAGGATTAAGTATGTATCCCGACGCACATCAAAGAGCACCCGAGTAAATCCCCTCATAGGAGTTGTTCAGGAGGAAGTACCAGTTGTACAAGACTTTCCAGATGTATTCCCGGAGGAATTACCCGGCATGCCACTGATAGAGAGATTGAGTTTCTGATAGAGTTATTGCCAAGAACAGCCCCAATTTCCAAGAGACCCTATCGGATGCCCGCAAATGATTTAGAAGAGATCAAGAAGTAGATTAAGGAGTTATTGGACAAAGGGTATATTCTCCCAAGTTCCTCACCTTGGGGACCACCAGTTCTTTTGGTGGAGAAGAAGGACAAAACCTTGATGATGGTAGTCAATTATCGTGCATTGAACGAGGTGACTATCAAGAACAAGTACCCTCTTCCAATGACTAATGACTTGTTTGATCAGCTAGTGGTAGCCAAAGTGTTCGCCAAGATCGATCTTCCATCAGGGTATCACCAGTTGAATATTCGTGAACAGGATATACCCAAATCAGCATTCACCACGAGGTATGGCTTATATGAGTATACGGTCATGTCTTTTGGATTGACAAATGCTCCTGCCTATTTCATGAGTATGATGAACAAGGTGTTTATGGAATATCTGGACAAGTTTGTCATGGTGTTCATCGATGATATATTGGTATTCTCCAAGAACAAGGAAGAACACAAGGAACACTTTCGTTTAGTTCTGGAGAAGCTCAGAGAGCATCAGTTATACGCCAAGTTCAGCAAATGTGAATTTTGGCTGATGGAAGTCGGATTCCTTGGACATGTTATTTCTAGAGATGGAGTAGTAGTGGACCCCGCTAAGGTTGAAGCAGTTACCGAGTGGAAGTCACCCACCTCGGTTAAGGAGATCCGCAGTTTTCTCGAACTTGCCGGGTACTACCGGAGGTTTATTGAGAATTTCTCAAAGATTGCCAAGCCCATGACGGAGTTATTAAAGAAAGAGACTAAGTATATTTGGACTGAGGAATGTGAAGCCAATTTCCAGGAGTTGAAGAAACGTTTGGTCATAGCCCCTGTGTTGATTTTGCCAAATATTCGGAACGACTTCCAGGTTTACTGTGATGCCTCACGTCAAGGACTCGGAGGAGTACTCATGCAGGAGGGAAAGGTTGTAGCCTATGCATCCAGATAGCTACGACCTCATGAGTTAAACTAAGCCACCCATGATTTGGAGTTAGCAGCCATAGTGCACGCACTCAAGACCTAGAGACATTTCCTTATCGGAAATAGTTGTGATGTTTACACCGATCACAAGAGCTTGAAGTACATCTTCACGCAGAAGGAGCTAAACCTCAAACAGAGGAGATGGCTAGAGTTGATCAAGGACTATGACATGAAATTACATTACCATCCTGGGAAGGCAAATGTTGTAGAAGACGCTTTGAGTCGGAAGAGTTATGTGAACACACTCATAGCAGGAGGATTACCCTAGGAATTATCCAATGATCTCAGGGATCTCAAACTAGAAATAAGCCCAAGAGGATACATTGCCACACTAGAGATCCAGTCCACTTTGCCCGAAAGAATTCGTGAAACCCAGAAGTCGGACAAAGAGATAGCTGAGATAAAGCAGAAAATCAAGGATGGGAAAGCTAAAGGTTTTCGTGAGGATGAACAAGGAACACTATGGTTTTAGAACCGTATCTATGTGACCAATGACACTGAGCTCAGGAAGTTCATACTTCACGAAGCCCATCATTCACCGTACTCAATACACCCAGGCAACACTAAGATGTATCTGGGTTTGAAGGAAAGTTTTTGGTGGACATGTATGAAGAAGGATATTGCCGAACAAGTTGCGATGTGTGATGTTTGTCAGCGCGTGAAGGCGGAACATCAGAAACCAGCAGGGTTACTCCAACCTTTGCCGATACCCAAGTGGAAATGGGATAAGCTTGGTATGGATTTCATCACAGGATTACCCAGGACCCGTTCAGGTTATGATTCCATCTGGGTAGTGGTCGATTGCTTGACCAAGGTGGCTCATTTCATTCCCGTGAAGACCATCTATACCAATGCTAAGTTAGCCAAGATATATATGACCATGATTGTGTGTCTGCATGGAGTTCCGAGGAGTATCGTGTCAGATAGAGGAACACAATTTACCTCAAAGTTTTGGCATCAGTTACATGAAACTTTGGGTACGAGGCTGGAGTTCAGTACAACTTTTCATCCGCAGACCGATGGACAGACTGAGAGAGTCAACCAGATTATGGAGGATATGTTGAGAGCTTGTGCGTTAGACTATGGGTCGAGTTGGGATGACAACTTACCCTACGCAGAGTTCTGATACAACAACAGTTATTAGACCAGCCTGAAGATGGCCCCTTTCGAAGCTTTATACAAAAGGAGGTGCAGAACACCACTGATGTGGGATGGTGTAGGAGACCGAAAACTTTTTGGTTCCGATCTTATCCGAGATTCTGAAGAGAAGGTCAAGCTGATTCGTGACCGACTCAAGATAGCTCAATCTCGGCAGAGAGCTATGCTGACAACAAACGCAAGGAAGTGACGTATGAAGTAGGTGACCGAGCATACCTCCGTGTGTCCCCACTTCGAGGAATCAAGAGGTTCGGCGTTAAAGGAAAGTTAGCACCCAGATTCATAGGCCCCTACAAAATTCTTGAACGTAGTGGTGAAGTTGCATACAAGCTGGAATTGCCGGAAGGATTGTCCAGAGATCATCATGTTTTCCATGTTTCTCAGCTGAAGAAATGCCATGCTGACATTGCTGAAATTCCTTTGAGAGACACAGTGCCCCAAGAGGCCATACAACTTGACAGCGACCTGACTTACGAGGAGAACCCCGTCAAAATCCTCGAGACTGCCAAAAGAGTTACCCGCAGCAAGATCATCAAGTTTTGCAAGGTTCTACAGAGTCATCACACCGAGGAAGAAGCCACCTGGGAACGGGAAGAAGATCTTCGTTGAGACCACCCACACCTATTCTCTAGCCAACCCGAATCTCAAGGGCGAGATTCATCTTAAGGGAGGTAGGTTTGTAACATCCCAAAGTTTCACTTTTGGAATGTTATGAAATATAACTATGCATCATCATCATGTTGTTTGAGTGAAATGGTTGAAGTTCCTCTTTTGAAATTCTGAAATGGCATTTCCATTTTTCTATTTTACTTGTTTCCTATTTGCAAAACCCCTACAAATAATTCAAATAAGAGAGGAGGAACATGACACTCCACACCAGGGGCATTTTTGTGAAGTTTTGAGCCATAAAAACCCAGGGGGTTATTTAAAATTTTATTGCAAAAAGAATTAAAAACAATTAGGGATTTTCTGAAAAATAATTTTTTCATAAATTTTATTCTGGCTATGGAAAAATGTTCATTAAATGGCATTTATTTCCCTGGTCATTTTGATATAAAGATATTCATTTTTGAAAGTGCTTTTATTGCCCTTAATGAGTTTTCCTTTCACTGGAAATTAGAAAAAGGAAAGTATTTAACGCTTTTAAGAAAGCCAGCCGACCCACTTACCTTATCAGACCCCCAAGATTCCTCCGAACCGGTCACCGACACGTGCCCGCTCCTTTCTCTCTTGCTGATGCGCGGACCCCACCGACCGTCCACGGATTTCCCGCGCTCACCTTCCTCCTCCCGCTCCCCACCTTTCCTTTCCTCGCTCGAGATCTCTCCCGCACCGGATCTCACTCCCCTTGTCGTTTCCCGAGCGCCTACGGCCCCTATAAGAACTCCTGCTCTCTCCGTGCCCCATTCCACCCCTGAACACATCACTCCCCACGGTTGATCATCACCACCGCACCTCGCCGGAGCTCGGCACCCCACCGCAGCTCCCAGAGCTCGTGGCCATTGCCCCCTTCACCCCCACTCCCCTTCGACACCACCTACGAACGCCGGAGACTCGACGCCGCCCCCGACCACCGTAACATTGTCTTTGACCATCTCCGACACTCGGCCGCCGTGGACTTTGCCGGAGACCCCGACACCCCCCCCTCTATAAGCCAACCCCCCCTCTGTAGCCGTCGGATCGAGTGTCAGTGGACGAGATTATATCATTTAATAAAACGAACCGGTACGCACAAGGCTTCGGTCACCCGCCCGCTAACTCGCGCACGCGCACGGCTTCGGCCAATCACTGTCTGACACGTAGACACCTGACCGTTAGCTAGTTTTTTTTCTGTTGTAGAAAACAGAATAAGTTCTATTTTTATTTTTGTTATATCTTATAAAATATTTAGAGTTTTTGATTGATTCTTTTTGCAACATGTTACAAATTTCATATAGTTTCTGTCTGTAGTTTTAGTTTTCAAATTTGAACTTTTAAATTTGAATTTTGTTAATTTGATCAAATCACTAAAACTTGAATAACTTGAGTTAAAAATTTATTTTTGAATGATTCTTTTTGCCACTGGTTTGTATTAGTTAAATTTATCATCCTACTTAGTTAGAGAATTTTTAGGATAATATAGATTAGGGTTTTTAACAAAAACAGATTCTGTTTAGTTCTTATTAGGGTTTAATTAATTTAATTTTTCTTTAGTTTATTTTGAATCTGATTTAGTTTAACTTTTGTTTTAGTTTTTCTTTAGTTTCTGTTGTTCAACATTAGGGAATTACTTTCTGTTAATAAAAATACTTTGTTTTGTTTTATACTCTATTGTTATAGGAAACTTCACTTCTCTTCATTAGGTAGTGTCTTATAAAAAAATTAGTTTTTGTAGTAATTCTTTTCACAAAAGTTTTAGGGGATTTAATGCTGTTTTTTTCTAATAAATATTTTAGTATTTCTTTTTCTCTTACCTATTGGTTTGTTGCTAAAAATAGTTTTGTCTTGTTTTATATTAGTAGTAGTTTTGCCACCAAAATTTGAGAGTCCATTACCTTGTTTTGTTTTTCTTTTCTTTTGATTATGCATTGAATTGTTCTGGTATTGCTAGTTTACCTTGCTGATTGTTGTGAGTTGTATTATTAGTTATGCTTATTGTGTGCTCTTGTTTGATTCGTTAGATCATCCGGAGTGCGAAGCTTGTTATCTAGAGTCACTTGAGTACGAAGATCGTCAGCAAGGCAAGTCACTTTGATCATGTTTTACCCATGTTTTTATTGCATTAGTTCTACCTTGTCCCCAGTTGCATGCAAAGTAGGTAAATTGGAAATTTGGTTACTTGTTATAGTATCATGTGGTAGGCACCCCTTTAAACCTTGACACTATGGCCCCGGGAAACGTTGGTTTAATATTTGCTATGCTATTAGTAGACGGGGTTGGTTGTGTGATTCATGAGAGTTGTGAGATAATAATAATTTCAAGACCTACCTGATGATCAAGATTTCAAGACTCCAAGTTTTCAACATTACCTTTGGGTGGATGATGGTTGAACGGCGCCCTCGAGAAGCCAGTGGTTAGCCTAGGTGTTGCTAGAGAAGTGCTAGTACTCACGCGGAAAGGTCCACCCAGGAATGAAGAGATGGATGGATACTTCAAGACCCAAGGCTTACCTGCACAGCCACAAGCCATTATGGGCTCTGGCATGGTTGGATATTGTGGTGCCGCTGGACAGGTGGTGCTACGAGAAGTAGAAGAACGGTAGGAAAGGATGGGCACCGACAGAGTCTCAGAGGAACCCCTTAGAAGACCATGTTTTGTTCATCTGTTTCTCAAACACCCTGTAGTGCGAGAAATTCAACGGAGGCGATCAAATCTTGTGGGGAACGTGTGCAGAACTCTACAGAGTACCCAAACCTAATCGATTAGCCGTGTCCACGGTCATGGACAACTTGAGCCAAAGGAACTGAAACTATCTGGAATTCTCAACACAAGTATTATAATGATGTGGGTATTAATAACTTGGGTATGAGAATTGGTTGGTGGAACCTTCTCATTAATCAACCAACATAGTAGTAATAACTTCTGCTTAACCCCTCTCTTGTTGTAGGTAAAGTTGGCTTTACGTAAAAACTTACTATACCCCACCTGCCATATAATGCATATAGCTAATTACTTTTCACCCCTATCTTTGTGACATTGCCGGCATCTTCAATATGCTGACCTACACGGCTGCAACGTATCATGTTGTAGAGTACTTTTCCAACCAGGAGTGAGGATACGCTCTACGCTCGGTGAGATGACCTTGGAGTCAGATGGACTCAACTACCTTGAAGCTTCCGCAAGATTTTTGATTTAGTTTATCTCATGAGTTGGCCTTCAGCCACTTTATTGTAATATTTATTGTAATAAAGAACTCGATATGAGATTTAGATTAATAAAGTTGTGTGATTTTCCCTTTGATATATACATTGATGTACCGTGTGTGTAGCAGCATGATCTTGGGATGGTATGGAAACACTGGAGATTCGACCTTTCAGGTCGGGTCGCTACATTCTTCTTCCAGCTCGACCTTGCAGGTAGTCAGGTTGTGGGTGGTGATGAGGCTGTCGTCCATCTCTTCCTTCATCCTGGTGATGAGCTCCTCCAGGTCCTTAATGAGTGAGGTGATGGTGTCGTCTTCCCTGGTGCGCACCACATCCCCATCCGAGTCGCGGCGCGCATACGTGTCGTAGTTAGTCTTCCTGAGATCCTCGCGGTAGTCCTGGCAGATGCGCCCAAGTGCAAAGAGTGCAGCGATCCCTTTGCCAATGCCCCATGATCTTGCTTCGATGTAGAAGTCGATCGGCTCAATGTCATTTCCAAAAGTTTGCCCTGGAATGTGGACGTCAATCTTCTAGCGCATCTCCTCAGGTAGAGTGGCTGTGAAGGTACCGGTGAAGCTGGGCAAGGCAATGCACAGATGTCCTGCGATATCCACGAGTTGTCTTCCAAAGGGCATGGTTGCGTCGGGCTGAGCAAACTCAACGATGGGGGTCAACATCGACAGTTTGAAAGAGAGGAGAAATTAGTAGTGAAGCAGGGAAAAGTATAAGACCAAAACAGGGGTATAAAAGTGTTGTGAAAATATGGTTTTTATCCTATGGCTTTCCATTTTCCAGGGTCGCGTCCTACATTCAACGTGTGCTCTCAAGGGATCGGAGTCTCTGTGCTTAAGTGTCATCCATGGATCGGTATGCTGACACACACAGTACTTGAGGATTTACAACAGAGTTCAATCACACATTTATTACATCGAGAATCCTCAAGAGTAATTATTACATTAATGTAGCCTAAGGCCAAGTAAAACAAAGTCATGTGGAAGTAATAAAAGTAATGAGTCCATCAACTCCATGAGCAAGTTGAGTGCAGAACAACGACCTATCGCACCTTATTCGTCGTCGGATAAATTTGCAACATGATAAGTTGCAGCCGTGTAGGTCAGTACATGGAATGTACTGACAAGTCACATCATAAAGTGTAATGAGCCTACATAGTACATGCAATTTGGCTGGTGGAAAGCTCTAAGTTTAGTTTTGCATAAAGCTAGTTTTTCCCTATCAAAAATAATTGTTCTACTTCTACAAATATCATAAGTCTAAGATGATGCCCATCTCAATCATTCCAAAATTGTACCCCGTTGATTAGTTAAGAGTGTTGAGATCTCCCTACATTTCCACTACTAAAAGCTCAAGTTGTCCATGACCGGGGACACGGCTAATCGATTAGATTTTAACTCTGCAGAGGTTGTGCACTTTTCCCCCCAAGACTCGACAACATCCTTGATCGGAAGATCGAGACATAGTCTTTCAAAAGAATTTCCCCTAACCTTCGGATAGGCCGGTACACCTATATCATCTACATCTTCTAGCCTATCCCGAAAGAGGTCACACCATCTACTCAACTAAGCCAGAGCCCATATTGGCTTGCGGCTGCACACGGAAGCTTATAGACATGAAAATAAGGTTGATCCCTTTGAGCCTGGGTGGACGGACCACTAGTGTGCACTCCCATGGACTCCCATGAATGCTCCCACTGTACTTCGCCACCATACAAACCAATTTCCACCCAGGTAGTTCATTAAAGTTGGTCCTAGTTACTACTTTGTCACTCACATCTCAAGGTGATAACACTCCCCAATCCACATCTACTTTGGCGAAGCATTGTAACATAACACGGTGGCGACAAAGTGGGTACGGTTCAGACCTACCTCCAATGAACTACTGGGTGATAGTAAAGCCAACAAGTATAAAATCCTACCATGCAATCCTACCTCAAAGGACTATGTGCAAAATAAACCATAGGTAAAACATGTATGATCAAAATGTAACTTGCCTTCGTGCTGGGGGTGAAGTTCTAGGGAATGGTAGTACTCTGCTTCACACTTCGAACAATCTATCGCGAAGTAAATAAACACACATAAACAAGCATTCATACAATTCAAAGAAAACATGCAACAAAAATATTTGCAAACGCCAAATAAAATCCCACACAAGTCATTGACATGAAAAATTTCAAAGTGTAAATAATGTTCAAAATTCGTGATGTGCACTAGTGTTCCTACAAGGCATTCTAGAAGAAGTATGATGAACAGAAAATAATTGTGTAGAATATTTAGTGGCAAATTTCATGGCAAAGGATTTAGTTCGTGTGACGTGGTGAAAAAAGAATCACTTGGAACGGGTATACTGTTTGGAAATATGGCCTAATGAAATTTAAACTCAAATCTGTAATAATTTCATATTTGAAGTTGAAAAAGTTTGCAACCATGGATTCTCTGGTTAGGCCTATTCGAGACGAAAATTTAGCCGCTTGTTTCATCTCGTTTCGATCTACGGTTAAAAAGTTAAGGCCGTTTGAAGTTTTGAATTAAAACTGGAAAAAAAACTGCTACAGGAACGTTTCTGAAAATACTAAATTGTGAACGTTCGCGGCTAGAGCGCGAAGTGAATGGCTCTGGTTGGTTGACTATGTTTGTTGCCAAAGCTATGCGATGAATGTTCGCGAATTAAGCAAACCCAGCTGGTTCGGTTGAACTCAAAGCAAAACCGACGTTCGGTTTAAAACAAACCACCCGGTTTATTTTAAAACGTGGTTAACCGGTAAAAAAACAATCTACATCTAAACCTGAAAGTTTGATCTAAAGATTAAAAAACCCTATCCAACTCTATGAAACGAGACAAAGGAGGGAAGCAAGCGCTCACAGAGACGAGGACGGGTCGGGCAGGAACTGGGCGCGGCGGGGCGACGGCTCCGGCAATCGCTGGCGTCAGTGGAGAGGAGGGGAAGATGCGGCTCGGCAAAGGCCTCCTGTCAGTGGTGACGCGGGGTGGCTTCGGTATTCGGGTGGAGCGGAGGGTGTGGGTGGAGCTCCGGTGAACTCCGGCGACACAAGTCGTCGGGGCGGCGGCTCCGGCGAGTCCTAAGGCCAAAAAACATGTCAACACGAAGCGCAAAGACATGGGAATATGATTTCCCGAAGCAAAATAGACCATGGCGGCTCACCGGCATCGGAAACGTCGGCGGAGAGCTTTGGCTCCGGCGATATGCAAACGGATGGGGCGACGGCTACGAGCGGCGAGAGGTGGTGCGGGGTTGCTCAATGGAAAGAGGGCATCGAGGGCTACTTATAGGCGTAGCTAGGAGGGTCGGGGCTGCGGGATAAGCTCTATCCCGAGAGCTTCGGCCGACGGTTGCGGGCGTGTACAGGTTGGCTTATCCCGTGCAGGAGGTGAGGGACGATGGTTTTTTTCTTTTTCTTTTTTTGCCTCTGGCGGCGCTAGTGTGGAGCATTCGCTCCAGGATCGAGTGGAGGTTGGGGCTGCGCTGGCAAGCACCTCGCTCGGCCGGGCTGGCTCGGGCGAGCGTCCTGGTGGCTGGCTCGGCCAGCCTGGGTGCATGTGTGTGTGTGTGTGTGTGTGTGTGTGTTTTGAAACTCTTTCCTTTTAGATCCGAAGCACAAAAGAAAAGATAAGGTAGTTTATACCAAACGATCAGAAAAAATAAACCCTAAAGCGTGAACATTTTTTAGAGACAAAATAAAAACTTTATAAAAACATTATTTAAAGAAAATCCAAAATCAAACCAAATTTGACTTTCAAATAAATTGGCACTATTTTCTTCTGACTTTGGGGTGTCATGTTACCTCCGCTCATACTTTTTTTTCAAAGTATTTTGTCACGTAAGGGAGTAAACTCAAATGCCAATTGAAAAGAAGTCAAATAAAGAAGATGAAAATATAATTGCCACATTCATTTCAATCATAATGCATAGATTCTTAACTAATAATTGTAAAACATTCCAAATTGAAAATTTGGGATGTTACAATCGCCTACGCAGACAAAGGAAAAAAGCAAGGTATTGGGTCTAGGTAAGGTTGCAATCTCAAAGGACCGAACCATGGATAAGGTGATGCTTGTTGAATCCCTTGGGTTCAACCTTATGTCCGTCTCAATGCTTTGTGATCTTGATATGGTTGTAGTATTTGGAAAATATCGCTGTGTTGTCATCATGGAATCTGACAATTCCAAAGTCTTCGAAGGCTTTAGGAGAGGAGACTTGTATATTGTTGATTTCTCTACAGGTCCTTAGCCTGCCACATGCTTACTTGCAAAGTCCTCAGAAGGTTGGATGTGGCATCAACGACTTGGACATGCTAGTATGAGGAACTTGCACACGCTCGTGAAGAAAAAGCACGCCATTGGCATTGAAGGTGTCAAATTCCTCAAGGACCACCTCTATGCTGCATGTGAGTCTGGGAAGATGACCAGATCCAAGCATCCCTCGAAGACAATCATGACCACGACTCGACCCTTTGAATTGCTTCACATGGATCTCTTTGGCCCCACTCATTACTCCACACTAACAAATTCTTCAAGTTTGTATGGCTTTGTCATTTTTGATGATTACTCTCGTTACACTTGGGTGCATATTATTTTGTACATGTTTGAAGTGTAGGATGTCTTCAGACGGTTTGCTTCAAGGGCCTCCACCAACTTCGGCGTCAAGATCAAGCATATCAGGAGTGATAATGGGACTGAGTTCAAGAACACCAATCTTGATGAATATCTTGATGAACTTGGTATTACTCATGAGTTATCTTCCCCTTATACTCCTCAGCAGAACAGCGTCGTGGAGCGCAAGAACAAGACTCTTGTTGAGATGGCTCGCACCATGCTTGATGAATACAAGACTCCTCGTCGTTTCTGGCCTGAAGCAATTGATACTGCATGCCACATCATCAACAGGGTATATCTTCACAAATTCTTCAAGAAGACTTCCTATGAACGTATGACTGGCAAGAAACCCAATGTAAGCTATCTCAAAGTCTTCGGTGCAAAATGCTAGATTAGAGATCCTGACCATAGTTCTAAATTTGCACCAAAAGCACATGAAGGTTTTATGCTTGGTTATGGAAAGGACTCGCACACCTACAGAGTCTTCAACACCTACCACCACAAGGTTGTTGAAACTGTAGATGTGTGGTTCGATGAAACTGATGGCTCGCAAAGAGAGCACCTGCCTTCTGTGTTAGATGAACAGTCTCGTGAGGAATCCATTAAGCTGAAGGCTACTCAAGACATCATACCCACTAAGGAAGTCATTCCAACAAATGAAGACATTCATGTTGATACACCTGAAGAAAATGGTGCTGAAGAAAACCCTCAGCCATGTCAACCTGCTCATCCAAGAGTTGCAAATGAAGTGCAGATTGACAAAATCACCAATGACATCAATGCACCAGGTCCTCTCACTCGCTCAAAAGCTTCACATTTGAATAACTTTTGTGGTCACCTTGCCATTGTCTCCATCATAGATCCCACCAAAGTTGATGAAGCATTCAAGGAGCCTGAGTGGATTCAAGCTATGCAAGAGGAATTGCATCAATTCAAGCTCAACAACGTGTGGGAACTTGTCAAGCGGCCAGATCCTTGCATGCATAGCATCATAGGTACCAAGTGGATCTACCACAACAATCAAGATGAAAATGCCTTGTGGTGAGGAATAATGCTCGTCTTGTAGCTCAAGGCTACACACAGGTTGAAGGAATTGACTTTGGTGAAAATTTTGCACCTGTTGCTAGACTTGAAGCTATTCGCATATTGCTAGATTATGCTAACCATCATGATATCATCTTATATCAAATGGATGTGAAAAGTGCATTCCTCAATGGTAAGCTTGAGGAAGAAGTATATGTTGCTCAACCACCAGGTTTTGAAGACCCTAAGCATCCTGACAAAGTCTTTAGACTCAACAAGGCCCTCTATGGCCTCAAGCAGGCCCCTCGGGCGTTGTATGACACGCTGAAGGAATTCCTCGTGAAGAAAGGCTTCAAACCCGGTTCACTCAACCCAAATATTTTCACAAAATCCTATGACAATGAACTATTCATATGCCAAATATATGTAGATGGTATTATCTTTGGCTATACTGGCAAACGTTATAGTGATTAATTTTCCTATATGATGAGTGAAGAATATCAAATGTCTATGATGGGAGAGTTCAAATTCTTATTAGGTCTTCAAATTCGCCAGCAAGACAATGACATCTTCATCTCACAAGAGAAATACCTCAAGGATGTTCTGAGGAAATTCGACATGCAAGATTGCAAATGCGTCAAAACTCCAATGCCTTCAAAAGGCAACCTCTGCACTGACGAAAATGGTAAAGATTTCGATCAGAAGGTATATCGCTCCATGATTGGCTCATTATTGTATCTATGTGCATCTAGGCCTGATATTATGCTGAGTGTTTGCATGTTTGCCCGATTCCAAGCAACACCGAAGGAATCACATCATAAGGCTGTGAAACATATTCTTTGATACTTAGATCACACACCAACGCTTGGGTTATGGTATCCCAAGGGCTCAAATCTTCACCTCTTCGGATACTCTGATGTTGGCTATTCTAGAGATCGTGTGGATCGCAAGTCAACCTTAGGCACATGTCATTTCCTCGGACGATCCTTAGTCTGTTGGTCCTCAAAGAAGCAGAACTGCGTGTCATTATCTACTGCTCGAGCCGAGTACATTGCTGCTGGTTCATGCTGCGCTCAGTTGCTGTGGATGAAGCAAACCCTCAAGGACTACGGCATTAAGTTGAAGAATATGCCACTCTACTACAACAACGAAAGTGCCATCAAGATTGCTTACAACCCAGTTCAGCATTCCAAGACCAAGCACATCCATATTCCTCATCACTTTCTTCGAGATCATGTACTCAAGGGCGATATCTCCATCAACCACATCCCCACTGAGGAACAACTGGCTGTTATCTTCACAAAACCCTTGGATGAAAATAGATTTTGCAAGTTGCGGTGTGAGCTAAATATCTTAGAATCTTCGAATGTTCTTTGAAAAAGGACACACATCCTAACGCTCATGCAAAATTGATGACTTAGGTGCAACACACGAAGTAACGTTTTTCTTCAATCAATGAAGAATAACCTTCTAAGTGTGAATAAATTAATGAAGAATTTGATTCTCAGAACCCTACGACAATTGTATGCGGTGTCTGAAGTCATCATTCTTATATGGTGGGTCACGCCACCAACCATTGTTGAAATTCTTCAAAGTAGATTTTTTTCTTCATTTTGCAAATTCTTCAAAATTTTCAAATTCCTCCAGTTTGCAAATGCCTCAAAGTTTCAAATGCATCAACTTTTCAAATTCTACAAACTATGAAACTCATGTTCTTCATTGACTATATACTTATGTATTTGAGTTTTCAATGTCCTCAACAGCATTCACTTATTGCTAATTCTTCAAGTTGATTTTCATCTAAGTGAATGTGATCAGACCCTTTCCCCCTCTATGCTAAACTCAACCCAGTCTGTTCACAAATTCTTCATATGCGTTCTACTTTGAAACTCATTCAAAGTCTTCACTATGTCCTTGACAGGTGAAGAATTTGCGAACGGAAACTTCAAATTTTCTCTATCAAAATTTTTGGCGTTTCCCGCTCAATCGATTCCGATTCCCATGACTGGATAACCCATGATCCCCCACTATTCCCACTACTCAGAACGTGGGTGACACCAGTCACATGGAGAGCAATGGTCAGGGGCAATCTGGTCCAAAATCTTCGCACAGATTGGTTTCACCTCCACTATAAATACCCCTCCCCTTTCACTATGCTCGGTTACTCCTCACTTCTACTCTCTCCCGAGCTCTGACCTAGCGCCGCCGCTAAAATCATCGCCACCGGTGTGGAAGAGCTTCACTGCCTCGACCTCGCCATCGTCGTACTCGCATCGGCCGCGGAAGTCTTCATCCTGCCGCCACTGTAGTTGTCTCCCTCTACCGAGCTAGGGTTTGGGAGATCTGGACTGACGAACTTCCTCAATCTCATATCTCAGTTCGTCGTGTTCTTCACAAGGGTAAATAAAATCTATTTTTACTTCCCTTGTTTGATCTTTAACTTTTCCTAAATCTGTACAAAGGTGTTTATTCTTCAAGTATCTCATTCTAAAGCACCTTACATGTTCATACACTTGATGATTTTCCCTAAGTTATGATTTTCTTTAAGATTCCTCAATTGTGTGAATACTCAAAATTTGCACAACTCTGGAACCTAAGACAAAGAACACTTAGTGAAATTCCTCAAGACACCCATGGTCAAATTCCTCACACCTGATTTTATTGAAAAAAATCTGAGAACGCATATGACCTCTTCAAATTCCTCGCACCTATACTATGTTCACAGGTACAAAATGTCTGCTAATGAATCACTAGGTTCTCATCAACTTAACTCATTTGCAGCATTTCTTGAGGAAAAACTGTGCACTTCTTCGGAGTCCTCAAGAGTTCCAAATCCTCAACTGAAGAAAATGGCTGATGGAAAGAAGCCACACAAAGGAGGAAAGAAAGCTTAACAGAATACTGCTTTTGAGATTCCTGAACATCTGTACACGGGTTACTGCACACCAGATGAGTCCATACACTGCAAACAGACAAAAGAATAGAGGAAAATCAGAATTCATAGGATTGAACGGAGGTGGGTGAAGGAGTGGAATCGCTATGTCACTACCAAATATATGAAGAAATTCGCTCTCAAACCCCCTTGCAATATGCTTCCTCCTACTGATGATCAAGAAGTTGATCCCACAAGTGTCGCTCGCGGTGAAGACTTTCCCACAGAGTGGGCAAAGCGTCAACTCAAACTTCAAAGAACTGTCGAAGCTGCAGTAAAGATATTCAATGAAGACTCTATTGCTGCTGCCACTACCGGAGCCTCTGCAAGTGCTCCGAAGAAATCAATGATGAAGAAATCTGCTGGGAAGCCAAATTCTTCATCTTCAAAATCATCATAGCAGATTCCCCAAGCTCAAAGGCCTCAGCCATGGGTATAGTTGCTCCTCAATCATCGGCTGCTGCTGCTAAGTCCTCAACACCTGTGCATCTTGCATCATGCAAAAGGACTGAAGGATTCTCAATTGCTTCAGGGGCATCAGCAAGTTCTTTAGCCCAAGCACATTCCTCAAGCAGTCCTTCCCTGAGGAAAATGAAAGCAACTGCTAGCCAAGGCATTCGACCAAGTCCTCAACCCAAGAAGGTGGCGTTCACAATACCATCAAATTGCTCAGATGAAGCTAATGATGAGGAACTGGAAGCAATCATCAGAAACAAGAAACAACGAGTGGCTAAAGCAAAGGGATCTCAGATTCCTCTTATGCTTGATCCAAAATAGGTGCTTAACTTCATTGATATCTGGCACAAGGATCCCAAAACGCCTATTGATGACTTGAAACTGCCTCCTGGTCCCGATCATGTCCTCACAACTTTCATAGCTGAAGAAAAATGGAAGTATGAGAAGGCCAGACAAACCAAGAAGGCTTAGTACAAGAAAGAGCATTACTTGAAGAAGAATGTTCTGAGTCTGTCTCCTGGGGAACTTGTGAAGGTGCGGTCTGAGATCAAAAGCCTTAGTGAGGAATTCAATTCATACAATGTTGATTGGCAAGGCGCCAAGGTTCGCTTTGTCAACATTGCTGACAAAGTCATCACTGATCACAACTCAAGGGTTGCACCTCGCTCCCAGACACAAATTCCTCAGGCTAAGGAAACTGCTCAGCCTACTGAGGAAATTGCCAGCGCTGCTGAAGAAAGTCAGACTGCTGAAGAATCTGCCAGGGCACCCTCGACTGGTGCGCCTGATGAAACTAAACCCACAAGGACGACTCCATCAGTCGTTCTTGAAGAAAATGTACCACCCTCACCTTTAGCTATGAGATCATTCCATTTGGCGTTGACTATGTCATCCCAGATGAAGAAGATGAAGAAGATCATTCTGCTGCTTAGACAGAGTAGATTGATGAAGACATTGAAGTTGAAGCAAATTCTTCAACTCCACAGGTATCATCGCCACAGCCTGAGTTCACTGCTGAAGAGGCCGGCGTTGAAGAAATTGATGAGCATGTAGACATTGGCAATACAACTCCTGTCATCAACGATGAATATTGGGAAAATGCTCACACAAATTCACTAATGACTACTCCTCTGTCATAGATACCTTAGTCCCCAGCCCAGGCTGAAGAAATTCATGAAGGATCTGATGACTTGACCGCCAAAGCCACTAAAGAAATTCCAGCTGCATCAGCTGATGACTTTGCTGCTCCAACTGCCACTGAGGACCCTGCAACGCAAATTCCTCAGACTGAAGAAATTCCTCCTATGCCAAAGGAGATCAAGGGCCGCTTCAAGCCAAATCTTTAGCCGAAGCCAAGAATGCCATTCAAAGGCTCACAACGCCCCAAATTCCTCAAGTCCAATTTCTTCAACGAGCACATATTCTTCACTAGACCCAAACCGTATGAGTCCGCAAGGGCCGGTCAAACAAGATTCTGGACTCCAACACAGATGAATTACTATGCATCAGTTCTGTTCGACAAGAAGAAAGTCTTCGAGCACCACCAAATTCCTCAAGCTGATATGGAAACCATTCCATCCTTCACACAGGTGCTTTCAGTTCTTCATGATGCAGGAACCCATCCCTTCTGTGTGGACATCTGCGACTGGAATGAAGAGCTAATTCTTCAATTCTATTCCACACTGCACATCAAAGGTGATGCTTCTGACATCAACTCCTGGGTCTTGGACTGGATGACCGGATCTACTCACCTCACAGCTCCAGATCTGAATTGCTTCAGTCAGTCCCGGTCCCAATTCCCTCAGAAGATGCATGCCACTTGTTTGATGAACCTGCAACCTGCACTACCCAATCAACTGATGCAAGTGATAATGAAGCCCTTGTCTCCTGGAAATCCTCAGAGGACAACCTTCCTTGTGAAGGATTTGCTTTATGTGCCCAGGACAGTCTACCGCATTCTCACCAATACCCTATGTCCTCAGAAGGGCCACAACTCTGAAGAAGAAGATGTGGAGGGAGTCATGAATAATATGCGGTTCAACATCATTCATGGTATTCCCATCAACTTCCATGATTTCTTCATGAGGACATTGGTGAATGCTACTCTAGCCCCGTTTGAACTGAAGCCTTATGCTCCTTCGATCATGAAGTTCATCAGATCAAGGTCTTCAGTTCCCTTCAAGGCGGACTTCCAGAATCACTTCGGCTACTTGCCTCCGATTGAAGTCCTCAAGAGCACAATTAGCTCAGTTGAAGGAAAAGGCAAGGCTGTCATTGATGAAGGCACTCGTCCATTGGATGGACAGTTTCGCAAAGCTGCATCCTTCTCCACCAATGATGACATTGCAACTGAGGACTCAAAAGCAAAGGCCTCAGCGCAAAAAACCTCAAGAGTCTGCCCCTCGTGTGATGACTGATCGTGAGCTTCTCATAAGTCTTCATCAGAAGGTCGATCGTAATCACAAGTGGGTGAAGCGTCAGTTGGCCTCCATTGTTCAGAACATGACAGTGACGAAGAACTCAGTGAAGAAAAATCATTACTATGTGCATGAAATCCTCAACCACACTTGGGCCATTCTGTCTCACCTCAAGAGTCTTGAAGAACTGAAGGAGCTAGACCGTGAGGAAAATCTTGACTGGGCACATCAACCATAGAAGAAATTCAAGAAAGTTCAAGTTCCTCTGATGATCACAAGTTCATATTCTTCATCGCGTGAGACATATGAAGCTGAGGACATTAACGACACTGCAGCGGGCCCTGCATCAACAAACGACCCCGACAACGGTAGAGCTCCTTCCACACCAACATGATGAAATTCTTCAAGGGGCGTTAGTCCTCACTTTTTCACCCCTTTTGGTCTTCGATGACAAAGGGGGAGAAAATTTGAGTTAGTCTTCAAGCGGGTCACTATATATGGGCTACTTTTGTTTAAGTTACAACTCTCGCTCTTCTGAAGCTTTTGTTGATTGAGTTGTAAACTTAAGTTTGATGGTTGTCTGACTCTTTTCAACTGCTTTATGCATGCTTATTTCCTCAAGAATCTTACTGCATGCATGCTGAATTTCCTCAGACACCATTTTCATCATGCATTTGAAATTCTTCATATCATATGTTTAAATGCGTGTATGAATTACAAGATATAGGGGGAGTTCTCCATGTTTTTAACCTACCATGTGCATTTGCATTCCAAAGCAAATTCCTCAAATATGCACATCTTCACAGGGAGTTCTTCTATATCTTGCAACCAAATTGCTCAAACTCAGTATTTACACTTCATAGTATTATCCCCGTTGAAAACTTAACATATTTGTCATCAATCACCAAAAAGGGGGAGATTGTTAGTGCATCTAGTGCCCCTTGGTGATTTTGGTGTATTGAAGGCTTATAGGTTAAGGAACTAATGTGTTTGTGAGTGTACACAGGCTCTATAAGTCGATGAGGAGTTTGATATATTCGGAGATTACCGACCCCTAAAAATGTATGTCTTCAACTGAAGACTTTGGTAATCCCTGAAGACTTTGAAAATGAAGAAGTTGGTGTGACCTTGAAGATATGAACGAGAACTATGAAGCATGAAGACTTTTGTTTTCGTAGTTTCATTTACTTTCTTAGAGTCATAGGAAACACCTACTGTTAAAGGGGGCCGGGGTAATACTAAGGAAAATTTCCAACTGATGCTCAACTCAAAATCCTCAACCTATCCAATCCTTCGAGTGAAGCCTTTGGAAATCTCTTGCAGTTCAAGCAAGTTCTTCACTGACAGAGATGATATTCTTCTGGTCTCTGATGAAATTGATCTGACTGAGGAGTTAGGATTTTGCCAGTGCGAATTGCCTACAAGTGAGGAACATGATAAGCCTGAGGACTTTCATAGTTCGAAATTCTGACCGTTGTTGTGCTTAGCGCCAGCTGTCCCCAATCATAACATCCACATAGCGGTCATATCGTTGGGGGCATTTATGTCTTATAATGTCAGGTTGCACCCTGGCTATAAATAGCCACCCCCACAACCACTAGTTGGTTGGCTGCTCTGAGAGAGAACTGACACTTGTCATTTGAGAGCAACCCATCCTCCGGGGACTTTGAGAGAAAATCATTAGTGAGGAATAACCCACAACCAAACCACCAAACCCATAGTGATTGAGTATCACTAAAGAAATTCCTGTGTGGGACCGGCACTTGTTACCTGTGAGGACTGTGCATCCTCCAAACGGTTAGGCGTCATGGTCTAGTGCATCCTGCAATCAATTGGGGATCATGAAGTGACCTTGGTCTAGAGTATCCAGCAGTAAATTGTGGATCGTCGGGTAACCATTTTGTGAGGGTTTTGGAAGTCTACCATGAAGACTTATCACGAGTGTTGGGCGAGGACTATGTGACCTTAGCTCAAGGAGAATACGGTAAGGACTGTGTGTCCTAGGATTGTGTGTCCTCTGGTTTAAATACCAGGACGCTCCAAACCAAATGTACGACTGTCACAGCAGTTGGAACTGGGTCATCAAACCATTGTCTTCATCGAGCTACCTGGTTCTATTTCCTCAACCCCTCTATTCCTCATATACTTGTTGATGAAATTGATCATTACTGTTTGAAGAATTTGACTGAAGACTTTCACAATTTCCTCTCCTCAAATTCTACAAGTTATCTTGTTCATCACTACTTATCCTGTATCACGCTACCTGTAATTTGTGCATGCTCATTTCATCATCACGACTATGTTGTTGCCATGGTCCTGATGCACTTGAGTACTTGTTCCGCTGCTAGTTATTCATCACATTTCAAATTCCTGAAAGCTGAAATTCCACAAGTGTTGAATTTGTAAAAATCGCTTATTCACCCCCCCCCTCTAGTCGATATAACGCACTTTCACATCCACTTGTGTAAGAGATTGAACTTGTGTAGGATATTGTGTAGGAGATTGAACGTTGTTGACATTGTTTGTGTCCCTTAAGGTTACATGAGGAGAAGGGTTGACCCCTAGATCATCTTGAAACAACTCCTCTAATTGGACCAGTGCTTGTGTGCGATGTATTTTTGTTGGTGTTCACTGGTTCAAAGATAATGTACCCGTCTCTCAGTCCTGAAAGAAGAATTATTGGATTTGTTGTTGAAGTGTCATCATTGTTGAATTGGCTATTTGAGTTGTGCTGCAATGACATCACAATAGTTTTCATTTCTGCATACATGTTCTGGACATGCTGTTCATGAATCCTCTTCCATTTTTCTTCA